>JAOCPU010000014.1:0-622344 GCA_035772785.1 Phlebiopsis flavidoalba | reverse complement strand
CCCCCCCCCCCCCCTCACACCACCCCCCCCCCCCCCCCCCCCCCCCCCCCCCCCCCCCCCCCCCCCCCCCCCCCCCCCCCCCCCCCCCCCCACATACGCCCGCGGTCGCTGCAGCGCAAAGGGTCCTCGGGCACCCCGCCGCGCTGATGCTGATTGGGTTTTTCGCGGCACAGCCCCGCCATCAGCCCGCGTCATCTCGCCACTGCGCCTTTGTGGCGGCCGCACCCGCCCAATCGCACGCTTGTCTGGCAGGGAGGATGCGCCACCCACGGTGCGCACGTCTGCCCGCGTCTGCCCGCACGCGGTGCCTCACTGCGTGCGTGCCACATAGACACCACACGGACGAGCGGGTGATGAGCAATGCACACGCAGCATCCATCAGCGCACGGCGATTCCGAATGCGCTCCCCGCGTCCGAGCCGGCACGACGACACATCATGCGTTCCGCACCCCGGGAACACACCAAGTGCGCAATCTGCCTGCCCTATCCCTGTCCCTGTCCCTCCGCTCGACCCGTCGTGGCACGCCACGCCACAGCGCGGCGCAGCGTGGCGTGTCTCAGGGCACTGACGGGCCACCTCACCCTCGAGGGCGAGGCACCAGGGGCTTAAAGCCCGCCCCCGCCTCCCCTCCCCGCCTCTCGCCCCTCCCGGATGCGCTCCCGGATCCACCCTCCCGGGATAACGTACGCGTACGTGCCGTCACCAGCAACGGCCGCCCCGAACACGCGCATATCCGCACGACGGCGGACCAACGCATCTCCGCAGCAAGGAAAGCACCCGCGCGGCGACTTCGAAATCGAGGGCGCTGCCGCGCCCCAGGCTCCGGCGGCGAGGGTCTCCCGCCCGATCTCCATTTCCGCCACTGCCGGGGGTACCTCAACGGTAGCCGCACGAGATCTTCTCGATGTGTTTTCTGCGACGGTTTCCCGGGCTCGCCGCGCCGTGCGCTGCAGATACGACGCGGGTCGCCGCCTCGAGGAGACCCCTCGCAGTGCGGCGAATTCGTTCCGTCCTCGTGATATGTCATCACCTACTGTCCCCTTCGTCGCTCCTCTGTAGATCCTCGTCAAAGAGCGTGCGTGATCGTTTTTCTTGGTGCTGCTAACGAGCGACAGGGTAGAAGCGAGCAATATTTACAGAACGCCGCATAAGGTGGCACACTGCAACAGTCGGATCCGATATATAATTAGGAAAGTTTGGAAAAAAGAGGAGACAGCGCGCGGTTAAACGGGCGGATTACATACGATATATTTACAGGACGGGTCTTGTTTTAACAAATAGCCACTCGGATCCAAGCGCGGGACAGCGGGCGACGACGGACAGCGGGGGCCGACAGACACAGAGAGAGAACTAACGGGCGGAGGAGAGCGGGGGACACGTGCGGCGGAACCACAAATTGAGCGAGAGGCAGGGGCGGAAATGGATGTGAGAGAGTGAAAAGGTGAAGAGAGAGAGAATTTAATGAGAGCGGGGTTCGAGGGATGAGAAAAGGGGGATATAGCGTAGACTAGACCTGTATAAGCACGGCTCGGGGTCGAGACAGGGCAGGGCGGGCACGTCCCGCGGCGGCGGTTCCTCGCGCGCGCGCACGGGCTGTTGCACTAGGCAGCGCCGCGTAGAGCGAGGCGGCGGCGGCAGCCGCGGCGCGTTTGCGTTGCGCCGCGACGCGTGCGCGGGCCGCTTAGAGCATCACAGAGCGAATCTACAGGGGTGGCAACGCGTCAGCCGTTTTCCGTGTTTTGGTGCTGTGGACAATAGAGAAACTCACATTCCGGCTAATGATCGTACTGCGCGCGCGATCACGATCGACACGAGGTGGAGAACGAGAGTCCGGCGCAGGTTTGAGTTTTTAACACAATTGCATGCCATTGACGGACGGGGCGTTGAGGGGGTTGCGTCGAAAAAAGAAAAAGACATGAGTGAACGTGGACATAATTATCACAGAAGGCATGAGGAAGTAAGGTGAAAACATTACACAACAAAGGTACCGATAAAAGGGTCCGGAGAATGGACAGACGAAATGCAAGAGGAGGTGACGCGGCGTGCATATACGTATTAGGAGGATAATGATAAACACCAAGAAAAGAAAAGCGCAGATAATCGAGACAGCTTGCGTGATTGCTGCCTGAGCCTCAAGCTGACATGATATGGATCATATCAAGGCAGACATTTTCCAGACTATGTCGGAGGATGATGCTGGAAATGGGATGGCAGAAAAGAGTTTGAGCAAAAGGACGTTACCAGGGACCAATGTGGAAAGCAAATGGGGATAGACGAGAAAAGGGATGAGAACACTCACTCTGTGAGGAAAACGATGATGCACGTGTAAGTCAGTTGAGCTGTCCCCACGCCGAGCGAAGGAGAGAACGGACCTTCGACTGCTGCCATTACTACTCGCAACATGTTCGTATCTGTCGCTGTCGTATTACTGTGTGATTGCAAGTCAGAACCCTAGGCACAGCCCGCTTGATGGAGATGCCGTGGTCGTGGTACGCACTGAATATAAATCTCACGCTCCTTCTGATTCGCCTTCTGCGCCAGCCTTGCGAAGCGTTTCTTGAAGTACTCACGTCCGGACTGAGCGTCGCCCGCCTCGCCGTCGTAGTCCTATGACATCTGTCAGAATTTCCCCGACATACCCATGGCGGAGCGGCCGAGACTCACAGGGAAATAGTTCTTGATGTCCGAATGTTTTAATCTTTTCATCTGGAAGAGATCATCCTTGTTCAGGAAAAGAATCTGCGGACACGGTGAGCACAGAGGAAGCCAACGATTGCCGGAAGAACTCACGATCGACGTCTGCTTGAACCACTGCGAATGACATATTGAGTCCCAAATGGTCATCGCATCCTGCATTTGGTTTCTACGGGAGAAGTTCGTTAGGCGCGCGGAACGCATCAAAGCAAAGGAGACGGCTCACAGCATCCTTGTCCTCGATGAGACACTGGTCGTATCCAGACAAGCTGACGAGGAAGAGAATACTGGTGACATCCTGGAAGCAGTGTATCCATTTTTACACGGCGCTCGCTCTTCTGGCCACCGACGTCAACCATCATCATCTCGTGTTCACGCAGATGGAAGACAGTTTCCGTGATGCCAATAGTCCGGGCGCGGGTGTGTGAACAATGTCCTGCTCATGTGGTATGTATGAGGGGTCGAATAACCGGTCTAGGTCGGCGTAGAAATACATGAGGCTTCAGAGGTGACCGTTAGTAGGCGTATATGACAAGTAGAAGGCTCGCGCACTTTTCGGGGAGCGCAGCTTCATTGCCCCGGTCCCAACACTTCTGAACGTTCGGATCTTCCCACAGTTTGCGTAATGGCTCGTGGTATTCCACGGGGAAGGGCTGGCCGTCCCTGAGGTCTTGCGCCTCTTCGGTGGGGGGGGGACGAGACTGAGATACGACGCGTTCTCCTCAGAATCGACCTCGAGGCCCATGTCCTCCATGGCGTCTAGCAGGTACTTCAGGCCGTGGGTGATGTTGTTTGAACACCCAGTTGCCGGTACGACTCGATCTCTTGCGTCACGAGAATGGTACACTGTGGATAAGGCGCATCTGCTTCAGGATGGTCGACTTGCCAGAGTCGCCGGATCCGAGAAGCTAAACACCTAGCACGCGCGGCTCAAAAAAACTTTCGATTCCGTCACAACCTAGCACGCCGGGCTCACACTTCACGTCGGCCGTTCGAAGAGTGTATAGAGGACAAGCGCACCTTGACCTGGCGGGCCATCTTCGCCTTGGCCTGTGTTTTCGTGAGAAATGGTTATTCGGGCGCTGTGTTGAGTGCGACGCACCTCTTTCAAGCTCTTCTCCGCCTCCCTGTGGAGCCTCTTGTCTTCCTCCGACACGTCGAGACCGCCCGAGACATGCAGGCACCCATGGCTAAAAACCGCGACGCTTGCTTAGAAAAGGGAAGGTGAAGGGCGGGATGATGTGGGAGGGAGACGTCGATGGTGATAGTTTTTATGAGTGGAGATGCAAAGGAGGGGAGGTCTCAGGCCCAACAAAGCTGACGGTTCCGTATGGATGAGCGATGAATTGATGCATGTGATGGTCCACTATTTGTCCGATCACTCACCGGTTGAGGATGCTGAAATATGGGTGAATAGACAAATAGATATACAGTGAGGAGGAGGGATTGAGCAAGGACGACGTAGTGGGAGAAATGGAAGGGTGAGCGAGCGACGTCGCACGAAGTCGAGATGTCGGCACGAAGCGAGCTCAGTTTTGACGGGCTGATTCATTTATGATTTTCTGCAATGCGCCTATTTCCCATGCTTATCGGTGCTTACTTAATCATAAAACATTTTGGCTTACTCGGTTGCAATCCAATAGTTATCGCTGCTTACTGACAATACAAACCGCTACAAGTACCGTTAATTTACGAATCTTGATCCGCCCTTTTCGAGCGAGATTTCGCGTCGGCCGATGGGAATCTCGATCCGCTCCCCAAACGCCACCACGCCAAAAGCCATTGTATCCAGGCACGCTTCCGAGACAATTTATGGTTCCTGTTCCTCGCTCGGCAACCCTAAGAAAAAAATTATAACGCAGAAAACTAGAGCTCGTTGCGCCAGCAAATACTCAAAGTGAACAGCGTGGCGAGAGAGAAGGCTTGCTAATTACCGGCGAACCCGGCAGCTTCGAGCGACCTCCGAGGGGGCATAATGTATAGGGCCACCCGGACGATTCCACCGCGTGCTCGCGTTTGTCACTCTGGCATCTGTGGGTGTGAGACACCGTTCAAATTCGTCCTTGACAACCCCGCACGACGACAAACGACAGCAAAAACGACTCACCCTTGATGATGCGGAAGAGCAATTCCCATCGCGGCAGTAAACACGGCGGGGGGCCCTCGTTGTCGCGCGCGGTGGCAACACGCGTCGGTCGAGGGCCGGTGAGGCCCCAGGGGGGGGGGGGGGGGGCTGCTCCGCTGGCAATTCTGCTAGGCCGAAATAGCCTAGCCCGCGCTGGGTGAGTGCCTAGCGCCCCCAATCCTCACTCGAGTCCCGAGCCTCACGGTTCTGTCCCAGCCTGGGAGTGCCGTGGAAAATCTTCAGCATTTGACCGGATCGGCTGGCGCTAAGCAGCATTGACTAGAGAGCCCGATCGCTGTGTGCGCTGTTCTGACATGATATACAACAATATGAGCTGGCCTTGGGCTCGGTGTCCTTCGTTTTGCTATCCCCAGCTTCTGCAACACGAATCACGGCGATAGTCATCGCGTTCGACCTCCTCTCAGCGCCATTACCGCGGTTCCGCTCACAAAAAAGAAACAACGTTCGCGGTCAGGGCGCCCGCGGACAATGCGGTACGTACTGTCCCGCGCTATGTCACGCCCGATCAATCGTTTCATTTCAGGTCATAAGCTTGGTCTATCTCCGCCACTACTGGAAGCCCAATCCCGAGGTCTTCACGGACATCCTTGCGATTAGATTCACACGTTGCAGGAGCAGCGCTTCCCCGTGGGGCAGGCGAACCACGTATTCGGGTGCCTATGCCATCGGCCTCGTTGCCTCCCATTCACCCTCGAGCGGGTACTTCATAGCCTCAACGCGCCAGTTCACAACTTCCGACTGGAGTCAGCCCATCGTCAATGGCAGTCAGGCTTACGCCAGGCATCCGCCGTTTTAGCCTGGTCGCCTGTGCCTGTCTGCGCAATCGTGGGATCCTCGTACCGTTAACGCGCAATATAGCCGTGTCATGGGTGCATTCACCAGTCTCCATAAGGCGGTGCTGGTCGTTCGGGACGTCTCGCACCCTACAGCTCGTCGGGCGCACTCTGCCCATGGACGATGGTACTGCCCGGCATCTCATGATTCTTGCGGCCAAGAGGGATCATGAAGCATGTGCAAAGTGAGTGCGAAAAGTTGGCTGAGGTGAGGCTCGGTCTCACGCTGGATCTTCCATGTGGTCGCGGCGATCGTGTGGAATGGTGTGGGATACCATCATCAATCTTGAGGATGAGCAGTGCGCGAGGCGAAATGATTGTGCTGGCCATTGCTCACCTGAGGACGGTGTAGGTCAAATATCTGTGGAGGTGTATCGAGTCTATGTCCAACTGGCGATACGCCACATGCTAATCGTATACCCTCTTTGAAGCGGTCACGCAAGATGGGTGCAGTGGATGTACGCATTCATCCGTTACGCTCCAAACCACGCATCATCCACGGAGGGTGCGTTCACACGTCAGGGGGTCACGATTCTCCCATCACCTTACAAAAGACTCATTGAGATTTGCAGCTAGATGGCTACTACGTTCTGAGTCACTACAATTCAACGGGGCAATCCCAACCTCCCGATGCCGATTTGGCGTATATCGCGCGTATGAGCTATCGTTTCTTGAGCTCCTAACGATAGCGGTCGAGATCATTCTAGTGATCCGAGGTACGTGGCTTTTTCATCCTGCTATTGATACATGCTGACTTAAGGTTTCGCAGTCTTTGTATTGTACAAGCAGAACCGCGTCCTCAAGGCGGTCATCTTAACCGCCTTTGTGGCCGAAGTCCTATGCATGATGGTCCTCGTGAGCTTCGTTATCAGAGGTCAAACCTTCACGGATGACTGCATTGCCGCCAACCGTTCGGTAGATGCCACCGCATCTTCATTGAGTTATTGGTGCGTTACTGTTTCTGTGTGTGTCTTCTCCGCCGCCCCCCCCGTGACATGGCCGACTAGCTCACAGCGCCCCCCTCTAGGCTGACGTCCCTCGCATTCGAGAAATTCCTATTCGTCCTAAACCTTGGCAAAATGCTCGCGGGGAAGCCTGCGGAACAGGCGGGTCGCACGACACGACGGTCTGTTCTCTTTCTGTTCCTCCGCGATGGGCACTTGGGCGTTCGCTTTGATCTTTGGTGCGTGACGCGTTTCATCCAAATCGCATCGACGCGGCGCAAATAAACTCATCCGGATCGCTGGGCTTCCAGTCGCGATGCTTTCCTCAACACCCTGATGTACCAGCTGAACACTACTCCAAGAGGCGGGGATCGGCTACTACGTGCGCGTATGACACTCTACGATGGGTGATGAAAACGAGCTGATTATTCGCTTTAGTTGGGAGTTGGCCGTGTTATCGTTCGCGGTGAGAGTCATCTTTAACATGTTCTTGGTTCTTATACTACTTCTCGGGTACTGAACAGATTACCAGGGCTCGCATGTGATCCTCAACATTCGCCGCCTCGCAAACGCCTGGCTACATCTCACAAACGGCCATATCTCAACGATATGGGATGCGGACTCTGATATCGCATTGACTGAGGCCTGATGCGATCGGACATTACGGACTTGCCGACAGCACAAGAAGTCTCCCTCTGTTGAGTCCGGGGCCCTAACCGTCGTGTGATCTAACCTAAACTACTGTATCATAATTTTTCGCTGCGTGCCTGTAGCTGGAGATGCGCAAGTTAATCACTAGCCTATGGCCCGCGCATAGCCAGGATCATCATGATCGCGTTCGAGCAATGATGATTCCTTTCCTTACTTTACTGTATTATATAATTCACCGTATGCTCTTCATGGGCTTCGTCTAGCTTTCGACATCTCGTCTGTATACATCGTCAATACATGATCAACGATGACTCGTTTCCGACCTACCTCCTAGGTGCTGTACAAATGCAGAATCGTGAGATTCTGGCTGTGCAAGCTGTCTGACCCCGCGGCAGGGTCAGTTCATACAGATAATCCTAAACCGAAATTATGAGAAAATCTCGCGCGCATTTCCGACATTAGATGCATGCCTTATTACGACCCGATGGCCCGACTGATTTCCAGATATGTTCTGTGCAAATAGTCGATTGGCTAGACTCCGACCACGACTAATGAGGATTCGTCAGTCAGAGAAGCAGATATGGAAACACAGACTTGAGATGGTGACGCACTGAAGGATGGATTGGGGGGAGGCCCACGTAGGTCACTGAATATCTGGTGGCTAAACTAATAACACCCGTGTATGCAAATCATTTAGTACCGATACGAAAAGCCTAGCACCAGGGCGGAGTAAGCATAAGTTAGTATGTAGAAAAGGCGGTGTGGTGCTTGAGCCTTGTGGTGCGACTAATCACTTCTTCTTGCTCGTTTTGTAACGATCCACATATGTCTACTTCTTCTATGGTGGTATCCGTCCTGTAAAACGGTCATTAGATAAATATTGCCTATAGAGAGCATGTAAGATGGGCTACCACCATTCTCGCTATAATCTTTAATCGGAATGAACAAGATAAAATAGATTGTATTTCGGTAAAAGGCCACAGATACTGGACATCGGACTTAGCCTAGATAGTCCCTGGCGATCTTCACGACTCTCGTAAAACCGGAATCTGATGTGTTTAGCGACGGCTACATAAATTGCTACAAATGAGAAATAATAGAAATGAAAAGCAAAGCAATCACATACGCACCCCCAAAACTACATGACTTCATTGTGGGAACGGCTGGTTTACTTCGTACATTTACCAATCCTCAACACTGCCAATTGATTATTTCATCATACAAATAAAACACTCACGGATCCAGAAAAACCATCCCCAGATCCTCCTTTTCGTGGATTGAGCCGTACACGACGTCGCCACGGTGTCTTCTGCGTCCGAAGGATCAGATAAACAAGACCCGCGTACTATGACCAGCGGCCGTACTTACACTCTGAGGTGGTGCCTACGATATGATCGTGTCGATTTCTGAAGGGCACAAAGGCTAGCGTGTTACCGTCTACGGCCCTTCAAATAGATTCCGTGGTCACTCGATGGCTAATCGCAGCTACAGTAACTTCCAACATGCGCCTGTTGGACCGTGTCGACGTGGAATTGGGTTGCCCTCACCTTGTTTGATGACATCGCCTGGTGAGCCTGGTGGCTGACGCGTACGGCAGTACTGAATGGAAGTTACTTCGCAAGGGACGGCCTTAGGGAGCAATCCGATAGGAGAACGTACCTTGGAAGTATGATTGCGTGACCTGTAGCCGAATACACGATTGTATGGATTTTCTCCCGCTATTGTCATCGTATTAAAATCTGTATCTTACGGTATTTTTTGCGCATGTTTCAGTTCAATCGACGTCGACGGTGCTACGCGTTCAGCCAAGGAGAAAGAGTCGAGATTAGTCTGGGTATCTATGACCCCCTTCGCCTTCCAAAGGTATATCCTTGCTATTTTTTTTTTTTTTTTTTTTTTTATTTTTTTATTTTTACCGGGCCTCTTTGATTTTTGTTTTGTTTTTTGTTTTTCCTTTCTTTTTTTTTTTTGTTTGTTTCCTTTTTTTTATTTTTTTTTTTTTTTTTTTTTTCTTTTTTTTTTTTTGTTTTTTATTTTTATTTTTCCTTCCAGAGAATATCTTTCCAGGCCATCTGACGACATATCACGAAAAGTGTTGTGCCACGGCAAGCTCTCCTGCCGATTTTCTTGTCGTTTGAAGCTTGTTCAGCGCTTCACTTGGTTGACGACGGAAAAGGTATGTGGTGGGGAATAGTGATTTCCATCGGATCGACATACTCGATATCCATAATCTCATGACCACGTGAAGATGATCATACTTTTTCTATAACCATGTTTCCACCACGATTCTTAGGGCAGGTTTGACTCAGTAACCACAGTGACAATGTTTACAGGCTGTCACGCGCGCAATTTAGTACTTACTTACTAGCGAAAATACTCCCGATTTTTCTACACCCGGGATGAGCCAATAACGCAAGATGTCTCGGCCAACGGCTTGGTGCAGCGAAACAGGTACGTCACAAGAATCACATCTTCCTCTGCTGGGCAAGTCTGACACACGCTCAATGCACCTACCTTCTTCGCCAACATACTAACGCTTGATAAGTCCCCGCGTTTGTTTGTGTTTGCCTGCTTCGCGAACCGGGTCCGCAAAGTCGACCGCGGGAAAGCACGGAAGTCGCCTTCGACAGTCGAGGGAACGGATAGGGATAAGGACACATTGTAAAAGTGAATTTGCAGGGTTGTTCGATGCCGCCAGCGACTGGTATAGGAGAAGCGATGCTCCTTTGGTTGCCGCATACAGTGATCGGGTAGGCGCGGGGACGAGGGCCGCGTGACACTCGAGGGAGAAGAGCGATTGCGGGGCTGAGCGAGAGGTGGACTCGAGTAAACGGGATCTGCATGACGTCGGCTAAGATAATGTTGAGTAAGGTTGTCTAGATTCTTTGAACAAGTAGAATGGACGAACTCAAAGACACTGCATGAGAGCCTAGTGGAATCCGCTAAAGTTGCCTCGCATACCGCAGCATCCGTATACGTCCAGGGCTCGATGTATGCCCTCGGCCTGTGGCCTCTTCGCCTGTGCTCTTGACCTCGGCTACCTCAAGGAGAGGCCTCAATGAGGAGACAACCGGCTGTGACTACACTAATGTGTCCACTCCGCCCCAGGCTGTAGCGAATTATGAGTTTTGGGTACGAGATAGCCGACAATGTCAATAGTACGTACCTAGCTTCCAAGGCCTCTCGCACTCGTACCATGTCTACTCTACGCTCGGTTTAAAGTCGGCTTCCACACATGGTGATGATAGGCTCATTTGACTGTGTCTTTTCCAGAGGAATGCTAGTTTCGTTCCGTCCAGTCCTGGAATCTCTGAACCGGTAGCATTCCGCCCGACTCAGCCTCAGCGAGCTGGTCAGCATTTCTGCCAACAATCCTACAGACTCGTTTGCGCCTCGTTGAGCATATAGATTCGTGATTGAACGCCCCCTATACCGCTGAATGACCAGGGACGTTTGAGTACGTAACACTCGACTCGGCGGAGCAGAGGGCTCACACCCTGGTAGCGCCAATAACGACCACCCGTTTCTTCAAGCTGTGGCAGCACACATTGCGTCCCTCTTCTTTGCTAGCCGAGGCCGCACGACGAGGGCCGCAACGAGCAGTGCGAGCAGTGCGCGACCCGCATAATCCGAGGGAGGTGCAAGACGCAAGAGGGTTGTTTTTTGTGGAGGTTCATTGGTTCGCCCGAAGCGGCCTCCGCTGACGCCGTATCTGCAGAGGCCCGCAAGTTTTTTGATGGTGTTCGCACCCTGACTCTTCTCGGTGCGCTCATTTGGGCCTGCTTTCGCACTCACCATCACCTCCCGTTGACTAATTCATCATGACAAGACGTTATCGTCTGCGGACTGATAACCTCCTGACTACGGCCCTTCCCACCGGACTACTTCCCTACAATTCACTTATCGCTACTTCTAGACGTCATAAATAGTACCACATCCTACTCGACAAGCATTGCTATTGCATCCTAATCTCCCCCCACAACATGTCTTCGTTTGCCTCTCTCCTCGAACAAGACATCTTTGTCGCTCCATCGTTTTTGACCCTCGAGTCAGGCAGGACCTCTCCGTTGAAAGCACCTGTGGCCTACAAGACATGGGGTACGCTCAACGAGACGAGGGACAATGTCATGATTATTTGCCATGCCTTTACTGGCAGCGCAGACCGTTGAGGATTGGTGAGTACACCCGATACGACTCGTGTGTCTCTCTAACGTTTCTAATGGCGTAGGTGGTGGACCCTCTCATGGGCCGCGGCAAGGCCTTTGACTCCAAGCGTTACTTCATCATATGCTTGAATACGATGGGCTCGCCATATGGCTCTGCTTCTTATGCTTCCAATTACTATCAACCCAGACACTGGCAGGCCCTATGGCCCTGTAGTTCCCACTCACCACCATACGAGACGACGTGCGGTATGTAGTCCATTGAAGTTAATATGGTACTACGTCCCACTCACGAGTACGTGCGGTATTCATGCCTGTCAAGCCCTGCACAAGCTCGTCTTGGACCACTTGGGTGTCAAGTCCGTCGCGGTTGTCATAGGCGGTTCCATGGGTGGTATGGCCGTGCAAGAGTGGCCGCTTTGCACACCTCCGGGATACGTACGGCACATCATCGCGATTGCGACTTCGCCACGGCATTCCGCATGGTGCATCAGTTGGGGAGAGGCGCAGCGGCAAAGCATTTACAGCGATCCGGATACGAGGATGGATATTACGCAAAACAGCCCGCGTCCGGTCTTGCCGCGGCGAGAATGGCGGCGTTGCTCACCTATCGTTCTCGTGATTCCTTCGAGAGCAGGTTTGGCCGCAAACCGCAAAGGCCTTCGCGCGAGGAAGGGATTCCGACACCACCGGACTCGCCTCGTGTGGAATGCGAAGACGCTCTTGCCATCCCCAAACGATGGGCTCAAGAACTCGCGCCCCCGAACGTCGGGTACCCAATCCCCCGACCGTACGGGAACACTTTCACCCACCCCGCGGCCTCCCGTGTTCTCTGGCACAGTCCTACCTGCGCTATCAGGGCGACAAATTTCATCTCGCGCTTCGACGCGAATTGCTACATCCACAATCACGCGCAAACTCGACACTCACGACTGGGACTCGCACGGGGACGTCATCTTTGCCGGGCGAGAACGACGACGACGCGCTGCACCGCGTGCTTTCCGACGCTCCCAGCGCGCGCCCTCATTATCGGTATTCAGACCGACGGGCTCTTCACGCCCTCAGAGCAAAAGGAGATCGCAGAGCACATCCCTGACTCCGAGCTGCACAATCATTCCCTCGCCCGAGGGCCACGACGGGCTCTTCCTCCTGGAATTTGAGTCTCGATCAACAGCCACATCATGCGTTTCCTCCAGCGCGAGTTCCCCGAGCTCTATAGCGCGAAGGGCGGCAGGTTTGAGGTTGACGTGCCCGAGGAGGGCTTCGATATCAAGAAGACGAGCATGTTTGGAGAGGCCGAGGCGGACATCACGCGCTGGTAGAGCATGGGAAACATTTTCGTTAAAACATTATAGGCGCAGTGGATGGGAAGGACGAGCTAAGTCATATTTATCATTGTAGTACTGTATCATACTGTATGGTGTACCTTCAAACAGCTTCGACTGCAATCCAACTTGCATGGTCCAAAGGAATTGTACAAAATCGACCAATACGTTCCTCGTCTTGGATTGTGCCACTGACCCAGTTTTGTCAGGCTCATTCCAACCCAAATGGGTCATAGAGCCTCTCGAGAGAGCATCGTCACAAACAATTCTCGAACCTAGGGGAACAGCGCAAGCGCAGAGAGATAACAATGACACCATGATGAGCAAAGATTCAAGCCAACGACACCGTCCTGTATTCCGTGTCATTTGATGGATAACCATACGCGGCGCGCTCTGTGACATGGTATCCGACGTCGGATTCTTATACTGGGAGACGCGGTGGCCATTGCACATCGTCGCAGACGCGGACAAGATACGTGACACGGTTCATCACCGGAGCATCTCCCCGCGAAGAGGTCGGAGTTCTTCGTCAGTTTCGCATTGTTGGAATGGTACTTTGGACTACTGTGATATTGTTCTGGTCTGTTTGATCAGGCTCGGAGCTTGTTCTCGGTTTAAGCTTTCTTCATCGACAAACTTACAGGCCATGTCTGGGTTTTGCCGATATCAAACGAGCAGCGGCTCCGACCCACTGAGCCTCGCGGAACAACTCTACTAACGTAAGGTCGCTTCATCACACTGACAGTTCTGTGGTTTCCCTGGAATGCGATGTTGCCATATCGCACAACTCACACCCTGAAGAGCCGGTTTTCCGGAACAAGGTCGCTGGTCTGTGCCACAATTTACTACCGCAACCAATGAGCCAGGTTAAGTTATTATAGCCTCATGTAGGTGCTTCAAAATGCTTTTTCACTCTCAGTTTAATGCTAATGGGAGAACATTTAGCATGCTCTCTGCATGCCCGATCAAACGTCGCGTTTAATTCTTCGCATGCAATTCTCGCAATTTTCCTACGGTACATCTTTTTGTTAACAAACACAGCAACACTCTCACTCCTCAGTTTCGAGGTGTACGCAATAGCGGTGGGCGAGACACAGAGCACCTAAATGTGTTTTTTTGAATCAGACGAGCGCACGACGGATTCGAAAACGACTCACCTCTCTCCGGGGCGCAGGTTGGTGCAGTCCGAGTTAAGCTCACGGTTGTTCGCCAGGAGCGTGGACAATGCGATGCCCGCATTCTGGGCGATACTCGGCGCAGAACTCGCCGTCCTCAACCTCGTGGTTCGTCGTGCAGTCCTGGCCGGTTCTGCCGAGGCAGAGAAAGCTGATAGTCATGAGTTAGGTAAGCTGTCTGTTGGCGGCGAAATCTTTAACTCACTGCTCCGGCAAAAGAGGTTCGTGCACCCCGAGTTGATCGTAGGGTTCACGAAGAAGAGCTGGAACTGTACGGGGTTTAGTAAATGCTGACGCCTAAAATGTATCGTGAGGGCTGCCTACGTGGACACATTCTGACTCTCGGCAATCGTGTCGCGCAATTGTCGCCGGGCTGGATGGTGTACGTACGATCGCAGTCAGCGGGAAGCTGTGCGAGGGCTGGAACAAAGGTCAGTTAGTAGATGGAATACTCGTCGTGGACCCTACTGACCAGCAGGGATGAAGGCCGCGACGGCAAGGACTGCGAGCTTGGCGAGCATGACTACTTGGGGAATGAAGTCGAGTGAGGAGAGGAGACTGGCTGTCTGGAGAATGAGAGGGGTAATACCTGCGACTTTTATACGCAAACTGAAGGCGCTTTGTTCACAGTCGAACGCGCGCGGCTGCGGTAGCTCTCCGTCCAGACCGGATATGCATTGAATAGATTCGACTTACCCGCGAAGCGGCACATCAAACATTGTCGAGTCAAAGTCCATGTTGGGTGAAAAGCTCAGTCTGGGTACCCGTCGGTCATCACCTATCATCACGCGTATATGGCATATTACGTTCTTTGACGTTCAAACGTTCATGCGTCTAAGGGCACAAGTCAGAAGACATTTCTAGACGATCTGCTCGTCTATTTTTGCCTACGGGACCGTCAAGAGCCATAGATCTAATATAATAAAACACGGCGAATCAAAACGTCACGTGGGCTCACGGATACAAGGGGCGTTTTCATTGGTCAGTCGCACGTGACGGCTTCAAGTTACTTGCGGCACGGCTCGCGTTCACGTTGCATTGTGCACGGTACATTGATTTCGACGCAAAGGGCAGTTAGTATCGCGTCAAGCATCGAATGTTCAAGAATTGGAGCCGAAGCGGGTGCGATGATGTATGTGACCGGCCCTAGGGCATGTGATTATTCATAGAATTTTCCAGTACATTATCTACAGGTATTTAAGGACGTCCTCGAAGGACATCTCAAACTCACCAGGAGCAAAGGCTTCTCACTTACAGTCATACATAAGTCTACTGTAGTATAGATTTAGACTCAGTAGTAAGGTCAATGGGTTCAGGAGCCAGTGTGACACACCGAATACGGCACGTACAGCGTGTTCGGTGTGTCACATCGAGCACCGGTTTAACGGCTGGCGTGACATCGGTTCACTCAGCAGTCAGCGTGACGTCGGTTTGACTGAGCAGCCAGCGTGACGTCGATTTACTTAGTAGCTAGTCGTAACATCAGTTTAGCAGCCAGCGTGACACAGGGTCACTTAGCAGCTATGGTGACATATGCATCGGTGAGTTGGAAGTTACTGAGTACCGATTGAGGACAATTTCAGTCAAATTTTTTTGGTTCGATCTCAGTCAGTACTGTAACAGATGGGTCGGCAATTTTGCTCCATCTGTGAATATTAAGTAACAAGCGAGTACTTAAATTACTGTACTTTTTTGACCAAAGCGGACAGAAGCGCCGGAAAACGATTTTTCCGACGAATCTCCAAATTCGCCATTAATCGAGAAGAAATTATTGCCGCGTTCTCTGAAAACCGCTGTGACGCGTGACGTCCGCTTTGGTCGAAAAAGTACAGTAAACTGCATCGCTCGCAAATGGAATATTGTCCCGTGCGGAGTGGGCACGGGTAACTGCTTACAGATACACCTTAAAGCGATGAGTGTCTCTGCCACGTTGTGACAACACCACACAGCTCCATCCGCAATCATCCGCCACTAAACGACCCGTGATGATGATGAGCTTTAGCGTCGGGGTCCTAACGCCGTGTTTCCCATGTCAAAAGCATCCGACGGATACAAAGTCGGTGCTGGATACACAACGGCTATCATCTTGTCCATTTCAAGCGAGGGTATCAGGAATATTTCCCGCCTCTCAAATTGTCTTAGTATACCGACACTGAAGCAAGACAAGTCGCGCGAGGGTTACGCCTGATCGCTATCGTGAGAAACTTTTGACGCCACCACGGCGCGGCGCACCGCCTCGAGCATATTACCATTCACCACAACGCGATTAGAGCATACTCTGAGCATCGATGAGAGACATCATCCCCAAAACCACAAAGTATATTTTTCCGCACGCATTGGAGACTGATATATAAAAACGTCAAACGTCTCCTTGTACGGTTTGAATTCTTCCATCGACTAGGTTTACTACGGCGGGTCATCATCATTCAAGTTAAGGATTCACTTCTGCGTTGTACGGAATCTTGTTTGGCGAAATGCAGAGCACCTCAAGTCTTTCAGTCAGTATATCTGACAGAAAAATTGACATCAATGCCTTAGGACTGACCTGTCCAACGCGTAAGTTGCTGCATGCCGAATTGATTGGGGGATTGTTTGTGAAAAAAGCTTCTTCCCCGATCCCTGCTCTGGATGTAATTCCCACGCAGTTCTCACCTCTGCACTTCGTGGTTTATCGTGCAGTCTTGACCCCGCCGACCTAAACAGAGGACCTGAAGCACGTTCATGAGGTCATAAAAACGTACATATGAGGCAAACTCACTTCCCCAGGAATGAGATTGGAACAGCTTGGATTAATGGTTGGGTTTTACGAAGACTCAATTTGAAAGCTATTCCGGTACTTCATGTTACTACATTAATGCGTAGTGGGAAATATGGATAGGACGTACGCGGACACGTTTTCTAGTACACAAATTGTGTCACAACTTTGCCCGGCTTGGACTGTGAAAAGCGGACGATCACAGTCTGGAGGTATCATCTGTGCGAGAGCTTTTGAAGCCTCAGTGGCATTCTGTAAATAGAAGATATGACGAGCAAAACCAGCAGACAATACAGTTAAATATGATGGATAGGAGGCCTATAACAAACATGTCTGAAACAAGAGCGAGCACTGAAAAGTTAGGATGTCTCGGACGCCAGAGTCTGGTGTCTGGACGATATTTGACTCGGATATACGGTCTCTTTATAACTTTTTGTTAAACTCTATCACTCTTTGCTATCAGCAGGCCTCCGTCCCGCTGTGCGATGCCCAGTTTCTCGTTTGGATTATCAAAGGGTGCAATAGGTTCTAAGGGGCCCCCATGGGGGTCGACGTACAAGGGGGGTAGACCGCCACTGGGAAGTCGACGAGCATAAATTCAGTGAAAGCATTCAAACCACCTAATGACCATTATACGCACCGTCGCGAGAGCACGCGGCTGTTACGTATCCAGATACTCTCCAACCCAACTTCCTGGTCCAAGGGGATGATTGTCACAAGGGGAGGATAAGATGAAGGCATGTTCGATGTGTTGTGTAATGCCAACTATCATGACGGTGTGCAACCTGCTCGCCATGATCGGGTGACAGGTAATCGGTCCAATTCGAAGCTGGAATGCACACGGCAAGCTGCACATTAACCTTATTTTGGCCACACCCCAGCATGCCTTGCTTCGTAATAATAGTCTACCGACGAAGGCCACCTCATCCCAAAGCGTATTCCTGTGGATGGAGAAAGGAATCCTGTGTATCTCTAAAACGACTTCAAATGCCCCGCGAGTTTCCTTCGTAATAGGCTTAGAAGTGTTTGGCTGCCCTACTACTCTCTTTGGCCGGATGCCGGAGCTGCCGGCTTGCGTCGAAGCTTCACAAGGCTCGCACTCGGCACCCGGATTACGTGGGAAAGTTTTGTCCGTACCATGAGTAAGTTTAGTAAGTGTCTGAGTGTTCATCGATGTTCATCGCTCAGTGTACCCGAATGCAAACATGTAAACTAATTTGTGTATAAATATTAAATTGGCTATCCGGACTCTGTGCTAATGATTTGTACACGTAACTCAACAATATATTTGTCGAACAACAGGGATTAAACGAGCTACACTAGAATGTGGCTCATTTGAGACTACTTATTTTTCTCCTAGTACGAGAGGACGTTCCGTTGCGTCTCTTGGTATTTGTGTGAATTTGAGATGTTGATATGAGTCTCTCCGCCATTCACTATAATGCCCGTATTCTCTCGATTGTGAGAAGATGGATGTCCTTCTTCCATTCAAGTAACACCAATGGTCGATTGTCCCAGATTATTCAAGATAATTAGGCAACCTTGCACAACGACTGAGTTATCAGACGAGATTGAAGTTTGTATCGTCAGGCATTTATTCTGCAAATTCGTGGACAACGCGAACAAGCACTACCCGATAGCAACATATGATAGCCAATTAATTGGTGTACGGAATAGTGGTGTTGGCCCACGCAAAGAACCTCTCCAGGGTAGATGTTGCTGCATTGGCTGTTTGACATTAGGATTGTTTGCAATCACGAGACTATACGTGGTACCGGCTGTCTCGGCTATAGCCACACAGTTATCCCCACTCTGTACGACGTAGGTGTCAGTGCAGTCCTGGCCAGTGATGCCGAGGCAAAGCGGCTGACAAAATGGTACAAAATCAGTAACATATCATGCTACAGCCCGTGAAATATGACTACCTCCCCAAGGGCCAAGTGTATCGCAGCCCGCATCGATATTGGCGTTGACATGGGGCAATTGGTATCTGTGCGAACATGAGTTCGGCGGCGTGAACGGCTCGATGAGGTTTGACTTACGTTGAGACATTCAACTCGGCGGAGATCTTGTCGCAAGTATCTCCCAGACGAACGGTATAGTCACGAGCACAGTTCGCCGGAAGGTCATTAGCGTCGCGCGTTGCTGCCAGTAGTACGTCAGTATCACCCAGCATAAGTTTACAGACAAGGCTTCGGTTTACCTGGAGCAGCTAACACTGCGGCCACAGCGACGGCGAGAGCGAGAAGCTGAACGCGAAAGAACATTGTCGGAGATGGAAGTAGGTGTAGAAGACAACTGGTTAGCTGCTGCTGAAGAGCGCACTTCAAAGCTCGGGCTTTTATAGCTTTTGCAGAGGCCTGCCACATGGTTCGACCATCAAGCGTCGGTCGCCATCCAGCCGCAAAGACTTCCACATCAAGCCAAAATGACTTGACTATCTTTGCCCGAATTGTCGCGGTGAGAACCTCGACGGGAAGGCAGCTGCTGCAGCTTACGCGTGGTGACTCTGTCCGCGAGAGCGAGCAGTGCACTGCCCCGCGACACTCGGCGAAAAAAGTCATTCATTCGAGCTGATGAGACATCTCCGTATGCGTTCCCAGACCGGGTCGGCTACGCGACAGGGCGCGGGAAAGGGCACCGACGGTCATCCCGACGCACGGTCATCATTCGTTTTGACTCGGTGCGACCGACTGCGCCATCAGATGCGCCCTACACGAAGAAAAGTAGTCAACATCAACACAAGACGGCAGTCTTGACCACGCTCAGATGATGTACTCACATGTATGCGGTCAAGTATCCCCGTAGAAGCAACGTCAATGTCGCCGACGAAGTTCGTCTTGGGAGTTGGTTGGGACTCGGGAGGCGATCCTTTCGCGACGAGCCTGCCTTCACATCATATGATGATCGGGGGTTGCCGAGCCTCTCTGACCGCCAACTTCTGAGGCGGACGATGAGCGTGCGTACGTAGCCAGTCTCAGATATGCTCGAGGATTCGTTTGGTCAGCTCGATATATGTTGAGCGAGATCCTGTGAGCCTTGAAGTGGCAGGTTTGTCTCTATACTCATACTTCTGTTTGGGTCGTGAAATTGAATGTAGTCAGGTTGCATGCTTGGTCACTTAGGGAGGCGGCGCCAGGGGGGGTGGAGTGATAAATGAGTCTTGAGTCAGCTGCAGCACTCAATTTGAAGAAAGGGCTCAAGTGTTAAAGTACTTGTGCGACGTGAAGATGAAGGTGGCGGACGGAGCACACCAGTGAAAGACCAATGGATTACTTAATTATTTCGCTGGAAAGTCTTTGCCTACTATGTTGTATGGAAAAAATGGAGGTTCAATACAAGGTACCTCTCTCAATCTACTCAACTTCGCTGAAATGACTCGGATTCATTCGTAGATCCCTCCTTCTACACTGCGGAGAAATTACGATGATCTGACGGATTCGGATGCTAGACGCACGCTAGACGCTGGAAACAATGCGTCTCCCCATGTATCGTCACGATAAAATTGCGGGATAGATGGTTAGAGAAATATCAAATAAATCTAACAATAAAGTGCAATAATAAATTCGATAGAATCTGTCGCTGTACATTTTAATTGACCTATGGGATCATCCTGTTAGAGATATTAGAAAAATTATTTGACCGCTTATCTGAGGAGAAAATGCAGAGATATGTTCTGAATAAATCTGCTAGCATGTAATATACTTTGGGAAAAATAGCCAGCAGTTATGTGATGGACATTTGATGCATGCTGAATGAATGGTTCTTACCGCTCTCTTGACTATTTACTGTATAATTACTGTGGATTCAATAGAGAGATTTATTAAAATAAATTCACAAGGATATATTTCGATCATGGCTGTGAAGAGTATTTCAATATTCTTACAAGCTCATACATACTATAAACACTCGCAGTGGGGATATTGTGTTAGAGGGATTGTGACAAATGTGTTGCATATTTATTTAGAATAAATCGCGCCATCAAGATGTATCTGTCAGATTAATTTTCTAAATTAAGCTATATCTAGCAGAATACACCTTGATGGCGGATTTATTCTCAATGAATATGCACTATATCTTTGAAATCCCTCTGATTGTCATCCATAATAGCATTTAAGAAGTGTATGAGAGATTGGAAAACAATGAAATATATCTCCACGCCATAATAGTGAAATATATCCTGTGGATTTATTCAATGGATACTCACAATAAAAATTCACAGTAATTACACAGTAAATAGTCGAGAGAATGGCAAGGACCATTCATTCAGCATGCATCAAATATCCATCATATAACTGCTGGCTATTTTCCAAACAGTATCTACATGCTAGCAGATTTATTCAGAACATATATCTCTGCATTTCCATCCTCAGATAAAGCGGTCAATATTTTTCTAATATCTCTAACAGGATGATCCCATAGGTCAATTAAAATGTACAGGACAGATTCTATTGAATTTATCATTGCACTTTATTGTTAGATTTATTTGATATACTTCTCTACCATTTATCCCGCAATTTATCGTGACAAGTACATGGGAGACGCATTGTTTCAGCGTCTAGCGCTGCGCGTCTAGCATGAATCCGTCAGATTCATTGTAATTTCTCCGCAGTGCTAGTTGAGTCAAGTTACAGTCAATCACCCCCACCCCCCCCCACCCCCGGCCACTGATACACCCAATTTTTGAGACTCGCGCCGTGCAAACGTGTGGGCATACGCTTGAAAAGATTTTTGTTATAGCAATATTGGGATGTGTGTCCAGTACCTCTGTAAATATAATAGGGTGGAATGGAAATGTTTCTACTCTGCCAGAACGATGCCGGACAAATGATGTCGGAAAGAGGGTGTACCACCCTATGATACACCCGTAAATCGGCATGGCCAGCTCGATCAAATCAAAAACGTGGCCATGATGGCACTCAGCGTCCAGAGCCTCTACTCGCACTCTTCGTCAGGGCGCGGAGCCAACCCACCCTCACCTCCTGCCATGCCGGATGCCCGGATGCATGATATGAGCGGAGTGTAGCAACACCACTATGAGCGGGAATGACTTCCTAGTACTGTCTCAAATCATTATTACTAAGTTTCCGATGAGCCGAAAGCAACATGCAGAGCCCAAAAAATCGAAGCGTCTCTGCCAAATTTTGAAAAACCCACCTTTTGGCTTGCTTCTCATAGCTCCTTTGCTGTTGCACATCGTGCTTTCAGACCATGAAAAGATCAGTGTATTCCTCATACTATTACAAATTTTTCGTTATTTTAAATATTTATTTCGTCATGTAAAGGCCGGTGTATCAGTGGGTGGGGGTGTCTCATTGGCCGGTAATTGACTGTACCTTGCCTGGCAAGGTCTCTCGGGGCCCCGTAATTCGTGGGAACTGTATTAGCGCTCACTCACCATCAATTTCCGAGCGCGCGCAAAGGCTTTGTCAGCAGTTCACGTGAGGACGATCCCCACTGTAACTCAAGCCTCGGATTGAGCTCGCGAGTCGCGTGGAAGCCGACGGTGTCGGCAAAGAACACTTCGGACAACGATAGAACGGGTGCGAACTTCGTCGTAGACGGCGTGAGCTCGCCGTAATAGCATAATGTACATGGGGCTTACCTTCGTCGTAGACGGCGTGAGCTAAGGAGTCTCGACGAAGGTAGCGTAGCTTTAAGCCGTCCCGATTGGGACGGCGCCAAACACGACACAACAAACAGAGCGCGCACCGTGTAACCCAGCACTGTTACACCCCTCCCCACCAAAAAAACCTCGCCATAACTCAACCATCGACCTCCATATCCACACGCCACTGCGCCAATTCTTCAGGCTCGTGTTCTCCGCTAGCCAATCGCCGTAACGCGTCCAGATTAACCGCCTCCGACCCGGGTATCCATTGGTCGTGTTCCGGTCCGTATCCTCGCCACCGCACCAAGAACTGCCAACAACTCGACCCCGCCTCCGCTTGTCTATAATCGCCTCAACCGGCCACTCCTCCTGTCCGTCATCCCCGAGTACCGGACCCGGCCGAGAATGTTCGCGCGAGGGGAATAGTCCCGCATCGTTCGGCAGCCCATGGGCGGAGGAGAGAAAGCATGGAAGGTAGGGAAACACGTTCATGTGACGCGGTAGATCTAGAGTGTAGTTAGATGTCTCGGGTGAAGCCTTAGTTACCTTGTACGGTCCATCGTAGCGAACCATGAATTTAGCCACACGATTGTCACCGCGGCGCATATAGTCCCGACGACGGTTCAAGGTCGATAGTAGCACACCATATCGCCTTCCTCGTAACGTATCTCGGGCCGCGATGCTTGTTTAGCCTGCGTAGTCTGATTCGCCTTCGCCAACATAAGGTTGTCCTGCGCCTCCATAAAGTCCGCGTCCATTCGTTCGATCAGCGCCGCCGCGTCCTCCGCCGAGAACCCCAGTTGACCAGAGAACTCGCTCGATGTCGTGCGCAAAGACGGGCGGGATGAGTTTCGGGCTGCGACCGAGAGTGGAGCTGAAAGGGGGAGAATCCCGTAGACGCGTTCACGGAATTCATGACATCAAACCGTATGCGAGGGAGAGCGCGGACCCAGCCGCGCTGAGTGCGCAAGACGTGGAAGCGGAGGAGTTGGATGATGGTCTTGTGTAGTTCGTCTCGCTCGATCCATCGGTCTGGGGGTGATAGGAGGTGGACATCTTGAGTTTGACTCCGATGAGTTTGTGCAGTGCAGTCCAGAAACGGGAAATGAAGAGTTTGTCCCTGTCGGACACGATGTCGTCTGGTAGACCGTTCTCGCAAAACCAGTGGTCGAAGAAGAGGACCGCAAAGTCCTCTGCCGAAATGTCTGTCCGTGTTGCTACGATGCGAATATCGGCGCCGGGCGCGGTCGGTCATGGTGACTATACAGTTCTTGTTCTCGTCTTCCGGCAGCGGGCCCACAAAATCGATTGCGACCGAGGACCCACGACGATCAGGGGACCGGCAGGGAGTGGAGGGGGCCGGTCGGCTTCCTAGTGAGATTCTTGTTCCGCTGGCAGCTCTCGCAGGAGGGAACATACAAAGTCCTCCATTTCCTTCCGCATTCCCGGCCAGTAGTAACTGGCGCGGAGGGCAGCGTAGGACTTGTCTCCCCCCCAATGTCCGAGAGCATCGTGTGCCAGCTGTGGCGGAAGAGAGGTGTTCGCGCACCAGGGGAATACGGGGAATGATGAGACGGTCGCCGATGTAGAGAAGGCCATGCTCCTCGCGAAACCCGATCGGAGGGGCGGCACGCAGCCGCGCGCAGTAATCGTCCTTCTGGTAAAACGCGCCGAATAGTGTCGAGCCACGAGGCATCCGTAGCAATGCGCAGAGGGAGCCCACCGACGCCACCAACGCCGGTTCGAGCTCCATGTCCTCCGGCGGAAGACGCGACAGCGCGTCCGCCACCGTGTTCACCCTCCGGGAATGTAACGTGCATCGAAGTCGTATTGTCCGAGGAATTCCTGCCAACGCGCGCCTGGCGGCGCGACAAGTTCTTCTGTTTTCATAAATTCCGTCAAAGGACGATGGTCAGTATACACCACGAATCGCATGCCCAACAGATCCGTGCGCCATTTCTCTAACGCACGGTGGACTGCGAGCAGCTCTTTCTCGGCGTGCACCGGATAATTCCGCTCAGCCGACGACAACTGCATGGAGTCGTACGCCACCGGCCGGGCGGTCTCCAGAGACGGGCCATACGAAAGTACGGCCCCCGTACGCCAGTCGCTAGCGTCACAGGAGACAAATATCTGATTATCCCCCATGTTCTGGTGGTCAATGACCGTCAGACATTCGCGGGACACCACGAGCGACTTAATCGCATCGAACGCCGCCCTGGTGTGCCTCAGTCCAACCAGGCCAGTCCTTGTCACATTCTTTGGTAGTGAGCGGCGTCAACACGCGCGTATACTCGGCGAGTTTTGGGAGGAAACGATCAAGATATCGAACCATACCTAGAAACGACCGCACGTCGGAGGCAGACTTCGGCTCCGGCCACGTTATGACACGTTCGGCCTTGCGCTCGTCCGCCTCAATACCCTTCGCCGAGACCTTGTGCCCCGAGGAAAAAAACCGATCTCGAGGGCAAATAAATGCGTCTTCTTCGCAGACGCGTACAGCGAGTGCGCGCGTAAGCGCCGCCAAGATGGTCTCGACGTTGCGCCGGTGTCCTCGATGGTTTGGGACCAAATAACGATGTCGTCGAGATAGACGTGACATATCGTCCCGATATGCTCGCGCAGAGCGCCTGGGAACATGCGGCGCTGGTGAGTTGCGGGCGCATTACGACAGCCCTGGGGCATGACCGTCCATTCGTACAACCCGAAGGGGAGTCGTGACGGCGGTCAGGCCAATGTCGTCTTCGTGAACGCGTGTCTGGAAAAAACAAGTTAGTCATATCGAGTTTACCAAAGATCTTCCCCTTCGCGCAGGGCGCTGAGGATCGTGTTGATGGATGGTAACGGGGTGTCGGTCGGGGGGCCACAGTGTTAGTGTTAAGTGCCCGGTAGTCGTTGACCCAACGCGGCTAGGTCGCCGTCGGGTCGGATTTGGGGATGAGAAAAACAGGGTGATGCGTAGGGAGAATTCGAGGGGCGCAGGACGGCCGGCAGCCAAGTGTTCGTTAAGAAGCTGTTTCCAGACCTCGACGTACTTTTTCGGGCAGTCGTATTGCCGGCCGACGAGCGAAATGGTGACGTTGGGGTCCTTGAGCTTTAAAGCGATGTAAGATGTTGGTAGGTAAACGGTCGATGTGAGGGATGTCGTCGGGGAAAATGTCGGCAAATCTCTTCTTCATCCGTCGTCTTGGATTCCTCGTCCAAACCGCTCGCAAAGAGGCTAACCATCTCCACGGTTTCCTTCACCCGCTGCTACTAACATCTCCACCTTCCGCTGTTCCTCCAACCACGCGCGTAAGGGCAGGTGACGATCCGGGATTGCGGGTCGTTGCGGCGACGCAACGCTCGAAGTCTAGCGGCTTTGGACGGTCTCCCGCGCGTGGTGAATGCGGAATGGTCGCCGAAAAACATCGGTATACACAAGACGGGGGATAGACGAGGGATGAGGATGGTTCTTTCGGGTTGTTTTCATCTTCATTCGTTGGCGCGTTGTTATCGACGGTATTTCGCGCCAGACGAAATGGTTCGGCAGCACATTGTTATTGACGGTATTTGTGCCGACCGAATCTGGTACAAAGGACAAAAGGGTTTTTTCAGTTCTGATACTACTGCGGTCTGGTCGTTCTGTATTTTACGCGTCCGTTCGCGTTCTGAATCTGCACGGATTTTTCTAGCGAATCTTTGGGGAAAGGATTTTGAGGAGGAGAAACTGCAATCGGAAGCGGGCACAAAATATTAAGCCCACTGCGGGCATCAACAACGGTCTACTCGTGCGAAGGCGAAGCGGATAACGGTGAGGAAATGAAACGAAGAGAAGGGCATGCCCAAGACAATCGGCGCGCACAGCGAAGGAGAAATAATGGCGATCAGCGGACGGCAATAGAATTCTGCCCGCGCCGGGTTATGCTACGCGACATGGAGTGGAAAGGCGCAATTTCACCCACTCCGTCGCGCCGTCCTACACCCTTCTCCCCAGGCATTCCCCATCTTGATAGACGAGGGCAGCTTGCGGCGCCGCAAGCCGTGGAGGACAGCAACGTCCTCCCTTAATTAGAACTATATTGCAGCCGTGTCAATGAGGGTGCTGACGGGCGTAGGAACAGCGGGTCCGCCACGCTCGAAGAAAGGAGAAGAGCGGACCACCCGAAATGTGGGGTGGAAGATAAATCGGCCACGCACTCAGAATCGGAACTGTTGGTTCCATAGCCTAAGATCCCCGACGTGACAGCCGGGGGAGACTCGGCACGATCGTCGACGGTGCGGTTTGACGACGGTGACGTTGACTCGTCGTCTTCTTCGGCGTTGACAGCCGCGGTGGTGGTCGAGCCTGGAGCGCGGCGGGCCCAACGCGCGTCGTAGGCAGCCTTCGCCGCCTGTGCGTCGGCGGCAGTGAGCTTGGGGAAATCGCCCGAAGGGAATCCCTTGAGGCAGTCCGCCGCACGGTGACCTTGATAGAATTTGCGGGCACTTGTAGCAGCCTTGTGTTCGGAGAGGAGCTTACGCTCGGCGTCCGTCAGAGGCTCGGGTTTGGTGCGGGGTCCCGAAGACGAACTTGCAGGCGCGGGGTTGTTGGGGCGTCGGTTCTGCGAAGAACTGGCGTTGTTTTGTGGGGCTGAGATGCGTAAGGCCTTCGTGTTCTGAGCCATGAGTTCGGCCACCTTCTCGGCCACCAGTCCGGCCATTGTCTCTCGGTCGCGGAGGCGACGACGGTCAAGCGCGACGAGCTTGTTGCGCCAGTCCTGGAAACGTGGGATGTCGGAGACCTTGTCTTCGATGGCACGATCGCGGAGTTGAGGATGGATGCGCGTTTCGACATGCGCAGCGCGCATGGCGTCCTCGGAGAAGTGTCGGGCGTGCCGCGGAGGAGGGTGTTGGTGATCTCGAACTTGGTGAACCATTCGGCGAAGTGGTCACCTTCCTTCTGCTGCATGTTGTTCAGCTGCGTATAGATGTCGTTGATCCCAGTTTCGTCTAGCCAGCGCTCCTTCAGTTCGTCCACGAACTCGTCGAAGAGGAGCTGTTGGAAACGGTCGCGATCAGCGTCGAACCAGTCTTGGATGCGCTCGTCGCGGAACCCGGCCGCCACATGGGGACACGCGGTCATCGTCGTCAACCTTCGCCTCGCGGAAGTAATCGCTACAGGCGATCCTCCACTTGCGTAAGACAGAGGGGGTGAGGTCGCCCTCCGAGACATGGGGACGTGCTTCAGGCGGGTCGTGTGTGACGGTGGGGATTTTGTTCGGCATAGCGTCTGCGGCGGTTGTGGGTCCTTGTGTATGCGGCGGTGCCTGAGGTTCAGGCACGAGTGTGGGGAAAAATTGATCTCGGCGGCGATGTGGGGAATGTGCGTGCGGGTCGGGCGCTCGAACGGGCGTCTGTTCGAGCGAGAGCTCGGGGACGTCTTCAACGGCGGGGGAAGGTATTGTCGACCAAGAGGAGAGTGTGGATGGGGTAGAGATGGCTGTGAAAGCCTCCTCCAGCGGTTCTGGGATGATTACTTCGAGGGCGGTCGAAGTCGGCGTGCTTGTATGCGCCAGCGCCCGGCTGCGGGTAGTCAGCGGGGTCGGCGTGCTGCGGGCGTCCTGCGAGTCAGCGTGTCGGCGCGGCGGTGTTGGCCAAAGGCCCGGCTCTCCTCGTCTCTACTCTCTTCGCCTTCCCTCTAACCCAGCGAGTCGATTTCTTCCAGCGGCGACTAGTTGCGCGCGTTCAAAAAAAAGTGGAAGCCGACGGTGTCCGGCAACACTTCGGACAACGATAGAACGGGTGCGAACTTCGTCGTAGACGGCGTGAGCTCGCCGTAATAGCATAATGTACATGGGGCTTACCTTCGTCGTAGACGGCGTGAGCTAAGGAGTCTCGACGAAGGTAGCGTAGCTTTAAGCCGTCCCGATTGGGACGGCGCCAAACACGACACAACAAACAGCGCGCGCACCGTGTAACCCAGCACGGTTACATCGCGACTGGGATCTGGCTGCCATGCACTCGGACGCGCTTCGACGCGCCGCTGCCCGCGTAACGCACGGGTCCTCGACGAAGGTGCTTAGGTGGGGGTCGCTCAACTACATATCCGGTCAGTTTGACATCATGCGCACGGGGAGGTGGGGTTACTGTACTTTTTTGACCAAAGCGGACAGAAGCGCCGAAAACGATTTTTCCGACGAATCTCCAAATTCGCCATTAATCGAGAAGAAATTATTGCCGCGTTCTCTGAAAAAACCGCTGTGACGCGTGACGTCCGCTTTGGTCGAAAAAGTACAGTACTCACACGACGAGGGCGAGAGAGGGACCGCACATAGATGTCCGTCTTCGTGATACACCCCTGATTCCCCTCGGGCTTGTCCGTGTGTGTCTGTTTGCGCACTCCTCGCAGCGACTATGTCGCACCGGCCTGCCTGCACGCTGGGATTTTATACGTCGGCGACGTATCTCGATAGCCGTAAGGGCCTCGTCTGTCCGTCGGGCCCCGTTCTGGCTGCGTGTTGGTGGTGGTGGACGCGCGACACGCCGCTCCAGAATGCACGCTTCCTCCCGGCGAGCTCGAAGGGGTCGACTAGAGTGCGTCGTCCTATCTCAAATTGAGCCAATTTCACACTTTGCATGTGGAAATAACAGGTCACCTACCTAGGCCTTCAAGGGCAGCGCAGCGGCATTCGCCTTTGAGACGCGCTCTGTATTTGCCGTGAGCATGGCGTCGTGGAGGTATGTCCTGATCACTGTCTCTGATCATTCGCCCTGGGTTGGTCTTCGGGGCTTTGACAGCCGCGATTGGGACGAGCCGATCGGGCCCCACCAGTGCGGGGCCGGATGTGCGTAGTGTTGGAGCGTCATGTACGCATTTTCGAATCCGTGAGTGATTTGACAGCTCATGAAGATTTATGCTAATTCTCCTTGTCTGCGTGCGCAACGGCCTAGCCTACGCGTCGCTGTATGAGATCAGCCAGCTTGTGAGCATATGTACGTCGAGAGCGAGACAATATGAATGGACTTCTTTCATGTAGGAGAAGGATGCGGCATACCTGCAGTGTATTATACTCGACTCTTTCGCAGTACAACACGACTGCAATGTTGAAGACAATCTGCAGTGGCTCGGGCAATAGACTCAAAATGCACATATTATGTAGTCCGCAGAAAGGCTGTAGTGGGTATATCCCCATTTGTATTCGCTTGACAAAATAACTTCATTTATTAAGTTTATGTCTGCAGGAACTGTATGTTTTGTCCGCAACTACATATGCCCTATTTTTGCCCCCTTACTATGTTAAACTTGTGATCATCTACATCGATTTGTGTCGCATTGAATCTTCCCCGCATAGTGTTACCTTCCTAGGCTTCACTTCTAGATTGAATCGTGTGCACAGCAGACAGCACTAACATGGTCGTCTCTGAGATCTCACAGAGGCGCTGCGTGTGCCTAATATATCAGTCTGCTGCGTCCGCGGTATTACTTTGCTGGAAGACTCCGCGTCTGTAGGGGAGACGGCAGGTCAGAATCGCGGGTCAATCACCTGGTAGCAAATCCTAGGTACTATGGGTCGTCTCCGCCATGCCATATGTCAATATGCGGATTGTGAATGGCAGCTTCAGAACAATTTTGGCTTGCTGAACTTTCTCCATGATTTCGAGCTCACCAGGCAAGGTCAATGCCCGGCGCAAGCCGGAGCTTGTCGAGTTGATGACACAATCGTGAAATCGAGACTCGTAGGGCGCCAAATCTGGTGAGGGCTCATTGATCGCTTCCTGCCGATCGGGCGACGTTCACTTGCAGTGGGAACTCGCAAGCGACTCTTACCAAAAGAGGCCACCACCTCATCCCCCTTCGCGGCGAGCCAGCATGGCCACCCTGGACGTATACACTTTGTAACCTTTCCATCTGTCGAAAGCGTTCTCTGCCTTCCGGACCCTCCGACTCATGGCGTCGACGAGGACTCACGGTCGGATCCCCTCCGCGCAAGATCGCCCGTCTCACAGTCGACTCTGACTCTGCGTCTGCGTCTAGGTCGCTTCCCCCTGATGCTCGCGGAGGGGTAGCTGGCACGAAGTCGGGCTCGCGTGTTCTGAATTGAATGGGACGCCGAGTGAGTAGCGAGCTCAACTACTCGCGATAAGTAACCAGCAGATAAATACCCTCTATGAAGAAACTCTTGAAGTCTTTGTTTGCCTATCTGGATAGGGTTTATCTTGCTGGCCAGAAAAAGCCAGACATTGAGTATGTACAGAGTAGTTCACGGCATCATAATCTTAATGACCATACCTTCAGGTCACAGGCCTACGACAGCTTCATGAAGAGGATCTTCCGCGAAGCAAATATCATCTCTCGTATTCAGAAGGCTATTGAACAATGGGCGAGATACGAACGAACCGAAGGCACGAGCAAAGACACCCCTCATCCCCTCCGGCATCTCGTCCCTGCACTGGTGAAACAGCTGCAGCACTATGGGCTTTATGATCAGATCTTCAAAAGCTTCTACCTCAAGAACACGCATGAATTCTATCTCGCAGAGTCAAAAGCTCTCCGTGAGACGCTCCAGGCCAGCGACTTTGTCCTACACGTCAAATCCAGGAACGACCAAGAGTTCCTGCGTGCACAGGCGCTCCTTCCCGAGGAGACAGTCGAGAAAGTATCTCTTGAAACCACCACGGCTTTACTCAGCCTTCATTTGGATTGGATTGCGACTGAAGGTATTTGTGTTACTTGGTTTCTATTGCATGTCGCTGATCTCTTGTCAAGCCATACCACAGCTCTTCATCGATGCGCCGAACATCATGTATCTGGGCAACCTATACAAGCTGTTCACTATGGTCGACGGCACGAAGATCGCCATTGCGGCAATGAAGATGCACGTCAAAAACCGCGTACAAGCAATCATCAAGAACACCACGCACGATGACCACATGGTCGAGAACCTACTGTTGCTCAAGAGCCACTGCGACGCCACTTCACGCAGATGGCGGACGAAGCTCGAAAAAGTTCACCGATTCTACAAGCAACAACATAATGCTCGGAAGCTCGACTGGGGGGACCATGGCTCTTGGGACAGTGTCGCTAAAGCGGAGGCGTCCTAACTTTAAAGCTGCGACCAAAGAATTGTCGGTCAGCATGTACCAAGCGATTATCCTTCTGCTCTTCAACGAGGTCGACGAAATATCATTCCGCGAAGCCAAGTCACAAAAATAATATATAATTTGGGTATGTTCCATCCCAAATTGCCCACTTTGGCTCTCCTGATAGTCCCTACAGAGGACGCCGAATTACGACGAACGTCTGCAAGCTTGGCATGTGGCAAGAAGAGGGTACTGAGGAAGCAGCCTGCTGGCAAGGATGTCAACGATGACGATAATTTCCGCTTTCAACGCGGACTTTACGGATCCTGCTTTCCGCGTGCACATCAACTCGATCCAAGTCAAGGAAACGGTACGCGTTTTGTACAACCCTGTCTCAATTACCCCTCATTTTATCTTTGTATACCGGTTGAAGAGTCCAAACGCGCTCAGACAATGAATCGAGGCGGACCGCAAAAAACAGTTTGGACGCCGCCATCGTGCGCATCATGAAGGGTAGGAATGAAAGATGACGTTTGAGGCAGCTCAAGAACGAGACGGTAAGCGCCGTGTCGAAACAACATTTCTTGCCCGAGGTATCCATGATCAAGGCGCGCATCGACGGACTTGTCGAGCATGGAAATACATGAATAGGGACGAGGAAGACATGACGATTCTGCATTATTTGGCTTGAGACTCGCCGTTTTTTTTTGAGTCAACTGTGTCACCTTTTGTACAATATGCTGGGAAATGTACCTGGACGTGCTTACTCCTGTTACTTTGAGGCTTGACCTCTACACGGCGGCTATGACGACGTCGCTTGGTACAGGAGTTTGTCTCAGCCTTTCAGGAATTGCTCGGCGGCGATCGCCCACCTGACTTTCGCCTCCACCGCACACGAGCCATGCTGTGGTGTTGCTTGCGCACAGACTTCAATATCCTGAGCCTCGCTGCTGCTTCGTGAACAATTCTGTGTGCCGTATTACACAGCGTACAGGTACGAGAATTCATGGCCAAAACACCTGCGGTGCAAATCCGTGGCTTTTGTTTTTTCGGGGCCGGGTGCTGAGCGCGGTCGCGTGGCATTTGTGGAATAGAGTTACCGCCGGGAAGATGCAGCGGAGAAGCAGGATCATTCCGGGCGCCTGCCTGCGCCGAACGAAGCCGATTGGACGAGAGTGGTCTAGAGAAGGTCTAGCATGGGAGCGCGAGCAGGTTCTTATGACCAGAACATGACCCAAATACTGAAGCTCACCTCCCTAACCTCCCAGGCCCCCCGTGACCCATACATCCCCCCCTCTCTCACCAACGACCACCATGTCCTGCTCGCCGTCGCTCGAAGATCCCCACGCTCAACGTCGCTTACGCTACGCGCGCCCACGCCGTGTTCGACGACGAGGAAGACACCGAATGCCGTCCGATGGTCCAGTTTGACGACACCTGCGTGCTCATCCCAGACCCGGTCGTGCAGTCCAGAATGCCACGGCTCATCAAAAAGTCTTTATTCTCTCCCGCTCTGGCGGAAGCGATCCCCTTCCAACCCTCCTCCGCACGAAACCGAGGGCCAGCTTTGCGTCCAGTCCCCCGAGGACAAGTCGGGCATGTCCTTCACCGTCTCCGTTCCCAGGTCTGTTCCCATTGCTTTGTGAAAAAGCGTCCGTTTTGGGTCTCACCCCGCCGCTCGTGGCAGTTTCGCGAAGTCCGCGCTCCCCGACCCGGGGCGAGCACGCACAGACCCACCATCAGCCTCTCGTGTCCTGTCTATTGAACGGGGCCGAGCCATCTCCGAGGCGCCCGACGCGCCGTCCATCTTTACCCCTGCCGCCGCGCACCGACATTGCCACCATCCCTCTACGCCCGTGTTGCAGAGAGTGCTACCCAATCACCGAGGAGTGCCTCAAAGACGGCATCACAAACCTGGGAGGAAAAGTTTCACTCGGGGTGCACGTCGGCGGAGGAACTCGAGTGCAGATGCACACAGCCCGCACGCCCACGCGCAGCGGCATCGTCGCGTGTGCGAAGACGTTCCCGTCCCCGGATTCGGCGCCATCGTCTCCGGTCGTCCGACACGAGATCGACCGCGCCGCCGCGGTGAACAAAGCAGTCGTCGCGCCAGCACCGGCTCCGAGCGAGCACGACCCCGAAGCGGGGCCGACGCCGGTCTGCTTCCGTCCTTCTCACGTCGCGCAGGTGCATCTGATGCCAGGCGCGACGACCACCAGGGGCCATCGCAGAGGAGGCCGAAGACGACCAGCTCTTCCCGTTGCCCTCGCGGCGGCCATCTGCCCTCCCGTGTTAAAATTACCGCAGCTCGCGCCCCCGCGGCAGTGCCCCGTCCTCCCCGCAGCTGCCAGATCTGGACGAACTCTCCCGCTCCTCTGTGTACTACACTCCCAACGCATCGCCTGCCATCTCCTCATGGGACGTCGAAGCCTCAGGCTCCTCTTCGGAATCAGACTCCCCCAAAAGCCCACTAGCCCCTGTGACACCGCCCCCAATCATTTGCCCGGAAAGCATACCCATCCCCTCTTCGAAGCATGTGGAGACCGTCTACGCTGACCCCTCGCTTTCCTCATTCGAATTCGTCCAATCTCCAACTTCGTCTCCATTGCTTGCGAGCCCCGTCACAGGAGCTTTCCATGTCACCAGGCGCGAGGAGAAAGCAGTTTATGCACATGCCGCATCTACCCAGCGCGGGCTCATTTCTGCGAGCTGGAGCGGACATCTTCAAGGGTTGTCAGCGTCATCGGTGGTGGTTTCTGTACCAATGTCCGTCTAGACATCGGCTTAACCGCCTTTGTACATTGCATTGTATTTGTGTCTTCCTTACGCCTTTCCTGTATATCCGGATCTACTGTACATTGTTTTGTATAATATCTCCTTGTCGTCCTTCAAGTTTGCATTTACCACCGACGTCATCTATCCCGAAAATCTGGCCACTTGAAAGTCCACTCTCCACCGTGCTTCGAGCTGCCATCGGACTCGAAAATTCTGCCGTGTCAATCCAGCGCTCGCGCCCCGCGACTTGACCGAAATGCGGAATTCCCTTCTGGCGTCTCTACCCTTCTACAGCCGAAGTTAGCGACAGAGGGCAGCACAATCAGACAACGCCCTCGGCCTTTTAACTAGGGCGTTCCGTGTGCTACCCTCATGTCAATGTCGCCATTGCGAATTTTTCAGAATACCTGAGCCTTTGAGGTTTAGATGGCGTTTCGTTTTGCCCGACGAATATTTTAATGGTATTATAATTTATTCATTTTCGGAGGGATTTTCAAACTTTTAAGTGCTCACTGCTCGCTCGTTCTTCGTACAACTTGACACTCACTCATCGCGAGCTGTTTTACCCTCGTCCTTGCCGTGTCGATCATGAAGCCATAGCTACAACATCTAAAGACTGACCTGGCGATACTACTTGCAGTCGAACACCAGGCTTGCAACAATCACTCTGCACGTCATGGCGACAGCGCGACTTCACATCAGCGTTAAACTGCAGGACCCTTACGAAGCCCAGGCCTTTACTCGACGTCGTCCACTCCGTCGGTTTGTATTGGAGTCATTGACAACACGGTTCCGAGTAGTTGATACATAGGTGTGTCCTCGTCTACCAGTCGCTGAACCAACCCTCCCAGCAGTCAACATGCCCCACTTGCCCGAGAACGACCCCCTCCGTACCACGTCCCTTTCGCGTCAGCATTCCGGATGCAGAAGTCGAGCGCATGAGGCGCATTATCGTGGACACACGCCTGCCGGACCACCCGCACGCCCGTTCCTGGAGCAAGCTGGGACTATGGTGTTGACCTGGACTGGCTCAAGAGCATGCGTGACGCGTGGCCCATGAACGATTTCGACTGGAAAGCGGTGGAGGAGGAGATGAACGCGTTTCCGCAGTTCACAATGACAATTGAATCGTGTACGCTGCACTTCATACACCAATCAGTCAGAGAGGGAGTGATGCGATACCGATTTATTTTTGTCGCACAATGGTTTTTGGCCAGGTGAGTCCTTTCAATAGTAATACATTGTCACAGTCTGACACTACTAGGCTCGTTCTGGGAGTTTCCATAGGACCATCAACCTCCTCACAAATCCACCCGCTGATCAGCCTGCCTTCCACGTCGTCGTGTTCCCTTCTCTACCACGGCTATGCTTTCTCAACTCTACCTCTCCAAAACAAGGCTGGACAATGGCCGACAAACGCCACCGCCTATTCGACCACCTCATGACCGGCGTACTCGGGTATCAAATCCTACATGGCTCAAGGCGGCGACTGGGGTGCACTCATAACAGCAAACCAGCTCGGCAGCGCACAGTTCCCCGCTTGCAAGGTCGTGCAGATCACCGCCGCCGCACGCGCGACCACCGCTGGGCGCATACCTCACGCTTCCGCTGTTCTTCTTCCTGCAGCATGGCGCAACTGGGCGTACGGCAAGATATACTCGACCGCGGAGCTCGACGCGTTCGCGGCGCGCGGTTGGACGACTGGCTCAAGAACGGGCTCGGCTACTTTGTTGAGCATGCGACGCGCCCCGCTCACGGTTGGCTACGCGTTGCAGGGACTCGCCAGTTGGCATTCTCGCATGGATAGGCGAGAAGTACCCCGAGTTCATGGACCCACCGCGGTCTCGCCCAATGCGACGCGGTTTTCATCCTCACCACCGTGTCCGTTGTACTTCCTCACCGGATCTCTTCGCGACGGCTGGGGTCTCCCGTACAGTGAGAACCGCGAGATCCTTTGCGAAACCGCCGCATATACAGAAGCCGTATGGTGTCTCTCAGTTCCATCACGACGTGAACAATTATCCAGAGTCGTGGATCAGGGCGCGCCATCCCAAACCTTGTGACTCTGCGGAGACACTCAGGGATGGAGGGGGCCACTTCCCAGGATATTTGAGACGCCAGAACTGCTGGGCGGGCGAACCTTCGTGTGCAGTCGCCGCAAGCCAGAGAGCGTTATTTTACTAGCGATGCCCTCGGTTTCTTACTTTTGAATTATCTCGAAATTATTTCATTTAACGACCAGATACGAAGTTTGATTACACTGCCAAAAGGTATAGACGCTTGGGCCCTTCTCCACATTGGAGGATACAGGTCTCCTGTTGAAGCTCAGCCCAGCTTGTTCGCGTAGGCCCTCTCTTGACCCTCGACCTCACGGCGGAAGCTCTTCTCTCTCCGCTGCGCTTCATCAAGCTGCGACGTCAACGTCCGCCCTCTCCGCCTCCCGCGCAGCGAGCTCTTGGTCCGCCTTCAGCTTGGTCAAACGCCAGTCTCGTCGAACTTCTGCTGGGCAGCCTCGAGCTCCTCGCGGGCACCCTGCAACTCCACCTCGAGCGCCGCCCCACGCGCCTTCTCCGCGTCGATCGCGCGGATGAGCGGCGTCCTCCCGCTCGTTTTCCTCCCTCTGCGTACGCTGGCAGGCAACGATCGCAAGCCGATAGGACGCGATCCTCGTCCATGCGTGCGACGCCCACTTCGTCTAGTGACTTCCGCAACTCCTGCGTGCGAGCCTCTTCCGCCGCGCAGCCCTCTTCAACCTGCGAGATGCGCCATTCGAGTCCCGTAGCTCTTCCTCGTATTCGGTACTTGACATCTTAGCGAGCTCGGGTGAAAGGCTCCCCGGCTCGCTTTGGAGGGCGTCCGCGGTTGGTTGTTCAGCTGAGATCTGGTCGCTGAGAAGGAGGATTTCCTCTTCAATCGCTTTGGACTCCCCGGTGCAGGTCTCCATGTGGAAGCGGTGCTCAGCGACGCTGAAACTCGAGGCTACCTTTGTAGCCGTCGTAGATGATGTTCGCCTCGGCGGAGAGCCTCCTCGAGGTGGGCGGCGCACCTCTTTCTCGAGCGCTTCAACCGACCGTGTGTCGGCGTCGTCATGGTCGGCTAGGGTGCTCAAAAAGGCTGTTTCAGCAATGGCAAATCGTCGTATTCGGCGTCGCGCGCGCGGCACGTTTTGTCGATGGAGAGCTGGAGCAGAGGGTCTGGTACTCGTCCTCAGCTTGCGATCCTTGCGCGTCTCCATTGCGCGGTCTCCATGTCCTCGAGTCGTGCGAGCTCGTCCCTCGGCTTTGCTTTGAGGCGGCTGTTTGCTTGTTCAGAGAGCCATATCGTGCTCTTCACCGGAGCAGCCTTGAGGCGGCGATTCGAGGCGTGCACCGCACCGCTTCGTCGGTGGCCTGGGAGCACTCACTCTTGACGCCGGCAATGACCAGCTCGAGCGCAAGGGGCGGAGTGATCAAAGATTGGTCTGGGCCTCAGACATTTGTGCTTCGGTTGAGCTGTGATTCGCGCAGGATGAGTGTTTCGCGGCCTCATCCTCCTCGGTCCTTCGCAGTGTCCTCCATGTCCTTGATCTCACGGCGAACTTGATCATTCTGGTCGCCAACGTCGTGACCAGCTCGCGCTCTTGGCCGCGAGCTCTGTCTGAAAGCTCTTTTTGCCGTTCAGCATGAGCGAGCTCTGCAATCCGCTTCGCCCATCTAGGCTGAAGCGAGCCTAGCGCTTGATTGATTCTGTTTCGCCCCTCGCGGATGTCATCGATATTGGCAGCGCAGGGCCTCGATTATTTTTATCGGCAATGAAATCGGAAACGCGTTCTAAAAACGTTAGATCAGCCACCATGTCAAGAGTATTACATTCACACTTACCTCTACATCGCTGATGTTTTTGCGGAGCTGCTTGTTAGCTGCAAGCTTCAGCGAAGTGTTCTCGTGAATGGAAACTGAGCTTGGTCATGGAGATCGTCTGAGCTCCTCGTCCACATCATCACTACCCCACGCCTGGACGGCTCGAGGCGCCCTGCCCTTCAAACTTTGCAGAGCAAAGGTAGGCAATTTTTCGGGCAGACTGCGTGGAATAATAAATGTCAGCCGCATGGCCAATGTTAGAAAGGAGGAAAGGAAACTCACGGTCGGTGCCCAGAGTACTAATAAGACTGTGACATCCACAGAGAAGGAAACGGGTCCCAGAGCAACATGCACCAGAGACTGTATTCCAGAAGAAGAGTGCCGTCATTGCAAACGGTGGTGTAGAAGGTAGCAAAAGCGTCGAGGTCAGGGTTCCATCGGCATGAGCCCGAGCAGCGACGACTACGAAGCGTAAAGAGCAGAAAGAACATAAGAGTATAGACCCCAGAAGGCTGAATACAAGGAGATCGAGAACAGTGAGCACCCCTTGACGTGCCCAGGCGCTAGGGTCCTGCAGAATGGTGGGGATGTAGCGAAGTACCGGAAACATGGTGGGTGAACGGGTGGTGTGCAAAACTTTGAGAGTGGTGGTGAAGAAAAGGCCAACGACAGACACTGGCGATCTATATAGAGCCGCTGACTACGAGCTCCAAGATTCACGCAGCTAGCCAGCCTCTGCGTCAGCCCAACGTGTGTGGGGGTCTATGGGATAGGCTGACTGGGTCGGTCAAGGGTTTAAATACGCACTCTAGGGGACAAACCGACCTAGACTTCGCTGTTTTAGCATTGCCTACTATGCTCCATGGGCGATTTCTGGTTGGTTAATTCAAAACATACTAAGAGCTGCGACACCAGGTGCGCCGACTTTCGGAGAGGGGGGATGACCATGGCAGTCACTTTGAATGATTGGGCGCATCAAACCAGCTCTGTTTGAGGCAGAAGTCTCACGCCACGGTATCACGTGCCTTTCTTAATATCTGGCTTGCCCACCGTCTCCGTTCATCCGCACTGTGATTCGCCGCGCTCTCACTTCGCGCCGGAAAGTCTGCCTTTTGGGCACTATTTATCATATCGGCTTATTTATAGCAACGTTACTCTTTGTGCCTAATCATCGAAATGACCGGACCTTGGAGACGGAGGAGCGCATACAGCAGTGTCGCACGACGCCGTATCGTCGCCAGGTGGACTGGGTTACCCAGACAAAAGCGCTGTGCCAACACCAGACATGGGGTAAGCCATGACAGCTTGCCCTCCTCCTCCCGAATTCAGAATGCGGGATATGCTAACGTTATGTCCCTGTCCGCCGGGACGTTGTAGCTTAAACCCGCCGACCTGGATGCGAATAAGTCCTATCGAAACGGGTCCCCACACGTCCCCACACCGGTCCGAAACCCCCATGGGGGCAGGCACCCCATGAAGAAGTTTGCACGCTCCCAAGTTGAACACCTTGTTAGGCGACTGGAATATGAGAAAAAGCCTGTCCGTCGAAATTGTGCGCACACGAGAGCCATGAATGAATATCATGTGAGTATATGCTCAAAACGATTACCGCTTGCCGAAAGTCCTGACCAGTGCTTCTGGGTCTTAGTTATCTCCAGATCAAATGGGACACTCTTGTTTCCGTCTTCAGGATCTGCGCCTAATCCACACAACCCTGGAACGGAGATGAGGTTCTACAACGTGAAGAGAGTCGAAGTGAGTCATCCTTGCCAGTTGAGTCCTCTCGCTCCATGATTGCGCCAACTATCGCCAATTCATCGATAGCAACTTGCAGAGAATGGTCAAAAAAGTTAATGAAGAAGCCGGATGCAACACATATCCATGGCGGCCCAGAAAGCTGCTCAGCCAGCAATGACGCCTCCTGCTGTACCTGACAATAGGGGCGGCCCGTGGTACTACTATTTCGGGCCCCAGTTTAGCTCCAGACTTCTCTCTATAGCTCGCAAACCACCGAGCAAGACGATGAAGATGAATACGGCGACGGAGGCTTTGACGATAGCATCCTTTCACAAATCGAGCTGCCGTGAGCGAACGAAGAGGAAATTTCTTCTGCTCCACAGTTGCCAAGTTGTTTTCTATGTGTCTCTCACTATACAATCGTCTGAGCCCTTTCTATATTTCTTCTTTCAGCGGATGGTACTAGACTCAGCTTTTTTGCCACACATCCTTGGTGTGTCACAAACGGGGGTGTTCGATAGTACATTTTTATGCATTTGTTCTTGTTGTTTACTTCGAATACTTAGCCGTTTGGCCCTTCGAAAATTCAGCATGTAAACGTCGCGATTCGGCCAAACTGTACGTCGCGGTTCAGCAAACTGTTTGTAAGCATGAGTCACCAGCGCTGGCTCTTGAACGGTGTGTGTCTTCCTATGTCAAGTTTTAACTCGCTTGCCTTGAGGCCTCGGGGTCAAAGATGACGATCACGGTGACTACCTCTCAGGGTCCTCCATCGCGCTCGGCGTGAAACTATGACAAGGGGACATATTATATTATATCAAGCAAAAAGGTCAGTAAGACATGTCATGATTGGCTGTCAATTATACCGCCATGTGGCATTTTTTTAATCTCCATAATCGGGTCGCTGAGGTTGTAATCGACGTCATCCATATGGCTTCTATAAACTCGATAATGATGATAATCTCTGGAGGACGCGCAAGTTTTTGCCGCAATTGTGTAAAGTACTCAATCGGGCCCCATATTCCAGTCACTCATAATCACAAAATATATCAGAAGTTGTAAGATTATAGTATTAGAAACCACACAGTAAATACATTGTTGTACTACACTAGGGACTACACTACAACTGGCCGCTCTCGTGCCTCTGCTGTTCACACCCGTGTCGCTCTGACATGCATTCAAAACACCTATGACCACGTCATCTTGCTAGTGTTGATGCGGTCATTGCTCGCAACCACGTCCTCTTGAGTCAGCAGCCTTCAGCCTTATATTTGCGTACCGCATTATTGTCTGTATCCGCTCAGCAATCAACGCCTATCCGTCATTGCTGGTTGCTATGGTGTGTCGCTGTCAGCCCGTAAGCACAATGTGTCCTCGTCAGCCAGCCCCACATACCGTTGTTGACCAGCCCAGAGCATCCCCGCCAACCAGCTCAGAGCACCCATCATCGGCCAATCCAGAGCACCTCCTGCGGACCAGCTATTCGAGTCCTTGTCCGCTGGGCATAGCATCCCCGTCGGCCAGTTTCGTGTCTCGTCGTTGGCCCCCACTCAGAGCATGACCTTCGCTAGGTCACACTTCTACAGATACATGATGCCCGCTGTCCACGCTCAGTTCTGAGACATACACCTGTACGTACTTGTGGTGCCGTTCAGTTGTGCATTTCCTGTAAGTACCAAAACGCGACAGAAATGCAGTACAAGAATCGCGAGAGCTTCGCGAAGACTCAGCTGGCGAAAGTTTGGAATCGCGTGCTCTGAGCAGCGATTACGGAAACCTCTGCTGACCGCGTGCTCTGAGCAGCGGACAGTAGGGTGTACAGCATTGGTGGTGCTGTTTAATTGCGCATATCCTGTAAGCAAAGAACGCAACGGGAGCGAGGTGAGTGACAGCGCAATCGCACAAGTCGCTGTGGTAGAGAACGAAGCCAAGAAAGCGCCTGACGTGGTGATGGCAACGGGGCGCCTAGCTTTAGGGCAGACCTGTTTGGCCCTTAGCTTACCTTACGACCGCCCCGCAGCGTCCAATGATAGAGTACGCATTGATGGATGCACTATGTACTAGGGCACATCTGTGCCATCCGAAAAAATATTCATCATCTCGTTCTATTTCTCTCACCCTGTAGGATGACTCAGTCCGACCACCTGCATAGCTAGGTGCTATTTCTGTACAGTAGCCATAATTTAACAAATATGATCCTTTCATCTTGGGTAATAAATAATCATGTCTTCAGCGACCATAATCTTTTGAACCTTGTAGCCCAATTGTAAGTGGTCTGCCATTGCTCCAGCATCTTGAAACTACTCTACAGCCTGCTTGTAACTATTCCCGGGCCTGCAAGCAATTGATAATGTCACAATAAGCTTTTTTCTACTTGTAGAGGGTATACAAGTGGATCAAAATCATTGCGAGCAACGGGAACTACTAAGAACCTTGTAAAATCTCATAATCGTGCTAGCCGCCTTGGAATCCTACTATAATCCATGTAATCCGTACGCGCGCTTTGTATTGCTATAATCGGAATCACCCATCACTCGCAGACGCGATGACTCGGACGCGCGCCGTTCGCGTTCTTTCGCGTCTCTGAGTTCGACCTCGACTCTCGCGAAGCCTTTGATTCTCTTTTTTTCTCGTTCACGAATATGCCTCCGCGTTAAACCGATAGCCCCAAAGACTGTGGCCGCCTCGACGAGAACCAGATCCACACGGGGCACACACAGCAAAAACCGATGACACTGACGACCACGCTCGCGACAAAACTAACTATCTCAGATCCCAAAGGGAAGCAGAAAGCCACCTCAAGCACAAAGAATGCGACTGTTTCGCTCCAGAGTTCCGAAGACACCAGACGGAGAAAATGAGCCTGATGTCACGACACTGGCCAAGAATCTTGCTGGTCTGGGCTATCTCTCACTGGCCGGACCACTGAGAAGACGCGGGAAGATCCTGCGAATAGCTGAAGCCATGCGAGAGGTCAACACATCCTCAAGAGTATTGTCTAGTCTTATTGAAGCGGATGGAAGAGAGCCATCGTCGTCTACAGCCGCAACGGGCGTAAAAAATCTCAAGCTGCACCTCGAAGGGTAAGGAGTCCCGACAAATCGTGCCAAGCGAGGCAGCAGCGTATGCAAAGAATGCGAGTGATGCAGTAGCGATCTTGAGAGAATTGAAAAGGGGATACATAGATGTTGAAAGAGCCGCATCAAGCTTAGTTGGCAAACTAGTCGCGTTAGAGATGGTGTGTGGCCCCGTTATTATTCATTACACGAAGCTTCTGATCACGCATTCGTGCCTCAGCATGACATCGCACTAGAGGTGTCCTTGTCCAGACGGTCACGCATCTCTCATTGGTCTCTACTTCGGATGGCGTGCCAGAACACAACAGTACTGTCCTCCCCAACAGAATCCCAGAAACCGGCAGAAACTGTCCACACTATCCACCAAAGACCACCGTGGAGAACGACACATTACTCACACCGACATCTCCCACATCCCACCAGCTATTGTACTCCGTTATCTCCTCGTCTTACGCCATATTTTCTGGCTCGAATGCTTCCAAGTCCACGGACCTGTCCTCCTTGATCAACTATGGCACTGCTTTGACGAATACTCCAACACTACTACAATGGCTACCTCATCTAAGCCACCTCCCTTCGAAACACTTGGACTCAATTGTCACAAGAGCATACACTGCGATTACGAAAGCCTCTGTCTGTCCCAGCTGCGTTGTTCATCTGAAGCTAAATCAATGTTTCATATTCGGTGTATGCCCTACACCTCCTTTTGTAGAGCATGCGACCCCCTCAATCCTACGCCCTACAACGTTTTGGGATCAGACCGTGAAATTTACTGTCGCGTTTGCGAAGGACGCCGCTCTCGATGCAAATTCAATGGCAGCGCGAAGAACGATGTAACGAAGACTGTGGTTGTCTACGTATCGCAGGATTTTTGGATATCGTCCTCGCGACCAGGGCAGGGCAAGAATGACCGCGTTCACCTGGCTCTTCTGGAGTGGTTTTGTAGCATTTTGTGAGTGTTGGATGCGATTTGCAAAAACACGCGGTAGGTGTCCGCCTTCCTTAATGTGAGAGAAGACAGTCACCACCTCAGTGCCCACTGTCATACCCCCAGACCCAGCACAGCCCCCCCGCGCCCCACCGATACAACGCGCACTGATAGTGCGATGAATGGCGAATATTATCGTTCGCCTCGGTCAGCGGGACATCATCCATCTGCCGCCGAGTCCGCCGTCTAGACGCGATCACAGGGAAGCCCCAGGGCTGCAGCGCGACACGTCTCTACCACATCTGGGACAATCGTCACATGCGACAACCGCTTCAAGTAGCAAACTTGAAGCCTGCGCGGGCGGGATCGGCGCAATCTTGACGGAAGCAAACTTCTACGCTCGAGCAGCGGTGCACAGGTGGGGTATTGATTGAGGGGCCATTTCATGAATTGGTCATGTAAACTGACCTGAGCTTCCGCAGACGGGCCTGGTCACGAGTGTCCCTCTGTGGCCTTGTTGTCGATGCAATTCAATCGCGGCGGAAAAACCGTTTTAGTCCCTGGTAATGTACGCTGAGGATCCATCCCTTTATCCTCGGATACAGATGAGAACAAGAGTGCCGAAAAAATTAGGAGGGGCCATCGAACGCCTCTAGAAAGGGGCATCTGTTAACGCTCATGGAGACACTACACGGTGACAGCCGTACATCTTAAAGACTCTAGGAAGGCTACTCTTCAATCGATACGGCGTATTGGTGGATCAACGATTTCCTGATTTTGGTGCAATACCATCAGAAAGTACAGCCTTTTTTGATCCATCGTCAAGTAACTAGAGTCTGACAATGTACTACTTTATAGGCGAAGGTCGCCCACGTTGATCTGTTTACACCCCTGCTCTGGATTCATACTTTGCGTTGGCACGAACATTGCTGATCCCCTCAAAAACCGCTGACGTACACGGGGGTCATACGGCTACTTGGAGCGGGAGCAATAAATCTTGTCGATTCCGCAGGAAGTCTTTCATGCCCTCCGCTACAGCTCGCAAACTACTGGCGATGTCTTTCTGGCGCCTTCCATAACATGGGTGGATCCATTGTACCAAGCCATCTTCCATTTCTTTTCTCCCATGCCGTCAGGTTTTTGGAGCAGAGTTGTGCAATCGGCGAGAAGGCGTTTGAACTTGTATCGAGGGACACCGCACGACACCAAGCCTATCGACCGACGATAAGCGAGAAGCATGGGTTCAACTCGAGGATCAGATGTACCGCTCGCTGGGAAATTCTCGGTGTATGTCATTCGAAGACTAGTGATCGAAAACTGGCTTTCGAAAGCTTCGTTAAATGCGTCAAAGAACAACGCTATTCCCTTCACATCCTACTCTTTCCTCGACCTAGCGACTTCTCATAACGCATAATCCGCCATCAACGGTCTTTGAGCGGCAATGACACACACCAGCTCAAGCATGTCGCGAGCATACATCGACAGACGTCACCTACATCGGTGTTTGCGAACTTCTCCTCCATCCAACAAACTGTATCGTTGAAGGACCAGCTGCTCACTGTCATGTATATGAAGACGCTCATCTGAACGCATTGACCGTGAGAACAGAAACCCATCAATCGGATTGGTCCTTGAGCGCCAAATTGATTCTCTGGACACATGCAAATGAAAGGACGCGGTCGTGTGAAGCTATCAAAAAGTACTCTTGGACGACACTCGCTCTCAATCTACACGGCACAGGAGACGCCAATTCGACGAGCTCGGGTCATCCTCAAGCTTTTGGAATACTGTTCATTCTGGTCATGATGCTAATCCGGACTTCGGCACTTCTTGCGAGGATTTAGGACTGGAAGCCGAACTTTTGCTCCACGCGGCGGTGACCTTAGACTGGACCAGAATCTTGCACACTTCCGCTCTCGCTTATCGAAAGCTATTCTCAAACTCGATCCGCCTTGCGCTACTTGTGCACTGATGCGATGAGGAAGCACAGACAAGACGTCTCAGTTTATTTTGCAAAGGTTGTGGCATATCGCCGAAGAAGCATGTAATGTTTTGAAAGAGCGCGCTCTCGTTCGTGAACACCTCGCACGAATCCACCGCGCCGGTACACTCTCCAAAAGTGACCCGTTCGCAGCCCCAGCCCGGCGCGTTGTGGGTAAGGGCCACCCAGCTGCGTCGCGTTTTAGCCAACAGCAAGATCTCGCGCACGTGGGTTACCCGAAACTGCCGTCGCCCGTACCAGCAACTCCCACAGAAGACATAGAGAGGTGATTGGACATGTTGGTGTGAGCAAACTATGCACGCTGACCTACTAACGTATAGGTCGATCCATGAGCGTCGTGCCCACAAACTCAGAGGTGGCCCAAACACCGAAGAATCCTCTACTATATCTGATGACCTACCCTACGCTCATCAGTCTTCTGCGTGTCGTATGTTTCTTTCTAGCTCCCTGTTGCGATATAATAAGTGGACATGATTTGTCCCTAGGCTCATGTGCCCATCTACTCGGGCTGCTTGGCCATGTAGTGACCAAAGTGCACCCTGTTGATAGTCGCAAGAGAATCTGCGAGAAGTTCATAGATACTCGCCCCACTGATGGTACCTTGCATTAGATCAGAAAGGAAAATACCCATTTCATTTCATGCCATCTCAGATTACGTCGTGGTCTCCGTTGAACTGGCTCAGGAGTACGTCAACCTTGGCAAGTCAACGAAAGCGGGAACAAAACATATACCTTGCCGTCACCAACCTGGCCAAGAACGGTGCGCCTTCTGTCCGAAGGAACACGTGTGATGCTGTCGTTGCGATTTGCCAGAATTCAACAAGCCGCTTCCGGTAACGTCCTTAAGAGGTTCGTTGCGTATATCTTCGTCGCTGTTGGCTTTGTGTCAAAATTCAACGACGTTGCCACAGCTCAAACCGCATATTTGTGAGGCGTATGCGGCGTCAGAGACTCTTCCCTCTATCGACAAGAGTTTGCCGACAGCACAGCGAATAGTAAATGAGAGCAATAGTCCTAGAAAGAGTACACGCTGTAGCAGCCAGCACCTTCGCTACCAATACAATATTCAAAGGTATGTACGAGCCTTGCCTATTGCTCAACTATGCTCACCATATCAGGATGATCCGTCTGCCGCGATAAATGGCCTGCTACAAGCGCTTCGTCGGCTTGTGGAATCGCGCGACCGAAACTCTTTCCAAGATCATCCCAGTCTCAGCCAACGCACAAGACACCGCAGACTCTGACAATCCATTCCTCACAGAGCCCGCCCCAGGACCACCAAAAGCTGCGGGTAGTGGAAAGTCCACTGTGAGCCCATCTCCAGGAAAGACTGCTCCGAAACTTCCCGCCCTTAATCGGAATCGAATGAATGCGTGTCGCCCATGGATTGCTGGTGACACTCTTCGCTCTCTCGCAAGCATACGTCGCTCGGGGTTCCCCAAGAGAAGCCGAATATTTTGCACAGCAGGCAAAAGACGTCGCCGAGGCACTCAACACACCCAGCCCATGGTAGGACGTGCATTAGCGCGGATTGGCGAAATCTACCTCCACCTCCACCAGGTTGAGGACAGCCATGCCTCTTTGGCTTAGAGCAGCGGAACCTTGTGGGCCGGTACGGCGGGACCAGATGCGGCCGAGATCCGCCGCTTGCGTGCCGAACACAGCAGGCTTCACTCTGACGGTGAAGAGGCGCAAACAGCTCTACGATGATCAGCCATGACCATGCTCGAAGAACTTGACGGCGTATTCGCTTCTCTAGATGCGGCATAAACCGCCAGGTCAGGGAGTCCAATAGCCTCACACACTTTGGAAGCTGATTCCAGGCACAGTACCCGAATATCACTCGGGGGTATGTCACCGAAATCAACTCGAATATCTGGCAAGTCCGAAGTTTTGGCACCTAGTGTGCTCATGGCAATATATGCGACAAAAAAAATAGTAGGCATTTCGTTTCACGCTGAGTCATCTCAGCTAAACCTCGTGGATAGTCCGACAACTGCACGGAGAGGGCGAGGAGTACGCGGCTCTCTTAGAACGGTTCCGAGCTCTGTCCTCCACGACTGAAGCTAAAGTCGAGAACCCGCTCTATTACTATTAACCTCGACGTTGACAACAATAAATTGCCCATTAGGCTGAAGAAAATGCACTGCTAGCGAAAACTTTCGCTGGAGAATGTTTACACCCGCTTCCAGGCTGACATGTTCCTGAATTCTCTTTCGGAGTCGAGTATGTTTTCACTAGTATTTTTCATCGCATACACTCACTTTAACACAGTTATTACTCTGCCCATGGGCATGGTTAACAGCAAGTCCATGTCGTCGCCCCAGTAGCCAGGAGGTTCTGGGGATTCTCAGCCATGCCGAGAAGTTGTTTCTGGTCCGACCTGGCACTAATCTCTCGTAGAGGCAACGTTTTCGACGTATGTAGAGACGCCGCCCGTCTCCCTAGCTCTCATTCGTGCTTTTCAGGCCTCGTTGGGCGGGTTTTCTGATGACAGTCCGATCGTTGCTGCAAGGCTCCTAGGTACGCCAAGATTGTTCGGCAGAGCGCGTCATAGGACTAACGGATCCATAGATATGTCGTCGGCCGATCATGCTCTCCAGCGAGAAGTTTCTGGAGGTTATACAGCACAAATTTCCGGGATCGGCAGCATCGACGACCTTCAATGGCCACATCATCATGACCGCGAACGGATCTGTCATGCCTCCGGCCGCAACGAAAGAACAAGACTCGATTTGTGTCATTCGAATCCGATGATGATGAAGAAGAAGGATGATTCACATGAAAGTTCTGAAACACTCCTCAAACAGTACTGGAAGAGCCTTGGAGACAAGTATCGCAGCCGGCTCTACGATGCCAGCACTCTTGGTGGCACCCAACATCCCGATAACCTCCCTCCTTCATGGGGAGTATAAAGTCGCAGCATCAGTGTCACAGCAAGAGAATCATAACACGATGTTTGTGACCCGCCAACGGCCTGGTAAAGAGCCTCTCATGTTTTGCGACATTCCTCTCAAAGAGCGAAGAGAAAACATCGAGGAAGACGACGAGTTTCCGTATCTTGGGTTGTGATGAAGACGCCGTGCATGAACTACAAGAGATTATTCGGTTTAAGCGACGAAGGAACAAGGCGGGCACAACATATACGGGACGACCGAAGCGCACGACAAGCGTGGTGGGCGGATCGAATTGCGCTTGACGAGCGGATGAAAAACCTCCTCGAGAACGTCGAGTTTTGTTGGTTCGGGGGCTTTTCAAGGTATGATCACATACAATGCTGGTTTCATTTTTGAGATGTTCTCTCGTAGACGATCTTGAACGCGCCCGTGGAGTACCCCTCGATAAGCTACTCGAAGCGTTCCGAAAGCAAATCGAGCTGGTATTCAAGCGGAGCACGTCTATGATAGGACAAGCGGCTAAAGAACACGCTACGGTCTGAACAATGCGTTTGGAATGCTTCGCGTCGCTCTCACCCAACAATGCGCCGCGATGAAGAGCTAGCAGATCTAGGTCTACTTCATCCTAGACCTCCATCAATTCCACGGAACACCCATCGCCGCCGCAGAGGTTGACGTGACGAAGTGGTCATCGACCTTCGTGCGGCCCTCGAAGAGCATGTAGCCAGATGTCAGGGCAAAAGTTCGAGCTCACAAGGACGCCCTCATACATTTCTTGTACTGGATAAGAAACGTTGCAGGCATACCTTGGGATATCTCTCCCTGTCCTCCGGGGCCAAAGTGTCAGCGCGCATCCCAAGTGTTGACTTCCTCCTGGACCGGGTTGAGTATTCTCAAATGGGCGCGAGCCCAGGATAATGGGCAGAACGCAGACAGACTGACCGTCGACCCGAGGAAGACTTACTACGTCCTTAACCCCAGTGGTGATCTGAAAGAACACCGAAGGTCGTTTCGTTGAATTGGCTCAAGAGCATGCATTCTGTTGGCTGGGAAGGGGTTGTTGGCCGCCCGCCGAGCGAGTTGCAGCTGTCCAATGCACTCTCAAGGAAAGGATTTAGTTCATGTACGGTTTTTTTTTTGCTCCGCCTTCGGCATGGAGCTAACTTCGGGACAGTTATTTTGGACATGGCGGCGCGGAGCAGTATATCCGGTCCCATAAACTCCGGCATCTCCCTCGGTGTGCCGCGACCATGCTCTGGGGATGCTCCTCCGGAGCACTGAAGGAGATGGGCGATTTCGACCGGGTAGGCACGCCATATAATTACATGCTCTCTGGGATGGTGAGTTCTGCACGTCCCATAGACTCCATGTAGACCTAACGCGGTGCTCAGTCCTACGCTCGTTGCGAAACCTTTGGGATGTAAACCGACCGCGACATCGACAAGTTCACGCAGGCTGTATTCGAACAAGTTGCATGTTGACAAAGGGAAACCAGGGTTGCGCGTTGGACCCAGGAGGCCAGCGATGGGGAGACATCCGTCGTCGCTGCGGTAATCCCTGTCGAGATATGATATCTGCAAACTGAAGTAGTACCTCCACCACGTCGCAGCGCCAGTAGTGTATGGAATCCCCCCGTTTTAACCTTTATAAGCCTAGTAGGGTGTAGGGTCTATGTCGAAAATATTGTCTCCTATGTAAATGTAAACGCAGCCCGCCACGCAGAATGTTCAGCCATTCAGTGAGGTCAATACTTTACACACTTATATATATACAAACATCCGAGTATACTACATAGTGATATATCGCAGTGAGACCTAAGCATACTGCAAGAAAACCTGTCAGCAATGACGACAGAATATAGTAAAGTAGGCGATAAAACCCACTCTTGTAAATGTTCCCTGGTCAATGAATGTCTCTTTCTGCTTCATGCAAACATTCTTGGACTCAATATAGCGTTTGACGGCCTCGCTCATGTTACCGCTTATATCCGCTGGCCTCTTCTGCGCTAGGACCTATCACGACCGCCCTACTCGCTCGGTTCCGCGATGTTTGCATTGATGCTCGGAATTACCAGGAGGCACGTCTGGGGACGTCGTGTGTCTATCTTCGCGAGCTGTGCTCAGAATCAGCATCAGCAGGCAGCCGAAGCGCAGTCGCCCTTGCGCTTTTTGGCCTTTTCGTCTTGACTAGGCTCCGAAGCGCGACGCTTGAGCATTTGATCAAACATCTTCGACTCTTCTTCCGATGCAGGGAGGATTGAGTGTGAGAACGTCGTTGGTCTTGCTGTGTAATGGCCCCACACTTGCGGTGCACATGTCGAAGCTGCGAAATCTCGGGTCTACATCCTGCGCGTCTTTCTTCCTCCAGCTTACCGACGTCCTCTCGAGGTGGCGGTTTCGTGCCCGTCACAGCCCGGAGGCCAGACTGAGAAAAGACGCAGCCGCAGGTCCAGAGGCTATGCGAAAGGGCTGGCGAGCCATTCATTTCTTTGAGTGTGAGCGGGGGGCTAAGGGTGGTGCTCCTTGGGTGGCAGGGCTCAGAAATAGGAGGCTCTGTCCGGTGCCTGTGCTTCAGGAGCCTGGGGAGGTCTTGCTGGTTATTGGGGGAGTCAGTTCTCACGGGTCTTGATATCCTTGTGCGATGTTGGTGTGAGTTATGCCCTGTCCAAGAGTGGGGGGGATACTAGGGAGCGCACCTTGAGCGACCTCATGTGTCCGACCAAATGCGTCTTCACCATCATCCATTTACGCTGATCTGTCCAGCAAATACTCGATGATTGAATCCTTGTTGCTAAAGCTTGCCCAAGGCACATGAAAACTACGGGTTCCTGAAGCGGTCGCTGTTTTGCAGTCTCAGCTTTGATTGCGCTTATGAGTGTGGATATGCACCTTTGAAAGTGCAACAGAAGAACCATCGTGCACGAGTTTGATTGGCCTTGTCTGCCCTGGGGGGTCTGCCTATAGAAACCTTATTGAGATGCTGAAGAAATGAATATTGAACCGGTGTGTGACATTTGGCTTGCTCTTCTGACCAAGTCACGTCTAGCCGGATACTTCCACCATCTTTCCCATTGCGACGACAAGTAGTAAGAGGATAAGACAAAAAGATGAGGTCACAGGATATCGAAGGTGGACAAATATACAGGGCCGCGGGAGGCAAGAGGGCGTTAGGCGCTCCTGTGGCGTTGACATGGGATCACAGCTTCGTCACACCCTCGCCCCCTCCCCGCCTCCGCCCGCCATGTCACGTATTCACCGGTCACGGTCAATTTGGGTACAGGCGCTCCGTCTTTGCTGTGAACGCTTGCGTTCGCCGCGCGATGGCCTACCGAGCGAGCTCGACGCTCTTCCTGCTCTTTCTTGAGCCCATTCATGGGCGCTGCTTCCGATTGCCACTACACCCATCATACGACGTATGGAAAACGATAATGTGCTACTTCTTTCGCTACCTAGATTCTAGATGTTGCATTTCGAGCAAGTTTGCGTGCATCGGGTGAGCCTATACCTTGGTGAGTACGCTCAGTTGCGCTTGAGACAGCGGCTACTGACCCGATACATAGTAACAATGGCAGTCGGCAGGAAGGTTTCATTGCTACTTGAAATTGTCTTGTGGAGGCTACAGTTAGTGCACGATCATGTAATGTGCTTTGGTAACAGAACATGTGCACTACTGTCAACGGAGAGGATAATGCTCGTACAAGAATACTTCGTAAGCGATAACTTGGGATGTCGTCAACTTACCTACTGGCCATGAAGGACAAACCCTGGTGTGATCCGCGTCGCTCTACGGTGTTGCTAATGACACTCACTTGGCGCGTATGAATGTCAAGAGATGCATCCCAAAAACCTCTTCGTTGGACTCGATGTTGTGGTGAGTACGAACGCTTATTTCTGGATCGCCGGTAACTTCAACTCATTCCGGTATGTGTCAAGTATAGGGCCTTAGCGGAGTTCTGTTTGCATATGGCACGCATGTCTCGGTCCTGTGCGCATTCTACTCCAGCTGACACCTGATACAATTGATATTGGCCAAGTCTTTTTTCACTGTACCCTGCCACATGCTTCGTGCTCTAGCTCATCGGATCGTCACACAGTATACGGCGATTTTACGGTGTCCGACGATAAGATGTCAACACTCTTACAGTCCCCATATGACGCCTTGCGATTGCACTTTCTGGGTCCCACACGACCGTTGAATCGATAACAGTTTCAAAATGGTCATCTGTACAGGTAAGATGCTCCGTAAATGAATGTGTAGACGTCTTCTATAAACCTTACCTCAACCTTAGTTGAACGGATGCAGATATAAAAGCTGCTCACGATAGCAGCCGTGACTATCAGGCCGTCTCTTGATCCCACTCCCGCTCGAAGCTTCACGGTCACTTGGGAAGCTACTATATTTCCCCACCGTTTTAGATAAAACGTCCGGGCTGACTCTTAGGACACGGTGAGTTTCCCAATGCCCCCTTGTCCCTTCACCGTAGCGTCGGCTCACATCACCCTACGTTCCTCCTTTCGTTGCGACTAGGCCCCTGATCTTCTAAGCACTTCTTCGCGAGCCATCCTTCCACTCTCGACTGGACAAGATGGAGACAAAACACAGTAGCGAAGGGTCATGGTTGCTGGATAGGAACGGTAGCAGGCATAGGTCGATGTGAGGGTCAAGAAGTCCTCTGGTGCGTTGCTTGGCTTGTGCGCTTCCAACTCGGCCTTACGAGGATGCTCTCTAGGCCGCTGGCATATGCTCGGACCCCTTTCATCGGCCCCATTTTTGTGTAACGAGATCCTCAGCGTAGATATCCCTACCTTTAGCCGACATAAATGCTCGACAAGATGCGCAACGAAGGTCCGTAGCTTGCTGTCATTCTGCTCATACTCAACTGGCGTTATTTCATGCGAATGTTATGATTGCTTGTTGGGGCTAAAACATGGTGCACTCTTCACGTTGCCTACCAGGGTCTAGAACGTGCATTCGCCGCCAAGGACGGCTTGCCACATATCCCACCGGACCGCTGCGCGGCTAAGGATGCGCTGCCAGCATCTGATCACTCCGGCTTCTTGACATAACCTCCTCTTACCTTAAAAAAAAACAGATACCGCGCTCGTGGATACCGTTCAAGGTCCTTACCATCAATCTTTGTGCGCCATCCGAAATTGAACCGTCACAGTCAATTTCCCCGGATCCGTATGCAAAGCCGACAGTTCTACCTGCCTGACCTTCGACATCGTGACCACGGCGCGCGACCGCTCTTTACCGTGGTTTAACCGCATCATACTATCACCGTCGTGTCTAAAGAGGCATCAATTTGTGTCGCCCGCGCCGGTAACGCCTACGAATACTCTGACCCCGTGCTGCTCGTTACGCGCGAGATGTCGCTTGGCCAAGTCCCGGCGGTAACTCACACGGATCCATATCCTGTTATTGGACAGCAAGTACTAGAGCGGAGGCAGTTTGTCCGTCTCGACTCACGAGGTCCTCGCGACGCTCTTTCCGTCACCCGACGGGTTGCTACTCGTCTTGTCATTTTGTCTCCAAATTCTCGGTTCAAGGTCGTCAGCAAGTCAGAGTTTGTCCGGGGCCAGTGTGTCGTACACGTTATTTATGCGTTCACGGGATCATTAACTGCACTCTGACCCACGGGTCCGCGAATATAAAAGCCGGGTGGAGAGTGCGTCAAAAGTCAGAGCTCTCACCTCCATTCTCATTGTGAGTTGACTGCAGTTCATCTTCCAACTCCCGTCTCACAGTTTTTGTAGGAAGGCACAAGCTCCTCCAAAATCCCAAACCCGGACAGCTCGTCATCGGTCGCCAGGTAAGAGTTCTTGTAAGGATCCGGCTAATGAACCGTACTGAGTCGTCTGCGCATTCTAGTCATGTTCCGCGCACCGCCGCCCTCGTCTCTTTCGCACTCCTCGCCATGGTGTCCGGCCAACAGGTCCGGCACCAACATGGCCGAAGTCCACCCGACCCTACCGTCGCAGAAGTGTACCGCTAGCGTTGCTGCACGACTCAGAACACCAAGGTTGTCCTCGACGCCAACTGGCGCTGGGTCCACACCACCACCGTTACACCAACTGCTACACCGGCAACACATGGGACGCGAACTCTTTGCCCTGGACGGTGTGACCTGTGCCAAGTAACTGCGCTCTCGATGGCGCCGACTACAGCGGCACCTACGGTATCACCACTTCCGGCAACGCGCTGACCGGATCTCAAGTTCGTGACCGGGGGGGCTCTCAGAACGTCGGTCTCCCGTGGTTTAACCTCATGTTCCGACGACTCCACCTACAGAGTTGTTCAAGGCTTCTCAACCAGGAGTTCACCTTCGACGTTGACATAGTCCAACCTCCCTTGCGGTCTCAAGAATTCCGGTGCTCTCTACCTCAGCCAAATGATGCCGATGGTGGCATGTCTCGCTTCAGCGGCAACAAGGCTGGCAGCCAAGTACGGTACCGGCTACTGTGACTCGCAGTGCCCCAGGGACATCAAGTTCATCAACGGAGAGGTACGCTATGGATATCGCGCTTTACGACTAGATCTGACCCCGCATACGATGGCTAACGTTGAGGGTTGGACTGGTACCTGACGCCAACTCGGGCACTGGCAACTACGGCTCGTGCTGCACAGAGATGGATATCTGGGAGGTTCGTTCACTCTATCTGAAAACTTACAAGCCCTTTCTTATTTTCTTTTGTGTTTTCTTCGACACCATTAGGCCAACAACGATGCGGCAGCATACACCCCTCACCCTGCACTGCCACCGACCAGACACGGTGCTCCGGTGATGACTGTGCTCGCAACACTGGGCCTTTGTGACGGTGACGGCTGCGATTTCAACTCCTACCGCATGGGTGACACCCACCTTCCTCGGCAAGGTGTGCTTGACCGTCGACACCAGCAAGCCCTTCACCGTCGTCACCCAGTTTCCTGACGCAGCGACAACACCTCTCACCGTACCCCTCTCCGTCCGAGATCCGCCGTCTTTACGTCCAGGTGCGGCAAGGTCATCCAGAACTCCAAGGTCAACATCCCCGGCGTCGACGCGAAGTCAACTCCATCACCGAGTCGTTCTGCACCCAGCAGGTAAGGAGATTTATTGTATGCATATGCTCAATTGCTTACATATGGTCCGCAGAAAACCGCATTTGGCGATACCCCGTATTTCTCGCAGAAGGGCGGTCTTGCGCAGGTTGGCAAGGCTCTGACTGCCGGAATGGTGCTCTCGCTCGCTCCATTTGGGACGACCACACAGGCGGCAAACATGCTTTGGCTCGACTCCGACTACCCCACCGACAAGTCCGCTTCCACCCCCCGGAGTTGCCCGCGGCAGCATGTGCCACCCACCTCTGTGTCACGGCGCCCCGCCGACGTCGAGTCCCAGGTCCCCAACTTCGTCCGTTACCTTCTCCAACATCAAGTTCGGCGATATCGGCTCGACGTTCAGACGGCAGCTCCAGCGGCTCCAGTGGCTCTGGCAGCGGCTCGTCCTCCGCCAGCAGCTCAGCATCCTCGATTCCTCCGCTGCGTCTGCTCCTCTGGCTCAGCCGTCGCTCAGTGGGGTCAATGGCGGTGGTACTGGCTACTCTGGCTCGACAACTTGCACGCCAGCGGCTTCACCTGCCACGTCGTCAACCCCTGTGAGTAACACTCCTTTCCCCTACCACGAGTGGTCCACTAATCATTTTTAAAGACTACTCTCAATGCTACTAAGCTGCCTACAGAGGTTAAGTGGGAAGGATCGAGTCTCATCCGACCTACCACTGTTCTCTTTCACTCTCGGTATCGTTAGAGGGGTATCATCCGATTAAAAGATTGCTTCCAAGGGTACTTTATGTAACTACCCTTCAGCACTTGTGAATATTTTGTACATGATAGACAATCCACATGCTCCCGCACCAGCGCGCGTTTGAGAGTCGGCGACTGTGGTGATCGTCCATAGCCATCACAAACAAAGGGAGGTGTGCTAGTTGGTTTTGCTCCAATGACGGTCCTACTTTGGGATCTATACCTCCTCGGATGTATGAGTGCCTGTGTAGAGCAGACAGTCGTCATCTTGACAGAGAGCGGGGATAGACGCTGTGCGCCAGGATGGAAAGCTCGCGATGTTGTCGCTCTTCAAAGCCCGTCAGAAGCCCTCTTTCATGCGAGAGCGCCAGGACGTGCATAAGACGGATATATGCACGATGGCTCGATGGGCTCAGCGAAGCAGAGAAATGTTGCTCCCGGGCGCTCCAAAGAGCCACTATCCATGGAAGGCCGAAGTAACATCCGCAGTTCGGCGTGAGAAGCCGCAGAGAGCACTCTGCCACGTCTGCCATTTTGTTAAGCACGCTCTCTGCTAGCGAGAACGACATTGGAGTTTCGCTGCGGGGGATGGAAATGCAGGATCCACTCAGTCGCGAGGAGTGCAAATATATGGCGATCTTCAGCATCGTAGGTCTCAATTTCGGAATTGAAGTAGGAGCTGATCAAGGAAGCGTATGAGAAAACGAGTTCATTCGATTTTCGTCCGCTACAACTAAGGTAAGAAGTCAGTTCAGTTTCAGAATTGCACACAAATGTGCTTACGGGTGAATACACCATCATCGGCGAGAACTCTGGCTATCGGCATGCCAGTAGCAGTGCAGACGACCTGAGGCCAGGAAACCGCATGTCCAGAGTCTGCTTCAACTCACTACTATTGATGATGTACTGCACACCACGCAGCTGTGAGCCGGGAAACAGGTAATATGTCGGTTGGAGTGAATGCATCCGAGGACCGACAGAAGTTCGAGGGAGAGAAGCGACCCATGGCCAGCGGAATGGTGTTGCGCGAATTCTCAACCTCGCGCTGAAGACTACGCAGCGACGAAAAGTAAGTCGGAGTCAATGAGATACGCCAGTTAGCGCTGCAGTGTGTGAGCATCGGGTGTCGAAAGATTGACTGTCCCGAAACGGACTCGTTGTCTGATCCTTGCTATTGTGCGAGGCTCCCCCATAGTCCGCACGCGTTCTCGAATCCACATCTCGCGCGCACCCTATGTTGGATTATCGTGACACCCGCTGGCTCTCCATCACAAGGAAATATGGCGCGCGCGTAGCGTGTCGAGGACTACCCTCCTGTAATGCCCATATCAGACACCAGTCAGAGGTGTTGGTGATGGCACGCGACGATTCCAGTGTCTCGGGTTGCTTTGCGTGAATTGTGTCCATAGCTTCCGCAATATGTGTACGAATTCGTGCATCGTCGGAGGCCTTGTTGACCCAAATTGAGGGCCCTAAACAGAATGGAAAGCTCGTTGAGGTCTTTTAAGCTGGCCAAGGATGTCTGTATGCGCGCGAATCCTCGCCTGGATTCCCGTGTTGAGGAGCCACCCTCGTCTATTCCCATCTTCTCTAGATGAATGATGTCTTCCATGGCACGATGCACTTCGCTTTCTGTACTTTGGGCTCGTGGAGGATATCAGAGATTTGAAATTCTCTCTCTCGTTCTCTCCAATCCGTGGCGACCTTCGGTGCATTGACGGCTGTCCAGATACGCCAATCCCAATCGATAGTAGACGTATGTTTGTCTTTACCCGCGCAATTTCCTGCAAAGATGCCGAGTTCTGATACCAATTAGCGTGTAGAGTCTCTGCCAATGTAACGCACACCCATGCTGTCGGAGACTTGTAGGGACAGCGTCGGAAGAAGACTGGGAGGATGGTGCAAGCCGAGACTGCACCCAGGAAAAACGCCGATGCCACTGTGATCACTATAGCAACGACAGAGTCCAGGGTCCATAGAAGCACAATAATCCCAGATAGGAACAGTATCATGGCAAGCTCCAGCAGGGCAGGTATGGCCGAAATTGTAGTGGTGACATGCCAGTCCTCCCAAGCCTCGAAACGTATCTGGCGCAACAAGGATATTTTCCCTGGGACTGGCTAAAGAAGAGTTCCATCGCATATATTCGCGAAGCCACTGCTTGACCAAAATGCCAAATAGCGCGCCGCGGCCAAGCTTAGAACAAGACTCAGGAAAGAAAGAGCGCGACGTGTTGATCGCAGCGGGCAGATGATGATGGAGTGAAAGGTGACGTTGTGGAAACCGTGGCCGTCGTTTTTGAAATGCACGTAGCTGGGAAGATATCTCCGTAACGATCTCCAAGAGTAGCGCATTTGTGGTCTGCGTGCTCGTGTGGCTGGTTTGCAGCAGTGTGTAAGTCTCAACCACAAAGGCGGTTAACTACCGCAGAGAAAAGGCCACCCTGTTACCATAAAATTTCAGATTTCGAAAGGTAGCAGCAGTTCATGTCACGTACAAAGACTAGAAGGGTATCGATATCCTCCGCGTGATCTTTCACAGTGCGCGAATCATGCTTCTGCACATAGTCTTCTATAGCGGACCAGCCAGTCGAAAAAAGTCCTCTGAAACTGGAGGCTGAACCTAATTATGTATACCACTGCATTGTAAGATTGAGACATACTACAGATTTTATGTCCACCATTCCAGTCGCTTGTCTTTATGATGAGCACAGACGAAGGATGCGCTTTAACATGAAGATCAAAGTCTCGTCGGAAGAGTGACCGAGCCGTTCCCAATTGCACGGCCTCATCAGTTGATCTCCGGCTCTTGCCGGACGACGCCACACCAGACGCCGGCGCTCATCTCTTCTACGTGACAGTGCCAGAGGGGATCGTCACACCGTTGACCACCACAATCATGTCGATGTCCACAACCTCCACTGCTACTTACATTCTTACCAAGTACTCTAGGGCATATCCAGCACAAATAAATAAGACTCACAGCTCCGAACCAGAGTGGCAGCACTTCACCAACCCCGTCATTCGCCTCATGCTCGACATGAAAAAGTCCGCGAACGGAGAGCTCGAATCTTACCGTGTACGAATATCGTGGTCGATTAACTCCGGACATGGCGGAGCAGCAGATTGAGCAGAGTGATGTTCTGTTGTGTCTGTAGAAGTCGTCTTCATGTCTATTGTGCCCTTCCAAGAAAAAACGTTCATGGACGCCTATGCTAGGAGGACATCGAAACTCCTTTCATTCTCGAGTATTTCCAAGCCAGCCAAGCTTCTCTGCCCACGGACTACCTTTGAAAGCCGTTTATCGCGAGGCAGTTGTTGGGTATACGATACATCCATCCCAAGACGCCATGTGACAGCCCGGTTGGTGACACTGAACTCGTTACCAAAGCTTTCCACCACTAGATGTATGCTGACTATATGCTGTCAAAAGACCTATCGCCCGCTTTCAGATGAATTTTCAGTCCCAAAGCGATGCTTCAAGCTTTATAGAAGCCATTCGGCATGTCTGTCCATGCAAAGCAAAACCCACCCGCACAGCCTTCTCTTGTCCGTGCCTCGACTATGGTTAAACAATCAGGATTCTCGGCCTACAGCTTCGGATTCTACCAAAATGCCACCGCCTCCTTTGCCTGTATCTGCAGTAGCTCTATCCAAATCCTCTTTGCGGCCTGCGGCAACTATAGCGATCGACCAGCGTCGGCCAGGTGACAAATCTCCGTCTTCGTGCGCAGCGCATGGCTATATCCGCTCTGGTTACCCGCGGAGCATTCGGAATTTGCTAATACGAGCAACAATGCCATGGTAACAAAATATCCTTACCAACTTGCAATCCTGGCACCGTCTCGTCCACCAGCCTCCCATCAAGTCTTCCCATGACGATGACAAAGTCCGCTCGTACCTGAAACGGAGACTCTCAATGTTATCTCGACTGCATCCTCTCGAGAAAGAAACACACGTCCGGTCTGTACTTGAAGCTGGACCCGCTTTGTCTTTGTCGCTGGCTGCCACCCCTGTTGAAGCAAACCCGATGTCTATGCCCGTGCCCATGCCTATAACCTCGCCAGAAGTCGCCAACGCTCAACTAGACTCCCAGGTTGTACCTATGGACATCGATGGCTTCTGGAAGTAGTTTTGCTGCGCCGATCCTCCAGAAACTCTCTAGTATTTACGATCTCGGGAAAATAGAGCTGGAGGCGCTGGTGGGCGGAAGTGGTCAGGGAAGACGGCTTCGTGAAATTCGTGAGCCTGTCGCGAATCTGCAATCCACTGTGAACCTGAGTCGATGTGTGCATAGCTCGAAAATCTGGACTCTATGTGGCGGGTGAAGATCTTGTTAGGAAAGTGATACTCGTTAGCGATACAGAACTAGAATACAAATGGGTATCCAGTGCGCGAGAAGAGGCTGTAAAACAGTGCTGGAAAGCACGATGAAGGTGAGGATATGCAGTAGAACGGAGTGTGATGCATACGAGAGGATGAGATCAGGGGTCGCGATATCATCTTGCGACTAGATTCTCGAAAGCCTGTCTAGCCTGCTTGATGAACACGTAGATATCCTTCGTTTCGTTGAGTTCGCCGAGTAGTATAGGTAAATTGGGTAAAAATGGGCTTGTCGTCGGCACTGATAATCGCTTAGAAGTGGACCATGAAAGTAACAAATACACATACCTTTTGTATGAGTCGCCTGAGACGTCAATTACCATGCTGAACTCTCGCTGCGGGTCGGATGAATCAACATGTGTAAAGCGCACAAGGATCTTGTCAACGTCGACGCCTTCGACCACTGTGCGCAGAGCTAGAAATTCACATTCGGTCAACTCCGGGGACGTGCGCGAAGCATTCGCAGCAAGAATTGATCGTTCGCGCTCTCGCTCTGCTCCTGTCCGGCGACACATAAGTGCGGATATTAGGGCAAGTGGCATGGCCCATACACACACCTCGGCGAAGATTCATGACTACGGCGCGTCGTTGTTCAATTTCCACGTCAAGTAAGGCGCATTGTTCTTTGATTGATGACAATTGTCGCTCAAACGCAGCAACGGACAGTTCTGCTTCCTTCCTCTCCTCGCGTTCTCTCTCGAGTTCTAGCGCACTGTGAACAATCACTTCCACCACTCAAGAGCGCGGGTACTCACCTGCAATAAGCTCCAGCTCCTTCACTTTACATGCGCTCGTCTCATTCTCCACATGCTGTATCCTGTCCGCGATCCTTTTCTTCTCACACGACATGTGATGTCTTCCTCCTCGTGTAATCTCGGCCTGTGCATTCTGTGTATATCGCGAGACGGCCTTCAGGAAGTTACGCGTCGAAGTCCTCGTATGCTTCAATTCGCAAGTCAATTTGGGGATTCTGCTGTGTGAGTATCGAGGCGAGATCAAGTTTCGGAAATCGCGGAGAACGTGGCCCATGATGACAGTAGGAGACCAACAACCGTCGCGTCCTGCGCGCTGTTGACGCGTGGTGAAACATGGGCGTCTCCGTGATGTGGTGGCGTGTTCGAGTTCGAACCGAGGACTTGCATCTCTCCTTTTCACAGTCATCTCTCTTTCATCTCATTGCCTTATTTTCGTGTCACTGTACCCATAGTCTCTCTATCTACCTCACTCTTGCCACGATTTCACGAATTCTCACGACATGGCTGGAAGACGCATGAAGGAGAACCTATACCAAGGTTATCCCGATATACACATGAATACCGCCAAGAGCAACATGTCGTACAGCTCTGATGTGCGTATGTCGACTGCCAGAGGCTCGATATCAGACGTGCACATGCGGACCGCGCGCGCTGAGACCGCGAAGGACAACATCTCCCCGCGCGTCACCGGAAGCTGCTGGCTAGCCCCGAGGTGCAGCGCAAAGCCACCGTCGCACAACTTTGTAAGTGTCGCGTTTGACTCGTCCTGGTGTGCGTATACCGACGATTGATGACGATGCAGACTTCCTTGACTATTACTTTTTTGCAGCATCTCGGGTACATCTCAGCACGGAAGGAGCGCAGGGCCAAATTTGACGAAGACACCAAGTTCCGCGGACTTACCCATTCGGAGCATCAGAAGGAGTGGAAGTCGTACTGTGGAAGAAGAGCGTGTTGTTCTGCGAAGGCGAAGGGCAAAGCTTAGGGTCGAGCAGTTTCACATCATCACATCAAGTAGGACAGGGAGGCTATGGTGAAGTCTACCTCGCTCGCAAACAAGAGACAGGGAGGTCTGTGCTCTGAAACGTATGAAGAAAGAAGACACTTCAGAAGATGGACGAGGTATATACGTCTCTTGCCCTGGCTGGCCCCCTTCGCTAATTAATCCTGACCAGATCCGTCACGTCCCTGGTCGAAACGTGACATTTTGACTGCCACTAGGACGCCTGGCTCGTACGCCTTCTGTATGCATTCCAGGACACCCTTCACGTCTATCTGGCCATGGAGTATGTCCCGGGTGGCGATTTCCGTACCTTCTTGAACAACACCGGCATCATGCACGAGAAATATTCGCTTTTCTTACGCTACGGAGATGTTTGTCGCCGTCAACGAGCTGCATAAGCTCGGATATATTCATCGAGACCTCAAGCCCGAGGTCAGTGTTACCACTTTTATCAAGTATCCTTGCGCTCATCAACGCTACCTAGAATTTCCTCCTCGACGCCATCGGCCACGTCAAAACTAACAGACTTCGGTCTTGCGACAGGCGCGCTGAACCCTCAACGCATCGAATCACTTCGCATCAAAGTCAGTCATTTTTGTGTTGAGTATTTGTCACATGCTCACCTTTTTGTAGCTCGACAAGGTGAAAGACAAACAAGTGTTGTTGCAGCGGTCCACCATGGAACGTCGCTCCATGTTCAAGACTATGCAGCGTCAGAACCCCCAGTGGGCCGACTCCATTGTTGGCTCACCCGACTACATGGCACCCGAGGTCCTGCGCGGACAAGCCGTACACGTACGCGGTCGACTACTGGTCCCTCGGCTGCATCTTGTTTGAACTCCTCGCTGGTTTCCCTCCTTTCACTGGTCAGTCGCACCGAGGAAACATGGACGAACCTGCAGAAATGGCCCGAAGTGAATCTGAATCGGCCGGTGTATGAAGGAGACGACGAGGAGTATAACATGTCGGACGAAGCATGGAGCCTAATCACTAAGTCAGCCTTCCATCATTCGCCCTCGAGTTTATTTCCTGACGCTGTGTGTGTAGACTGATCACTCACGCGGATATTCGCTACAAGTCTCTTGACGACCTCAAGACCCACCCCTGGGTGGCGGGTGTACATTGGGAAGAATTGCGCGAATATGAACGCACCCTACGTGGACCGGAGCTCTACGCAGACACCGACACGCGCTACTTTCGACGACGGGAGGTTCTCGAGCGAGGAGGATATGGCCAAGTACCAGGAGGTGCGCGACAAAGCAGAAGCACGTTGAGGAGGTGGAAAGAGAATGAAGATCCCATGAACCGCGGCATCTGGGTAGGATTCACGTTTGGGTCAAGAATTGACCAAGTTCCAAGGCCCTTGGCACTATGGGGGTCAAGTGGATGAGCTTGGAGGACTGACAGCTCTGTTTTGAGGAAAACTAATTGACTTCGAGTCTTGGCACTTGACGTTCGTCGTATTTCGAAAATCGTATACCTTAGTGATCATCTAGACTTTCTATCATGAATAGCCCATATAAACCTGTAGTATATTACATGGCTTGTAAATCGAACGCATCTACCAAGACACTTCTGTGCATTTCTCGATAGCAGCATCATCGCGATGAGTGTTCCTCGACGGCCAGAAGATAAGATGAAGAGTTGAATTTTCAACTTGAACCTCCTATCAAATCCCGACGTCATGGCGGCATGAGCCGGTCCGCCATCAATCCTAGCTGATGCGCCGTTTATCGCGATCGGGAGATCACGCGGCGCCTCGTCTGTAAACTTCCACAGACCATCATCAGTCCACAGACGTAACGCGTGCACTCTACGAGCGTGCGATTCTTTCTTGTAACAACATTCCTACTGACCAGCAGTAGCCGTGACAGAAGTCATGTCAGACGACCCGACCTCACAGTCCAATTTCTTGCACGTCGCCTCCGAGCACATTCATTTCGACTGGCCATGTCAACTTTAGCGCGAAGGCGATAGCGGCTCAGCAACGCATACACTACTCGTCAAAGCCGCCGCTGTCAAGGAGGTCATGTCAGTCTTGTGGCATACTAGCTCTCGCAGAAAGGATTGATGACATGAAACACACATAGATTTGACACCGCCGCGCTCGACATCTCGAAAGTCGAAGTGGACGGCAACCCTGGCTCTGTGAGCCACTCGACATAGATTCGCTGGTATGGGTCGCTCATCGATTGATGGTTAGTTCAAGCTGGAGGGTAATCACCCCGTGATGGGCCAAGCTCTGCACATCCCGTTCACCTCGTCGCCTGCCAAAGGATCCAAAGTAAAGGTCACGATTTACTACAAGACTACTGCAGAGTGCACCGCACTTCAATGGCTTGACAAAGAGTGAGCTTCTCTCGGTCACTTGGCCCAGGCCGCTGAACCCAGGCCCCCAGACAGACACAGGGCAAAACAGCACCCATACCTTTTCTCTCAATGTCAACCAACATATATGCGCACTCTATCCCCCGTGCAGGACACGCCGTCGGTCAAAACTGTGCGTATATCCTCCTTTGTATCGATTGCGCAAGATTAATCAGCGACGAGCAGACGTATACTGCGGATGTCCATTCCACTCTTCCCGCTCTCATGTCGGCCAAGCGTGTTTCGCCCCCAGCCTCAGGACCTGCCCACTCCGGCAAAAACTGTTGGCAAGGACATCGTGACTTACAAGTATGACCAGGTGCGTCATTCTTTTTACTTCTGCCCACCGGCACTGTGGTGTTGAACAGTCATGAAGCCAGTACCCATTCCGTCTTATTTGATAGCTATTGCAGCTGGCAACGTGGTATACAAGCCTTTTACTGTGCCGGAAGGAAAGACCTGGACAAGTGGTGTATGGGCTGAGCCTGAGCTGATGGATTCGGCATTCTGGGAATTCAAAGAGGATACCACCCGGTGCGTACATTAATGGCCCATGCGAAGGAGCGAACGAACTAATGGAGGGGCGAGGATAGATTCTTGGCGACAGAGGAGACCATCGTGCCGCCGTACCGGTTCGGACGTTTACGATGTACTTGTGTTACCACCGTCGTTCCCATACGGTGGTATGGTGAGCCGCGTTCAAGTTGTTAGATCCAGGGAAAATCTGAAGCAATTTAGGAAAATGCGTGTTTGACGTTACCTGACGCCTAGTAAGTGGGATAACGGTGTCCAGATGCCTTGTCACTCATTGTACGCCCACCCGCTCAGCTTTGTTGGCTGGAGACCGTTCCCTCGTAAGAAAGCCTAACTGTAGGCAATGATGGACGTGCTCATATCTCTACCTCCAGGTGGACGTCGTTGTGCACGAATTGACTCATTCTTGGTTCGGCAACGGCGTCACGTAAGCTACCTCTTCTATTGTCACTCACTCCACTAACTTCCCTACAGGCATTCGCAAACGCGACTCATTTTTGGCTTTCCTTAACGAGGGCTTCACAACCTACATGGAACGCGTCTTACAGGAAAAACTCCACTCGCCTGCCGCCCGCGGATTCCAGTTCGTGATAGGCGCCAAAGGACTCAAAGACGCGCTAAAATCGTACACGGACCGACCCAAGTACAGAGGCTCGTCATTCCCTTTGACAAGGGGGAAGACCCGGATGATGCTTATAGCGAAGTTCCCTATGAAAAGGGCGCGAATTTCTTGTTATACCTCGGTAAGTAATCAAGGCACAGCAGGTGGGGAATAGATTTCTGATTCGTAGAACAGAAAGAACTCTCGGTGGACTGGACGTCTTTTTGCCGTATATTCACGATTACGCGAACACCTACACAGGAAAGAGTATCACTACGGAAATATGGAAGGAGCACCTCTACTCCTATTTCGCACACATGGTGGAGAAGATAAGATCGCGGCGCTGAACAGTGTCAATTGGGATGTGAGTTGGCGCATTTTTGACGTGTCCTTCATGCTATCACGAGTAACCACCCGAATACCACAGGCGTGGCTGCACGCTGCTAGAGGGCACGGAATTGCCTGTAAATGATGGAGTACGACACGACGCTCGCCCGGCAGGCATATGATTTGGCGTAAGGGCATGCTACTCTTTCCAACCCGTCGCGCGTGATTAACAAGCTCCACCTTCCCCTGTAGCGCAAGATGGGACGCGGCGCGGGCGGATGCAGACCCCGCGACGGTGTTCAATGAAGAAGACATCGCATCATTCAACTCGAACCAAAAAGGTCGGTGTCTTCCAGTACCTTTTCACCCACTCCGTACTTTGACTGACATCGGGATTGCAGTGGTTATTCTTACAAAACGTTGCATCAATCGCATGCGGCACTGCCAGAAGCCCACATCAACCTTCTTGGTTCGATTTACCGCTTTCGCTCTGAGAACAACACTAACGCAGAGATCCGTCCGTTCGTTTCTACGAAGTTGCGCTACAGGATCGCGCATCGCCCGCTGCGAAAAAGTATACCCCTGCAGCACTCAAGTGGGTTGTCGGCGCGGACGGTTCAGGTGTTGTAAAAGGTCGGATGAAATTCTGCAGGCCTATCTTCGCAGCGACGGGGCGAGGTTGAGCATTCACTCGCGAAGAAGACGTTCGAAGACAACGTGTCGTCTTTCCACCCATCGCGCAGAAGCTGATTGCCCAAACGGTATTTCACAGGCCCGTTGACCGCGTTAGGGTTGCTCACATGGTTGCAGGACTTGCATCTGGTATAAAAATGGAACACAATGTACAATACGTAACAAATGTGATTTTAAAACCGAGGGTCACAATTCACGCCGCAGGCCCGCGAGATCAAGATATCTACGTCCAATTGTGACGGTAAACTCGAATGCCAGATCGCTGCCATAGCGTATGCGAATGAGGTCAGGCCCCCGCGATCCACGCCCACGGATTCGGACCATAACAATGGTTCACGTACTCTCCCGACATCTGCCTTCATCGCTCACCACAGTTTACTACTGTCAATAATGTCTATTTCGCAGTAGTAGTTACTTCCTCAAGCTCAGCAATTATACTGACCCCAATTTCCTCTGCTCACCATGCGACCCGTCCAATACGTAATAAAGGGTGATTTGGGATGGATGGGGCGTACGTTAAGGCGAAAAGCAAGCAAATCAGTCAACGCCAACGACAGCCCGTCTCAGATGCCTAGCAAATCAAACTGGTGTTCAAACGAGGGCGATTATTGACCCGCACTTGATGTATCGCCCTGCGATATAGCACTCGGCTCCTGCAAAGCAACCCAAAACACAGACAAGTTCGGCGCACAATGATCTTGTATCGCGGGAGATATGAGGACGGCAACGAAAAGTCGTGTGGTCATACAGGCTGCTGCTAGCGTGGTGAGTGGGTGCAATCGTATTCCCGCATCTAGGCTGACCTTACCCGTTCGTCATAGCTCCACTCCTCTGAAAAAGACAAGAACTCGCCGTATCCGTCGGAAAATGAGCATTATCCCATGAAATCGTCTGACGACTACCCTTTATTAGAGATTGTAAAGGAAAATGCGTTGCATACATCTATCATTGTGAGTGCTTCCCTGTGCTTCTCCCCGCTGAGCTATGTGTGGGGTCATTCGTTGACTGGTCGCTCGTACAGTTTATTCACGCGGATCCACACCTTTCTTTTCCCTTTCCACATTTCGGCTCGTTTCTGGCACATGCACAACGTGCCCTCTGGGAAGTCCCCTCGCCAAAGTACATTGACAGACATCTTGAACTGTTTCTCTGGTGACGTCGCTCATATATAACTCCCCTGGTTTTTGGAAATACGATTTCTCAGCTACCCCTGCGGTACCATATTAATCTCCATAGCACACCTCTCTCATAACGTCCGATTCGTCATGCTCTCTCGTACCTCTGGCCATTCGGCAGCACTCCCGCCGCCAAGGCGTTGCCCACGGACCCTACCTCTCAAGCCAACTGGCAGGATGTCGCGAGCAAGCATATCGCATTCCAGTGGTCCCATTGACTTCGCACCTCAAGATGATCGTATGGATCTGTGACCCACACTATGAGTGTGAGCAAGGACAAGCTCGACAGCGTGGGTGTAAAAAGCGCACTCTGCTCTGCCTGGCTCCCTGACTAAATGCAATTTATATTCGGTAGAAACTTGACACTGCCGACCTGGAAGTCTCGAAGGTCGAGGTTGGCGATGACCCTACCGGAGTTTCCAGTTCGTTCTATTAATTATATCCTCCAATTCTCAAAATTGATGACATGGCCTAGTTTACCTTCGGCGACCGGTGATGAAGTCATGGGCTCCGCACTAAACATCCCACTGCCGAAACCTGCCTCTAAGGGCGATTCCATCAAGATCACGATCTTCTACAATACCACACCCAAATGTATGGCGCTCGGCTGGCTCACAAAGGAGTAAGAAGAACGCCTCGTACTAAGATTAAGACCAAGCTAAAGCTCGATAAATTAGACAACTGTGGGCAAGCAGTTCCCGTATCTGTTTAGTCAATGCCAGCCCATTTATATGCGCACTCTCGCTCCCATTCAAGACACGCCATCCATCAAAGCCGTACGTTTGCCACTGCTACTCTCTTGCGTTGAACCATTAACTTTGAGTTATAGACCTACTCCGCGACTGTAAGCTCTTGCTTGCCTTCCCTCATGTCCGCCCTCCGCGTCTCGCCCCGCCAGTCGACGGACCTCCCCACGACGGCAAGGAAATTGGTAAGGACAGGGTCACCTATGTCTATAACCAGGTATGTCAACAACAGCTTCTTCTATATTTGGCTATTCATTCGGCTTGTAGCCGATCGCGATTCCGTCGTACCTCATCGCAATTGCTGCGGGAGACGTGCGCTACAAGCAGTTCCCAGACAAGGGCGACAACTGGACGAGTGGAGTGTGGACTGAGCCTGATATGCTCGAGAAAGCGTACAACGAGTTTTACGAGGATACACCTAAGTAGGCTCCTGCAGCGGGTCTGCCGAAACGTTTCTGACATTGCCATATAGGTTCCTGAAGAGCGAAGAGGAAATTGTTACGCCATATCGGTTCAAAGTGTATGATTTGGTTGGTACTGTGCCGCCTGCTTTTTCCCTATGGTGGTATGGTGCGTAAAGTCCCTCATGCCGCTGATCGGAGCAATTTGTTGACTTTTTTTTGGTAGGAGAAACTGCTGCTTGACTTTCGTGACCCCCGGTGAGTATGATCTCGATTGTTCAAACACACCAAGAGGCTCATTCGCAAAACAGCCCTGGTGGTTGGCGACCGTGCTCTGGTAATGGGCCGATCTTGACGTTTGCGGGACGCTACTGATGTTACTGTCAGGTCGATGTTGTGGTCCACGAACTCACCCACTCTTGGTTTGGTAATAGCATAACGTACGTTTCAGTCGTGCATTTTTTTTTTTGCTTCCAAGTATCAAACATACCCTTAGTCACGCAAACGCCACCCACTTCTGGCTCAACGAGGGCTGGACAACCTACATGGAACGCGTGATGCAGCAGAGGATTCACTCGCCCGCAGAACGTGGATTCAGCTATATCATCGGGCGCAAGGATCTCAACGATGCCCTCAAGGACTACATGGACCGCGGACTGCCCAAGTACACACGCCCTCGTGATTCCATTCGAAGAGGGTGAGAACCCAGACGACGCGTACAGCGTCATCCCATACGAGAAGGGCTCCAACTTCCTATTCTATCTTGGTTCGTCTATCTCGCCAGCGTTCGAGTACATCACTGAGCCAGGGAACAGAGGATACACCTAGGTGGACTGGATGTATTCTTTGCCGTACGTGAAAGACTACGTCGAAAACCTTCACCGGGAAAAGTATTACGACGGACACGTGGAAGGATCAACCTCTTTGCGTATTTCGCCAAAGACGCGGAGAAGACCAAAGCTCTCAACTCAGTTGATTGGGATGTGAGTAATTTATCCGACTGGCTCTATGTACTTTAATAAACTTTAGCCTTAGGCTTGGCTCAACGGCGAAGAAGGACTTGACCTGCCAGTGAATATCAAGTATGACGACGAAAAGGCCCAAACCTGCCTACGCGCCTAGCGTAAAAAGACGTGCATACTGAGATTTGTGTTCCCTCATCCTAATAACTCGTACTTATTTTGTGATAGTTGCGAATGGAACAAGTCTAGGGGCCAGAACCCCTACGATCAATTCAAGCTCGATGATCTTGCAGACTTCGAATCCAACCAGACGAGTGAGGTTTTCTGTATGATCTCAAACATATAGGGCGAACTAAAACTCGTTGTGCAGCCGTGTTCCTGCAGACCTTGCAGACCTACAAGCCCTTCGCAAAGACTCACATTGATGCACTTGCATGCATCTATGGTGTCGCCGCAAGCCCGAACGTTGAGATCAGCTGGCCGTATCACAGCTCGTCGCAATCTCGGACACCTACTTCGGATGCGGGCCAAGGCGTGGCTGCAGCCGACGCTGGACTGGGTCATCGGCAAAGAACGACGGGGCGATGATAGTCAAGGGACGCATGAAGTACAACCGTCCCATCTTCCAGGCAGCCGCGAAGGTGGATTACGACCTCACGGTGAAGACATACCTCGACAACAAGTGTGTCTTCCATCCCATCGCTCAGGCTATGATTGAGAAGGTAAGCTATGATGCCTCTTCACATCGGTGTGTCGATTGACAGGAGACTCTACAGGACCTTGGTCTCGCGTAAATCGGCATGGACTCTGGTGCTGGTGTTGGTTGTCTCCTTCAGTCGTTTAGTCCCGCACGATGCCGCCAATGCTTGCTACGTAAACTTGCACGTCTGTTGTAATACTAGTCTGAATGCAAATACACAAGATTGTCCCGTTCTCCCGTGACATAGCAGACCCACGCCGTCTATAACCCGCGCCGTCCGAGATCCCCTGTTCGCTCTACCCTATTTCACGCCACCTCTCGTGGACAAAAGGCTCCGAACTCTGTTCAATTTTGAATTTCTAAGGCAGCTAGAGCCGTTAAGACAACGAAACCATCCAAGAAGACTCGTATCGAGCGCCAGTCAGCTGGTAGATAGTGAGTGCGCGATGGTCCGTGGGTAGGGTCAGGTGCGGCTGACCACGGTTGCGGAGTTCCTACGATCTCATCGATTGTCTGCCAATTGACCTGTTGCAGACTCGGGAGGGCTAGTGGATGGTGTGGCACAGTCGATGCGAGTCGATACCGTTCAATCCCTGCAACTTCCTCCGTAAATCGCTGCTAGATCTCCGGCATTTCTCGCCACCTGGACAAGTCTGCAAGGGTCTCGTATTGAGTAGCGGACCTGACCGTCGAAAAGTTTGGGGATCCGTGCATGAGAGCCTCTGACAAAGCAGCAATCACTCATACACAAAGGATGGAATGTTGTAGCTAGTGCAATCCGTACGTCCATCCGTTCACATGGGAACGTACCCGGAACGTGTATATAGGGCCCGAGGGGATACAGAACGAACTAGAAGATATCGAGGCAGAGGTCGGATGCCCGGTGCGCCACCAACAGATATGGAGAAAGAACCATTTAACCAGATCGTTCAGGCCATCCCAAAAACAGATCTCGTCCTAGTGTGCGCAGAGTAGAGTGTAATAGCGTCGGTGGAGATACCTGTGGATGTTACCCGCGAGCTTAGTCGTGCCTCTTTAGAAAGACAATTATGGTCAAGTCCATGTGGATCGTCGCGCAGACGAAGAAGCCTACCACACGGCCATCTATTTTTTCTTGCTCGCCAGTAGCAAGCACAGCACAAACCACCTAACCTGCACCAGTAAATGTCGGCCCAGTAGTGACCACCACATCGGTCACAGTGATTGCCATAATCTTGGGAGTCAGTCTGTTGGCCAAACATGACTTACCGCAACAGCGACATCGATGACCTACAGCATGGGGAAGAATTCGAGCGCCCAGGAAGTTGCCAGGACAGTCCATTGCCCAAGCAAGACCTGTACACAAGTAGCTGGACCAGACTCATAATCACATACACGTTAGAGTACTCACGGAAAATCAAAGCGGCCACAACCTTTCTAAGCTGGGCGGTGTTTTTGAAGTGTGTGAAACCTTCAAACACCAGAGGCAATTGGAAAAATTCACGACGGCTCGACTTCCAACCAGCTCCATGTGCGCGAGGCACTGGACAACACAATCACTTACCCCGGCATCGCACAGACTGTCCACCTGCGATGTCCCGCCGGTTGCCAAACACGAAACAGCTGACCGGACCGCTAGCCGTCCGGCATGGGGATTGCGTCTGGAAGCTCAAAGTTGGGCTCTATTTCCCACCCCGCGTCGCAAAATTTCGTGGAAACAAGTTACTCCAAACCTCACACGGAATACGCGGCACAACTCAGAAACCTAGTGCAACAGACTGGACCCATATGGCTGAGTGCGCACGAGACCTAAACCTTGAGACAGCCGAGTGGACATGCTCCCCAGAGGGACAAGGGGCGCGAGGCGCCAGGCACAAAGTCACGTCGGTGTCCGGATGAACGCGCATACTACCGACGGACATGGCTTTGTGCATACAAGCGTGCCACCCGCTGGACTGAATGTGAACATGGGACATCGGATAATATCCCCTTGTATCTCAACGAGCAATAATGCATACACCAAATCAAATACCAGAGAATTCGTACCAGGGACAAAGGGCGAGAGTTTTGGCGAGAGTAAAGCATGCGAGCATGGGCCAGCCCTGTTGTAATTGATTGAGAAGCATGCATGGCATAGGATACAAATACGGTCCGGGGAATGGATGAGCGCTGCCCGAGAGGACCGAGGGCCTGACCGTAAACGGCCCTCAGCATGGGCGGAGGAATAAGATCGTGCGGGTGGGGGTGAAGCGACGTCTGAAATAAATGTAGAGCCGTGTATTTACTCCGTGACGGCAGCTTTCGGTGCTCGACAGCCAGATTGGCGGACCGCTTCTCGGCCGACACGGGGCAGCAACGACGCTCGCGGGCAGCTGACGTGGGACATAGGAAGCAATGGTCAGGAATATTGACGCAAAATTCCGTTGTGACATACCTTGTTACTCTGACACGGCGAGCGCCTAGGCCTCCATCTGGTAAGCGAGACCTTGGTACGGGTCTTCTCGGCCTTGCTTAGTGAGATGTACTCCATGAGGACAACCGTGTTCTTGAAGACGTTACCCTTGGACTTCTGCGTTATGAGGAGTGGTACCTTGGACGATTGGCCAGGTCGGCAGATGGTCTCTCTCAACATAAAACAAGACTCACGGTGCTTTATCGGATCTTTCCAGCCTTCCCCGGTTACTTCCTCAAACAAACTCGACGGAGAACCCGCTGTTCTCCTCATCCACTGAACAACTTTGGGGGCATACGAGCCCAGCGGTACCCTTCACGCTTACCGGGGCCAGTGTCGGCGACCCTTTGCGCTTGGCAAGCAAGGAGCTCCTGCGTGCGGGGCGCGCGAGTGGACGGTTGGTGCGGCTTGATGATGATACGACCATCCTTGATGAGCTTCTTCACATGGGTGCGGGAGTTGGCGTTCCTCCCGATCTCAGGTACCTGACTCGGCGGGGTCAAGCCAGGATTTTTTTGCGCTTCGCCGACGCTGCGACGGATGCGGCGAGCCGCTTTTGCGAACGAAGATGTTGACCATGATGTCTAAAAAAACGGCAAAATTGCGACCACCAGCAGCATAACGGTATCGCGACGATGAGCAAAATGAGCGGGGAGGAAACGGGGCATGGAATTTACTCGCCTTCAGTCTTGAGGAGGTGTCGATGAGGGCGGGCGCACGGCGGGGGAGGGGTCCCTGGCTCGTGCGAGCGTGAGGCTTACGTGGAGCGAAGCCACACGAAGTACGGCGTTATCCGAAACCTTTATCAGCACCAGCTACATAGGCTCCGGCTTGCCCGGAGAGCCGGAGCACTCGCCAAGTGTACTTGTGTCGCAAATCTCCAAGGACCGCTTCCAAGGCGACCTCAAGGCGGTTCAAGGGAAGAGGCGCCAGTGATGCTTCGCAAGGTCTCTCAAGAAAAAAGAAATTCGTTGCAAGATGGCGTGCCCATCATTGCAAGATTCCCGCGGGTCGCTTGGGAGACCTTCCGGAGTTTGGATGGGTCTCCTGGGCACTACAGCATCTTGAGACAGTCTTGCGGGATTATATCCGGCAAATTTATATTCGATTTTCACAACCATAAATAATACTTTGTTTAATGTAATATTATAATATTAATACTTACGCTCATATTTTATGTACACGATTAGACAGTTTCCTAACTACAATCTATAGCACCTACAGGAGCTTGTATAGATATATGCATTACGGCATGACAGCATCTAAAGCGTGTGGTCTACAACACCTGGTGAAAGAGTGAGCTTGAGTGACATGGTGGCAGGTTGGGAGGTACATACCAGTGTCCTCGGCCAGGGGCGGCCTTTTCTAGGCTATCTAGGTGTGGCTAGTCTTGGGTGAATAGTATCATGGAGGGTGGGGCATGCTGTTCTGTGCTAGCATGGGCATATGACTTACTCTCTGACTGCCGAAGACGTCCTTTCCCATGCCCTGCCTGCCCTCGCGCGGTTAACCGGCTCGAATCAGCCGCGTCTTGGCGATATATCCGATGGGGAGGGAGAAATGGGTAGGGACGGGGGTGGCCCAGAGAGCGGGTCGGGATTGGTAGAGTCGGCAGCCAGGAGGGAGTAGGAGAGCGGAGGAGAGGCGACAGAGGGAGGGAGGAGTGGTGGTTGAAGTTGAACGTCGAAGTGTAAGGTCACGACGCCGTGGTTCGACTGTGGGAGACATCGGCATCCTCCGTTTTCGGCGTCTGATTGCTCGTGGCCGTGGATGCTGGCACTTGAGAGACCTTGAGACGACGGAGGTCTCCTTGTAACCATCAGCGCAATCTCGCAAGGACTTGAAAGACGGCGAGTCCACCTTGAGTGATACCATCATTCTTGAGAGCTACAGGGATTATTACATAATCAGATCAAGGTCTCAAGACCCCTTCAAGGTCCCTTCAAGAGCGCCTCAAGAAGGTCTCAAGCGCGTCTCAAGGCGGCGCTCTTGGAAGGCTCGATTGGGATTTGCGACATGTGATGCCGGCCGTATCATGCGCAGTTGATCTTCGCGCCGCGAGCCCGGCGGGATGCGTCGGAGGGGCCGGACGCCACGCCTTGTTTTGTCTCTCGCTGGCCGTCTCGTCGTGTGCCCGCCTTGCCATGTACTCAACCGCACCCGCGCCAGGTTACAACGTTCTTGGTTAGTCCCCGCAGCCCCGCTTGGCTTGTTCTCGAATGGACGTCGCGCACACGCCTCTCTACGTCTTTCTCAGTGCTTGCAACAACACCGCGTATCCGATCCCGTTCCGGCTGAAGCTGTTCTCCTCACGCCGCTGCCGTGTCGCCCAGGCACTCTATGTCTCTCGCGTCTTTGTGACTTCCAGGTGTCTTCGCAAGACACTGTAGTAATCAGGGTGGCCCTGACGTGGAAAGCTTACTTACGTTGTGAGTTATGAATAGAGGAGCAGAACACTCTGGGCGATGACTTCACCGACGGGCCCTTCGCCCTGGCCGACAGCCTTCCCCCCCCTAGCCTTCTGTTGTGGCTCTCAATTCTTCGCGCACCGAATCACGTCGGAACCTTGTCGGCTAGGGAATTCCTAGTGCGGGTCGCAAGAAGGGCGGCAACCATACGCTGCAGTCTCGCGCCCAGAGAGAACGTGCTTCAGTTCCTACAAAGCTCCATGCCCCTCGGCGCGGTACACTGTTCTGATCCTGGGGTCGCTCTGAATGGCGCTATCGTCCTAGCGTCTGGCTGCAGTTTTGCCCCTTTGTTAGCGTTGCGGCCCTGCGTTATCTCGGTGATGTGTCTGCGCCCCGGCCGAGTACCTCGCAAGAACGCGTTCGCCTGCATCTCGCGATGCGTGTACCATCCCCGTCTTGCGGGACATCTCGATTGCCTAGTCGTGTATGAATGGCTTCTATCAGATTCCCAAAGCAAGGCGTCATTACTGGGCATTCGTGACAGATTCCTGTCCACGCTAGATTCTGCCGCACCTCGCCCATCGCCTCGAGGCGATGTGTGTTCAGTCGTCCGCTGCGTTGTCGCGTTTCGTTTGAGATTTTGCAGATCGATTTTACGTTGATAGGGCCCCCATTGCCGTTAACCGCCAAATAACATACGCCTTAATTGCACACAACGAGGCCTGCCACCCTCGAACGTTCCGTGAGCGTCATTCATTCCACTGTCAGACGGTCGCAGCCAGAGCCGAGGACCGTCTCAATTTTTCGGACGAGTCCAGGACCAGCAGCGGAAAAAGCGAGAACGGCTAATTTAAGTGATTAGATAAGCCAGTATATAAGTCCCGGATGAGATTAAACGCCACTTTTCCCCTTCGCTTTGTCAATTCCCTCCCTCTACCAGCCAAGCCGTCTCTCGCCTGCAGCCCGTCTTTAAAGGCATCAGCGAGGGGCACGTCTCCTCTCGCTCGCCTCTCTCCTCGTCCGCACTCACCTACACCCACCTTCGCCCTGTCTGCCGTCATGATATCTCTATAAACGCATATAATATACATCAGCCTTTCCAACGCCTCTCGTCGATTCCACATCGCCCAACTCCTCAGCCGACGCTCTCAGATCGCACATACCCGCCCCCGCCCTACCAAGCAAGACAAGCAGTCACGATTCCACGCACTCCTTACACGACCATGGCAGACACAACCGCGAATACTGAAGCACCCCAAGCGGAGGCCGAGGGCCCAGAGGGCTCAGACAAACCGCCGCATGGGGCTCAGCGGCCCAACAAGCATACTACTCAAAGACGTCTCTCCACCGGGATGAGGTTCATCTCTAACAAGCTAGCGCCCAGTGGTCACGCCCGCGCAGCCACCAACAGCCACTCACGTCCCCCGGTCACGTCCCTATACCCCCTCCCGAAGCCCACAGCTACCCCAAGCATCCCGAACGCACGCGGAAAGACCTGCAGCAGATTGAGCTCGGCAGCAAGCTTGAGAAGCTCTCCATGAACGGTGCCGCCGCACCGCCGATGAACAAGAAGGCCTCATCATCAACAAACGGCTCCATGACACCGTCGACCAGCGAGTCCCCGTCCGCCATCTGAAAGCGAGAGCTGGAGTCTCCCCTCGACGCAGCCCCCCAGTCGCGCTCCGAGCTTTTCGGCGGGCAAAGGCCGGCGGCAAGGTGTCGCTGGACGGTGGAGAGCCACTCCAGAAGTCGCTTAGTAAGACCTCCGTCAAAAGCAGGGATGCGAGCAAGACGCCCTACCGCAGCCCCCAAGGTCTCCCCCACTCCGTCGAGAGATAGTACCAAGGAAGGCAGGCCCAAGGGCCCGCCCTCTGTTCACTCGGACTCGGGCCAGAAGTTCACTCTCAAGGATCTACTCGGTGCTCCGAAGCTCGTTCGGAGATCGTCCGCACGTTCAACCGGAAGTAGCAAAAAGTCGGGTGGAAGTGACGGAGGACGCTCTGTGGCGGGGGACAGCACCGCGAGCTTGTTGAAGAAGTATGGTGTATGCGAGAAGGTCGCCATCGGCAAGGGTGCGACATCTGTTGTCCGCCTGGCTCACAAGTGGGACCGATCGGAAGAGAAGCTCTATGCAGTGAAGGTGCGTCTCTTCTCTACTCCGCTTTTGCGCGAAGTGCTTATGTATCCTGTGGCACACAGGAGTTCCGCAAACGGAGAAAGAACGAGACCGAGAAAGAATATGTCAAGAAACTCACGGCTGAGTTCTGCATCTCGTCAACACTGCATCATATTAACATCGTCGAAACTGTCGATCTCGTTCAAGACGAGAACATGCACTGGTGTGAAGTGATGGAGTTTTGCCCTGGTGGCGATTTGTACGCCGCGATCAAGAGAGGTGGCATGTCGCCCGCCGAAGTCGAGTGCTGCTTTAGGCAGATCCTCACCGGCGTGCATTATCTTCACAGTCAAGGTGTCGCACACCGAGACATCAAGCCCGAGAACCTGTTCTTTGACACAAAGGGCCACTTGAAGGTGCGCTCGAAAATGTCCTCCCAGTCGGCATCTTACTCATCATCGCTACAGATCGGAGACTATGGAGCGTCGACGGTGTATCGCCTGCCATGGGAATCCACGATTCACATGTCCACCGGGCTGTGCGGTAGTGAGCCGTACATTGCTCCGGAGCAGTTCATGGGCAAACGTAAGCAAACGACTTCGTTCTGCTCTACGTCCTCCCCCTAATTGTCTCCTGGGGTGGCCTTCAGCCTATGATGCCCGTCTGGTCGATATTTGGGCCTGCGGCATCGTCTACTATTGTTTACACTTCCAAGAACTGCCGTGGACGGTTGCGCAGCCCCCACGGACGGCCTCTTCTCGGCTTACGTACAGGCGTGCCAGTCGACCAACCCTGGGCAATCGCAATGTCCTCCGACAATTAACAACTTGTCGCCTCGATCATGTCGACCACTCCATTCAGAAAGATGCTTGAGCCGAATCCGAAGCTCCGTTGTGCACCATCGAGGACGCGATTGGCAACCCATGGGTGCAGGGCATCGATGTCTGCTACATTAACGAGAAACCGTCGCACATGCACGTCTACGCGCAGTCGATGGCACAGGGCGCAGGTACAAATTGTCACCGGGTCATAGCCCGTAGGGCGCTTGTCCATGTAGCCTCCGTGGTCCAACCTCTCTTTCCCTCTCGATTCCGTGCGTAAGTTGGGGACCTACAAACAGCTGTGGATAATTCTGTGATACCTTCTTGATGGCGATTGTCGTTGTTGTCTCGCGCTCCGCTTCTGTTATAATCCACACCACATATCCTGTGCTCGCTGATGCTTTTTATTCTGTTCCAATTTCCACTGTCGCTGTCTTATCCTTTACCTTCACGTCAAGCCAATGTAGATGTACTACTTCGTCTAGTTCGCAGGGGGTTTGTCTCGCTTGCTCTATACGCTCTGGAATATCATGCGATTCCGTCACGAATGGCCTTCGTCCCTTATGCGCCAGCGTTGCTCGAACAATGAAAGATGTGCTCGAGACCCTCATCTCAAACGTCTCAAGAAATAAATTATAAGATTAAAGATACCAAAAAAAGCTAAAACAATTGAGTCCGAGCATGCCGCAAAACTGCATTAAGGGGGAATCGAACCCCCCGGCGGGTCGATGGCAACGACCCAGGTTACCACTACCCCATTAATGCCGTGCTTGTAGGCGAGCGGGACATCAATATAATAATTTTGGCGGGCTTGTTCTTGTGAAGTATGCAACACCTTTTGAAATGTCAAACAAACGCGATAACTACTGAATTTGACGGAACACAAACAGTAGTTACAAGGCCTTGCAGCTTCGCGTGACGGTTTTCGCACCAGCGAAAGTATAGCGAATGCAAGGCAGTCGACTTGGAGCAGAGCTGCGATCACCCTAATGAGAGTCTCTTTATCACATAGACGCTGAGGTAAGAAACCTGGACTTGCGGCTGCTTACTTTGGTCCGGGCTTCTCTCCGCGTTACTCCTTCATTCACCTGCCCCGACATGACCTCCAACCTCGACGTACGTTCTGCTTCGCTGTGACTGTATTGCAGTCTCATGCTCTCTCACAGCGGGCTATTGCGCTCGTTCAAAAACGCTATCGACGAGGACTCGAAGCAGAACTATGCCGAGGCGTACAAGCAGTACTCGAACGCGCTCGACTACTTTATGCTGGCGCTGAAATGTACGTCCCCCTTCGACTGAACACCCAAATCTGAAGCTCACGAATGGCCAGGGGAAAAAAGAACGAGAAATCCAAGCAACTGATCAGATCGAAGATCGAGGAGTACATCGCTCGTGCCGAGATGCTGAAAGACCACATACAGCAAGCGGAAGACAAGAAGGCGAAGAGGGCTGTTGGCGCGAATGGTATGGCCAACGGGGGAACTGGTGGAAATGGGCTCGAAGTGCGTTCGCATTCATTTTGTCGCACAGTAAACTGCGCTCACAAGCGCGACCCGATAAAGGAAGGGGGACGACGACGAAGCGGACCCAGAAGTGAAAGAAGCTGCGGGCAGGTCTCGCAAGCGCCATTGTTGCGGACAAACCGAATGTCAAGTGGGATGACGTTGCTGGTCTTGAGGCCGCGAAAGAGTCGTTGAAAGAGGCGGTCATTCTTCCCATCAAGTTCCCTCACCTCTTCACCGGAAAGCGGACACCCTGGAAAGGTATCCTGCTGTACGGTCCCCCCGGTACAGGAAAGTCATATCTCGCAAAGGCGGTGGCGACCGAGGCCAAAGGCACGTTCTTCAGTGTCAGCTCGAGTGACCTTGTTAGCAAGTGGCAGGGTGACTCTGAACGGTAAGAGCACTTCCAGCCAGCTTCTTTAACACATACGGACTGATAGCTCAGACTCGTACGACAACTGTTTTGAGATGGCACGAGAAAACAAGCCGTCCATCATCTTCATTGACGAGATAGATTCCTTGGCCAGCTCACGTAGTGATGCCGAGTCTGAAGGCTCACGACGCATCAAGACCGAGTTCCTGGTACAAATGAATGGTGTCGGTCATGACGACACCGGAGTGTTGGTCTTGGGGTGCCACAAACATCCCTTGGCAGTTAGATAACGCTATTAAGCGACGGTCAGCGTTGGTTCATACCTTGCGATACATTTCTGACTTGCTCTCACAGATTTGAGAAGCGAATATATATATACCACTGCCTGGTTTGGAAGCGCGCAAGCAATGTTTATACTTCACATTGGCGAAACACCAAATCAACTGACTCAGAAAGATTTTCGTACACTGGCTGAAAAGACCGAAGGGTGATCGTCGTGCCACATATTAGTCAAGACGGCTGGCTCATATTTATTTAGGTACTCAGGCTCTGATATCGCTGTCGTCGTCCGCGACGCTCTCATGCAGCCTATCCGGAAAGTCATGTCTGCGACGCATTTCAAGCGCGCCGATGACGACGGCAAGACGAAGTACACTCCGTGCTCCCCCGGAGACCCCGCAGCCAAGGAAATGACTTGGTCTGAAATCGAAAGCGACGAGCTCCTGGAACCACCACTCAAGGTTGCAGACTTCCTGAAGTCGCTAGATAGCGTGAGACCGACAGTCACCATGGATGACATTAAGAAGCACGATCAATGGACGCTCGAATCTGGTACGTCGCTAGCTACTCCTTTGAAAGCGTTCGGTGTTCTAAGGATCGGCGTTGTAGGTAATGAGGGAGCATGAGTCACGTGCATCGCTTTAAATTTGCAGGTGTATATTATGGAATGTTTGTATGAATACCTGGATGCGCGGACTTTTGACACATTTCGAATACCAGTGGCGCTGTCTGTTTGTCATGGTTCTGTCATACTCAATATGTCAACTACAAATGGTAAGGCGCAAACTGGCGACTCGCACACTTTATGATGCTTATTCTCCCGGTGCAACGCTCCTGCCTTCAAGTTCGAGCAAGGCGGACGCGGGTTCCGGGGACTTGCATCTAGTTCGAGTTCTATTACACTCCACTGCCCACTATGCGAGTCACTAATCAAGCTTTGCTGTTCCTATGGAAACGCTAATCGAATTCTGGGCTCCGAGTTCGTCCCGGTCGGCCAACTGGGTGACGCACGACGACCGGGATCAACGCCGGCGAGGTGGCCATCCGCAACATCTTTCGTGATGACGATGATCTGTCAATGGCACTTCGCATATTTTCGTCGGCCTGATGAAACTCAATCAGCGGTAAGTCTTCATGCTCGCTTCGGTGCGCAGGCACCCATGGGTCTCAGGCGGTGAGTGGCGGTGGGTGTCTGGATAACGACCACGCAGTGGCAATGCGCACCATGGCTGCCCTATAAGAATCACAAGCTTTGTTGAGTCCTTGTCTTCCCGATTATTAGCTTTCAATTACCCTTGACAGTAAACAGTGGCCTGCCCTCGAGTAGACAGGACTCTCCCGAGCGCCGCAGTTGGCCGTAGCATCCCCCTGCGCTTCCGGATCCGGTCAATTGTGTCTTTGTCCACAACCCTCCGCTCCCACCACCGCAATCTTTTTCTTTCGACACGTACGCTCACGAGCAGCTACACAAAAAAGAAGTAGGCTTGTTTGGATCGTTTGTCAGTGGCCGACTGATTCCTGGCCTAAGGCCTGAACAAGAAGGCACCGGCCACTCGGGCGCTTAACCTGTCGTGGACACATCCGGAAGGTCACAACACATTCGTTCCGGGGCCCCAGATATAAATGCACGCGCTCCCCTCTCACTCTGGTCTCGCCTGCTCATCATCCATCGCCCCCAGACAAATTCCCCTTCACACCTTAGTCTGCAGCTATCCGCATCAGGGACTTCTTACCCCTCCCCCGATCAGCAGAAAGATTGAGACACAGATGTACCATCAGTTGAGCACCCAGCAGCAGTACCTGGAGACGGAGCGGTCGGGCTCCCATGGCCAGCTGTGGCGCCCGCACGTGGACGCCGGCGAACAGCGACATGACGGACCGGGGGTTGTAGACGGAGTATGCTGACAGTGAGTCAGACGACGGCGCACACAGCAGTGACAGCGAATACGTCGACTCAGAGTTCGGCGATGTTAGGGAAGAGGCCCCGCCCCGTGGCCGCCCTACGGGGCAAACGGGCGCCAGACGGCCCGACAACAACATTCTCTGTGAGTGCACAGCCACTCGAGTGGCACAGTCAACTCTTACTGATATCAGCCCTTGTTGTTCACAGCTTCGTCAGAATGTGTGGATAAATGTAAAAGGGGTGTGGTATCTTGGCCAAGTCAGGCATATTGTCATCGATCGCTCGTCAACGGTAAATATTCGTTCTATTAATGAGTGACGTCAACAACGCATGCTGACTACTTTATGTTTGCCGTTCAACAGAGCGTTAGGTTATTGCCCGATGTATGGGGGGTCATGAAGTTTACTTCCGCAACCGTATAGCACGGCCAACATGAAGGCCGTTGCTGACCCGCTCAAGGGGAACATCAAACCGGATACGCCACAATTCAGAGCATGGCTAGCCTCAGAGCGAATTCCAGTTGGCTCCAACTGGGAGATGTGATGCAAAACATTGGCTGTAGTTGAGCCCGCCACCCGTCTATTTAACATATGGTAATGCCTCCGTGTCCTAGAAGTTGATGATTTGGGACCTTTTCTCTTTTGCTCTGACGCGTTTTGTATCGCTATTCTCACCATCCGCATTGTATTATACCGCACATACCCTTGCTCTATTCACCAATTTACATGTGTCGACTGCTTCCGTTTGTCTTGACAAGTACCAAGAAGCTGGTCGACGCAGAATGCGAATGGTCGAACGAGTTTCTTGGTGGAAGGTGGAGAATGCGAGGTTTGAGGGTCCAGGCCTCCGCAAACAAGCAGCTGTTGTGAGTTTCCCCCCCGTAATGCTGTCACGGTGAGCCTACGAAACTTTGAGCTGGTCTCGTCGGTGCCGCTCTCCGTCTGGGTCGTCTCTGGAGGGCGCCGAGTGTGTGTATATGAGGTGCGAGATCTGAGATTCGGCGATATAGAACACTTGCACGCGCACGCGCGCGCCGCTTGCCTTTCGACTTCGACGGGCGACCTGCCCTGACCAATTCCTTTCCTTTCTGTAATACTCACAATCCTCTCGCAGTCTTCACCACAGAAACTCAGGCCATCATGACCAAGACGTACGTTATGACCGGGCTGATTGAGAAGGTGCGGTATAACCGTACTTGGATCGACACAGGCTGGTATTTTGACGATGAATGTGTATCGTAGATGCAATCACCCGACCAGGATTTTCGGTATGTCGCGCCTATATCTTATAGACTAGTCAGGTATGACATGTGGCCTTCAGGTACATGGGGCTGAACGACCTGCTCCTCGAAATCAAGCAGGATCAGAATAATTTCTTGGGAGACGAAAGCATGGAGAACAAGGTGCTTCGCGCAGGTTCTCTCTCTTTGTGGAAGACAAGATATCAGAAGTGAAGAATCAGGCTGTCAAATGGTGAGCACCCGAATCGGACTGTACACTTTCATCTGTGCCGATGACTGCGATGTAGTCTTGGTCAACTCATCAAGATCATGTCGCGAGACACAAATGGTCATGGTAGTCGACAAGCTCATCGACTTTTCTTCGTCTCAGGATGAAGAGCTGCGTGATATCTCAGGGCTCGGTATGTGATCTCGTTCCTTGAGTATGAGGAACATAATACTCAAATTTGTCCAGCCCTGAAGACAATTACCTCGGAACTACCGCTTGAGGGTAAAATCGCGGCCAAGGCCTGTGAGAAGCTGACACCAAAGCTCTTGACCCAGCTCTCAAACGTGAGCTAGTGCCACACTCGATGACCCAATCACTGATTGCACCTACAGCCAAGTATACCACCCGAGACATTAATTGAGACACTATCCATCCTTTCCATCCTCATCACGCGTTTCCCCGGGTATCTTGCGGATCCAAATCTCGAACCTCAACCTTTAGTCGTTCTGACACCTCTGCTGCAACACTCGCGCCCAGCTGTACGGAAACGTGCCATCGCCACTCTGGCTCAGTTCCTCCCACTCACACAACCACAAACTCTTCGCCGATCTCCTTAGAGGTATAATTCTCCCAAACCTCGCGCCGTCAGCGGGTGTAGACAAACAGCGTACTACTGTCCAACTTGTTGCTGCCCGTCGCTCGCCACTCGCCACACCAGGTTGCTCCGGCGTTAAACGACTTGGTTTCCCGGTATCATTAAGGCGATAGCTAAAGAGGACGAAGAGCTTCGGGAAAGTGGATTGCAGGCGCTGGAGGCTTTAGTGTTGAAGTGTCCCACTGAGGTTACTCCTTTCCTCGGCAACGTGATTCAATGCGGCACTCAATTCATCAAGTACGATCCTGTGAGTACAATCCACACGAGACGATTCTCACATTCTTATTGTCGTGCCTTCAGAACTATGCTGGCGGAGATGATGATGATGATGAGGACGAGGAGATGGCTGACGAAGATGATGACGACGCTGAACTTGACGAGTGAGTCTCACAGAAGGACTTGGTCTACAGGCAAAGGTGACTAACCGAGTTTTTCCCAGCTACTCTGATGATGAGGATACGTCCTACAAAATCCGTAGGTCCGCGACAAAGCTGCTCGCAGCTATCATCGACACTCGCCCCGAGCTTCTTGTTGCTCTCTACAAGGACGTCTCCCCAATCCTCATCTCTCGCTTCGGCGACCGAGAAGAGACAGTGCGCCTCGAGGTCTGGGGGCGACTTACGGCATCCTCCTCAATCGTACCAAACTTTACGGTAACTTGCCTCAAGCAAAGGACGCGCAGTTCACAATTGGTGGCAAGAGGAAGCGCGACGAGGGCATGGAGGTCGAGGACACCCCCATCATTCTCCTTCAAGGCCAAGTCCCATCGCTGGCTAAGGCTTTAATACAGCAGCTCAAGTCCCCGAAGACTCCGACTTCTACGCTGCTGGGCGGATACGCACTTCTGAACACTCTTCTAACGGTCCTACCAGGATCCCTCACTGCTCAAGCCGCCCAGGTCATCACCAACACCAAGACTGTCCTCCAGCAGTCCTCGTCTAGCTCTGCAGCAAACCTCCAGGTTTCGTGCTTGTTATTCTTGAGTTTGTTCTTCTCCAGCCACCCGGCCGACTCTTATTCGAGCGCCCTCGACGCTGCGCTCCCAGTGCTGCTGAAGTCCATCACTGAGAGACATCCCAAGATTGCCTCGGAAGGCTTCCGCACATTCTCCAGCTTGCTCAACGCAGTGAAACCCACTCAAGGCGGGGCTTGGGTTGACCGGGTGTACGATGAGGCTGTTGCGCGACTGAGCAATCACGACACAGACGCCGAGGTCCGTGCGTGCGCAGAGCAGGTCATTGCCGACCTCTGGATCTGCGCTACAGATGTTGTACGAGCCAAGAATGGACGCGAATGGGAGGCGATCTGCCGTGCTACTGCACGGACAGAGGGTGCAGTGGATGTTGTCACTCGTGTAGCCCTTCAGGCCGAGGTTGGAGACCAGTGGGTGAATGGGTGCGTGGAATGGGTCCTGGGCCTGCTTAAGAAGAGCGGACGCTCAGGAAAGAGCGATATCTTTGTGTGTTTGGATGCACTTCTCAGGAGGTATGCTATCAAAATCCCCGTGGATGTATCATCATCGTAGCTAACTCACACCGTCACAGATACAGCGCCGTACCTGCCGACCTGTCTTCCGTGTTGATTGCTCAGCTGAAGCCCTACATATCCACTTCCGAAATTTCTCTTCTAGCATCAGCGTTGAACATTGTGGCACTCTTGCTTGAGCTTTCTCCTTCTACTACGTTCACCGAGGTAGAACATGACCTACTGCAAGACATATATGTCGTTGCACACTCCCCACTGGTATCTGGGGCCCCATTCGACTCGATCCTGGGTTTCTTTGCTGCACTCGTCCAGGCGGATATGCAAATTGCCACTCATGTCGTGCCAAACTTGGTCATATCCATCGACAGAGCTTCCAAGAGCGAGGCTTCGCAGGCCAATGTCGCAAGGTGTATTGGCCAGGTTGTGAAGTGCCAGCAAACCGTTGCTGCTGGTACCATTGCTGAATTCGCCAAGCATCTGAAGGTATGCCTTCCTACATTTACAGCATGTAACCTCTCATTGCACCTCTAGCCCAACTCGAAGGCGAACTCATCACAGGTAGTCCTGAGCCTGCTCGTCATGGGAGAAGTCGTGCGTCTTCATGTGAGTCGCGTGCATTTACATTGAAGCGTTGAGGCTGACCTACTTTCCACCAGCGACATGTCTCCGCAACAAGACATATTCAATGCGGCCATCGAGCGTTTCGGCTCGGAAGTGGAAGAGATTCGCACCGCTGCCGCTTTTGCTGCAGGTAACATTGCCGTCGGTAACTTGCACCACTTCCTACCCGTCATCGTCAAGATGGTCGAGAAGGATCCTGCGAAACGCCTACTTTCCCTTCATGCTCTCAAGGAGGTATGTGTGGAAACTCCATGCTGAACATAGCGTTAGCTAAAAAGACTTGCCACAGGTTGTTACCCATTGTTCTCACGGGCAACTCGAAAACGTCGCAGATATGCTCTGGATACCATTATTCCAGAACTCGGAAGAATCCGAAGAGATTACACGGAACGTTGCTGCTGCCTGTCTTGGTAAATTGGCGACTACCGCTCCTTCAAGATACCTGCCTCAGCTGCACGTAAGTCGCAGGAAATCATGCGCATGTCATCATAATGACGGCCCATCAGGAACGAATCAGTGACGAATCTCCCGCTGCTCGGGCAACGGTCATTTCTGCCATTCGCTACACGTTCGCAGACACCTCGCAGACATACGATGAGCTACTCAGCAGCGTCATTATGGATTTCCTCTCCTTGGTTGGCGATCAAGACTTGGTAAGCAAGAGGCAGTGGAATATCCGTGTTACAGACCATGACTGAATCTATGTCCCAGACAGTCCGCCGTTTTCGCACTTTCTGCTCTCAACTCGGTCTCTCGTACCAAGCCCACCTTCATCAGAGAACACTTGCCAACAATTCTTCCTAACCTTTTACCAGGAGACTGTCATCAAAGCCAGAACTCATCCGAACCGTCCAATGGGACCTTGGACTCACAAGGTCGATGACGGCTTGAGGCTCGCAAGACCGCTTACGAGACATTGTATACTCTGGTATGGCATCTCGAAGTATCATACTTCTACCACTCATCACATACTATAGCTTGATACCTGTCTCGCCAAACTCGACCTGCATGAGTTTTATCAGCCATGTGCTGGTGGGTCTCTCTGACGATTCGGACGAGGTCAAAGTCATCAGCCACATGATGCTCTTCCGTCTGTCTCATGTTGCGCCGACCACCATCTCGCAACGACTCGACGATATTACCCCCCGCACTCGAGAAGAGTATGAAGGGTGCCACCGTTACAAAAAGACACCGTCAAACAGATCTCGAACGAGCCAGTGAGCTGCAGAGAAGCACGCTTCGTGCTATTGTGGCCCTCAGCAAGGTCGCCACCCCTGGCGCCTCTCCACGCTTCGACGCTCTTGTTGAAAGCACAAAGAAGAGCAATGAGTGGGGTAGTGAGTTTCCAAGAGCTCGTCGGAGCATGAACCGGTCGCGAAATGCACAATGTATAAAAAGATAAACATCGGAACTAAACGCTGTAGCATCAGTCTTACTTTGCCTATGTTGTTAACCATAGTTCGCCTCGCTCTGAATATGCTTTGCCATTTGGAGAGTCAGCGTGGCCCGTCTGGTTTCTTCTCACTGTTCGCCAGCTCTCCCAGGCGAGCGCAGCAGTAAGTAATGCGAGTAAACACGGCGTTTAAGGCCTATTCACGCTCCGCTGATCCCCACTACACTGAGTTTATTATCGTCGTGACGCGGTTGCCAATCACGAACCGACGCGCACAACTCCTCTTCTTCCGGTGTTGGCCCATATTCATCTTCGAGTCCTAATATTATGCCCCTGACGTTCTACGTGTCTCAACCGGATGCAGAAATCTGCTTCGTGACCAAGAATGGCGCTGAACGTACGTCTCCCAAGTCTTGTCGTGTTCTCCCACCGTACATGTCTGCAGAACAGAACAAGCCCGTGTCCTCGAGCGGCGCTCAGGGGAAGTATATGTACACTACGTGAACACCGACAAACGTATGGACGAATGGGTCCCCGAATCTCGCGTTCGCATTCCTGATGACGTGAAGATTGAACCCAACCAAAGTGCAGTCCCCGAACAGGACGCCCCCGTTGTGAACTCCCACCGAACGGGACAAAGAGAAACGGAAACGTTCTGCCAGCATTGATGGAGCTCATGGTCATGAGACACGGCGATTGCATGGCGCACAGCTCGTGCCCTCCGAGATTGGAGGCGCTATCGTAACCCGACGACGACCCTAAGACCTTGAAAGATGTCCGAGGAAGAGTACGACATTGAACATCACAAGAAGATCACAGCTCGACGGAATTTCGACAAGGTCATCTTTGGAAAATGGGCAATCCGGACATGGTATTTCTCCCCATATCCACTCATGGACAATGAAATCGAGAGCGAGGCATCATCCACTCCAGGCTCAGGACCCTCCGTCCTCTCACTAGCAGCAGCACATCATTTGCCCCCCCTTCCACAGGCCCACGGGGACACAGAACCCTGCCCCACAGCACGGGGCTCACGAGGGCCCAAAGCATCAACAAAATTACACGGGAGGACTTCAGATTTGCTGGCGGGTGGGCTGGGGAGAGAAAGAGCTCATGGGCCGGTGCCCACGGAAAGGATGCAGAGTCTGTTCTATGGTATGCGACCGATGTGCTTCAAGTACATGACGGAAGGAGCTATTTGGGAAGGACATTGTGTGAGTTACCTACCGCAGTCAAGATTCATTGCATGGTGTGACTCAAACGACGCAGCGCAAAGTGCACTCGTCGACATCCCCCCGGACGGAAAAGTATATCAGAGAGGAGCTCATATTATCTGGAGGTAGACGGTGCGAAAAGGAGAAGGTACGTGATGACTTTAGACGTCTTTTCCTCCAACCAAAGTTGACGTGCCCTTTTTATTAGTTATACTGTCAGAAGTCCATTTGTCGCTATTTGGAAAGCTGTTCATTGACATCAAAAAATCCCTCTTCTTTGACTGCGATAACTGTAGGGTCCATATCAGAAGCTATTTACTCTTGACTCACTCTACTGTAGTTTTATTTTACATTCTGACTGATGCAGACAGTACTCGAGACCATGTTCTGGGTTTCTTCTCCAAGGAGAAGGTTTCATACGACGATTACAATTTAGCCTGTATCATCGTTCTCCCACCATATCAGCGGAAGGGCTATGGCATGTTGATGATTGAGTTCAGTGCGTGTCGTTTCCGTTCCGCGGCGGTTCCTTTCACCTCTAATTCTTGTGGCTGCAGGTTACGAACTCTCGCGACGAGCGGGGAAACTGGGTACACCCGAACGACCGTTATCCGATTTGGGGCTTCGAAGCTATCTTACATATTGGGTATCCACTATTGTGCGATATTTGAGGTATGCTTCTGCTATTGCTACTACAAGACTCACTCATATCCCCAATCTAGGCGATCACTGTCTGTCTTACCAGGAGATGTCAAGCATCTTATTGCACCCCCGCAGTCCTGCGACACCAGTATTTCAAGTGATGATCACCAAACTGGAAACATTGAGGCCGTAGAATCGGTCTTGTCGATACTTTCTCCTTCCGTGGATGATGATCTCAACCCGAACCCCAACGGAGCGAACGAGGAAGAAGAGGAAGAGCACAAAGGGATGGGATGGCGAGGCTGTTGTTCTTTTATCAGGAGCATTCGCCAATATCCACGACGACAATGAAGGTTTGTACTCCGCTTTTTTCTCCGCCGTCGCTGACTTTCAAACATCTTTGACAGGAGACCCATTAGTGTCTTGTTGCCGCGCGATGCAATCCACGGCCAATCCCTGACGGTTAGTGCAACCACTCATGTTGTCGTACAATGTACACTACAGGAGCTCGCCAAGGCGACCGCACTGCGCGTCGAAGACGCAGCATTTGCGCTAGCAGAGTGTGGTTTACTTCGCAAACGGGTAACGAAAAGAGTGGAAGGCATGGCGGAGATAGATGAGGACGTGGAGAAAGAGGTTGTTGTGATTTCTCGCGAGATGATTGAGGCGGTAGCAAGGGAGCGGCACGTCAAAACGAATGTGTATGGAACTAAAGCATGTACTACTCTGATGCCATTGCCTATACATCGAAATAATGTAACTCGATTCCCCATTTCGACTGTAGACGATGGATGGAAGCGCCCAAAACGACTTTTCCCGATGGGCCCTGAATACACCAAAAATCAAGATTAGTCTTTGGCAGAGCCTCCGAGAATTGGTGAGAGTACGCATGCTGTCATTCGACGGTTAAAAAGGCAAGGTACTCGTCGCGGCAGTCTTGTTACGTTTACGAAGCAAAGCCGCAAGTGATTTGACGAATGACTATGGTGAAGGGTAAACGACTGATGGATATAAATGGCAAGACAACTTTTCACGCATTAATGGGTAGTGGTAACCTGGGTCGGGTTGCCATCGACCCGTGCCGGGGTTCGATTCCCCCTTAATGCATTTTTACTTGTCGTCTGCAGCCTAAAGGCTCAGACAGCTTGCTTGCAAGATCAAGAGATGCTAAGGCTCCAAAACTGTTTAGTTTATGTTTACGAATATTTTGTAAATATAGACAGTAAACAGTTTAGTAACTGTTTATAAACAATATATAGACAGTAAACTAAACAGTATATGCTGTCCTCTTCGAAATCGGCATCCACAGAGCTATGGGTAGAGAGGCCTATTGGTTGATCAAATTATAATCTAGGCTGTTTTTTGAAGACTTCCATCGGTTGTACCCGAAGTGACGAGAGGTGGCACGACGACAGCTCGCTCAGCCTGGCCGCTAGCGGGCTAAACGCGAAGCACTGGTGATAGACCATTGGCGCGAGAGGTTTTTATAATCCTCAGTGAGTTCGAGAAAGGCCATGTAGGTCAGTGGCATATAGTACCAGGTTCTCACAACTGTCTGTAGGAGCTCGATAACCCGCGCAGAGGTGTGAGAGAGCCCCCCGCCGGCTGGACAGGCCTTCGAAGGAACATCAGGACTTCTAGCTGTCCCTAACCTACGTGACTGATTTGTCCAGAAATAAGTTAATACACCTATAAATGTTCCGTCATGGAACCACTCCATAATCTAACTTTGCTCACGCTCCCCCCTTTTTGTTTTTTGCCGGGATGCATGCGAGTCCCTCTGGCAGAGTGGCATCGCATGGACTGTGCCCCGCCCACCCTTGTCTTATTATGGCATAATTAAACGCCTAACCCGACGCCGAACGCTGCTCTTGACCGTCGTGTCCCGCTGGGTTGTGGAGTCCGGCCCCCGAACCCTGGCACAAACAACGTTCGCAATCGTTGGGTGCCTGCAAAACTGGTAGAAATGTGATTTCACAATGGGCCATCTTGATGCTGGTTTAGCACGGGGCGTTGAACACTGATATATAGGAAACTGTTTAGTTTACTGTGGGGTAGGGGTAAAACAGTTTACCTCAGTTTACAGACACTTAGTTGTAAAATAACACATAAACATAAACAGTTAAAAACAGTTTATAAACAGTAAATAACTAAACAGTTGGAAGCCTTAAGAGATGCTTTGGGCCAGAGAAAGTTACTATCCTCACCCGCTATTGTCAAGCGCTTCAAGCCAGGTATTTAATTCTCTCACTCACGACCCAAGGTCGTGTCCATGTAGGAATGCCGACGTGCTTGCACGACAGCAGGCCCCTCCGGCTTTAAAGTGGCGTGGGAACATGTTGTGCGTGAGTGTGTAAGCCGGTGACATAGTGACCGCAGGTGGTGTCACACATCGTCTGGATGTAGAGACTCTTAGAGCGGGATGGAGACTCAGACCGGTACAATGACCAATTTGGTGCTCGCAACGTTAATTAGACAGATGTTAGCTTTGTCCATGAGTCCATCCTCCTCGACTAACCAATCGGGCTTGGTTGAATTCGAATGATTCCACAGGTCTGGTGACCAATTGGTGGCCCTAACATTGAGGCGTTGGCCAGCATGTTGGGGTGAGATGTTGCCTTTGGAACACAGTGGCACTAATCAAAAACCTCTTTCACCGTCGGCTAAGCCAATTACCGACTATCACACGCAACTAGACATTCCCCGTGGTTTCTTTTCCTTTCCTTATGCTTTCGAAAAACCGAAAAAAGAGTGCTATCCTCTCCCTCTCCAAACAACCGTCTTGAGGATCGGATTTAACTACAGGTTTCCCGGTTCCGGAAGCACCGAGCAACACAGAACGGCTGCACGCAGGAATCGCGTCCGGTCGAACATTTGCCGACGCAATGTTGATTCGGATCCCCACGTGGTCCCCCCCAAACGCAGTGGTATGAGATCCAGGTACGAGTTTCGTTCAATCCTTTCCTTCACTTCTCCCCCGTTTCCTGGTGCCCCTCGTGAGGCGAAGAGGAGTAGGTTACCTGCCACTTCAATTTTGAAAGCCCTGAAAAGTGTTTTTTTTTTTTCTTTTTTTAAAAGAATGATAAAGAGAGATGTACAAAGCCAATTTAAGAGTGAGTCGACTGTGGTGGCAAAATCGTGGTCGTCTCGAAAAAGACTCGGATTCTTGCTCCACAACTTTGTCCACAAGAGGTCGAAAGCCTTTAGGCCCAATTGAGTTCCCCACTCCTCCCCGCGTCGGTCGGTCCGAATATCTATAGTCTCCTGCAGCAGGGACGAGCTTAATCGATCAAAGGGAGATTCTTTGCGGTTCAGGACAGTTGGCATGCGTAATACCTTTACCAGCAGGGAACAAAAGAAAGAACTGATACTTGACCGGACACACGCCTACCGTAACATGGCTAAATTCGATGTAATTCCATACGGGCACATGCATTGAAGTGAAGTACAAACAACACAGAAACGACCCTTTTCGAGGGACGAGTAACTCCGAAAGGGACTCCCGGATCCCAAGTTAGGAAGGACGGTAAGGAACGGGGGAAGGAGGTTGTTTGAAGGCCACTATCTCTGGTGCCCGGAACAACTACTAGGACAGCTAAGCCATGTATTCCGAAATGCAGTTCAAACATCAGCCCAGGAATCTATTTCTTTCAAAGCTGAACTCCATCATACGGGTATTTTTTGGCCGGTTTCATCTTACTGGGATAGGGCCTGGTGGCTGCCCTCTACGAGAGCATTTCAATTATCCTGGAAGCAACGCCTGAAATCATTTCCAATTGTTTTGATGGAGTTTGCGCTACGGTCCACGGACAGCCCAACAGGATGGGAGCGCGACACTTCGCGCAGTTGCAGCATCGGCGGCCAACGACCAGAAGACATTTTCTCGAATGCTAAAACACAATTCGCGCACGGGTCCTGAGCAATGGATCCGTAAATGCTCCTAGCATACAGCTGAACTTGCGCTGAAATTCCTGGGGTCGTTCCGAGCGGAGGTACGCCGGTTATCCGGTCCTTGAAGGTCCGTGTGGCCACTTGCTTCAAAGGACGATCCGCCATTCGTGGCTTTGAAGATTGAAATATGGAATAGCCGAAAAGTATCTCGATCGGCCCCCCAGCACGTCACAGCCCTTTGCCCTCCAATATACTCTGGACGTGGGGACCAAGAACATATCTCTGCTTGATCGGCTTGGACGATAAAGGTCATGAAGATTCCCTATCGAACGCTACATGGACTCCTCCCCTTCATATCCCAAATTCCCTACAAGAGGACCGAAGGCCCTACAAAATCCTCGAGACTAGTTGGCATAGAACCACGCAAAAGGCCCATGTACTGTCTCCTGTGTGTTGGTGGATTGGTGCGAGACGGTGTGGCGGGTGTGCCACCACACTACCACAAGTCAAGACTTCGAAGCAACCATACATCCTACGCCACACGGCGCTTCGACGCGTGGATGACGTCCATATGCGGCTGGTTCTCAAGAACTCGCATGCGTATGACCTGAGGGGATTAAATTCTTAAAGGGCTTGCAAAAGCTACACTCAAGTACTTCTACATGTTGTAGAATGTGGGCGCTTGCACTTTATCACTCATTCATGCTCGCTGATTCCTCAGTCTTGACTCCGTCGCAGGTGTTGAACAGGCGAGTCGTAAGGCCAACATTGTTACATCGGGATATAACAGTGTCGAACATAATGTTCCTTCGTGTCAAAGGGCAAGTACAAGGAATACTCAATGACTGGGACCCAACGCCGCAAGTAACGAACAGGTCCCCGGGTGATCGTGTCGCATTCTTTAGCGTATGTCCATTTTGAGTCATGTTCATTCTTCTACAATTCTGATGATCTACGGACATTTCTAATTCAGACTACATGGCATTTATTATGTCCATAGAGCTTCTGGAAAGTGGTATGGGTGTAAGCTACAAGCTCATCCACGATCTGGAAGCCATTTTTCTGGGTTCTCGTCTATTTTGCCTTGCATCACTGCAAGCATACGAATTCCAACATACTTAACGACACACACCTATTCGACCACCGTGCTCCTCAAGTGAACATCGAACAAGATGACAACTCTCACTTCAATGGGATCTATTGGACCGGAGGCTCTGTAAAGAAAAACTTGCTGGACATCTTTCGATCTGTCGAAGTTCGTGTTCGGGCTGTGCACCTCTGAAAAAAAAAACTGATCGCGGACCTTGCCAACACCTGGGCGCAATATTACCTCAAACCGAGCTTTGCTCAAAAAACGTTTCCTGGCTATAAAACTGGACGACAATCAGAAAATGCCTGGGAAAGATCTTGAGAATCCTTCTTGGCTAGCAGCAAAACTCAGAGAAGGCTCTCGCCGGATCCCAGCTGGCTGCCTCACGACATTGTTTCCAGACAAATCTCCCGGAAAAAAACTGCACATCAAATGTGTTATTCTCTTGCCATGTCTTCTATGTCCAAGAACGCAGCAACGCTCAATTTCGAAGATCAATCAATCTCTCGTGGTACGGGAAGAGCTGCGTGAGGCTCTGGTACCTTCAGCAGTGTTCGCCGCACGCAGGATGTCGCGTGTATCACTCAGGGAAGTACCAAGGATAACCAACAGCCGTCTTCTGAGACAGGTGTACCCTCAACAGACGGACCACTGACAAAGAAAGCGCGGATCGATAGGAAGAAACCGATGCTATAAATCAACACAGTACTCAGAGGGGGTATCCGAGAAGATCCAGCCCAAGTCTGAATCTTCCTCTACTGTTGACAAGTGAAAATGCAGGGAATCACGTATCTGCTTACTGTATCGAGAGTTTCTCTATGGCAATATTGTGTCCTTTCGAGAGCCCATTGGCGCCACTGCACCTGTGCAACGTTTTATAGATCTGACGCTCCACTGCATCAATCTGTGTAATCAACTGCGATCTTGAAAGGGAGCATGGAAAGGGTGTTCCATTATCAAGAGAACGGATTGTGAGATAATGTTGAAATGAGTATAGAATTCATTAAAGAAGATAGAGATATAGAACGGCGGGTGCAAGTGCCTGTCCTCAGAGTAACTTGATTTCTTTTAGAGCGTCGTGGCTCTGTGAGATTTTCTTCGGAGACCAAGCATCGTTGGCCCCCACGAGCACTGAGCAAACGTTTGCGACCCTCTGTGTGTAGCGACTGGGTCTTTGCGATAGGATGGGCTGTTCTTACTGGTCGCCGCAAGACGAATGGTGTTCACAGCACGTCCAAGTTCATTCTAGAGGCGAGCGCAAACTTCTTTTGCCAGAAAGCCGGGTGCTTTGCCAGATCGAGAGTCTTCTCGGGGCTCTCTCTCATGCCGTCTGTAAGCACTCCGCGGTCAGCCGTGGTGGCAATGACACATTGTAGCCAGGACGCCGCGCAGTCCTGCACTAACAACTGGAGCGTAGGGCAACGTGAACTGAGCGCCAGCGAATAGCCCAGAGGAGAGGCTGGCGAATTTTCCCTTGCCGCCTACCGACCGGCCGTTGCCGTCTACGCCTTCCTCGTCGAATATTGACGTATTGAAGCGACTTTGCGGTCGAAGGAACTTGCTAACTGTGCTGTACACCAGAACCCAGAACACAGACTCGAGGTCGTCGAACAGATTGTGTAGTTTCTCTGGGTCCTGTAGGAGCGCAACAGACATAAAAGCCCATGTGCCCTAAGATGACAAATGATGAGGGACTGAAATCTGTGACATTTGCTCACTTACGATGCCGCGAGCTAGGTTGTCCTTCGTACCCGCGTGGTCCCGAGTCGTTGAGGATACCTCGGCCGTCGGCAGTGACCATAACGTTGCCGTAGCTGATATCACAACGATGCAGTATTCCAGCGGCATGATAAGTCTTGTCAATGGCTGTTAATCTACGGTCAGCATTGTCAACACGAGTCATCATCGGGATTCGCATACCGCCTAGAACATCATGAAGTACTTGTACAAACTCCTTCTCATCTTTGACATTGTCTAGAGGGTACGAACGATTTCCTGAACGAGGCGATGGTGTACGTGCTTTTTCCGCGCGATTGACGTCGTAATTCGCCATTCGTACTTCCTTCTCGTGCAAACTTCTGGGTCAATGTTTCTTGAGGCGGCTGGTCGGCTCTCCGAACGTCACCTCCGTAAAGCACGTCGGCAATGTGAGGCACATCGAATCGTTTCAAAACCTGGTATGTTTCCAATTCTGGTTGCATCCCAGTGTTACCTTTTGCGCCATGTGTTCCTTCAAGCAAAGTAGATGGCCAGTCTTGAGGTCGTAGGCGACGTACGCACGAGTCGCGCGCCCGTAGAAAGAAGAGCTTGCGGAGAACGGCCCGACGGGTGATGAGCTCGGGTCTCCTCACCGGTTTTTCCGGGTTTGCCACAGAGACTTTCCAAGTCGGATATGAGTTTGAGTTGTCGAGAGAGCTTTCCGTGTCCGCCCCCGGAAGTATACGTGTCGATTTCTTAATGGTATGATCGGCCCCTTCATGTCGCTCAGAAATGCGCCGACTGCGGTTTCGGGACCGTAATCTCTCTTTTCGGGCTTGCGAGAGTCACACTGTAGGGTCAAATCCTCGCTCTTCAGCGTTCATGTGTGATTGATTAAAGCGCCGAGAGGAATTCAGCTAGGATGCCAGGATTTTCCACGTAGTCGAATCGTTTTCGGTCACTACAGCACCGGAGGCGATCCCAGCGTATGAGACGGGCGAAGCGGTGAACGAGAACACCCGGAACAGGAACAAACGGTGTTTGTCGTGTGTACTCGGCACGAGCATGTGCCACAAAGTCGAGTACGGAAGACCGTTGCTTCTACGATTTTGGTGCGGTGCAGTGGCCGTTCAAAGGAAGTGTAGTACTGAGAAGCCACCCCGAAGAAACTGACACCGGTCACACGACAGTCGTCAGGTCTCGCTCTTTTGACTAGTGGGGTTTTCCGGTCGCAGGCTCCCTTCATCATAACCGAATTCGATGGCGATCTGGGGCGTCAGAAGGTCCAGCGGGGGGAGAGTGAAAACACCCAACGACGAGGGAAAGGAGAATGATGATGAATTGGGGTCTGCGCTCCGCATCAGCTTCCAGTGGTGTTCTGTCTTGAGCCGACCTCGGAGAAAATAGTGCGAAGATGGGGACTTAAAGTTCCCTCGCGCGACGAAGAGGGGTCAGCCTCTGGGGGATCCTTCGAAGGGATCCGCATCGACATCATGCACCGACCACACTCGATATCAAGCAGATTTTTCGCAAAAATCGTAGTATAATATCCCCTCCCGGTTTTCCTTTTGTGATTCGAGGTTTGCCGCTCGCTTTTGTGTGGCCTTTCTTTGTGGCCAGTCTTGCGTACAGCGATGGCAGGACAAGCACAGTGCCTGATTTTGGCGAGTGGAACTTCTATCTCGTCACCGCAATAGCTGCTTCAGGTATAGCGAGGCGTGTAGTAGTGGTCCAGATTGTCTTGTTGTTCTCGTACACGTGTTGTTTTTTGCTCTGTATAATTGGATATCTGGGCAGCAGCTCTGCGACGTCTACAGTCTTGATCTAAACTCAAGTCAGGTTAAGATATTGCCAGAACGCGAGCACATAAACCCACAATGGAACCGCACATGGTATCAATTGAGGTCCGACAGTAGAACCTTGGAGAAATCCGCTGATGGCGGCGAAAAGGCAGGAGTCAAGTCTCGAGCGAGACGCATGAAGCTGTCGAGGAAAAAGTTGAGGAGGCGTGTCGCGCCCACGAAGTGTCCGTCGCCCGAGTCTGGCATGATCGGTGTAAGGTTGGTTTTCCTGAAAAGTAGATGGAGATGTTCCGGAGATGATACGACGGGATTAGAGAATCTACGGCTTGGGGAAAGGTAAGGATTAGAGCGTTCAGGCAAAGGATTGGCCACAGCGTTGATAATCCTTGGCGAGCACTATATCGCGCGAGGCAGACTAGATGCAGATGACCAAAGACAAATGACGTTCTGAATGATCGCTTTCTTCCCCCGTTACAGGCTGTTTCTAAGAGCGAGTGAGGTGAGATGAGGTAGAGCCTTAGAGGTAACGCGGAAAAAGCTGCGACCTCGCGCGCGGGCACGCGCGATAGGTCTAAGGACGCCGCCCATTGTGAAGGAAGAATAAGTAATTTTGAGTGACTTGGTAAGTAGGGGACAATGAGGTCATGTGACCGTGTCATTTTACTCCAATACGACTGCATTCCTGTGACTTCTGTTGTTATCGCTATTCCGACAACTGGTACCCAATGCGTGTGTGTTCCCTCGGGTTTTTTTTATACAAGTCCGCTGGATTTATTTCGCATGGCGTTCGTCGTTCGAAGTTCGGACTCTACGCTAAGCTGAGGTCTTATTGACTCGGATTATCAATAGGTTCACTTTAGCATCCATCAACTGGACTTCAAGTCCTGTTGATCACTCACTTATCGATGAGCTTCTGCGCAGTAGAATGGAAGACATCTGGTTATTCACAAACGTCCCTCGACAGCAGCGCCGTGGTCCTATACCTTCTTCTGAATATCGGTCTACGGAATGCTACGGAACTCCATGCGACCACTCGGATGATCGACGGTCTCCCGGGATGCCGCCGCCGCCCACGACCCACTTGAGTACATCATACGCGAAATGCCTATGGCCGGCTCTGGCCATGTGTCGAAGAGGGCAACCTCACAGAAGCGCAAGCGGATCTCAGCGGTTGGAGGTTGGAGGTCGCCGAGATGAGGCCAGCTCGATACCTTCACTATCATGAAATCAGGCCTGGGCCCTGAGGCAGTTAGTTGAGCACTTTATCTCACACCAAGGGCAGTCAAGGCGCGACCTACCTCAAAGTCGATAGTGTCCGGTGGTGCCTTGACTTTCTCGAGGTTGCGCCTCTTGCAAGTACTAAAATGCTGTACTAGGTGATTTTTTCCTCAAGCATGTGGCATCATGATGTGTGGTGCAAGGGATGTGCATCATAGCGACACATCCAACGCAGAATCCGTAGCGTCATGATGATGCATGATGACTGGTCTAGTGTTAACCTATATTACGAGTGAGTATGTGACGCGTACAAGTTGATCAATATCGATCAATACTGGGTCACGTAAGTGGTCTCAGCGCCAGCTACTCTCCTCACTACCAGTCAAAAGTACTAGCACATTTTTGTCTCGACATCGTCTGCTGATGCTACCTACATCGGTCCGTATTTACGCGTAGAAAATGGATGACACAGAGGTATGTGCCGATCGATACTACACGAAAACCATGCCAACTTCTGATATTCTTCGGTAAAGACCAGTCGTTGATTTCGAGTACTTGACCCAGGTACCAACTTTGAACCCTCTCCTAGGCTACTAATATTGGCTGATATGTCAACACAGAGAAATTCATTGAACCTCGACACTTGCGGCAAGTGATTTTCCAGTGCGTAGCAAGTTGTTACACACATGGCGCTAATGTCAGCACCTGCTTTGCGCCACGAGGACAGCATAGGCCCACCGTCCGGGGCTCGGGGTGTACATAGCTACAAACAAACCGATTGAAGAAACCTCCGTTCACGAGAGCCTTCATGATCTTTCCGCTTACCACTTGCCTTGACACATCCTCGACCTGTCAAATAGTCATGTCCAAGCTCGTGCCAATAACATCTACACCTGTCAAGGGGCGACGGGTGACTGGTTATGAGAGTGAACGAAGAGAAGGCTATGGAAACTCGACTTGAATACGCCACAGTCGTCAGAGGCCACTGCGTGGGCCCGTGAAACCATCTACATTTGTCGACAAACCCGATTTCCTGAAGATCAAGTCTCCCTCGGGGCAGCAAGAAGGCTCCGCGCGCGAACTTTGAACGATTAAAGGAAGCACGGAAAGAGTGCGACATGTATGAGCCCTTTGTGAGTGCGCTATACAATCTGTCATTCAACGTAGCACCCGCAATTGACATCTATATAGTTAGAGGGTCTTAAGGCGGCAGAATTTCCAGAAGCTGTAGAATTCGTCATATCCGCAGATGCACAGAACGGGTGGTATCATCTGACAAGCTACGACCGGACATAGGAATGCGCATAGCTCTTCCGGAGACTACACGGCAGTCTAGAACACATGGCACTCATCAGGAACCATACGACGACATCAACACTGCTCTGTGTATCGAGTGTGATAGTTCAATAACACCGCCGACCCATTCGACGATGCTTACGAGCCGGAGGTTATCCCCAATCCCTATTCGAGACTACCAGCGAAGGCGCGCGAAGGCACACGCGGTCAGATGGCTATGTACGCCGATCGACAGTTCAAACATCAGCCCCGTCGCTTTTTGTATCAAGTCGTTGTCGTCTCTCGCTATGCCAGGCTCATCTACTGGGATCGAGCAGGCGCTATCGTAACGGAAGCATTTGATATAATCAAATACCCCGAAGTGCTTTGATTTTTTCTCCCCCCATGAACTTCCTGTGGCGATTCGCTCATGCGTCCGAGAAGCAGCGTGGCTGGGACAACACTGTCAGTATGGCCACACACTATTTGATGAGAAGGAGGCGTTTTTGGGCGCCATAGACATAATTCGGGACCGAAAACTCGGACTGATCGAAAGGATACAATCAGCGTGCCTGCTGGCATCGCAGGGACTCTCGCTAAACATACTAAGGACCAACATTATCCAGTTTGCAAAGTACACGTCAACTCTGACTTCAGGACAGAAAAAAAGGCGGTCAAGGCCCTGTGCGGGAGTTCCTCATCGGAGCACCGTTTCATGCTACTTGTGCGGCGACTGGCCGAGGAACGCGATCTTATCTTGCGTATGACTTGTCAGGACAAAGAGCTTCTATTCATGACAAGACACTTGGTGGGATCTCCCACGAGAACACTCCTGGCGGAGCTCGAAACCATATCAGACTCTGGAAGTACGCAGGAAACAAGTTTGTACTGGTTCCTATCTGTGGTGGACTCGTGCGAGATGAAGCTGGATCTCCTCAAGCAACTCTGATTCCGGATTTTCCAGTGGAGAGCCTTGCGCCCCACAGTCCAGACATTCGAAAGTACACCCACAGGCCGTGTGGTACAAAAAAATTGGCGTGCAGTCTAGATGGTCTAGAGAGTTCCGAGCAGATGGTCAAGGTTCGAGAGCTGTGATTCAATGTAAGTGCCTATTAATGCAGTCGGTAGGATTTTATTCATGTATGCGTTGTCTGCTCATTGCCAATGGTAGGTATCAAGGATGCCTCCGAAAAGCCGGTATCAAACATCGCGACGTTACCCTTTCTAACGTCATGTTTGTCAAAACCGGCGGATGGGACAGTTCAAGGCATCTTGAATGACTGGGACCACGCTGGAGCGTATGACTAGCCTAGTTGGGAGATCATGCGCCCTTCTTCAGTGTAAGGACTCTAGCGAAGTACGCTATTCCTTTACCCGAGCTGATATATGAATATTTACTTAGACAACGTGGCAATTTGCCGGGATAGAACTCCTCATGGGCGAACGCGTCGAACATGAGCTCATTGGACGACCTCGAGCAGTCGGTTTTTTCTGGGTTTCATCTACTTTCGTTCTTCATTACATGACGCAAGCACAATAGCTCCACGCAATTCCTCGTTGCAAAGAATGACCTCTCTTGATCAGAAGTGTGATGTCATCTCTCCTGAGTACGAGGTCACTACGAACGGAAGGGGACAAGAAGAGAGAAGTTCTCTCGTGCAACAAGCTTGTGAAGGTCTCGTTTGACTGTCCACCTTTGCACGCACTTCTTCGCGAGCTCATTGTCAAGTGGTCACCTGCACATCTCGTACAAGACTATGTCGGAGATCGGGAGACCGGCGGACGACTATAAACAATCCCGTCAGGATCTCAGCAATCCCGAATGGTGGCTAGGAAAATTCGACCATGCTCTCGCTCCCAACCAGGATGGCTGCGGGTACGTACATTGTTGCAGACAAGTTTCCACCCATCACCAACAGCGAGCACGCTGCTGTGATTGTGACGTATACGTCGCCTGCGGAAGAATAAAAAAAATGGACGCGCAATCTCTCTCTAGCTAGTGGCTCTGGGATGACTTACTTTGCGTCGCAAGACTTCTCGAAATGGGGCCCATCTTCTAAAGTCTCATGCCAGAAACGAAAGGATGGCGAAGACTCGGCAGCCAGAGCCGGAACCGGCTCAGAAACCTCGGCCGACCAAAAGGGCGAAGCAGAAACGGGAGGCCAAGGGCAAGAAGTGAAATCATCAAAAAGGTATCTATACTTCTAGGCTGAGGATGATCGAAGATGGTCGTATACGGCCTCAGTTTTGAATCGTTGCCGAGTATTCGGATGGCCGCCAATTTCATGTACAAAACATTGGTAGCAATGTAGACACAGCGTGCATGCTCGTGATGAAATCAGATTACTTCACTCTTTGACTTTTCCAACCATGTAATAAATGAGGTCGAGTTGACGCGAACCTGCATACCACCTCTAAACGTTGAACATCAATGTTCAACGTTCAAGATCGATCGTATACGGAGATGAAACAAGAGGCGCCTCGCTTCGCTTCGGTGGAACCATAGTGAGCTGACCGATTTCTGAGCAAGAGTGGTTCGAGAGATGTACAGACCTGGAAAAATGTAGCGCGCGAGACGTTAGGCTACGGGAGAGGTGGCAAGTGGTTTGCTCCACCCCCAGAGAGTAACGATAATGAAGATGCAGGCGAGAATGGCTATGGTGACCGTGCAATGAGAACATGACGTTATATTTGGCTCTAGGTTACGGTCATTGAACTTTATGCTACGGGAAGAGTTGATGAATGAGGCCTTAATTGCATGGACCGTGGTGCGGCCACAGCATCCTTTATTGTGCACCACCAGTTGTGTAGAAATGGCACATGGCCCAAGCAGAGCATTGGCTACAACAGCTGGGAGAAGAGTGACGCTTTTGCGGACTGATGCATTGGCCATCCTTGAGAGTACTTATACAGGTATTGGGCGCACAGGAGTGGGACATGAGGTAAGAAAGAGTAACAAATGGAAATGAAAGAGGGACGCCATCTGCGTAATATACGGGTAATAATACAGTGGTGGTCGAGTCATCGATTTGTGGAGGGTCTCAACACTACACAACAGCTTATGGTATTAATGACCCGCGAGCTACTTATTGCAGGCGCTTGGACAAGGACATCCGACACTTTAAGACGTTTGGACCTTCGGAGACTTTGAACAATTGGTTCCTCTGGGCCTAATTCGCCAATGGAGCGCTTTCGCTGGGGCTGATGAGCTTGGCGAGTAAGCATTCCTTTCCGTCGAGTCGTGATGTCGCTCGTTTTATCAATCCCATGCTCGTTCTGAGAAGGATGATTCCTGGGTGCGGCCACGGACGGAGTGTGATGGGGACAGCATGACTTGGTCCTGTCTAGGGCCGTGGAAAATTTATCTATCCAGAAGGACGGATTAGATATACCAAGCGAGGAATTTCCTTGAGGTCTATCTTTGTCTTCGTCATCAAGCGGAGGGCCATTCTTGCTTCATTAGCTGATACTCGAACCAACGACCAGCGCCAGTCAAGCAGTAGCGAGTCTTGTAGAGCAGTGCAAGAGCATCGTATTTTGAGAAGCCAGCCGCCCCATAGCGCTGTATGTTTCTTTGCTCCGCCGACCAGGGCGACCCGACCTTTTCGTGTCCTGCGACCGTTGGTCAAAAACATGTCCTCGTCGCAGTGTTGACCCGTTGCGAGAAAGCGCTTTGGTCGTTCCGTACACGAGGCACCCAGAAAATAGACTCCAAGTCGTCAACTAGGTCCACATCCGCATCACAGTTTTTCGGGGTCTCGTAAGAGAGATATCGACATGAATGCCCAAAGTACCCTGGAGACGTATAAGGCAGACAGTGACGCGTCAGTTGTGGGCTGCTCACGATGCCGTGCGCTAAGTCGTCTTTAGGAGACCCGGCGTGATCCCAATCGTTGAGGACCGCCCCTGCCGTCAGAAGTGATCATGATATTTCGATAGCTCACATCACGATGCAAGATTCCAGGCGTCGTATGCCTTCTCGACAGCTACAGCAGCCTGATTAGCGAGCGCCTCACCCAGCCAAACCACCAATGAACGAACCTTGGAGAACATCGCAAAAGACCTGTACGGTACTCTTTTGTTTCTCGTCTCTTGCGTTTTCAAGAGGGTAGGCGATCTCCTGGACTAGACGAATGATGTACGTGTTTCTCTAAAACGGCAATTGGTGGCTCGCCACTCTCCGTCATCGACCGCAAATGTATGCGAAACGAGATTCATGGATCTGCCTAAATCACTCGCACTTACATCTCAAACACCATAGAGAGAAGATCAGGTACGTTTTGGGCATCTCGGTTACGCTTCAATTGGTCTCGGGAAGTACGTCCGCCTCTGGCCGAAGATCCCGACTGTCAAGTCGCCACGTATCCCTTCAGACATAGCAGCGGGAGGAGACGGTGTGTGGCGTCTGTCGTCTCGTATCATAACAGAGGCAAGAATAGGCCCGGGGTGGGGCACGCCCGGCCTCATGGCAAATAGAGAGGAGTTCATTGATGAGAATGGCCTGTACGAACGATCAGCCCGCGAAGGTCATGGCTTCAGTTTGTGACGTGGGGTGTGAAGAAATCGTTGGAGATCGGGACTGTGAACTCTCGTCAGGGTCGGAGGGTAACGATGAGTTTTTGCTCTTGTGCCATCGAGTGAGATATCTCTAGCGCCTGGTAGTCTGCGCCTTGAGACATCGCTCTTCGCTTTCGTTTGATTCGTTGTTCAAAAAGTTCGAGATCAGCGTGCTCGAAAACTCTTTTTTCCTGTCAGGTTTGCGGTGGCCAGCTGAACATTGGGGTCAAAGCCCGCGTTGCTCGTGTCGTCATATGGTTTGAATTTCCAGAGGAACTCAGCCAGAAGGCTCGGGCTGTCGATGTATGTCAAAACGTTCGGTTTACGACGGCGCCCGAAATGGTCCCACCGAGCTCGAATGAGATCGCGCAACAACACGTGTACGGATTCAGCGTATGAATACCAGAGAGGGTAAGAGAAGGAGACAGAGGTGGGGAATAATGAAGGAACACGTGTCTGTTGCGCGATTTAGCAGCGTAACGCTGCAGCCTTGAACGTGCCACCAACTAAGGAACCGTTCGCCAATGTGCGGATCTAGAAATTATTTGCATTGCCTACTGATGGTGTGGGGATGGTTCGGGGGAAATGGCCACACATGTGGCCAATTAAGAGACGACGAGCTCGAGATGATTTTGGAAGTAGATGAAGCCCTCGCAGGCTGACTGACAGATAAAGGGGGGGGTCGTTTACTTAGCGACCCACAAGGAGTATCTTGGAATCAGGAGGGTTGTATCAATGGCTATGCGATGCGATCGCGGGGGGAAGTTGCTGGAGAAGGTATTGGACGCTGGATTTGTGTACAGGGGAAGTATACAGCGCATTGGCTTGAACGCTGATTATCCTGCGATAAAACGGAGGACCTAGGACTGGTAGGTGACGAGCAGTATGAGCGGACCTTCAGATGATGTTTGCGACGAGATCGCTTCAGGAGGGTCTTCAAATGGGTCGCCATCTACGTCGTGTATGACATTCTATGTCTAGTAGGTGTGTCGTGGAAAAGCTGTAGTACGATCGGTCCTGCAAGGCTTCTTTCTTCTTCTGTCCCAGTACGCGTCTTTCTAACCAACGCGCCCGGTGTTTTCGCGAACACCGATGGGCTGGCAAGCGCGGTGGTCTTGATTTTCGGTAAGTGGTGTATTGCGCTCGTTCCATCTAGAGTCAATTTGAGGCTCATAAACGAGTCCCATATTGTCTTCTTCTTCTCGTCTTCGCGTTGTCTTGCTTGATATAGTTGGATGTCAGGACACACTCCAGATTTTCGAGATGACTTTGATCTGAAAAAGGGCTTGGGTTTTGTTGTGTTATAAGGCAGTTGATGATAGTAATGGGAGGAACATACAAAGGATCACATATCTGTTAGTATATGAGATTGATGCGTCGGCAAAGAGATGACAAGGTTCGAGAAGTCGGGCATCGTACGCGAACTGGCCCTTCGAATCTTCAATGAAAACGGATTGACGGAACAAGCTGAGGATGCATAGCGCATATGAAACGGCCGTCTTCTTCTTCTGGATGTCGCAATAACGTCTAAAGTGCGTGGGAGTAAGATTGATATGATTGAGATGGACTTTGTCGATCACGAGAGATTAGTGCATTGTAAGTAGTATTGGGGGGAGGAGGAGGAAACCACTTAGTGGGCCTAAGATTAGCGTGAAACTTGAAAAAGCTCTGGCACTGTCTGGGCAGAGTCTCCGATTAATATCTTCTTCCACAAACACAGGCACAAAGGACAACGTCTTTGTGACTTTCCGACCGACGGGTGTAGTTTCGGATTTGGGATACGTCGACGTCACAGTCCAAGAGAAAGAAACGCGTCGCGCACCGTCGCGGTGGCGGTATCAGGGGCGCCTGGAAAAATTGACAGGACCGCGGAAGCGCTCAAAGCACGGCATCAGCCGGCCGCGAATTCACACCACGGCTAGATATGATACAGAATCGAGTCGACGTATGGCCGACATGTTGTACCAGAGCTCCGAATGATACACTACTATCTATATTGAGAGTGTTTCAAAGAAAAAGCTTCACGCTAGTCTGCCAAGATCCTCGGACGCACGTTGAGCACAAAGCATTTGACGAAAGCTTCTATCGCTCACTTTTTTGGTTAGAGCTGAACGCCTTCACATCAGACTCCTGGAAGTCTAGACTAGCAAGGTCTGTCGAACGAGCTTTGTCCCACCGCTCCCTACGGATGAAGTAAACGCTGCTGTTTGTATGCCAAGGGTGAAAATGCTTACGCAAGAGCATAGGCTTGCTGCGCAAGGGTTGTGTCATACTCCATCTTGACGGGCAGCTCGGTACCTTCACCATAGAACCAGGCCTGGAGCCATTTTGAGCACTTCATTTGGTATAGTTAAGGCGCAGCTTACATTCCAGTCAATAGTGTCCAGTGCCTTGACTTTCTCGGGATTGTGCTTCTCGTAGAATGCGTATAGATGATCTTTCCACTGCTGCGTAGTAATGCTCTTGCCCATAAATGTGCTGACATAGTCGTTTATGTATGGGAGGAAAACATCAATACCACCCAGCGTGCGCTCTGTCGACAACTGTGATGAGCATTGCTCTCTGTCGTTATTCAGGACGCTCTTACCGATGTGCAGCAAGAAGTTTGAGCCCTTGTCATATGGCACACGACTATAGGAATCATCCGGATCTTCACCCTGCTCAAATTCGATGACGAGCCGCTGGTACCGTGGTTGGTTCTCGTAGAGCTTAAGCGCATCGTAGAGAGCCTTGGACCCAATGAGGTACGAAAAGCCTCGCTCTGCTGGGCCGTGGAGTTTCTCGAGGAGAAGGCGCTCCATGTACGTTGTCCAACCCTCGTTGAGCCAGAAATGGGTTGCATGAGCGTGGCTGAGAGCGCGTATAAGTTTGGGCCGACATGACAGAGATGCGAGGCTTACGTGACGCCATTGCCAAACCAAGAATGTGTGAGTTCGTGGACGACAACATCGACCAACGAGCGGTCTCCGGCGAGCAATGCTGGTGTCAAGATGAGACATGTCGTTAGCGAACGAAGTAGAAGCGGGACTTGCTGGGTGTCAGAAACTCAGGCATGCATTTTCCTAGCCGTCAATTAAGATTGCAGTATTCGTTTTCGTGAGGGTCCAACTCACCATTCCACCGTACGGGAATGAAGGTGGCAACACGAGCAAGTCATACACCTTGAACCTATAAGGCGGAACGATTTCTTCCTCCTTCGCCAAAAACCTAGAGTTTCGCGAATCAGCAGCGGTCATGATAGACATGAAATATAGTTTAAGGGATGTAGCGTTCTCTGTTCTCCTTTGTCTGCCTACACAGGCCGGGGGTCCGCGGTCAGTCTACTGTACCATCGTGTGAATAGAGTCCATACGCACTCTGTCGTCCAACCACTGCCAGCGGCAGGTACAACCCACTCTCGGTTGTCGTTGTATAACAACCGTCACTCATTCAGGGCTAAGTACCCGCATTCCACGGGGGTAGGGCCGCAAGGTCGATCTGAAGAGCGGATCGCCCATGACAGTCATGAGTATATGTTTGGAGCGCGACAAATGGCGTGGACATGGAAACACCGAGTCGGGGCTGTGAGCATAATATGAAGGCATGGATATACACAAAGCGTTGTACTCTCGCTGGTTCACCGTCGATCTCGGACTCTCTCACTTATCGAGAGCGCTTGATAATCGAAAGCTTATGAATAAGTACGCAACGTCGCATATGAGAGACCGGGGCTAACGGTTGAGTTCGTGATTGAAAGGCGACGGCGCACATAATTTCCTGTGGCAAAAGTCCATCTGTCCTTAAAACTCGGGCGTGGTGCGTCGCAGGGCCCGATGACATATCTTCCGCTCTTTCAAAGCCTGACCGTTCCAACTTCGAATATGGATAGTGTTCTCGAAACGCAAAGCTGCGTTTAGGGAGTGTCGCCAGTGAAGTGGTGGGGGTCAGAGCGAGCGACCATGTGGTAGCTCCAGCGGATTTGGAGTGGTGAACTGTGGTGGAGTAAGAGGCACCGAGGACGAGGGGTCTAATTATCTAGATTCGGACCCATGTGAATATTTGTCGCACCAGAGGCCTACAATCGGATCCATAAGACGCGTATGATTACCTCCGACTGATGGGGACGAGAGAAAGTCGAGTCGCTTTGATCAGAAATTGGATACGTAAAAGCTTTCGTGAAGCCGTGAGAGCGTTCAGCTGTCGTCTGGAGTAGGGTGTGTCGCAGCTGTGAACGATCGACCGACGGGGCGCGAATCCAAGACTCTGTGTTAACCACCATAAAATTGGAGCTATGGGCGTATCGGAATGGTGATTACAGCAAGAAGAATCCTCAGATGAGGCTCGATCGAGATTCTGCGAGAAACTCTGTCTGCAGACGACCGAAATGTCGACACGGCGCGCAGAGAAAATCGGCCGGGTGAGCACTTATCCGCCATTTGCATTGACAAAAAAACGGTAGAACTTACTGGGCAACCTGGATTCTAGGGTCATTATTGTTCTGCCCGGAATGCGGAACATTACTCAATTTACCGCACAGGACGGGGAAAACGAAGTCGCATGCGAGCAGTGCGGTCATGTTGAACCTGCAAGCTGTGAGCACAATCTTTATCATCTCTGGCAATGTCATGACTGACTCAATTCTAGCATATGAAAATATTACGATCGTAACACGTTCACATCCGGTATGCATTACCCTCTGCATTGAGACAGAAGGGTAAGACTCAAAACGAGATTCACACGAGGGCGAAGATGCTTTGCTCAAGGTGCGCATGCAGGACCCTCGCAAAGGCGTGTACTGAGTCAAATGCTTACTATATTCCAGGCACCGAGAAGTGTCCAAAGCTGTGGTCACATGGAGGCTTTCTCGAAGGAAATGCAACTGCGCAGTGCGGACGAAGGCTCAACAATCTTGTACACTGTTGCGTTCGAACTTTCTCGTGTTTGTAGATCAAGCACTGACTATCTTGTACAGTGCGTAAAGTGCAGACACGGCTGGCGTGTCAACAACTAAAGATATGCGACCCTCATGCAATCAGCCTGAACCTACTTAACTACGCGTTCGTGCGGACTGCTGGTTGTTGCTCCCTAATTTCTGACACTATGCAGATATCGCAAGAATGTGCTTAGACGTGGGGCCATGTTCAAGGGGTTCAGCCGCTACAGCAGGGCCTTTAGGGTAGGACCCAGCAGAAGGACGATATACTCTTGTTCGCACAAATTATGGTCGGCGACACCGTGGGCTGCAGCTGCTTCGGTCGCGGGTTACCACATATCAAGGATATCCCGTCGTTTCCGGGGGGCTTTCTAGGCTGTGGTAGCCCCGTTAGTATGAATTCATAACCGCGTAAACGTACAACTAATCGTCCATTAAAGCCCTATTTCATGCAAGACTGTCCATCTTCACCATCACTACCCGTAGCATACATTTTACGATTGAGGATATCACTAATGGTCTGCGGCGAGGGATATATTGCTGCGCACTCTACAAGTAGACACCGACTGAGCAGAAGAGTGCCACGACACCAAAGTTGCGCCGAGGATGCTGGCGTGGACGCGACTGCGATAAGTTCGCGGAGGGGCAGTGTCAGCCTTGGGTAATCTATGCGGATGTCAGCTGCGGAGCTGATACGTAGTGGGAGTGATGCTGACGTGGAAAAGTAGAACGCGAGACCAAAGTGAGGAGCTAAAAAAAAAAAAAAAGTGGGGTAGGAGGGGGGGGAGACACGAAGGCGAAGGCGAGGTAGGGCAAAGAGACCGACGGGGATGTATGGGTGAAGGAGGGATTTGCCTGTGCAGGGACTGTGGCCGCAATTAGATATGTTTCAAAACATAAGAATGGAGTCGCATACAGCTATGGCTTCATTGGTCGGGACATTTTGGTGCAGTGGAGATGGGAGTGACGGACAAGCCTGGGCACGATGAGGTACGCTCCCGCGCCTGAAGCTCCCAAACACACGTCATCAAAACCTGCCGCCATATCAACCAGCCCTCCTCCTCGCCTTCGCCACCACATCTTTCTTCTCTCCCCACCACCTACCTGTATTCTACCGCCAGCACACTCCATAGTAAGCACACTTTATTTGATTTTTTCGTCGTCGTCAGGCGTCGCTCTAACGTCACGCCTGCATCGCTTTCTGCCACGCATTTTTTTACGGACTTTCGCATTTTTTCAAGATGTCGTCCGCTGCAAAACGTGAAGCAGCACCCCGCCGTTATCCAGGCCCAGAACAAGGCCAACTACTATGTCGGACACAGCTCGACAAGGAGGTGCGTTAGCTACGTTTTTCGCCCCAAGGGTCTTGTCGTCTCACACGACCTCTCTCACGCGTACAGCTCGCCAAATACCCGGCCTTGACCGCGTTTGAAGAGCGCACACAAGTCCCCAAGGCATACGCCTTCCTCGGCGGTGTCGTGCTTGTCTTTGTCCTGCACGCAATCAACACCTTCGCCTCCCCTGTTTCGAACATCCTCGGCTGGGCCCTCCCCGCATATCTTTCCATGAAGGCTATCGAGACCCCGGCCACAACGACGACATCCAGTGGCTCAACTTACTGGGTCGTCTTTGGCTTCAACCAACTTCCTCGAGAGCTTCGCGCTCCGCCTCGTCCCTCTACTATCTCCCCTGGTACTTCGCGTTCAAGACCGTCTTCATCCTCTGGCTCCAGCTCCCTGCCTTCCGCGTGCGTATTCTGTCCTCTCTGTTCGGATAAACTTTGCCACTGACGCTTGACGTCATGAACAGGGCGCTGAGACGCTCTATGGATCCGTCGTGAGGCCCGTGTTTGCCAACGTGCAGGCAAAAGACCAGCAATGGTACTACTACCAACACCTCTTACCCCGAGACCACCGCTCAGGCTGATACCCTCCGCGATCGCGCAGCGTACGCGACTAGCGACTAGATTCGCACGCATTGTCGCCACACTGATCCGCCCTCGTTCGACTTTTCGGTTTGCTAGCGGTCGGGGTGGTAGTCATGCGAAGGGATGAAGCTTAGAACTCTTTTGAGCCAATTTTTTTTTTTCCAATTCTCAATCATATGTCGCAGTTTTTTACGCTCTGATCTCTCGTCCACACATGCCCGGACTCGCTCGTCTGACGCTATTGAATTGTACACAAACGTTTCCGTAGTATTTGGATAGCTTCCTGGTCGGTTTATTACGAGTTATTAACCAAGTCCACTGTACCTGAAGGCTTCCGTCGGCGAAGGGACAAAATGAAGGATGAGGGTGGCCCGCGCATGTGATTGTGCCACGCGATGTGAATTTTTACTCGATTTTCTGGCACCTTTTACCACTTACCCGCCGCATTCAGGCTTTAACCTACAGACCCAGTTCCTGCAGGATGTTTCGTTCAATCTCCGTACTGTACTTTGTCACCGCGTGACATACGGACCCCGACCAAACATATATCGACTCGTTAGAGGACATCGATGCGGATTCCTCACCATGCAGGACGCGTCGCGCGGACAGGCTTGCCCTGTGACCACCACGGACAAACTCTCAATGCACCCCGCTCGTATGTATCCATATTTGTCGTGAACAAATGAACAACGAGCCAGTCGTCTGGAGAGCGTTTTCGCCCCCTGGGAACAGATGTGAGAACTCGGCTTCATCCGAAGGTCTGTCCTCCGAGACGATCCGGGAACCTGCTGAACCTTTTCAATATGACTCGACTGTGCATTGAAAGACCTTGCGGGCCGTCGATAGACAATCCTTGCGGGTCGAAGAGGTTGTGGCGGACCACTGAGACTTTTTTCAAGTTTTCTTAGCCGGAAGAACATTTTTTTGCAGTGTTTGACCACAGCATTGCGGCTGGCGCACCGTAACAAGCTTACGGCTTGTTCTGGTGTTGTGATCACGGTCAGTAACCAGCCCTCATCCCCTCCGAGAATACGGAAAAAACGTCTCAACATTTTATTCATCTAGCGTTTCCCAGGTGTGCACAGCATGTTTACGACGTGAGAGCTGCGTTCCGGGTTGGCGTCGCCTTGTCCGCATCTGGGGAAAACACCTTCCTATCGTTGGGTGTTTGCAGTCTCTAGAATGCCGAGCGAGCACTCCCGATCAGAGCAAGGGTCGCGAGATAGTCTCCTGGCTAAGCACGAAACGAAGCCCGGTTCCGCGGCTGATAGGGCACAGGCAGGAGAGGGCCAAGCCTCTGGCGCCCCAGCCCTGGGAGCGGGAGAGAGTTGACACTTGGGCAGCTGATCTATGAATCTGCGCCTCAGTCACGCCCATCAAAACTCTCTCTCGCTAGTATCTTGCCAGGTCGTTATATCAGTCCCCGCCGCAGATGCCATGGCATTCCTCCCTTTCCTACTCCTCCGCTGCAACAAAGCGCAGCTCCCCGCCAGTTCTTCCCCCTCCTTCTACCACGAGGCGCGACGCTTTACTCTGCGCGAGCATCCGCAGTGGACGTCGTCTGTTGTTCAGTCACATGTCTTCACGCGACACCCACGAGATGTCTCATCACGACATGGCGCGCAACCGCGTCCTCCGCGGACACCGACGATGGTTCACAACAGCAGCTCTCTGAGCTGCAGATGTTTCGAGCGGCCCACTGGCATCCGGGGCTTCTACTACAACCCGACTACACAGGTCGTCCTGCTCGGCTTTGTGTGCTTTATGTGCCCCGGACTGTTCAACTCGCTCCAGGGGCTCGGCGGTGGTGGCCAGCTGAAGGAGGACCACGCGAGTGCGAACGCCAACTCGGGCGATTTACTCCACGTTCGCATTCTTTTCGCGTTCTTTGCCGGGTTCGTGTTTCCCTGTGCAAACGGCATTGTCTCGAAAATAGAGCTGAACTTACAGTCAGGTCGATCAACAACATCCTGGGTCCAAGATAACGCTTCTACTTGGAAGCATCGGATATGCCCCGTATATTACTATCAGCTCGTATCCTGTGAGCTACATTTTCGTTGCATCTCTCTCTCCCACTGACTCTGGCACTTGCAGATCTAACTCAAGAGCGCCACCATTAGGGTCGTAAATATCCACCCCGACGCGGGCGGGCTGTTTGTTCTCGTATTTTGCGGTCCTGTGGGAATCATCGGATATGCAGGTGCCATTCTGGGCATCTGCGCTGGCCTAACTTTGGACTGGCACAGGGCTCCACTCATGCTGGCGTATCCGACGGAAAGTCAAAAGGGCACGGGCAAATACATTGCGATCTTTCTGGTCCATCTTCAATACTTGGTGGCGTTCGTCGGCTCAGCGGTCTCGCTCGCGAACCCAGAGAAAATTCCGCGCACTACGCAGTTCGCAGTTAAGTGCGTGACCCAATGCTGGGCCTCCAGCCCCAAGACCCGGACTCCCGACAGGACGGGTACCGATGAAAGGCTAACGTTGCCCATCGTGCCTTGTCCCTTTGCAGGCAAAACCAGGTCGCGATGAGCATCTGATGATAGAGTTTCTCCATTCGCTCGTCTCGCGTCTTTCCATGGTTCATCACTGACTACATTTGACGACAGTTCCCTCCCCAGTTGTCTGTTTCCGTCTTTCATTTAGTCGAGCAGGAAATGTAACCTACTGACTTAGTCGCGTCCTCGTTCACCTCGCAACGGTCCTCAGCGCTTCCCGCTGTTACTCGAACCCTTTTGAGGGCTGTCTAGATCGTTTGTTTCTTGGTGTAACTCTACCGGTCGTCGGGCCTGGGTGTGCTATATGTGTCGTCCGCTGTTTAATGTGGCAGAACTCCAGTGTCCAAGATGGAATTACGCTCGTGATACGGCAGCCGCGGTTTTTTTCTGTGGACCACACCCCGCCATCCGTCGATGGAAAAACGGTAGTATCTATGGGTCCCTGGGAGTCGCGCTCGTCGCACCGCATCGCCATACAATTCGTGCACTTCCTATTCTTCCCGATGTTTCTTGTTTCGCGCGAGCACTGGTTCTACACCTGGCGTACGTATAAATTGCACCCGTCCTGACATGCCCGCGTTAAAAGCTGACGCTTTCGCAACCTGGCATTCACTTGAGTTCAACGACCTACACATCGAGCGCGCTATTTCATTCAGTTATAACCGCGCTTTACCGCGTCCGCCTGAACAACCTTGGTCGTAACTGGTCGTCGCTGTCACAGCTAGATCGTCGGGGTAGCTTCTGTCAGTATCGGGTTCCTTCTCGACGCAGCAGGGTCTGAGGCCGCGCGCCTCCGCGCCTTCTCGGGCTAGGTGTGCGTACTGTTTGTCTCCTGATGGTGTTTTGTCGCCGTTCTCTTACATCTGGGCGTTCTTTTTATCAAAGTGTGGAGCGCGAAACACCTCCGTGACCGATGTAACGTGGGATCCTCTTCTGCGAGCACACGGAGGTCTTCCATTGGATTGTTGTTAGTGGGGCAGACAATACACCGCTGCTGCGCAACGGTGCTCACTTGGACTCTCGTCGGACTCATTGTCCACCGCTTCGACAATCTACGATTCGGGATAGCGTCGCGCGGATACGCTGCTCTATGTATACCTTGGGTCTGTGGTTTCGCTTGATTCGATGTGGCAGACGATTCCGCATACTGGGGGCTTCTTTTATGGGCGCCATTTCTAACGATCCCGGCCAAGCTCTTTGCGCACTTTACTGTGATTCTGTGCGTCCCCCTCCCCCATACGCATTGATTACTGGCGCATAACCATTGGGATAGCCATGTATGCCAACAGTTGCTCACAAGGTTCGCGATAGTCGCAGGGTATCGGCGAGGCGGGCGGGCCTTAGGAATGTCAGGACTTAATATTAGCATTATGGCGTCGCGGGAGTTGGCCGCGTCGGGTGGTCTCTGTACATGAGTATATTTATATCATCGTAACGTGGTTGTGTCTGCTTGTCGCCGGCCTTGTGTTTGCGCTACCGATGATACATATGAGGCGTGGGGCAAGATCTACTTCGTATATTGTCGTGATGACAACTGATACGGTTCGTACTTCCCTCGCTTGGCTCCAAGGTCTTTTCCGTTCTCGTCCACTTCACGTATCTAATCTCGACGCTCGGACACATCAGTCGAAAGATCTTGGGACTACCGAGGGCGACCAGCATTACAGAACTAAGGGAAAGACTTGAGAGTTGTGGACTTCTGGTCTTGGTGGGTCGTCATGATGTATTTGTTGAAGGAGTGTCAGTGGTTTGGCGATACCCGCCGTTGTACATTATGGTAGTCGTAATGATCGGTACTTTCCGTCGCTATCCAGTGTCTATTCCGGCAAGCATTACACTTCAACTATTTTTTGTATGAGATAAAAAATAGGTTTTAATACCCATATTACATCCCGGAGGCGTGTTACGCCTCTGGATAAATGGTGTATATTCACATTTGCGCCCAGGAGAATCCTAAGTAAAAACACACAGCCCCTTCGAAGCGGCCAGTGGTCTGAAATGGACCTCGATAATGATCAGATTGGGTGGTGTACATGTTACTCATGTGGGTGCCCGTTGCGCCGCGTTGAAGTAAAGCCTACTGATTGCCTTAAGAAACCCGCAAAGGCCGATCGCGCTTTGATGCGCGAATACTAATTTGAAAGCATGTTTCGACAATAATGAGGTATAATTGACTCTACACAACGGAAAAATACAGTATCCCGATTTGATGCTAGATATAACACATTCAAGCACGAGAAACCATATATGACGCCTCTTGGATCTCCGCAGGGCGTAAGCGGCCCATCGTCCCCAGCGTCCACATGAGAGTCGTCCACGTCCATTCTCAGCCTTACCGCTTCGAATTTTGCGTCGGCGTCGGAGATGCGGTCAATCCCTGAAGAGCTCTTTGGATATTCGAGTCAGTAGCAGATACATTTTGAGGTTTTGTAGTGGCGTTTGCGGAACGGAAGGGTGTTCTGAATCATCTGTCAAGCAGCAGTGAGCTTGGGCGAAGAGGCTCGACAGCCAGAATGGACGGCTTGTTGCGCCCACTCATGCTGAGTTACTCGAGCCTAACCTTCAGTGCGGGAATGTGCTTCGAGGTCCCGAATGCTCTTTCGCATGACTGTGTGTAGTTAGGCGAACCAGTTGCGCGTCCTCGACGGTCTGTATGACAGCTCTCCGCAGACAGTCCGAAGTAAATTCCCAACGAGTCTGGATACCGCCCCGCGAGTAGGTAGTCCCCTCCCCCGTCTTTATACAGCCCGCCTCCGGACGTGGCGGCCGTCCTTGGGGTCCACAGAATGATAGGGTCAAAACCCTTTCATCAGTTCCTTCTTGACTCAGGGAATGACCGCCAGCCAAGTTGCGTGTGAAAGCGTTTCAAGAGAGTAGACCATAGAGGCAAGACCCAGAAGAACTACGGATTCAAGGTCGTCCATGAGGTCGTGGATCTTGGTCTGAGGATGTTCAAAGCAGTTTGGCCCACCACGAGACATGAAAACGCCATGTACCGCTATCATCACGAGTCAACATCAAGTTGAGTGGTGAAATTGAGAATGAGGACTTACGATTCCGCAGGCTTTTGAATTCTTGCTCCCCGCATGGGTCCCCATCATTCAGTATACCCCCGTCCCAGCGGATTTAGCATGATGTTACCCATGCTTAAATCGCGGTGGAGAAACCCGCAGAATCGTACGCAGAGGCGATAGCTAGAACAGACCCCCCCTGTCAACTACACATCCCGAATGTAGGGCCAGGGTGCACGTACCACATAAGCCGTCATGCATTCCCGCCTGGATGAATTCTTCTCTCATCTAGAGCGCTCTCTAGAGGATAGGCCAATATCTTGTACGAGACGATGATGGATGTGCTGCTCGAATGATACCTTCATTTCTACGCCAAGGCTCTGAACTTGAGGCATAAATCTGGCCGAAAGTGTTTTCTGGGAATTCCGCTGGTCGCAAAGGAACGTCCCCACCGTACAGAATTGTCGGGAGGTTAGGTACGTTGTGTTCATTGAGATGTTTGTATGTCGCGAATTCGGCTTGGTAATTCTTGCCGGTCGATACGCCATGCGTCCTTCAGAAACACGAGGCGCTGCTCGCACATGTCGTATGCGATGGTAGGCGCGAGTTGTGCGGCGCGGCCGAACAGAGAGGAGTGACTTGGTGAATGGCCGTCTGACTATCAAATTTGAGCTTGCACCCGTCTCTTCATTCGTAACGCGGATTTTCCACGTAGGATAACGTCTCCGAGGAGGCAGTCCAGGGTATCTTCAGCGCCAGGTAGGCGAAGGACACGTCTGCCGTCCTTTGAGCCAAGGCTCCATGTCGTCCAGAAAGTCTCGCATGGCGTCTTCAAATAACTTGGTCCGCACTTTTGTTCGACGGGTGTCGTAGTTGGGTCCATGTCCAACGTCCAGTGTCTGACAGTGTGCGCGAACCGCCATAGGTAACTCACACATAGAGTCCCGGGTTCTTCAACATAGTCGAAAGCGACTGGTGACAATTGGCGCCCGAATCTGTCCCAACGGACGATACCGTGCCCAACGATTCACAAGGATGATTTGAAAGAAAGCAGATGCGGTGCTGACGAGCAAATTCAGCATGTGCGTGGAGCCACAAGGAAGAAGCGACGGAAAGGCCGTTCCCTCTTCATTTTTCGCGTTCGACCCAGGGACGACCGTAATGGCACATCGCTGGAAGCATGAGAATCACGAAGCGGGGAGCAATGCTGACGAGGAGTGTGTTCAGGTTGGTCGATGACAGTAGGTGGCCCAGCATGTAAGGATGCAGTATGGTTGGGGCTCCTGGGCTCGAGGGAGACTCAGACTCTTCTCTAGGCCTTGTTAGGGGCGAGGAGTGGGCTTGTACGCTTCCGGGGGCATGACCACCTCAAGGAGATCCTACACAGTCACCATGACGATTCGTAGTCCACGGGAGTCTGCAAAGGGATCTGCTAGACCGGGGAATGTCGAACTTCCCAATGCCAAGAAGGACCTGGTTGCAAAGTTATAGTATTCTGTCAATGTTTTTTGTGCTACTGGCTTGTGGCCGCGACTTTCCGTGGCCTTTGTCGCGCAGGAGACATCGCCGGGGAACCAAATCAGGGACGCTTTCCACGCACTTCGCTCACCTCTCCGCACCTCTGGACAGTGGCCTTGGGGTTTCTACTTTGCTTCCATCTCTGTTTGGCGCGGGCGACAAATAGTCGGCAGGCTAGGCAGTTAGCTTCGATCTCCTAACAGCACGTTTAATGCTTCGTTTGTGATGCGTGAGTCCAGTCAGATGAATACTAATTGTGACGATTTACCGTAGATCATCTGAGAAAAGAGCCACTCCCACACAAAGAAAAATCGCAATGTGCGTGCACATATCATGCGTACTCTCGTCAGTAATCAGACGGGAGTCTGCACCTTGGAGGAAGTTCGCGGCTGAGGGAGCTTCAAAAGGTGGGGGCCGAATTTCTCGTGTGACATCGTCCCAGAAGCTGTCAAGAAAGCTCTGCGGGGGCATGCTTACCGGGGTAGCCGCAAATACAATCCTTCTGTAGGGGATTTCGTGGTGCATGTTGGGAGTAGCGTTTTTTGTCAAATGAGCAGATGATGATAAATGAACAAGCGAGGCGTAACAATCTAGTTGTCGAGAGGGGTGGACGAGCGTGGGACGAGAAAAGCCAGAGCATGTGGATTTCACCGGTCGATCCGGACAATAGTTTTGTGAGCGAGATAGCGGCATCTAAAAGCGCATCAGTCGGGTGTCTGAGGTTTAGAGACTACTTAAAGTTGAATGTATCGACATTACTTTCCAGCAATCCATCTTTATCTACCCACGTGCACTCTCAGGTCCTCTGCACTTCGCCCCTATAGGTAATTATAACGTGTAAGCACATAGCGAGGTTATTCACGTACAGCGTACCGCAGCATTCGACATACGCGGAGGAACCCATGCAAAAAATGGGTAACCGTCCCTAGCGTTCAAGCAAGGAAAAAAGGCCAGACGCGCTTTTCTACGAAGGGGAACGGGAGACCGGTATCCTCAGTTGGGCGGGGTCAGCAAGCACCGGCGTGTTGTCTTTCCCACTCGTATGAGCCGAAATTGTAGCGACATCAACGTTGCTGGTTGAGACCGTCGGTACTCGGTGTCAAAACGACTAACACCATATATGCAAAACTCAAAGGCAGGTCACTGCCACCTGTAATGTCTTGCAAAGGGGCTGTCGTCGTCCCTGAAAGCAAATAGAGTCAGCGTCCAGGGTATAGGAAGGTGTACAAAGAAATAATACTCGAGCAATTGCCAACTGCGCAGCCCGTCTCGTCATCTAGCTGGACACTGAGACTTGCACCGATTATCTAGGTTTGGATAAGGGTTTCTGATACATCAGGAACGACCACACATCGCTCTCATTCTTGGTCTAGAGGAAGGAGAACGCTGCCGGCTCAGCCCTGTTGAGGGGAGCTTGCTATGCTTCATTTGAATCTAGGGACGCCAGTCATACGTGTACTATCAATTCACGATATCAAACGTCTGTATTGTATCCTTACAGAAGTCTGAATGTCTCCCGCCGACCGTTCACTCTCCGTCATCTGCATCACTAGTCATAGTCAATGCGGATGAGAAAACCCGGGGTTAAGCTGACGACGGGGCGGTTCACACCGAACGCGACGCGTGAAACTCCTTGTTGAGTTTGAATTTGTGTATGGATGTCAAACCAGTTTAACAAGACGATGTATATCAACTAGAGTGCAGTCCTGTGACGGCTCGGCCTGTTGTGAGACTTGTCAGTGTAGTTAAGCGCCTAGCCTGGATTCACATCACGTGCGCGTAAACTTGACCAACGCGCTAAGGCCCGGCCATTGTTGTCGTTATACCTCTCCCTCTCCTCTGCCCTTCCCCGCCGCCACCCGACAAGTCGCACCGCAGATTGTACACAAACTTCGCGCAACAAAAACCCACCACCTTGGTCGAAATAAACTTCAGCTGGCGTGCTTTCCAAACGTAGAGCTTGGATGCTCGGATCTTAGTGTCAGGTCCTCCCTATCCTTCCTAGCCTCGATAATAGCCAGCGCTCAATGCTTTGGCCACGCATTACTAGCACCTTTGTCTTGCAGCGATCATCGTCTTCCCACAATCCCCTAAAGTCTCAACTTAAAAATAGCGCTATTGATATATCCTAACTCGCTTGCAAGTATGGGCAAGCATTCCAGCTGTTTCGTTTGGCACGATGCCTCCCCAAATCTTCCTTGATACTTTCCTGAAACGTAGGACATGTGCTACCGCCCCCTCCGGATGGCAATTTCTCTTCTGTTGCACCTGGAGATGATCACGGCTACTGACATGTCCTGCTGCATTTGTGAGTCTTTATATTTTCTCAAACTGTGTGTCCCCAACGTCCGAATTGTGTATCTATTCCCTCTAGATACGTACGGTGAAGAAATGTAAATGCGGGCAACATCCCTCAGGTTACTTTGGTACTACGATGGTTACTCGTACCAAGAAACGGTGGCGCCACTTTTATTCCCCTCCCCCTCCCTGAGGGATCCTCAGATACCGCGGAAAGAGGGTGAAAGGGCTTGGAGAGTCGGGGGGATCGGGGAGTTCCGAATTTGTGCGCCTACCGTGGGTCGGCGCGTAAACGCAACCCAATCACCGAAGGCCCAGCAAAAGAAAAGCACGAAAGCCGTCGAATACTACAACTTTGAAAATTCCCTTCTCGGCGTGTGAAGGCACACAGAGCCCAAGACGCGGACCCCTTTGCGGATCCCGAAGACTATGTGTCGTCTCACTCATCAATCATGCAATCGTCTTCGGGGTGAGCGCGGACAACTCCTCCGTCCTTGAACTAATGCCTCGGAAGAGAACACCCTCGAGCTCTCCTCAAGGCCACGGTGCTGAAAACGCGGTCGATGAGGCCCAAGGGCAACATGGCGACTAGGAAGAGCGTGCACATAACTGGCCAAAGTACGCCGCAAGGAACCGCTCTCTCAGAGCTCGAGTGTCGTTTCCTACCACAATCCAGTTCGAACGCGATACAGAGGAGGGGCACGGCGTTTCGTTCATCGCTGGCTTCGCACGCACAAGCCCAGTTCGCTCGCCAGCACCGACTGTTCTCACTTATCCAGCCTCGTGCTCGTCAATCGTTTGGGAGCGCGTTTCGTTCGGTGGGATCGCTCTGGGGCGGTGAAGTCAGTGCTCGTTTAACGACTACATCCACGAGCCATCACTCCTGATCGGGTTTATATCTGGTCCCGATTCGCGCACACATGTCGGACACGCAAAGAGAGGCACTTGGACCCCAACGGTAATACTAGCCAGCCGGGCAGAAGACGAGCTTTGTTTGAGCGTGAAGTGAAATCTTTCCTGGCTGACACATGCATGATAGTGCACAAATCCAAAGGTCACAACCCCGTTTGCGAGTCCATCCCTGACGCGGAAAAAATCTCTTAGACCACTCCATCGGCCGTACTTATCCAACCTGGAAGATCCATGTCCGTCCAACGAGGACCTCTGGGAATTTTCTGACCTTCATAGTCCGACGTCACGTTCACTGGGCATTCTGCCCTGTTTGGCCGGTGCTACTCGCGCATACGTCGCTTAGATACGGATTCCCACACGCGCGCAAAGGCTCGTTTTTTCGCTCAGGATGCGTGGCGCATTGATAATCCTCGACTAACACGCGGAGTTTAAAGACGTCGTATCAATCTCTCCTAGAACAGCACGGGCGTTCCGAAACGTTCTTTCACTAGTGTTACGTAACGGCGGGTGGCGCGTCCGCTGAAGCGGGTGAAACTCAGGTTTATCTCGCTCGCAAGACGTCGCCACGATGGAGGGCCGACTGGGCTCGTGTGCCGAAGCCCACTATCATCGACGGTGCGACAATATCCTATCACGCGTCTGGTCGCCAGACAACATTAGCCTATCTCCATCGCAAGTAGTTACACTGAGCCGTAGAATGCAGCAGCTTCCTAACAGCGTTATTCTACTGCTACCGTTTCCCCTACAGTGGTGAAGTCTCCCCTCCGTGTTCTTTTGCTATTCGCCAGAAAGCACATTAGTTCATGAAATAGACACCTGTTAGCATTAGCAAAGCCCACCCAAGTGGTGCTGTCTGCTCACGACGTCGCAGATCCTTACTTTCCAACCTGGGATGCTATGTAGCTAATCCCAGATGAAGGTTCAATGATTCGACTATCAAGGAAGTAGCTTCTGCTTCTTAAAAGACTGGGAGCTCAGAAAAAAACGTCTGGCTACAGCGGCAGGGCAAGTGATAGACGAGGCACGATGAGAGGGCTGAGATCTTCGTCAGTATGCAGCCACCCTCCGTCTTAACGATAACCAGTTACATATCTTTCATCCCCATGGCGCCCACCTGGCGGATGTCATGTCCTGTCGGTTACTATGAAGACGATTGTGTTACAACAGACAGTCCCATGACATGAAGCCGAACCGATCTCGAAGTCAGGCTTCGTTTATGGAATTTTGCTCTAATACGAGCGCAATTGAAGCTGCTTTCGCTGCGCCCCCTCCTACCAATTGACACGTTGTTTAAAGGACATACATTTGGACTAACTCATAACAGACAAGTCAGACCCCACAGAAGGTATACGACAGGTGGAAGCGGAAATCAAATGAAAACACGAAGATTCCTCTGCCAGACAACACCATCATAGCGAGTCCCCAATTTTCACTAGCCCGGACCGCCCAAAAGCTGGTCTACACAGCGTGCAAAGTGTAGAGTGGGACGAGAAAGAGTGCTTTCTATATAGGCGCAAACAATTGGGGGGTCGCTGTACTGAGACATCATGTCCCGGATGATAAAGGCCGAAATCTGATCGATCCGCCGCAGAACAACGACAGGCGGGCCAGTGACCAACCGTACATTTGGATTGAACTGTTTTCGGAAAACACCTTCGAGACATGTATCAGCTGCGAGGTCCAAATAGCCGCATCATCCCAAGCACAATCTACTCTGTAACCCGCCTTCCAAATCAAGCCTGAGGCCCCCGCTGCCCGTAATGACGAGCTTATCGCTACCGTCCTGTTACCGGCTTCGGAAAAAACGGAAAGATTCTCTGAAGAGGACTGGCGTATCTTGCTAACCTGATGCCGTTGATATGCCCGTCCGTTATCGTCGCATCCAGAACGACTAAAATGGCCGCCACGATGACGGCATCGTAAAATCCTCCGACTCTCTACCCCAGCTTGACCACTCTGCGAGCGCGAGCATACTCTACCAGATTTCATAAATATATTTGAGTAATAATCACACACGACCCTGTTTTCGCCATACTGTAGTCTCGTGACTTCTTGTTGTCATGACGCCAATGACGCTAAATAATAATATGTCGATTTGCGGATGACAATGAAGCTACTCTTACAAATGACACAGTCTGATGTATACGTAGTGAAGGCTTACGAGGAAATTGCTATACAAATATGCGCGTGCTTGTTCACGCGTCTGCGCGATATGCGCAAGGGATTTCGGAAGAGCGAGAGGCCGGCTAGTACACGGCTGATCAGCCGTTGCGTTTTGGTGGCTTTGGTACAACTCGGTGAACGCCGAGTGGTTATACGAGGCGCTTTGGCTTTGTGCGCCGCTACGCTGAGCGCAGAGTAGGCGGAGTACGCATATTGAAGCAAACGTGCCACGCAGGTTGGCTGTTCACCAAGCCGGGGTTTCTTTGCGTGCAGGTGCCATCGGCGTATAAGCGTTCTCATCGTCACCTAGTATCATCGCTTCAGAATCCTGAATCCGGATCCGTTTGGCAGCACCCATCACGCGGGCGGCCTGTGTCTAGAGTCTTACTCATGTGTACTTTGTTGATGGCGACCTTCGACGAGCGCCTGAGAAGTGTTGAGCTGTGAGGCATACTTCCCGCGTACGCACAAGAGCACCGCCATATCCCCTGATCAGATAGCGAGGAGGCATTCGAAGGTTGTCCGTAAGGAGGTTTCGACTAAGAGAACTGTTTTCTTACTCCTGTATTAATTTGTTCATAGGGCGGAACTCGATCGGTACACGAATGTCGTACGCGTTTAAGCGATATCCGTCGTTAATACTTCCACGAAGTCGTCAATGAAGTTTGTGGCCAAGCCAATCAGAGAGACGACAAACTTACCCTCGGAGGTGTCGCAATAACATGGCTTGCCATTACAGTAGTAGCCGTCGTTCAGATAGCCCTCATTTCATGTAATAGTAGTCTTTCCACAAAAGCGAAAGCTTGTCACTAAGAGACTTGAATGGGCGTGGATAGGAAAGAGATGGTGTTGAATATTTTGTTGTTGAAGTGCACTATACTTTCTGAAGATGTGTCTGACGGACGGCGACGTGCATGGCATGGGTTGGAAGTAGAGTCTTGGCCGAAGTCGAAAAATGGTAGCGACGCAGGAATGGTCTTGTCGCCATGAGAGACGAAATGGAGCGCAAAGAAGACGAACACCCAAAACAGCCCTGATTCTATGTCGTCTGTAACTTCATGGAGCTTCAATGGTGATTTGGATAGCCCGATTGACATAAATTGCCGGCCGTTACCTTGAAGTCTCAGGATTTCAGAGGATAATTTTGTCATCAAAAGAAGAAACATACGCTTCTGAACGGTGGCAGGAGATTGGGCATCCGCGCTCTATCTTCGGCGTGGGGCGTGATCCCAATCGTTCAGAATTTCACACACACACCTTCTTTGTGCGTACGAATAGATGTTCCCCGCGCTGATTAGTCTGCGATGCATGACCCGATGGCTTCCGCATCGGCAGCAATGCCTAGAAGGCTGGATATTGAATAGGTATATTCTTGTGTAAAGCTTTAGCTATACTCACATAAAGCAAACGTCATGGAAGACTTTGACCAGTTCACGCGAGTGTTTCCGAAGGCATTGCAGCTGGAAACGCACACGTCTTGAACCATCCTGAAATGCACGTACGACCGTAGCAATGAGCTGCATACGGAGCACAGCCATTTTGAGTGGCTGTCTACTCAGGTCTTGCTACAGCCACTGCTTATTTGTCGGTTTTTTCCCAATCAACCACGACCTCGCCACCGCGCAAATTCGTGGAAGTAGAGAGGGCATGGCTCTCACGTTCTAGGATATCATACGCCGACACTCTCCGAGGCAGGCTTGATTCAGAAAGATCTGTGTGATGCTACTCCCAGCGTAATCCTTGAGGATAAAAGTACTTGCACCGCAGAAGGGTCGCATGCCAGAAACGTCCGAGTACTTCGTCCGCAAGGCCCTAACGAGTCTGTGTAAAAGGCCGCCTAGATATCAGAAATGTCCGGGTCTTGGGCACCATCGTATGAGAACACGAGTCGTTGGAGATGAGCAATAGCTTTCGTCGAAAAGCCATGTATAACCCATGGGAGCTCGTCTTTGTTATTTTTTGCCTTTGCAATCGTGGATAAAGTCGCGTAAAGCCCCCCGACAACGTGTAGTAGCCTCAGTTTCGGTAGCCGAAATATCGTAGGGTCCAAGCCGCGTGTAATATCTGATGCCCTAGAGTATCGCCACAGAAATATCGCTAGTGGCCGAGAGTTTCTCAACGTAGTCGAATCTTTCTGTAACTATGGCGCCCGCACGGTCCCAGAAAGAGAAAACGCGCGAGCGAGCCGAAGATTATGATCTGAAAAAGATGACAACGATGCTGCTGAGCAAATTGCTCAATGAGCATAGTGTGCGAGCTGTCCCACGGGCATCGAAGACCCTTGTCGCTGTCGTTTTCCACAGTGAGCCCGAGAGGGGGATGTCATCCACAAAAAGGGGTCATCATCATTGTTGAGCTTCACCTCGATGACCCTATCATCGCGAGCATTACGAGTAACAGAATGTCGAACGGCTCCCGAATAAGGTTGTGTTTTTTCCGAGCGACGTCATTTTGGCCACTGTTACGACTTTGTCGCAATAATATGCGTATACCCAGATCTGGACGTAGACTCGAGGTCTCTGGGGTTTCGTCTGCACCAATTAAATTATCTTCGTAGTCTTGAAAAGGAGTGGCTCAATAGCTTTGGCCTTTGTGGCAGTCATGAGACCTTATTCACAGCGGGTTTTTATGAAGTAGCACTTACGAAGGGCTCGTACATGTGACTCTCCGATTGAGCATCCACCACATGACTAAAAGTCAAGATTAGCGAGGCCGTTTCTTGTCGCAGTCTTTGGTAATTGCGGTTCATAAACTTGTCGAGGGAACTTCCATCACAGGATGTGGACCGACGTAGTGGCCTTTGAGGTTCGCGTTGATGGTTGGGTTGATTTCATTTCCTTTGGCTCAAGTAGAGATTCGGAGCTGTAATCCTTACCAACTGACAAGCGTCGTGCTCTGCTGTGAAGATAGACATGTACAGACAAGAGCATTGTGGCGAATGGAGAGCAGCAGAAGAGAGACACGAGGTCCACATGACAGACAAGAACGTTGTTATATTTTTTTTTGTAGGGAAAATGACGTTCAATAGGCGCCGTCGCGGCAACTAAAGCTTTGCCGCGCTGGTGCGAGCAATGCTGCATTGATGATGGAAGAGATTCCCGGGCGGATACGAACTTGGTACGGACTCGTATGGGGTTTTGAGAGACGAGACTTGCTCCCTGCGTTATGAAGATCATCAGCTGTACGATTGATGTAGACACTTGATAATTGTTGGATAACACAAATCGGAAAAATGTCCTTGTCGCGACTTGTAATTTCCCTCGAGCTGTGGCATGACTTGCCATTTGCATCAACAAAGATGGCAGTAAAGGGTAAATTCGATTTAAACGAGGTCACATCGAAATGTATAATGCATCCAAATTCAGGCAGATTATACGGTTGGTAGAAGAACGATCCACAGAGGGAAAGGGCAGACCTGTCGTAAATTAAAAACCTGACAATACTATTCCGGCGAAGCTCTCTTCTCTTCAGATCATATCAGGGAAAACCCTCTTCACTAATTAGCACAACTCCGCCCTAATTTGCGCTAAATAGCTCGGTTAGCCCTGATAGTCAAATTAGGGCAAATAGTTTCTCATACATGCACTAATCATGCCTTAATTAGAAACAAGATTAGTGCAGATAGTGCCAGCTAAAGCGCAGATAGTGCCAGCTAAACATAAATAGCTTGCGCATAGTCCACGCTTATTTACAAGGTTAGGCTCGGAATTCCCCAGCCGCTTATAGACAGGTCGATACAATCGACGAGGCGACAAGTACTTATTCTATCGGCGTACGGACGCCATGAGGCTGCTATACATGATGATATCCATGTCAACGTGGGTGCTCCTTGCTGTAGCGGGCCTTGTGTTCGCTTTTACCAAATGACACATATGAGGGGACAGTGAGTGCCAGTGATCACGTGTTTGGCAGGACAAGAGCAACAGGGAAGGCTTGGGGGTCGCAGGCTCCCATGATTGTCGATGTATGGTGACGTAGTCGTAATTTTGCTTCTATCACTATGCAGCCCCCATCTCAGAACATTACACTGTTATTCGTATACGGAAGACACCTATGATACGTTTTGGAATATTGACATCTGTGGAGCTGCAATCTGGAACGAACATTGATAATGATATGGTTAGATGGTGCGCGACCTATGTGATATGAGCCATTGCGAGCGTAGAATGTCCACTGACATTCTTGAGAAACCTGCGGACCGATCGTGTTTCCGGTTTGTGAGCACCTTGAAATGATGTCCCGGTAATCAATGAATACAACTTACTTGATACATTGAAAAGTTATAGTATTTAGATTTACGCTGAACGAGAAACTCTGAGCCTCTTGGATCGTCGCAGTGGGAGATGGCCATTCGCCCCAGCGTCCGAATGAGAGTCGTCCTCATCGCTCCCAGCATTACGCTTCGAATTCCGCTTCGAACGCCGGTCACCTGCTGACGCTTCCTGAGGAATGGTATCTGCCTTAGACGACACGCTCGGATTTTGCACTGAGGCTCGTGGAACGGAACTTGAAGGACGTTGCGAGTCTATGTCTTGCAGAGCCTGGGCGAAGAGGTCAATCCAGAAAGACGGCTGTCGTGCCCATTCGTACTGATTCATCAATTTCACTTTGAGCGCCGGAACTGCTTCCAGATCCAAACTCTTCTGGATTATCGCGTAATAGGCAAACCAAGCCTTCCTTGATGTCTGTATCAACTCTCCAAGAGAGTCTGACGTGAATTGAAGTGTGTGGATACTTTCCCCCAAGTAGGCAGTCCTCTTTGAGCAATCCTCCGACTTGACGGCCATCTTCGGGATTTACAGAGTGGTAGTCAAACCACCTCCCTCATCAGTCGCTCCTGATTTAGTCGATCATAATCATGCCGCATAAAGCGTTTCAGGGAAACATAGAGCAATACCCAGAAGATACGGATTCGAGGTCGTCCATGAGATCGTGGATCTTGGTCTGCGGGTTTCTCAAGCAGTTGGAGAGACATGAAACGCCACGTCCCCTATAGAGAGTGAACAACGGGTTCAGTTCGGGAGATGAGAAACTCACGATCCCACACGCTTTCGAATATTTGCTCCCGGCGTGGTCCCAGTCATTCAGTACAACCCCGTCCTAGTGAATCGAGCATTATATTTCCCATGCTCAAATCGCGATGGAGAATCTCAGCGGAATCAAAAGCAGCAGAAGCAATGGCTGGAACAAATTTCAGCGTTGGATCTCCGAGTACAGACGAGACTACGCACCGCATAAGCCATCGTGTATACCCTGAATAAATTCTCTTTCGTCTAGAGCACATTCTAAGGGGTAGGCAATATCTTGTACGAGCCGGTGGTGGATGTGGGCCTCAAATGGTCCTTCGTTTCTACACCATGGCTCGTTGCTCAAGGCAAAGATCTGTGAAAGTGTTTTTTGGCACTCTCCAGATATCGCAGTGATGTCCCCACCATACCAAATCACCGGCACATTAGGACGTTGTGCTTCTTGAGATGCTGGTATGTCTCGAACTCGGAGCGTAATTCAGTGCGATCAATTCGCCCACGCGTCCTTCAGACACACGAGACGCTGCTCGCGCATGTCATATGCGATGTACGCGCGAGTCGCACGGCCGAATAGCGAAGAGTGCTTGGTGAATGGCCGTCTGACAATTAGGTCTGAGGTTGCACCTGTTTCTTCGTTCGTGACGTGAATCTTCCACGTAGGATACGTATCCGAGCAGTCCAGGGTGTCTTCTGCACCAGGGAGGCGACGAACGGGTCGACCGTCGTTAAACCCAGCCTTCATGACGTCCAGAAAGCCTTGCACAGCGTTTTCAAATAACTTGGATTCGCTGTTGTTCGCGGGTGTCGTAGTCGGATCCAGGCCACGACCACTATCTGACGAGTGTCCAAAACGCCACAGAAACTCGCATAGAGCTCCCCCGGATCGTCAACGTAGTCGAAGCGGCTGCTGACAACGGCACCCGGATCTGTCCCAACGGATAAAAAACCGTGGCCCAAACGATGACAAGCGACAATCTGGACAGAAGCAAGTCCGCGCTGCTGGCGAGCAAAGCCCTGAGCATACTACTGGGCATGAGCCACAAGGGAGCGGCGAAAGATGGTTTCCCGCTTTTTCATTTCGCGTTTCAACCGGAAATCGAAGCGGTACGTCTCCGGAAGCATGCGAGGCGCGAGACCGCCCAGAGTGAGATTGACGAGGAGTGTGTTCGTGTTGTCCGACGTCAGGAGGTGACCGGGCATTTGAAGACAAGGATGATTGATGTTCCCGGTCGGCATGAGACTTGGGCTCCCCCCTCCTAGCGTTTGCTGAGGCGAGGAGTAGGCCGCACTCCCGGGAGGCGACACCGAAGAAGACCTTACAGACGATTCGTAGTCCACCAGGATCGACGAAGGGATCCGCCTCCGGGGAATGTCGAACTTCAATGCCAAGAAGACTGGTGGCAAAGCTATAGTACTCAATAGCTCATGTTCAATGCTTGTGCTCTGCTTCTGACCGCGACTTCGTGGCCTACGTCGCGCAAGACATCGCCGGAACAAATCAGGGACGGTTTCCCCTTCGCTCACCTCTCCGGGTCGCTGCACGACGGCCTGTAAGTGACTTTGCTTCCACTTCTGTTTGGTACGAGCGACGAACAGCCGAAGACTGGGTAGTAGTTTTGATCTCTTGACGGCGCGAATCTTTGGTGTGTGGGTCAGCATGAGTAGTGAGTTCGAGGTCATCCGATGAAAGAGCCGCTCACGAAATGGTGTACACATGTCGTGCATATTTTCGGTGTAGGGATCGACCTTTGAGAAATCTGCTTGAGGAGTGGGCCCAAATTCCCGCGCGTCATCCAAGAAGCTATCGAGGAAGCTCTGCGGGGGCATGCTACCGATATAAGCCAGCCTTCCGTAGGGTTGGGCACTGTTGGAAGTAGCGTGTGTCAATAGAGATGATGATGAAGAGATGAACAAAGTGAAAGAAATGTAATAAAGTTCAAGTCGGCAGAGGGGCGAGCTTGATGGAGCTAGGAAGTTACAGAAAGAGAAAGGCCAAGGCATGTGATCGCGTTGGTTATGTTCTTCGCGTCAACTTTCGACCCGGATGATGGTTTTGTAAGCAACACATCAACTAATGCAGCGGCATCTAAGAGCGCATCAGTCGGTATTTAACGTTTAAGTGCCGCCCAAAGGCGAGAAGCCTGTCGATACAAACAATTCCGCTCCACCATCTAACCCTCGCAAACTATGTGTACGCTTAGCCCCTATTTGAACAAATTATGAGTGCGTATATTCAATGAACAATTTCCGCATTACTTATCACAGATTAGACTTATGCATAAGTAGACGGAGTCATGCACGCCATGTTGCCCGCGCAAGGTGGGGGAAAACTGGGTGCGAGAGCTTTAGCGGGTAAAAGGCCCACATGTTCGTTGGAGGGCCGTTTGGGCAGTGAGTGCAGGTGTCATCGCAGTGATGTTTCCTTTTGCTGAGTAGATCGCGTAATGACCTAATTACTAGCGAGACGTAATCTACACCCGGAACAAAGTCAGCGCGATGGAGGACAACGAGATATGATTGATGTTTACCTCGTATACGTGGACTCAAAAACACGGTCAAAATAATTTCCTTGTCAACTATGAGAGAGAGCCCTAGTCATTCCCAAGAATGATTATAGTCAGCTTACAGATCATTAATAGGTGACTTTGGGCACTGCATATCAGTAACGAGGTGATGTTCGCGCAGTTGCGGAGCACCATTCATGAACGTTGGACACTGGATCGTGCGATAGGAATCAAGGGTTTGAAAGAAATATAGACTGTCGGGAAGGACATACTGATCTCTTTCCCATCCCCAATGAGGAGGATGCTCCCATTCCGGCTGAAGAGGGTTCACACTTCGATTTGATCTGTCGACCCTGTTTATTTCGTGTACTGTTAATTATCGATGCCGAACATTTTATTGTATCTGACAGAAACCTACAGGTTTCCCCGCCAAGAATTGGCTGCGGTGCACTCACTGTCACTCATGTTCACTGGCCAATGCGGGTGAGAGTCGCGAAAACCCGGGTCAAGCTGAAGACGGGCGGTTGATCGCTGTCCGCGATGCGCGCCAACTCGGCCCATGGCAGACACCCGGTAACTACTTAACTGCCCACCGTCTCGTCTATCGAAGAAGCATTCGTTGTTCTCGCCGAGAGGTAACATGTCCGCGACTGTTCGTTTCTGTTGGTATCGGATTTCTCCTCCACCGTCGCCGCGCTGGTGCTTTACTGTTCTCGATGGCACAGGCGCCTGGCTTCGCTGTCTACAGCGATGTCTGGTCAGTTTTCAACTCATCACGAGCGCAAGAGATTCTCTGTAAAGATGACCATCTTCATGTGGAGACCTTGGATGCACGCGCGACCAGTACTAGTGCCTTCTTCAGCTGGTTGGCACTACGACTAGCTTACCGTCTGCGCCGTATGCGACTCTATAGCCACGTCACCGTGACGTAGTAGCAACTGATATTGCTCGACGTGGTGCTTTACATCTTCATGTTATCATGCAAGATTAAGTTTCTTGCTGGGGTTGTTCTGCTGCGCTCATATATTATTCTACAACTTTGCATATATTGTGAGGTGTGGGAGTGAACGATGATAATATTGAATAAATTGTAATTTTTTTAAGCTAGATTGCACGGCTTTGGTGCATGTTCTCACAGCGAGTAGAATGCGTTAGTTTCAGTGTGCGAGAGCTTAAGTCTCTTAGATCTACGCGGAACGAAATCACCACGAGCGGTATGATCCGCTGCGCGGTGTTCTTCCTTGCTCTTCGTCAGTAGCGGCCTTCCGCTTTTCCGTCGCCCGGAGATCGTTCGTGTGTTTGGCGGCGCTCCTATAGGAGCAGTGTCCAAGGTAGACAGATCATGATTTTGCGTCTGAGGCTGCTGGCCCGCGGGATATTGCGCATCGTAGTCGGGTCCAAGGCTTTGGCAAACATGGACATCAGAACCAGAACGCCGGGTCTTTTGCCTGACTGTGTTGCCTTTCAACATCTTGGCCTTCACCTCTGGAGTCCGGTCCAGATTCGTCGTACCCTGCAAGATGTGTAATAGGCGAACCATGTCCACTTCGAGGTTTTTTTCGATGAGTTCTTGAAGCGCATCGCAAGTGAAACTCGATCTTCTGAAGCCGCTGTCCAAAAATTACAGCCCCTCCTTCAGTTGGCCGCCCACCTGACGATTACGTTCTGCGGGTCCGTGGTGTGATAATCGAAGTCCTGCAACAAGCGATCCGCTGGTTACAGCGGGCGAACCGCTTCAGGGCCCCGTAGAGTAGAACCCAGAATATCGATTCCAAGTCATCCGTGATATCGTGAACGCGCTTGGTAGGATCCTCAAGTAAAAGAGAGACATGAATCGCCATGTTCCCTACTCGAAAATTGAGACAAAAAATCTGTTTCAATTCATTAAAGTGAGATACTGGACGATTCCGCGTGCGTTGGAATCTTTCCTTCCCGCGTGATCCCAGTCGTTCAGCGTCCCTCGTCCAGCCGGATCTAGCATTACATTTCCCAGGCTTAAGTCCCGATGGAGGAAACCTGCCACGTCGAATGCGGCGGCCATAGCTATATGAGTATTTCAGCGGCGGTTCGGACGAGGGTTAGAAGAGAAACGTACCCGCGCGTAAGCAGTCATACATTCCTTGCATGAATTCCCTCGCATTCAGAAGCAAATTCCAGTGGATAAGCGATGTCCTGTACCAGGCGATGGTGGGTATACGCCTCAAAGGACCCCTCGATCCTACACCACGACTCCCCCACTCATAGCGTAAGTTTGTGAGACAGTGTTCTGAGGCTTTCCGGACGTTGTCAGGACATCGCCCCCATAGAAAAATTGTGGGAAAACGTAAGGTATGTTATGACCTCGAAGGAATTTGTATGTCATGTACTCAGCCTGCAATTTGGAGAGCTGTGATCGATGCGCGCACGCGTCCTTCATGAAGACGAGACGCTCTTCGTGTAAAAGTCGTAACGTGAGGTAAGCACGAGTTGCGCGACCCGAGCAAAGAGAGGAATGGCCGGCGAACGGTCGTCCTGACTATGAAATCCGCCAACTCGAACCAAGATTCGCGTTCGAAACCCGAATCTTCCATGTAGGATATGTCTCGAAGCGATCTAGTGTATCTTCTGCGCCTGGTAAACGACGTATGGGCTTGCCGTCTCTCAGCTGCGGCTTTCATGTTGTCTAAGAATATCTGCATGGCAGACTCAAACAACCTGACCCGTCGCTCTTGTTGGCGAAGAACGACTGTAGGATCCATTCCGCGTTCACTGTCCGAGAGGTGCGCAAAAACGCCAGAGGAATTCGCAAAGATACCCGGGTTCGAGGATGTAGTCAAACCGACTACTCACAATTGCGCCCGACCTGTCCCACCGGATGAAGCGCGCCCAACGGTTGACGATTACGAGCTGGAACAGGAATGTTCGGTGTTGGCGAGCAAATTGCGCGTGGGCGTGAGTGTACAAGAGATCGGCGAAAAGAGGTGCCTTCCTCCGTTTCGCGTTCAACTGGGCCACAGAGAAGGGATTTCGCTGGAGGACTGAGATAGGGAAACGTGATGATTGGGCTCGCTCCTCCGGGCATGTAACTGGTGAGGATTTATGATGAGAGTCGTTGTGCGGCGCCGTACGGGTGGTGGTGGATGTTCCACTGGGAGCTTGGCAAGGAATGCTGGGGGACCTAGGCGACATCCCTAGTCTGCCGTGTGGAGGTGAATGTGTCGCGTCTCTCGAAGGACAACCTTCCGGTGAGCCTTGTGAAGACTCGTAATCTTCGGGGTCAGCGAATGGGTCGGAGTCCGCAGAGTGTCGTACTAAACACAATTCCGATGAGACTGGTGGCAAAATCGTAGTACTCTGTAGTCCTTGTGCTCTTATGGCTACGTTTACGAGGCTCCTGCGTGCGAGCCGCTATCGCCGGGCATAAGTCAGACAGCAGCCTCTGGGGCCACTCGCGTCTTGCACCGCACGGCTATTCTTGAGACATTTCTCAGACCATCGCTTCTTGGTACGGGCGATGTATAACCTAAGTACAGTCCGGGTAACAACATTCGATCTCTTGATGGCACGTATCTGCACGGAGACGCGTGGCATACGGCGTGTCAACGCGACCGAGAACGAGGCGTTATAGCCAAGGAATGTACTCAACGAGGGGTATGTACATCTCCTGCGAGCTTTCCATGTTTGAAGCGACCCTTGGAGAAGTTTGCTTCTGAGCGTCGGGGCCAGGGAGCCCAGGGAGTGATTCAATGTCCCAGGAAGTCGTCGACGGCGACAACACCTTTTTGGAAGGCATAGTGCCCTAGATGCTAAGTAATCGTATCGAAATGTTTCGAATAGTTCTCAGATGAGAGATTGTGAACGAAAGGCGTCGGCCAGACTGCATGAGATCCGATCATGGGCCACCGGTGTTCATCGGGCCGGAAAGCCGACGTGTGGAGATTTGGGTATTGTGTGGGCCAGCTAGCATATGTGATCGAAGATGCCAGGGGCGCTTAAGGCCACTAGTAGGACTGCAGAGACTCCTAAGATAGTCTCGAGAGTCTCAAAATTGTAGGTATACAGGCAGAGATGACTAACGGTTTAATGTAGCATGAATACCTGGTAGCTAATTTAGAGAGAGGGAGGCGTGGTGAGACTTCCTATTGTGGCACGAAACAATGAGTTACGGGGTGGCATGGGCGAATTTTGAGAGATGGTCGGAGCTGGGCCATTTGGACCTAGCAGGGCTGTGGGGTGGCTGCCGATTCAGAGGCACGTCAGTTCAACTTTCACATTTCGTTATGTGGTCATTCATGAGGGGCGGGCTCAGAACTGGGTAACTTCGAGTAGCTGTCTTGAGAACTCGGTATTGGTGGGCGATTTTTAGCGATGAATTTGAACAGAAGTATAAGGAGTAGGGGTGGTCTTGCCACTTGTGAAGTTCCTTAGCGTGTATTGGGCTGTAATATCGCAAGATTTTGTCGTTCGTCGCGGAATTTGTACTTTGTTTGGTTCCCGCGTCAAAGTGCTACGGTGGGGACGGGGGTAACGACGCACTGGATGTAATGCTCGCTTGGCGCTCGGCAATTATCGCATTTATTTCAGTTGGTCTCAATGCTTTATGCTTCATCGGGAAAGATAAGTAGTATAATTGGCTGTTACATTATAAGCGGAATGACCGCCCGGGAGTTAACGTTTGGTCACAACTGGGGGTGGCTGGACCCATGTGTCTTTCGTGATGGCAGAAGCAACGTGGCAGTGTAACAGTGAAGTGAGTTGACGCATAAAAATCCGGTATACGTTTATACACTAAGGACTAATTCTTAACATTATCAAAATTCCGTGTTAGATTCTTCCTGTGTGCCAACTTGCAGAAATGTTGCAAGTCGATGTCATATCTCTTTTTTTGCTATTTTGTGCGGGAGAATAGCGCAGATGAACGTAAAAATAGCGCGGATATCTTCCGGTATGAGTGCTTTCTGCCACATTTGATATGGTCGGCGCCCAGAATTTAGGGCGAGATCAAAATCCCTTTCCAGTTAATCGGGTACGTGGCGTCTTTGTGTCCTCCGATAACCGTAACAGCCAAATTTTACGCGCCTTCGCCACGGTATTTTGTCAGCGTTTCTATCACCGACCGAATAACGAGGCTCCACCCACCCAGTGTCAGAAATGCTCCACTGCCCACGGCGCGTGGGCACTGGCCAAGACTGACCAGTAAAATCAACTCCACAGTGTCACAATGTGATTGGCTGCAACTCGAGATCTCGATACTTAGCTCTGTAGAATTATCATAGAGCGTTGGCTTTAAGCCTACGCCGCTAAGGTACTTACTTGGAACTTCCTTGCTCCGAGTCGAATACCCTAGTAGTTAACTCGTATAGACGATCTACGCTTCTTATAGAAGAGGTGCCTGGAGTTGGACTGAAGTGAACAAGATGTGCGTCATATCATTGTGCTCGTGATGGAGCCAGCTCTTCAATAGAGGTGACACAGCTATATCATGAGAGAATGGGATAAGTATGAGTTGAACGTGAGCACAAGTCCTGGCTGCGAAAGCTTGAGCATCTGCTATCACATATACTCGAGCAGCTCGGCGTCGGGCAATCGCTTCCGGGTCAGACTGCGAGGGCGGTGTCTTAGCTGTTCTGGAGAGACACTCGTAGCGCACACTCCACCAACATTTGAGCAGTAGAGAGATGGATTTGATTGAATGGTAGGAGTGAGGTTTGGATGAGGTGGCGTGAGACAGCGTGAGACGAGCTTGAAGGGGATGATTTGGCGCGCGCCGCGGCCCACGCCAAGCGCCCGTCAGCTGAACCCGGTTTTTCGCGAGTCGTACTTGCGTCGACCATGGCTGACGACGACGGGCGAGCGATCAACGCGAAGCCATTGAGATTTCAGTAAGAACAAATTCAAAGCAATCGTGACTGCAAGCTAACAAGACACGTATGAACAGAGGCCCCAGATCAAGCAGACTTGAAGCATCAGTCTGAGAAGGAGATATATTCTTTCTTGACCAAGTCTCTGACCCGCTAGGTACTCATTTTAAGTTTCTGATATCGAATTTGCGGTGTCAAATTTCACCATACGGAACCCTTAATTTGCCTGTGCCGTTTCATTTCATGTTAACAGTTGTTCCCAAAGTCGTAATGCACGCTCCAAAAAAAAACAACAAAGTCGTAATGAACACGTTCCTAGGTTTGAATGACACAAAAGGTGACAGTACTGGTCACGGGCCATGATCCGCTGCCGGATGGCCAGTTTCTGCGATATGCTGAACTTGACTAGCTGGCTGCCAGCTACGACAGTATCTACTCTGCGGCCATAGGCTTCTGCAGATCAGGTTCGTCAGCGTGGCGTACGTACGTAGATTGGAAAAACAAAAGAAAAACAGCTTCAGAGTGATTTTGTAGCAATGGATTTAATGAGGTGGTATGGTGTTGATGTGTTTTACACTCCTGCTGCGTAGCTGTTGCAGCGTCAAACAACCGACTGATAGTGCGCTTTCAGATAAGCGCAGCGTGCCTTCGCTCACAAGTAACTATTGTCCGGATCGAGACCTGGTTTGCGATGGGGGGGGACTGTTATAAAACCGATCACGGGCTCAGTCATAGGTCGACCCGTTTCAGTCCTCTCCTCCACTCAGTCATCAAATGTCCAAGTCTCTATTCGAGCTATATCATCCCCACCAGGAGGCACAACTCTCGTCGTTTGTATAAGATGGCAGCATCGCATGAAGAGGGTCTCTCTGCTTACGCGCAAACGGCGAAAAAGTATTTTCATTCCCGAGTCCTTAACGAAAACCTCAGGGGGCCACTATGTGAGGTCTCTCATCCAGTCCGAGCACTTTCCTCGAGCAAGTTCTATGAGCGTTAGCCAGGATCAACCGGGGGGGGGTGCCCAACACCCATAGTCTCTTAAGAAGGCCAAGCGTCGAAAATTATAGAGGCTTCTCACGCGTCATTGATACACAGTTGGAGAAGGGAATGTATGAAGTGCATTTGTGAGTTCACCAGTCTTTCCCGGCCTATGCAACTTAAGCGGCTCATATGGCCAACCGTAGGTCAAATCAATTCCTTCCAGCTACTTCCAAAGAATGCAGAGGCCGTCATCAGCGCCGACGAGACTCCTGAAACATCATCGCCCTACGGCCGAGATATGAGTGTGCGAGTTCTATGCGGCAAGGGTGTCTCATCTCGTCACGGGAAGAAAGATCCAGGAAGTTATCCGCGAGCCCATTCGAGCTTCAGGTTCCCCCCGCACCGATCTGTGCAATGTGAGTTCAACAAAGCTTCATGCCGAAGATGACGCCTTTCGTGGAATCGAGGGTCGCTGCATCGGCTGACAGTGGAGAATCAGCATCCGGCTGAAGCAGTGTGATAAATCGGATTCGGACTCGTGGTCAAATTGGGGCACACTACTACGCGCATGAACAGTTCTCTCCACAGAGCATCGCTGCCATACCTATATCCGGAGGTGACTTCTATTTGGCAAATAATGTGAACGACGTTCCTCTAGCTTGGTGATCAGGTCCTTGGTGGCTGTTGTCAATGAAATATTGCCGAGCTACGTCAAGAAGTAAACCCCAGGTCTTCTCAGCATGCCGTTTCTGTGGATATACAAACGCAGATAGCAAAGGATCACGTTCGCTGGATTGGACCCCAACAGTCCTCCTTTCGGCCAACCGACCAGTGAGGCCCCATCTTACCGAGATGCTCTGCGACTCATTCGTCAAATCCGCAAGGACACAAACAACGGTTGACTTGACCCTGGCCTATGTGTCTCTCGATGAGCATAACCCGGTATCAGAATTCCGGCTCGCCAAGCTGGGACTCAAATCTCGCGTTCTTCTCGCTTCGAAAGCATTTCCTTACTGCTCTGGGACCGTAGCGGACGCTGCGCTCGAAACGTTTTTGCTTCGATATTTCGCAGCCGTATATCTATATTCTGAAGGATACTTGGGAGGTGAAGACTCCTCTACCCCAGGAGAGTGGCGATATATGATCTTCTCGAGAAGCAAAACCGTAACCCTCCACTATTAACCGGGGGCACTTTGTGGCGGAGAAGTCCTAGGCAGCAATGCCCAGCAAGTCACAAAGGTGGCGGTGCTAGGAAAGCAGCCACATGATGCGTGCGTGCACCGTGTAGTCCCGGGTAGAGCATACGGCCATTTTTCGGCTGGTGCCAGAGCGTTGAGTACCCAGTCCAGTGCCTTCGGGACTCACGAGAGCTGTGTAACCAGTATTTTCGTGACGTCGCTGGTGTAGCCCATATCTTAACCCTCAAAGACCGATGTAGATGTGTGCCCTCCTCAGTGTCAGAAACCAATAGAATCTAGACCCGTTATATTCCGACGGACAACTATACTACTCTGGATGACATGAGAGAGAGAGGTAAAGACTAAGCCCTCTTGGATGCCATGACGGCGTGCTATCTACCATCGCACAGACCAATGGTCGCTATGTTGGTTACGAACGAGTAAGTACACTAACAAGTAAATAGAATCAATATATTTAAAAAGTCGCGACCTTACACCCTCCCCCTCCCGACGAGTCCAACGTACGAGTCGCTAAAGGAAACCTGGATTGCCTTTATACCTAATCACCCGGGCGGAGCACCCATATCCTCCTCCACATATCTCCGCCAACGTCCACCAGGCTTCGCGCATCCCGTCGTTGCCGTGAAGTCGCGTACGTGGAGTCGATCGAGGAGTATCGCTCCGTTCTACCACTGTTGTAAGTGGAGTACCACGTTACTCGATGTTGACCGCCGTTCGCCAAGGGAAGTGAACACCCTCCTCCGAGAATACGCGTGCATTGAGGATCTGGCGCGACTATCGCTGGGCCATTGACCATGGCCGTCCACTGCATAGCTCGGGCCCCATGGTGGGGGCGGGGTCCGAGCTCCCGCAAGGTACAACGTCCTTCGAGAGCGAGCTTATCGTTGACATGGCCCCTCACTGTCTGACTGATTCCAGTCCAAGTTGAGCCCCGGGTGGGACGTTGATGTACGCAACCCATTTGGTCGAATTTACTTGGCGCTGGATGAGCGATCGTCGCAGGACGCCACTTGCGGTCGAGGGCGTCGTAGTGTTATGATTCGTCCACGGCCGGCCGCGGACGCGACCAACTTCCGAGCTCGTCGTCGTGGCAACCGCTGCAGGTAGTCGGCTGAGCGGCTCTCATTGTCCGCTTTTGCTGGGCCTCGCTGAGGCGTTTGAGCAATGTACGGGGCCCGCTCGCCTGTGCCAACTTGGGGATCCTCCATTCGAGGCGATTACGCGTTTTGGCAGTGACGCAGTCATAGTACAGTTAGCTGTCTTCCTTGGCCCTTGACCCTCCTCGCCCATGCAACGCGCCGCATTTTCTTTCCAGAAGGCAGTGCTACCGTCGTCCCTGGGGTCTCAAGGCCTTGGCGGACCAGCGAGGACGGATGTTCGTCATCCATGGCGTCTGGGGAAAAACTAGGTTCGGAAGCCGACCGGACCCGCGCGTACCTAGTCCCCTATCGCACAATAGGTGTTGCCATTGAATCGAATGCCGGTAGTGGATGGTTGGGTTCGAGGATGGGCATTGACTGTCCGGGCCACAACCAACTGGATATGTGGGGAATTGGGTTGTTGGCGCTTGATGTTGAAGCATGAAAGTCGGGACGTGGGTCCGGGTACCGCCTCAGCCCCTCCATGTCACAATGTAGCACGTCCCGAGGGCGCGGTGAACCATGGGCCGGACGGAACCCATAGCCTCAGGTCCCTAAAAAAAGTGACGTGCAGGAATTGAATGGGGCGCGAGGCAGCGCATTCACGGCGGGGAGCTGATTCCGGTCTGCCGTCCGAGCCTTCACCGGGTAGAGGCTACCGGCAGCGGTGGGGCACACGATACGTACGGGGTGACGGAAAGCCCTCTTCGGCGTGAACCTCTCGCAGCGCCGTAGTGCTGGGATTTGTAACGAGCAGAGGCGCGAGTCGCGCTCCGCTATCGCGCGACGCGCTGGGGGGGTCCCCTTACTCCTTACCCACGGTGCCGGGGCTTAATCGACACGTGCGTAAACAAGCAAGCAGATTCTCGTGGGGCTGGTGCTGTGCACGTAGCCCAATGTGAGCGAACGGATTGGAAAAGTCAGCCGGACTGGACTGTGCCGGGCCTGCATGGCATCGCAGTCCGGAACCGCGATCAGCCGCCCCGGCGGCTGGGGAATGCATAGGCGAACAACGGCGGCGATCAATCGATTGCGCCAAAAGAGGATGAAAGGGTGCGTGGCGTTCCTAAGGGTTGGGCTTGTTCGCAGCGCGATTTGCCGTCGGCACGCATCGATACGCGCAATACGAGCTTTGTAAGCCCGCACCTCGTCGGCAGGGGCTCGGTCGGGACCCCCGTGATATCAGGGTCGGGGTGGATAAATCTGAACGACGTCACACACAAGGACTGTCGAAGTCCTCGTTCAACCATCGTCCGCATTACCGGGTCTATACGGGATAGCGTGTGGCTTCCACCTGGCCTCAGGCCGGGCGGACAGGGGACGAGCCGGCGGAGATGGCGAACGTGGCTAGCTAGTGTGCAGCCCGAGCGAAGAAGACACTCGAACTCATACTGAGAAGAGACAGGAGACGGCGCCCTGGATAGCAGGGCGTTGACGTAAAGTCGCGGCGAGCCCGGGGAAGTTCGGATCCTTCCGTGTGGGACGTCGAGTTGGGACCTACATACAAAAAGGCAGCGGATGTGGGCTACTGAAACGTACTGTTCGGTCCGTCCGGGAGTGTCCCCTGCCAAACGAGGGCCCGTGTCATCGAGAGACCACGCACATGCCGGAGTCGGCGGGAATGGCCGAGTCGCCAGCAAAATTCACACTCTTCGGCTCAGGAGCACTTTGAAAGGGGGGTTTCGACGGGCCCATGGCAGTACCCCGGAGGCTCTCCCCACCAGGGTAAGGTGATAGGATGATCCTTGCCGGGGTCCTGCAGCAGATCGGAATCTCTTCTCTTATCCAGCTCCTGCGATCCGAGCATGGCTCCGTTCATACTCCAGGGTATTTTCGTACCAGTCAAGGTCTTCAACCATGCCGCCTGAAGGCGGGCACTCATGAGAGTCACTTGCCGTGCGCGTTGTCGAGGTTCGGTCTGGGAGGACGCGATGCGCATGCGCTGTCTCGTGCCTCCTCGCTTTTAATTTGGTTCTCGCTAGCGTTGTACTGCCGTGGTGAACGCATCTATGCGAGATGTGTCCTTACACAACTCGCTACAAACACCGGTCACTGTATCCCCATGATAGATACCAACACGGAGAACATCGTTGTAATACCAAGGACCCTCCGTAGGAGGGTCCCATGCGGCCAGCCGGCGATCGATCAGGTGGTGATGGGCGTGCGGTCCCGACCTCAAGCCGAGGAATGCGAGAACGCGGCACGGGACAGTGACCGCGACGGACGTGGTCCCTGCCGCGGCGCGGCGAGTCGCTTGAGTTAGAGGTGGAGCGGACTCGAAAACGGGAAGCGTGAGTTACTGCTGTTAGCGAGGTAATGCAAAGTGTCCGTTAACATGATGCAGTGGCAGAGTTAAAGGGTATTCAGAGATATGAAGAAATGAATAACGATGGTGGGAACGTTCGCGACGTAGTCACAATAACGATGGTGGTGGTTGCGAATAGAAGAGAGAGAGAGACGGAGAGGCGGGATATGGGCTCTATTTTTGCCCGTTGATGGCAGATTTGATGTCCCCGATACGCCCGATAGTGGCGTTAGCGCTTGGCGCGTGGAAGGGCGCGCCAGTGTCGCACACCTATAATCGCGAGTATAATCGTCCAGGGCGGCCAGGTCCTTACAGTGGTCGTGGAAGTTTCCCATGTAGTATCGCCCATGTTCCACTTCACTTTGGAACTCAATGCGATTACCTTGCCATCGATGGGCCAGGATCTCATCCACTAGCCATTCCTGATCATCGGGGGAGCCCATGTCGTAGTAAGTGCCAATGTATCGCGCGATGTGGGAATAGGATATCGTCGTTCGGTTTGGTGGCGCCTGAGTAGGCTGACATGGAATGTAGGTGGTGGATGCGTCGCTGGACGAGTTCCTCGGGAAGGTCCAGGGTGTAGTGTGGACGTTTCGGGTTTGGCCGACAAAATGGTGAATGGACCAATGTAGAGTGGAACGATTTTGCGAGCGCGGCCTTTAGGGAGGTTGAGGTGTTCTTGGTCGACAAAAACACTTTGTCACCCTTGCTCAATGGAGAATCCACACCTCCATGCAAATTCTCATCGCGACGATGCTTATTCGCGTGGTGATTCTGATGGACGCGGCTCCTCAATGATTGCAAATCGTGAGCCGCTTTGAGATTGTAAAAAGCGCGCGAGCAGCGAACTGTTGTACCCCGGGAACGCGGCGCTTGTCGTCGGGAATTGAAGTGATCATTCGTGGGAGACAGCCGTATAATGAGTTCGACAAAAAAAAAAAAAAAAAAAATAAAAAAAGGGGCGTAGCCTGTGGACTGATTGACACTGGAATTAAGTGCAAACTCAAACCATAGGGAAGTTTGGGGGGGACGCACCCAATCAGTTCTGATCGGGGGTGACCACTGCCCGCGCAGTATTTGCCATTTGGTTGATGGTTTTCGGTTTCTCTCGCTCTGTAGCCCCCGTCGGTCTGTGGGTGGAACGAAGTGGACATCAACAACTTGGTGCCGGAGCAGTCGATGAAGTTCCTGCCAAAACTTTGCAGTGAACCGGGCATCCCTATCCGATACCATGCTATCAGGGAGGCCGTGTAGTCGGAACGACTTCTTCTTCAAGAATATCCAAGCTAGATTGGACGCTCTAGTACGTAGTCTTAAGCGGGATCAAATGGCAATTGGAAGTAAGTCGACAGAGCACCACACCCCATAGGTAGTCAAAGCCCTCGCACTCGCGGGAACGGTCCTAGGAAATCGGAGGAGATCGACCCCCACGGGCGAGTAGGGACAGGCGTGAGTGAGTGGAGTAGTCGGCGGCGGGTAGCTGGGTGCTCGGCTTCACCGTCTGACATATGCCGCAGGATTGACAGAATTTTTCCACGTCCCGACTAAGGGATGGCCACCAATACCAACGACGGACGTAGGTCGTTGGTTTTCCCGCTGTCCCAGATGACCGAGCACCGTGTGGGCATGATCTAACACACAGCACCAGCGATCGACTGTTTTGCCATATTTCCCTTTGGGTAAGCATAACACTCGGTCGCCCATGATAACGGTTATTGCAGAATATTAGTCCTTTGTCCACGGAAAAATCGAGCGTGATGGGGACGGATTTTCCAGGACCTTGGACAGCGTAGGGTCGGTGAGCAGTAACCCGTGCTTAACAGCCTCGAAGAATTGTGAGTCAGCCGTCGAACCTCTCGTTGAGAGGGGACACAGCCTCGTCGGGTAGAAACACCAGTGGGTCGGCGGGCGTGAGCAGGTGACGGTGTAGTCTTGGGCGAGGCCGCATGGCATTCAACGCCACCCGGTTGATATATGGGGCGTCGACAACCTCAGGGACATCAGCTTTGGATGGGCCAACAAGACGATTTCGAATCTCATTGACAACGCGGCTGAAGGGGAGATCCTCTCCATCTGGGTCAAGCCTTGCATCCGCACTCACGTACTCATCGTAGGGGTGGTGTTCTCCATCGGCATCGCTCTCATAGTAAACGGGAGAGGCAGTCAGCAGCCACTTTATTCAACTGCCCCTTCACGTACGTGATAGTGTAGTTGAACCGAGATAGGAATTCCATCCATCGTGTTTGGCGGTGAGACATATGGGACTGGTTTCTCGAAGAACTCAAGCAAGCGCTTTGTGGTCGGTAATGATATGTTATTTTCCGACCAAGGAGCTTATCCTCCCATTTGTGGAGGGCTTCCATGATAGCGATGAGCTCCAGTTCGAACACACGGTATGATGAGTGCTGGGGCGCCACGGTGAATTTCTTTGACATGAATCCGGCGGGACGGCAGTTTTGGGCCACTCGGGTCCCTGGCCATACATTTTGCTCCCACTCCATGTGATTGAGGCGTCGGCACATGATAACCCAAATTGGTTCGAGTGCCTTGGGATCTATAGGGCGGAGGATGGGAGCCTTGCACGCAAGGTACTTGATGGAATCGAAGCAGCGTTGGTGTATTGGCCTCCATTCGAAGTCGTGACCATTCTTGACCATTTCCAGACAAAGGTCCCAGTATACGATGACTACGATGACACATCGGGCATGAAATGGGCGAGATACTGGAATAACCCCCAAAATTTTCTGTACATCGTTGTAATTTCTGGGGGTTTCTCCATTCCCGGGGGAAACCTCTGGTCATAGGTTTGTCAGCATCGCGTGTAGCCCCAAATCGTCGATGATGTGTCCCATGCAATCCATTGATTTGCGAGTAGAGGTCACATTTTGCTGGCTGGGCTTTTAGGCCCAACAGATGGTGTGCCCGCAGAGTGTCGAAAAAACGATGCGGAGGTGTTGTTATTATTATGATCTTCTAGCGAATCAGAGTATATAAAGATGGGTCATCATCTAAATACACGTGCACGAAAATACTGATGTGGGAAGTCGGAATATGTGGGTCATGAGAGTCGTTGAAAAAGTGGCTTGGGCCATTGCGAGGGCAGCGCTCATCGCGCTGTGCTGTCTTGAGCCTCGACATTGCTGCACAGTTACAGCGTAGTGCCATATCCCTCTTGTGGCAAAATGTTCGGTCTATCCCAGCACGGTCGTCTGCGTCTGGGCTCGTCCGTATTTGTTCAATAGGCATCTGACAAGTCCTATCTTCGAGCGAAGGGTGCTCGTGCCACATCCATGCGGATCTGCTCCTGATCTGGAAACGGGGTGACGTCCTTGACGGTGTTGAGATTGCGTTTTCTGCAGTCAACCACTGTCCGAATACCCGCGTCTCGTTTGGGAATAGCAGATCATGGGTGCCGCTTGGGGTACAGTGGCTTGCTTCCACCATTGCGCACGGGAGATATTTTTCTATTTTCTCGAGAAGTGCCGGTTTTGATGGCTTTTCAGCCACACCGAGGGAGATGGTAGTGATATGTGAGGCGGTTTTCGTCGATCAGGGGAATTCGATGGTTTTAATTATTCGCGAAAGGGGTAGTTCCTCGGGTACACCATTGGTTATGTCCACTGTACTCCCGGAACCATTCTATTGGTCCCCGTGTAGGTTTTGTATCAGGGACATGGGTATCGTGGGACCATCGGTGGGTTTAGGTCCGCGTAGGAACGGTAACGGGATAAGTAGACAGGAGCCTGAGGGAGAAATGTTTTTGGTTTTTGTCTGCAATTTCGATTTGTTTTCGTTTTCGCGTATTTTCCGATCTAAAGTCGTTCTCTAGGTCCTCGATACGAGGGGGTATCTCTGAATTAGATCCACCGGCTGTGGCGAGTCAACTGGATGCGCCGCTTGGCCCCCCCCTCCAGTCGTCCGCCACCGTCGGTCAGGTGTGTGCCGCTCCGGACGGCTTGACATCCGCGGCAGCGGTACGACCTGTGCGGGTTTCGGCGGGTCACGTCCGTCCTCACTGACGAGGCGTCGTCGCGCCGGGACTCCCTCCACCCTTCAGGGCCTGGGAACGTTTCGGACCGAATGCGGATAGTGTACGAGCCAAAGTCGATGACCAGGCGTGTCGCATCCATGAACGGGACACCGAGGATAATGTCGTAATGATCGATGTGACGACGTCGAAGTAGAGCTGCTGCGTTGACAGATCCAACGACAGCAGCGGTTTCCGACCACCCAAAGTTCGACTTGGAACGGCTCCCGACGCACCCCAGCTGCAATGCAAGCGGGGAGCTAAGCTCAAAGGCCGAAGCGCGGGCCAGCCGCGCGAACTCAGGGCTCATGGCGTTCAAGCGTACTTCCAGTGTCAAGAAGGACAAGGGCCTCCAGTCCTCCGACAGACACCATGAACGTCATGCACTTGCCGGAGGACACAGGACGGTCCTTGACGACACCGTTGGTGCGCAGCGACGTCCGGTAGGCGCGCGGATTGTCGGTGGAAATGGCGGCCAGACGTCCACCAGGGTGGACCACCATCCCCCCTGCAGCTCCTGCAGCGTATTCACGTCATCATCGTGAGATGGGAACCGGCGCCGCACCACCCTCGAACAGAGGGGCCGGATACAGCGAAGGGTACAGGTCGTGGAGCACGGAGTCCTGCTCGTAGAGCAGGGCCTGGTACCGACGTATAGCGTGACCAGCCACAGCAAGTGACCGATGTTCCGAATCCGGTGTACCCCAAACGCATGCAACAACTGCACCTCATCGAACAAGGCATCGGCGCGTTGATTACCATGGTTGGCGATGATGGTCATGCGCGACAGAGATCGCTCGAGGTCTGCGACACGATTCCGCAATAACACTAACTCATCAGGGTCGTCGTCCCGACGGGGCACCGTGGGCAACCCCTGCAAAGCATTCATACGGAGCATGTCATTCCGAGTGCGCAAGTCGGCCACCGCACGGTTCAATCGTTCGATTCGGACGCGCTGCTCAACAACAGTCTCGCGGAAAAGGATGAGACGGCGGTTGACTGCGCGCAGTAGGCGACCCGGAGGGAGGAGTCGTTGGAGCGTCTCGAGGTTGAATTCAGACACATGGAATACACCTTCCGCCAGTTCGACCACGTCCTCGTGGGGGTCGTGGCCTACCTCCCCTGCAAGTACATCGTGTGCTGCATCGAGGTATGCCGGATATTCTCGGCGTCGAGAGGCACAAGGGCCGGAATGGCCTCATCGTCATCGGCGAACTGTTCGTGATACTCGACGTCCTCCTCGTCAGAGGGAGTGATAGTGATCCTCCCCTGGTTGATAGACACGAATGGGCGCGAAGAATTCCATATTGACATCTTCGTCACCCCGTAGCGTACTCGGAGTCCTCCATCTGTACATCGTCCTCATCGTACTGCGACCCTTCATAGTAGGAGCCTACATCGCTCATCGGATTATCGTCGCGGGGAGTATTCCTCGATGCAAACGAGGTGCTCCGCTGGAGCACCCACGCGTCGTCTTGGAACGAGTCGGGTGGTCCCGTGCCCCCCTGGTCGTTTCTCGTCGTCTTGTTACCATTTCCTCGAGGGTGATGAGCACTGGCTTCGGCCACCATATTCAGTGACTGCTTGCCAAACATGGGGCATTCGCGATCCGTGGAATAGTGGCCCATTCTCTTGCATTTGAAGCACTGAATGCCACTCTTGTCCACCGACTTGCCCTGAGCCTTGGAGGACTGGGGGGTGACGGGAATCATCGGCGGTCCGTTGAAGCTGTGAAACCCCTCGAGTTAGAGGCGACAAAATCACGGCTGCCCGTCTGATCACCTCCTCGAGGAGATCGGGCATCCCGCGAACGGAAGCGACCGGACGGGCCCACGCGATGGATTCCCACCAGTGTGGCGAGAGTTACCAGACCGCGGAGCTTGCGATGACCCGGTAGAGTTGACGCGCTGGTCCCCATTGCCGGCTCGATGGCTGGTCATGATCGAGATGCGGTGGGGGCGGAGACTTGGTGCTCTTCCTCTTCCTCCCGAATGTTTGCTCCTCAGCGACAAGAGCAGCGGAAAAGAGTTCCAGGAGACCGTGGGTCTCCGGGCGTGTTTGTAGAGTTGTGCGCATATATCCCCTGATCTTGTCGGGCAGTCCTGTGAAGAACCGACGGCCAATATCGTATTCGGTTGGCACCTGCCACCATTTGACGAGCAAATCGGGTGAGCTCATTGTACCACCCGTTGACTCCCGCAGAGGCCGAGAATTTGATGGAATGAAACTTCGCAGCCGCTTTCTTCGAACTTCCGCCACCGCACAAATCGCGAATATAGGGCGCAAATGGCCTCGGAAAATTTCCACCGTACGACATTGGTGAGTAGCGGGTACTCGACTTGCTCGATGAACCATTCCCGGGGGCGACCCCTGCCAAGTGGTTGCCGGCTAGAATGAGTCGGTTACGGTCCTGTTTACGACCGCACATGTTGCTAAGAGTCATCATGGAGAGGGCAGATGTTGATCAGCCATTTTTCGAACACGTTGTGATCGTTTTGGCCACGGTATGCTTCGGGACTCTCCATCTTGACATTCTTGGGCACGGTAGTACCTGGGTCAGGTTCCGAGCCTACGGCATTCTTGATGAGTAGTGCAATATTGCCCAGACTCGCTTCCATGAACGAGTCTACGATTTGCGGGCAAGATGAGGACCGACGAACGCACTAGGCCCCGCGTGAGCAGATCGGTGTAAACCAGCGGGTGCCCCAAAGTTGTATCTTCCAGGCCCGTAGGACACTGGAGGTAACTGTCCCTGGATCGCAACCCGCCTGGCGCACGATGTGATCGTGCCCTTCGGACGGGCTCGGAGGAATAGGTATCGGGAGTCGAGGAAGAGGAGTCTTCAGAGGGCGACGTTGTCGAACCCTCACATCATCATCGCCACTTGGTGGACCCGTTGTCCGCCACCGTGTGTCCGCCACCATTTCCACCTCCTCCCGTTCTTCCGGGGTGGCGCCCCGAGCGTCGCTCGGATAGTCTCGTTGCGAACCCCTAGGGGAGTTACGCGGGTTGCGATTGGCTGGTCGTCCGGGAAACGGGGGGAATCCTCGTCACTGCTCGAGGACTCGGAGATGAATGGCTTGGAGATGGGTCCCGTCTCCGGCGGGACGTTTGGACAACCACTATGTTCTCTCCTGCCGGTTGATGTGAGGCGGGCGATCCCTCGAAAGGCGGGGTAGTTCACGGTCAATTTGGTTCATTCGGGATCGGGATGAATGATAGTAAGATAAGCCAGCATCGCCTGGGTGTGATATGGATGGGCCGTGAACTTCGGTGCGCTCTCTATGGGTAGTGTGCCGGTTTGTTAGAACGGACATCTGGTCGAGGTTGGGAGGCTTCTGAGCTGGGGAGCCCAGCTTGGGTCAATCGATCTCGACGACTTGGGCCCCGCCGCTCTCGTTGAGGGCGGCGAGGTTCTTCCTCTGGTTTGTTCCACGGCACCCGGATCGTCAGCACGGCGTTTTTGGGCGAGGGCGTAAGACTCGTTTCCTGACCCTGTATTTCCAGGGCGGATTCGCCTTCCTCGCGAGGGAGTTCTTCCCATTCCGGTTCATCCTCGTCGAGGATGCCCAGGGTAGAGCTGGTTTCGGACAAATTGTATAGGATGGCGTTGAGGCGTTCTCCATTGAGTACTCGATTGGCTATGGAGTCCAAACGAGTACACACGTTCGGACCCGCATAAGTCGTTCTGGGCCTCTGCTGAGTCTCGTCGAGCCTCAGCAGATCGAGAAGAGACGTCTAGTAGACTGGGGGATTCACGGCGCAAGGCCGCGTGACGTGCGCGTTCGCGGGTATAGTATGGTTCGAATCCGCTGCAGTAGTCCTCCCTCCATGACGTAGTCATCGAGGGTAACTGCATTCGGCGTCGTATTGGATTGAGGTATCGGCGCGTCGCGACGGGCCAGCCCCTTGGTTTCCCGCAAATGAACCGGTAGGTCGTGCGGGGGCGGCGCCAGGTGCGTTTCTAGGGCTAGGTCGCTCAGGTTGTGCATCTTCGTGTATCGGCAGAGGGTACCCGATCGTGGGGAATCAAGGCTGCGAGTACTGCGAGGTGTGTTGCGAAAAGCTCCCGGTATCGTGGGAGTCGCGGTGATATCGCCTTTAACTGGGCGAGCCGCCGGGCTTGAAGGAGTAAGTGGCGACGGCGGGCTTCTCAGCGACCCTGAGACACCGGATCGGGAAGTCGAGTAGGTTTCGACAGCGGGGGCGTTGGATTGGGACCGGGGACGGTAGTAGCGTCGCCGTCGCTTGTCACGGCGGCGTTGTCGGGGTCGTGGACGGCCTGCGCCTTCGCTCTAGTCTGCCGGTCCGCTTGGGGGCGGTAACCGCGCTCGTCGAGCAGGTTTTCCCACGGCCCTCGGCCAGCCCTAGGCAGTCGTTGTTGGCGGAGACGGTATTCTCGTGGCGGGAGAGGCCTCGGCAGTAAGAAGACGGGGCTTACAGCGTTGTCCCGATTCCTTCCGTGATTCCAACTTCGCCAGTCCGCGGTTGGTGGTGATTCTCTTGTTGGAGTTTGGGATGGAGTAAAGAGTGCAGCAAGAGAAAGAAAAGGAGTAGTGTTGATGGTATTCGAGCGATATGCGGTAGAAGCTCGAATGTGGGTGGGTGTGTTAAGTGTAGTAGTCAAGGAGTTTGTCGAATCAACTTTTGAAGGAGATTCAAAAAAGTGTAAGATGTGTGACCTCCTCAGTGTCAGACCAATAGAATCTAGACCCGTTATATTCGACGGACAACTAGACTACTGGGATGACATGAGAGAGAAGGTAAAGAAAGCCTCTTGGATGCCAGCGGCGTGCTATCTACCATCGCACAGCCACTGGCCGCTATGTTGGGTTACGAACGATAAGTACACTAAACAAGTAAAATAGAATCAAATATAATTTAATAGTCCGCTACCCTTACAACCGACGTCTGATTTTGAAATAGGCATTGCAGCAGCAAAAGAGGCAGGTGTACTGCACAGGGATATCAGCATAGGCAACATCTTGTTCACCGACGGTCCGACTCAGGCGTAAAGGGTGTCCTAATTGACTGGGATCACGCCCAGATAATGGCGCAAGTCCTCAACACGAGAATGGTCTTTCGTAGTGTGAGTAGCCTACTGGGGGTTCTTAAATTTTACTCGGGTTGACAGGAGCATATCTTCCCCACCACTGCAGGCTACCCGTCAATTCATGTCGGTGGCTCTGCTCGAACACACCGAACAAAGAGCATGAACTTATCGACGATTTACAATCGCTCTTTTGGGTTCTTGTATGCACAGCCCTGCACTACGTTGATCATACCAACGACGTGTTTTTTGCGTTACAATCACCTTTTCCGCTGGGAACAAGGCTCCGTCTCCGATCCCGCCGACCCCTCATTCAGGTAGCGCTGCCGACAACAAGAGGCGCGTACTTCAACGTCACTCTCTCGAGAAGTTTCCTTTTCGTTGCGTCGTCTTTCAGGGGCTTATCACCGAACTATGCAAGCAATGGGACGATTACCTTTTCTCGGGCCATGCCGCCGAGAAGTATGCCGGATTGAAACCACATTTCGAGAACATTCGTGATAAGCTCACTCCTCGGCTGCGGACTTGTCACATTGTTCGCTAAATATACCAAGCGCAGGATGGCTGGGAGAAGGATGATGTTGTGGGCCGATCAGTTCCGACCCATGACCACACAAGAAGAGAACGAAATATCTTGCTGAGCGACTTACTTCCACATTCGATGCATCCCATCTTCCGGGAAAGCGTACGCGCGGACGCAATCTCTGCCACCAAAAGCAGGTTCGGACATTGCAGGACTCAACGAGACAACCCTCGGCATGTCAAGTTTTATCTCGCCAGCTAAAGGAAAGAGGCTTCACGAGATCAGTGATGACTCTGGGGAAGAGAATGAATATCGCGACAGCTCGGAGTCCCCGCCGCGCAAGAGAGCAAGACTTTGTGTCGCTTCGAAGGTGGTTAAGCGGCATGTCGTGCGCTCACGCCCAGCGAAGACACCTGCAGCGGCAGGATCGCGCTCGCGCGACTCTACGAAATAGATGATAACTCAACCTTGACTCCCTGTAGTACTCATACGTTTGCTCCGGCGCGACGCTGGCAGTGTACTTACTTACCCGTAGTTATTCTGCATTGATACCAATAGGATGGCTCCAGGGCTGATACGCAAAATGCCGTAATGCAGATAAAGCAACTCGTAGCTTCGTACGTCGAGCCGATGATACACAGCCGCAGGAGATCGCAAGCTCACCCGTGCAGACACGTCGGGGTGTGTTGGTCGGACAGTGGACTTGATTACGTCATCAAACTTCGTCCGGAAACAGCCATCAAGTCAGAGCGCTGTGGCCACACAATCCGGTCACTCTCATCCTCTGACCATCATCATCATACGGTCGTAAACTCGAATTCTCGCCCCTATCTCTATCTAACCAAGCCACCTACTCCTTCCATAATGTTAGACACAGGTTCTAGGCACTTTGTTGGTGCCATGCTCCCGAGACGTGTTCCTCAAAACCTTCATGAAACCCCAGGATTGTACTCCTGGTCCTCAAGCAGACTTCTCCAGGGTTCTCCAAGCTTCGTGCGTTCCAGGCATGGGAGAAGAGCGATGGTATGTGCTCGCAATAATCATGGTGATGGCTACACCTGAATCCCAAATCGTGTCCAAGATACTTGCCGTTGAAAAGGCAAAGTTTGTCCTACTTATGAGGCTTTTTTCGGCCTCGGACGAAGAAGAGTGGACAAGCGAAGTCCCAGCATCACCCTAGATACGATAGTGCCCGACGACTGGCTAGCGAGAGGCAACCAAAGTACAAACTTTAAATTCGGATTATATCCTGCTGTCGCGGCGCGACCGCGGCCTCGACCAAGGAAGGGTGGTTCCACAAGAAAGGTCGACATCGTCGAAGCTTACGACTTCAGCACTGCCTTACTAGACATTGAGATTACATGATCTACGCGAAGCCAGACCCATTTACGGATCCTCAAGATTGATGAAAACGGAAAACGCGTCTTCTCCATGCCCCTCCACTAGCCTGTTCAACATGCTCTGAACTGCCCTCCACTACACAGTCCGCATCATTTCCTACACTTAACTGACACGCGATTCACTTCTAGAACAAGTGCGACCGTGCTCTACAAGGGGGACTATTCCCCCCAATCGCAGCATCAAGCGGGGCCTTCAGATGCCGCAAACCGAAAAGTCACGATGCCCTCAACAAATACGCCCCTCCCCTTCGCGCCAGAAAAACGATGTCCTGGTGGATTCCCAGCGAGCTCTTACTACGCCCCTTTCGAAAACCCCAGCCTCGAGAGCTCTTCGTTCCGCGCTTCACTCGTTTTGTCTCATGCGGCGGCCCATTTTCCAGACGGCATCCGCATTTTTCTTTTTTCAGCTCGTCATCGTTCACAGATCGGCGGATCTCGGCTCACGGTTTATCCGTTGGGATCGCTCGTGATCGCAATTTCAACCGACAAAGGTTTTTTCGACTATGTCGCGCGTGTGCTCTGACCTGCTTTCAGAGTTTTTCTGGCGCTTCGACTCACTTGACAGACGAACAGCGGGGACTAGGGACCCGACTGTCCATCACTTGCAAACACTCGAGAGAGAAAGCAACTATATCAAGGACGCTCTGTGCAGACATTCTTGAAAAGGAGGGCCGCAGGCAGGGAGAATAGAAGGAAAAGAACACGTTAGAGAGAGAGGTTGCGCCGCCCCGCAGGATTCAACGCCCCGCCGCACACGCAGAGAGGCATGTTGGAGAACATGACGAGGCATTTCCCGTGTCGAAATGTCCACCAGTAATAGACTCCCGACACAAGCACAGAATCGCCACGAACCTTCTAGTTGGCCGACCGCTTATCGTGTTAATCCAATCATCTCCCTGATGTTTGGTCTTGCGATGTATACTCGCGCATATATAGCGTACGATCTGCGGACTAGAATCACCGTGTCTAGGTGTTCTTTAGAACGGACACTTGGCGGCGACCCGCGGATTCATCCGAAAGCTGTTGGTTCGAATCGAAACACATTATCGTTGTCTTGAAAGATCACAAGGTACCCCACGTTTCTGAGAACCGTTTCTGTAGCGGTGGCTGATGTTTTCGTGACGGCCGTCAAAAAACTCAGGAAAAACTCTTTGACACAAATATATGCTCAAGACGAAGACGATTGGCGAGTATCTGACTGCAAACATGATCGATTGTACATCAATCGCATTCGTCTTCAGGATATCGCTTGATCCTCAGTGGAAAGCGCTTCTATAGACGTACGAGAATTTGTGCAGGGTGTGCTTCATCGACGCTCTGATATAAGTGAGTGATTGAATTTACAGCCTGGCTGTGACCCCTAACGACCCATCCTCCCTAGCGCTTTACTGTAACGTTTGACGCCGCTGGTCTCGTTCACCGAGACATAAGCTCAGGAGAACGTCATGATCGACAATCGCAGGAGGACACGTGGCGTAATTGGTCGACTGGGACCATGCAGGATCCAAGAATGAGCCCACGCGCGGGTGTTGTCGTATAACTAGCTACATTGAAGCCGTCGATTCGTTCCCTCTGACGTTTCCATCTCTTGCCAGGGCACCTGGCGTTTTATTGCGTCTAAGTATGCTTGTCGCCAATCCAGACAAAACTCATGAAACATAACGGACGTAGCATCCAATCGGTGTTTTGGATACTTAACGTTCGCGGCGCCATGAAGTGGTAATTGCCCTACCTGACAAGATATTACCCTTTGACGGCTGTTCGTACTAATGCAAGCTGGCCGCTTATGGTCGTCGAATAGGCGGAGTTTTAAGGGGGACTGGAACGTCATTACTCCGATTGTTGGAACATCTGCGTCTTACTTCGGACGTCCTCCATGAACTGGTAAAAAAGCTCTCGGTTCTGTTGGTGGAAATTCCACAACGCCAGAACGGTTGCCCAGCGTTCAAAACTATGCGGGACTTTCATGCCGAGATCATGGAGATGCTCGATCTGGCCCCGCAACCTACTTTCTGGGCTCCAAAAAAATTCGCATCCGCCCCTTTCTGACTTGAATACCTCCCCACCCTCTCAGACAATCTCGCACGATGGATCTTCTCAACTACTTGGTGCTCAGGAGGTAGACAGGTCCCGGGGCCGTCCGGGGTTGCTCGGTCAGGATCAACCAATACTTCGCTGAAGGTTGCCGAGGCGGTCAGAGGGCAGCAAAGAAACATTTCACGGTCTGTCAATCATATCATCATCCACCACATCTCCCACGGAAACGTCGTGGAGATTGAACGCATGAACGTATAACCTGGATGCTCAAACGTCGGCGCAGTGGATGTAGAATAAATAGACAACGTTATGATCCAATAGAGCTCATTCAATGCCTAAAGCCTCAAAGTTGCTCGCTGGATGCGTGCCGTAACTAAGAGTGATGCAAGCACAGCCTCTCCGTGAATATGCTTTCCTCTCCTTTGACATCGATTATTTGCGTCGTGACTTGCGGAACCCATCAGGTGATTGCTTGGAGTCGTTTCCCCTTCAACATCTCCTTTGTGTCATTCTCCTTTACCATTCGTCGCTTCTTTTCGGCCAACCATGGCTACCGCAGAGATCTCCCGTGTGATGTAGGGCTCGGCGACAATTGTTCCATAGTTTCTCTTCATCCCTAGAGCAGCCTGTGAGCCCGGAGATTGAGAGGGGAGCGCCTTACGCATGAGGTCCAGCGACTCTTGGGACAAGGCTGGACCTTTGTAGCGGTGAGATGGCTTGAGTCATATAGCGTAGTGGCAAAAGCGTCAACCTCATTCTGAGTTTCCGCTGTGGAAAGAGGAGGAAACTGGTTCGTCCACCATGTCATTGTCTTTCCAGCCATCTTCAGCTAGAGCCTCTTGAAATCCTGCGACGATCCACCATGCCGGGTCCGAGACCTGCTTTTGCGCTTGCTCGTAGCCAATACGCAAGGTCGGTATAGTTTTGGCCAGACTCTCCAGGCCGTAGAGCGTGTGTAGGCATAGGGTGAATCGAGATATCAGTCGCTTGAAAGGCTGACAATCGAAGGGGAAATTCGTTGAGCACATCGTTGAGCAAGAGATCGGTTTTCCCTTGGGCGTCCGTTTTCGTAACTTCACCAGAGAAGATGCGCTCGCGACCAGGACTAAAGGCAGAGTTTGTTGAGAAGGGCAGTCTTATCAGAATGGGACACGAAGTGCAAGGCAAGATACACCAAAAGCCCAGAATAGAGATTCCAAGTCGTCGGTAAGCGTGTGCACCTTTCGAGGATTCTTCAGGAGGGCGATAGACAGACATTGGAAGGTTGCCTATAATCAATGAGAACAATACCGAAATAAGAGGAGAGCAATGTTTACGCTTCGGAAGGGTAGAAATTGGTCCACATTCTTCTCGACTTTGGTGGAATGATCCCAATCGTTCAGGATGCCCATGATCCCTGTTTCACTTTCTGTGAGCACGAACAAGATGTTACCGAGACTGATGTCACGATGTAGAACCTTCGCTTCGTCATAAGCTAGTTTGATACCTTCATAATCGGGACGTGATGAGCGATAGTTTCTCAGTATGGTAGTACACTCACATTTCAAGCGATGTCACAAAACACCTTCGTCACTTCCCGTGAGCTTTTGAGGCAAGGTTAACCGGGTAAGCAACGTCCTGTACAAGCCTACAGTGTCGGGGCGTCCGAAAATAAGTTCCGCAAGGAGCACGCCACGGGTATGGTTTTGAAGCCGAAGGTTTGAATCTCAGTGCGCTGACAACACCTCCTGTCTCCACATCACCACCGCAAGCCACAGCGCAGAAGAGATGGAATGCTGTGCTGCTTTGAGGAGGGAATATGCGTCGTCTTCTTCCTTGGTAAACATATTCTCGTCGTCCATTGCCCACGAGTCCCTTCAGTAACTTGACAATTTTTCTCTCGGAGATCGTAGGCAAGATAAACGCGCGTCATTCGCCCGAAGAGGCCCATGTGTAGTATAGAAGGCGCGTCCCACAAGAAAGTGACGAGGCTTGTCCATGTGACGATCCTTCACCTCGACTTTGTGTATGGGGTAGTTGGTGTCTAAGGCTGCACAAACAAACTCAGCGCCGTTCCTGATCTTCTCCGAAGCCTGACTGATAAACTCTTTGACCGCGCTGTAGAACATCTTAGGTAAACGAGGACCTCTGATTAGCTCCACTGAGTCGTCCCATCCCTGTTGAGCAGGCGTCATAAAGAAGAATCGCCAAAGAAATTCTGCGAGAAAGTCGGTCTTGATGTAATCGAACGCCTCACTAACAAGTGCACTAGCATATTGGGCGGGACACGTACGGTCCCAGCGAAGGATGCGCGCAAAGTTGGAGCATATAACGATTTGCCAGATGAACCGCCGGTGTTGCCTGGGAAAGCTGTGCGTCTGCGTATCGAAGCCAGCTGGTCCCGGGTCTTACGAGGTACGTCACTTTCCCGTTCGATTTCGACGGCTCTTTGGGGTGATCGAAGTTGTCTGTGAAAGGATCGGCGTCTTTGCTAAGCTTGAACTCGATCGCAAGTGCCTCCTTCGTAAACTCAAAAGCTTCGCGGGCCAGTAGTCCGCGAGTGCGCCATTGCCTGGAGGTAGTCTTGGCCGGCAAGACTCGCACTCCAATATCCGGACGGAGGGTGCGAAGTCGAGGAGTGGCGATCCGCGCTCACGATCACTTCGATGTTCTGGCGCAAGAGAGAACAGTCGAGCATGGCTTGGACCTAAAAGGAGGGGAAAGGAGGGCCCATTCATTGGTGGCCTATATATTGAGATAACGAACGACTCACAAACGGATCGTACATGTGAACCTCCAATTTCGCTTTGGGAACTGATGCCCAGTCGATATTGGGTGTCGGCTTTCGCACACGCAATCAGCGTCCTCGAGAAAGACGGCCTTCAAAAGTTTGTAGGGGAGTGGGGCCAACGTGATAGCTCCGAACGCGGCGGTGGCTATAGTCCAGATATTCGCCTCGACGGCTGTTTTGTGCTTGCTGTCCAAAACCTCCTTGAGACCCATGAATGGAGCGCAACTTGCTCTGGAGGCTTAATTGTGGCCATCTCAAGGAGACACGTAGTTGTGCGATAGATGAGTGAAAGAGCAAACTAGACTCGAAGTCGCGCTCTTGCGCCCAGTTTGTGCAGGTGGCCGAGGAAACTGATGCTTCCGCTCTCCGTTTGAATTACCGGAAATTGATGGCGTCCCCGTGTGCGACCTGTTGCACCCTCAACCAAAACGGTCATCTCGCATCCGGTAAAGCATTCTCACCTTACATTATACCTATGTGATGCTAGTCGTATTAATATGGATGCCTGACCGTCGGGGGACCTCGTGCACCTGACGTCTAGAATCTTATATCGCCGAAGAAGACCATGTCGCTTTGGACACGAACCACTGCTGAGTTATCACCTGCGATGAACTGGTTAGAGACCGGCTCATGTTCTGGTACGCAACATATTACCAGATTGTTTTGGAGCTGAATGTCATATAGCTCAGGGTTTGTAGGTCACGATGACGTTCAGCACGATCAACACAGGTTATGGTAGACAGCCTGTCCTTGAACGGCCAATACGGACAGTTCAACCTCCCGAATTATTCTCTTGTATTCATAATGAGACGCCGTAATGAGATATAATCACATTTCCTGGCAGGATTCTTTATACATCTACACCGTCTTAGTACAACCATCACAGACAGGGAGAAGTGACGGACCAAATGACCATGTCTACCCCTCCATCCCCACATCATCCACTTCCATACTTCCCGCATCCGTACCAAATATCCTCGGACGATCTGCCCTCTTCGCCTTCTTCGCTGCCTTCCTCAGCGCCCGCCCTGTTCAGCGGATTCGCCCCCGCAAGGCCATGCGCGTGCACCGTGAAAAACAAAAACCGGCGCGTCGTATGAAGGCACGTCATGTGACCGTCTCAGGCGCTTGGGCTGGCGCTCGCGCGTGTCGGTCTCCTGGGCGTGCGTGGCGACGCTAAATGCAGAAGGCGAGGGCGACACTGAGCGTGCGCGTTTTTTGGGAGAGGACAGAGTTGATGGACATCATGCTGGTCCTAAAAAGCGTCAGTCGTTCAACGTTGGCTGAATATAAAATGAGCGCGGCGCACTTACTCGGCGTCCATGTCCATCTCGCCTGCGTCCTCGAGACTCTGATCCTCGACAAACATCTCTTCTTCGGCAGCATCTGGCGCAAACGCCTCCCTCGTCGGCTGCTTCTAGCACTTCCATGCCATCGTTTCCGCCAAAGTCGAAACCGGGCAGGCTGAAGGCGGGGGCTAGCTGCTGAACGATCTGCGCCTGCCCCACACTTTCGGCACCCGGACGGACTTCGCCTGCAGCGGTCATCGATGGTAACGACGACGAGGGTGAACGGGTGGGAGGAACGGAGAAGAAGGGGATTTTGTGATGGTTCCAGTCGCTGAGGACCGTCCGTGCTGCTGCGAGGACGTCCGGCGTGCCACCCTAGATCAAAGAATAAGATCACAAAAGTGGCAACAATGGACTTATGCTTACTTTTAGTAGCCTACCGGTTGTAAGCGCGAGCATCGTGAGGAACTCAAGGGTTGGCCCGATCTGCGGGAGGTTGTAGATTTTGAGCAGAGTATCGTGGTCGGTTCTCTCAAGGATCTCTTCAACTAATGCAGGCCAGACAGTGTGATCAGATTATTTGTTCGTATATAAATAAGCCACGGAGGACATACCAAGAGCGATGGGATCCTGCAAGTCCTCAACTTTCACAACGTTTCTCAACAGTACGCCGTTTCCTTTGGGTCTCGGACGACCGGCACTGTCGACTAGGTCGTCGGCATCGTCGAAAACCACACCAGGTGAATCGACAATCTTCAATCCATGCTCAAGTTGAATGGTCTGAAGTGTCTGTGTGTGTCCTGGAGTAGATGCTACAGCGCAAACCCTAGAGGAAACGAGTTGAGTATAGTAACCTCGATGTTAGCCCATCGATCGACAAACCTTACTCCCTCTTAAGCGAGTTGATGAGACTACTCTTGCCAACGTTGGGATAGCCCACTACACCGACCGTCACACTTTGCTTGGCCTGTTTTCCTGCACCGGAGCCGACAGAAGGTCGGTATGCCTTCAGAAGTTTGACGAGAGCAGAGGGGCGGTAGCAGAGGACAGGTTGGAACGTTGATTATTTGAGGCGGAGCGGAAGGGGAGTGTGGGGGTGGAATGCCGTAGGTAGCGAAGCCAAGCCTGGGCATTATCTTTCGGTATGAGATCTGTGATGGTCGACCCGTCACGCATACCCAAACATGTGAAAGTTCCCCAAACGTACCGATCTTGTTTAAAACAAACACAAGTCTTTTCCCTTCCGATTCTCGTCTCCGCACCTCCTCTTCTACCAGCCTACTCCTACAGCCCTCGGGATCCCTTGCGTCAAGCACTAGCAGTACGACCATCGCTCTCATCAATGACTTGATGCAGGGCGCGCACATGATGCTTTCGTAGCTGTTCCTTGGTCTGAGTCTTGCGTCCTTCGCTGGTAGAAGCGTCCCGGGTTTGTGTACCAGGGTCTACGAGAGACATGGACGAGGAAGACGCCGATGCAGCAAGGGCAGCGAGAGAGGAAAGGGTGGGCTCTGAGGCCATGGTCGCATCTGGGTCGATTATACGGGGTCCAGCATTCTACGAGAAGCCCAATGTGAGTTGTTGATTGGCACTTCTTTCATTACATGACATACGCTCATGGCTGCTGCAGCGTGTGCTCGCGCTTTTTCGGCATTCTTTTGTTTGCAAGTGGGTAGACGAGGGACACCTGGGTCCTTCTTGAGTTCTGTGCGAAGGTTTTAGGTTTCTGAGCTTGAGTTTTAGGCTGCTCTCGCGGAGCGGTCAAACATGGCTCACTTGAGCGCAAAGGGACCTCTGGTTTTCGCACTTCTGTAGTACGTCTTCAGCGCTTCTCGGCATACGCACATATGTCTGACTACGCACTGTTTCTCCCCATGGTGGCTGTTGGACGTCCGAAAGGACCGATGGTACGAAGAAACGCAGTCGAGTTGTGCGTTCTTGCCCTGGCGCAAAAATGGGTACCCCGCCTGTTATGTCCGAAAAAAGGAGTTATTTGCCGACTTTTGCGGCGCCAAGTAGGTCCCGCCCAAAATAGCCGAAATTGCCCAGTTGCCGCGCCAAGCGTCGTGTCCTCTCTCCACCTCCTCTCTATGCTGCCGCCGGCTTGCGCACCGCGACGGCACCCGTGATGACTGCGTGGCCCCTGTCAAATATTCAGCGACGGTTGCATCGGACGCGTCGACCGGTACGGTATCCGGACCTTGTCGCGGTCGTGGGCAGGGGCAATCAAGCGTTGGCCCAACCCTGACCGCGCCAGAGTCCTGAGGAAACGGGTTCAAGTGTTTAGACGTGGTGAGGCCTCGTGCGTGCTCAGGTGATAATATTGAGAAGCGAGCTTGGAAGCTGTGACACTGTGCGTCATGCCCAATAGAACCGCGCCATCTTCCCACTTCCCACTCACAACACGCCCGCCCCGTGCCTAGCTCGCCCCAAGTCACCTTTACCCAAGCGACCGCGATCGACCTCACCATGATCGGCAACATTCCGGTGCGTCCACCAGAGGTATAAATACACCCAGCCCAAGTCATCGAGGCCAGAACAGAGCTCCAAGATGGCTTTCGGTCTTTCAGTATGCTTTGCCACAATCGCTGCGTGGATGGCCCTCTCCCCTGCGGGCATTGCTGCTAAGCATGTAAACGGCTTCAGCCAGTCATTCTCTGGGGTCAACTCCACGGTGGCACCCGCCGGTCTCCCTGCTCAGGCCGTGGTACGTACTTTCTATCCTCCCGCAAATGCAACCCTTGAACTCACGTCTGCCTAGTTCGTCAACCCTCAGTCTTTTGCAGTGCTGGGCACAAACGCGTCCTTCCGCCAGGCTGCGACCAACCACGTTCAAAACCCCACGCAACACCAGTGCACCATTCTTCCAGGCCTTCCACCCCCGACTTCGTGACCAAGGTCCTCGGGAACAGTGCTTCCATTCGGGTTATTGCTTCCAACCAGGCTTCGCGTTCGCTCACGAGGCCCCTATCTGGAACCCCGACACCGATGAGGTTTTCTTCGTCAGCAATGACGGCGGTGCGCTGGGCTTGGCAGCGACATCAACCACAATAACCAGATTGCCAAGATCAGCCTCGGCGAGGTCGCGCCAAAGCCGCAGACGCATCCGGTGACAAGACACGAGTGCTCTGAACGTCACTGTCACTGCCGTAAAGTGCACATTCAGTTTTATCTCTTCCCTTCTGATCACTGTGCACAGTTGTCGCTTCCCGAGACACAGTCCAAATGAACAAACGGTGGCACCGGCCCATACAACGGCAAGCTCCTCTTCGTCAATAGCGGACGCGGAGAGCTCCCTCCCAACATTGTTGCAATTGACCCGCTTCCCCGAACAACACCACTGTGCTCCTCGACAACTTCTTCGGACGCCAATTTAACTCTCTCAACGACATCAAAATCCACAAACAGACCGGCCTGCTCTACTTCACGGACGTCACGTGTGTACATGTCTTCTACGGGCTCCCACACCCACTAATATTGCGACACTCGGGCTATATAGTTACGGCGGCTTCCTGAACCAATTCCGGCCCGGCCCTCTCGTTGCGAACGCAATCTATCTCTTCGACCCGGTCACGCGTCGCGTCAAGGTCGTTGCCGACGGGTTCGATAAGCCTAACGGCGTCGCGCTCTCCGAGGACGGCAAGTCCGCATTTGTGTAAGCTTGTCCTTTGGCTTCGCAGGGACCCACGCTCAACTATTGACTCCCAGCACTGACACTGGCATCATGAACGGCGTCTTTGGCGTAAACCAGACTGCAGCCTGCGACTATGTGAGTGTGCGTTCTTATGAGCACATGAAATGGAACTTATTGTCATGTGCAGCTACCAATTCGACATTGACCAAAAGACTGGTGTCTTTACCAAACCGCCGCATGTTCGCGTTCGTTGACAGCGGCGCGTCCCCGACGGTATTCAACTCGATACCCAGGGCAACGTCTACTCTGGCTGCGGCGATGGTGTCCAGGTGCGCCCTTCCGATCTCCCATCTCAGGTTTCCAACTCATTGCGTCTACAGGTCTGGGATCCCACCGGCACGCTCATTGGCAAATTCTTCCTCAACACCACGTCGGCGAACATGGTCTTCGCTGGCAAAGGCCGCCTTGTCCTCCTTGCCGAGACTGAGGTGTACCTCGCCGAGTTGAAGGCGGGAGGTTTCGATCTCTCTTCCCCTTGAGCAAAATCTACTCAATATTATGTACGACACGGTAATGTGATTGACGCAGGAAAGTATGAAGTAATGTGCTCTGTACCCGTATATGCTTGAATACAAAAAGAGATATTTACGAAAACGTTGACCTCATAAATTCTGCTCTTGTACGTCTCATCGTTCGCAAAAATGACGACGGTAATTCCTCAATGATCCGAGAACTCAGACTCCGATTGACTACTCCATGGAGAACCGCAGGCGTAAGGATCAGAGGCGTGGCGTGAGAAACCTGCCAACTCGAGTGCTTGACGTGTCGGCGCTTCATAAAGTTCGTATGCTATCCGGTCCTCCCGACCAGCTCGGGCAACGCGATCCCAAGTGCTCCACTTCCGCGTAGATACCTCAGAGGTACCTAATTCCAGCGACTCTTAACTACCTAAGAGGGTCTTCTTGTGAGCTCTCTACAAAAATGCGTTCGAATTGTCCCGTCGGCACCAGCATGTTAAGCCGTACTCCCGCTATCAGAACCGTAATGTTTTCATCTATTTCTGCACCATGCATCATGCTTATACTTGCCTATGTTTTGGCTTTTGACAGCACAATGGTCCTTCCTCTCCCGGAGACAAGCTTGAAAAGCGAGTTCGTGGGGGTCAAGACTTCTCATCGTGAATTTAGCAATCTACTGCTCGGTCGAGACCTCCTAACAATTATCGACTCATCATGGTCGATAAACCGACTTGAGCACGAAATAACCGACTTCAGAGTTGTCAAATTCCTGAAGTGTGATCTTTCTTCATATACCCCACTCAGCCTAATCGTCGACGTCTGTGATCGCTCACGCGCAAGACACGGGAACGGCTGCTCTGTCGATTATACCGTGGTCTGTGACTTTAATATGCTTGAACGACAGCACTCGACTTTCAGACCGTCCCTCAAGACACATCTCCCGCTAAGTACGAATATTTGTGTCTAATCGAGTTGTCAGCAGAACGTTAGGGAAGACGCTTCGATAGCTCCTATGGACAATTTCTCAGGAATAGAAAGGAATTCAGAGCTGTTAACTAACCACCAAGGACCACGTTTTTGGCTCGCTGATGGGGTTAACTTATTAGGACATTTGGTCAAAGCGTTGAGACTAAAACGAGCGACCACGCGCTCGGCGCCTCTTCATCTCTACCTTGTTGGCGTTCGGCCACCATACTCGTCGTCAACTCTTCTACAGCAACTGTATACTATCTCTATGGCCGCAGCTGTTCCTTCGCAGCCGCTGGCACTCACACGCGGGTGTTAAACGTCCCCACCACAGGGACGGTAGCCAACAGCACGGAAAGAAAACCTTACATACAGTAAGCAAGTGGCCGAGGATATCATGTCGGTGCAATGACTATCGAAGAATTCCGACTACAATATACGAAGGAAGTCAAGCTCGAGAAGCCTCTTCCGAAGGTCGACTGGACGTCCGTACTCAAGGCAGCTACTGAGAACGAGATGTACGAGCCTTTTGTGAGTAGCACGCCGTCTCGCCACTGCTGCACTCTGTGATGTCTTCCCTCATAGGTCATTGCGGCGCTTCGTGATGGTCTACTGCGTGAAAATATCGAGATCTTGTCAGTGCCGACCGCTCCTCTCTCACCTCTCCTTTGAGACCCGGATATTGGTATCCGAGTCCTTGGAGGCGACACTCCCTCCAAGCAATGGAAAAGACCGTGGCCTGGTCCTCATCGAGGCTTTCGACTTTCGCCACCACGTCGCTCGCCATCGAGTTCAAGCTCAAGTCGGATGCGGACCCCTTCAGAGACAATTTCAAGCACCCGACGAAGTTACCATTCGAACGTATCGCTGACCAAGCACGCAAGACTCGTGGCCAGTTGGCAAAATATTACGTGGAGGACAGTTCTCCCATCAACATCGTTGTTTCGTCTGGCAAGCTCTGGTCTGTGGCAACATTGTTTTACTCGTATTATCCGCTGGGACCATTCTGGTGCACTTGTCTCTGAGGCCTTCGACTATGTGAAAAAACGAATATCTCGCGGAATTTCTGTGGAATTTCTATCACATGACACCGAAGATGCAAGGCTGGGATGACTCTGTCTCTCTGGTTGGGGCTGTTGCTGAGAGAGAGATACTTTATAATGCCATTATCGCACTCATCTCTGACAGCAGAATCAGAAAAGGGGACAACCTTACTTGGGCGGATATTGCTTTGAACGAGGAGTTTCCCGTACATAAAGTCGAAGTCAAGGACAAGTACACCTGTCAGGACGTACCATTCCTCCTAGGTCGCGCCTACTCCACGTGGAACTTGGTCCAATCGGCCGGGCGGAACTCGTTGGTTCATCGCATATGACCTCAAGCACGGCCAATCTTAAGATGCTGAAGGACTCGTGGAGGGTTGAGAATGCAACCATCCTACAAGAGATGGATGCTTGCTCACTTTTAAAGCATATCGGAGTCTCGAACGTCCTCAAGGCGACTTGTCGAGGCGACGTCATGGTCTCGGTACCGCACAACGAACCACCGTCCAATGAATGTCGCCACAAAACCACTTCCTTGGCGAGCACCATGCAATGCTACATTTGGGATGTTTCGACACTGTAGAACAGTTGAAGATGTGGGATACCCCATGAAACTGCTTGACTAGCTCTCGACAGGGCCGTCGTCGTGGTGCGCGATATCATCAAAGGTGGGTATTGCGTACCACAATACGTTCAGCATTCGGGAGCTTACTCCATTTGCAGCCATCAAAGATGCATATCTAGGCTCGGCTGGGTCTTCTCCATCGCAATGTTAACGTCAAGAACATTATGTTCGTTTTCACTGATGTCGACGAAACAGAAGTCGGCGTCAAAGGTGTCTTGACAGGCTGGGACCGATTCGATACAGGTCACCAAGCTTACGATGCACAGTCCCCTTTCCACATCGTAAGTGAATCATGTCCTTGGCTTAATTCTATTCCCCGTATTGATAAACGTTGCGCGATCGAAATGACGCAGCTCACTCACCAGTGCATGATGTCAAGCTCCTTGAATCGGGTCTGTTAGAAGAACCCACCAAGATACACGAGCTCATTGACGATCTGGAATCCACCTTCCTGGGCACTCGTTCATTTTTGGGATTCACCATGTGTCTCATCCAAATCGAACAATCCTTCTCAACAATGACCCCTTCGGCCCGGGCCGCGAAACTCTCGTTCATGGGACAATCACTACTGGCCTTTTCGCGCCTCGGGCAAAGAAAGAGCTGCTGAAGGATACTAGCGCGCTTCGAAACCTTCCATTTGCTTCTGCGGGATATCGAGACCTCTTGGACCACCTTCTGGAAAAGCATGAGATGTACTATCGTTACAGAGGCTTCAAGACATACGGTCAAGACGAGCTGAGCAAGTACCAGGATACACGAGATCAACTTTCCAGCCCCGACTGGTGGATCAAAACATTGGGGCGATTCCTTGACACCGGCAAGTGGGAACGAAAACGATGTTGTGAACGATATCTTTCCTCCAGTGTCCGCAGTTCGCCAACGTGGGACAGATGGATGCCCTAGCATATTTGCGATTCGATGCTAGTCACATTGATGCGTCGACTGGCAGACCGCAGACAACCCTGGTCTCTTCGGAGAAAACGGCAGTGGCCATACCAGCACCATCCACGAACCTTTCGCTATCCATCTACCATGGTCAACAAAGGTTTCGATCCTGCGGAAGAGTCATCTAGCCTGGGCTCTACAAAGTCGCGCTCTTTCTGCTGTGTCGGTCGATCCAGGCATGCGTAGGAGACATATCAAGAAGCGTGATCGAAGGGCTTCAGAGAACGACCCGATCAAGAAAGTCGCAGGGTGGTCGTCCTACATGTCTGGCGAAAAGACTGCTGTATCAAGTAAACGACTCGCCACCGAGCTAGCGTACTAAACGATGTGATGCAGCACCACTTTCATACGACTAGTAGCACTGACATGAGATATATCTGTAGCAAGATCTACACAGATGTAAGCATAATGCTTCCCCGGCCTGTAGTCGGTAGCAAAGACTGTGAGTAGATCACACAGAAAGTTGAGGAACTTATTGCTATGTGAAATCATATAATTACTCGAGCATCGGTCTTTGAAGTAGTAGTAGTAAGTAGGGTCCAGCGCGTTATGTGTGTGACAGACTAGCCAATAATCGTCTACGAGTTGACGTGATTCCCCGACCAGACAACAGTGGCATGACTGTAGTGTGTGCAGGGAATCTCAAGAGAGTGCGGCGACGACGGCTACTTGCTCCCTCGTGCACTATGCCATGATTGAGTCGGCGCGCAATCAGCGTGAGAATGTTTGGGAACTACACGCGGGCACGGTGATGTTAGCGCTGTGGCCGACTTTGTTCAGTGATGGCTCGTCGACATCACTTCCTCCCTCACCACATCAATCCATCCTCTCTTGTTTACATTCATCCTCTGTGAACTTTGGCCTTGAATATCTGTTGCGCTTTCTCATATCAATCCACCCATGCACACGCACCGAACTGGCTGTTTCGTAGGGCGCGATGCCACCCGAACGGATTCTTAGAAGACTTCATGAAACCTACGTGAGGTCCATCCGCCTGCGACAACCGCCGCATATGATTTACATCGAAAGTGTCCCTCAAGAAACTCAGTACCAGATATGTGCAAGGCTCTGGTAAGTGCCAGTGCAAATCTTCAACATACTTCGCTCACATCGGGTTCAAGGTCCGAGCTATTGAAGTCCAAGAGCTGTCCTGGTATGCGTTTCTTTCAGAACCAGAACGCAGAAGCAGTGGCATAGCGAAGTGACTACGACATCGTGGAGTATCTTGCATCCAGCGAGATCGATGATTCTGCAGCGGGGAAGGGATCAGGTATAAATTCAAATATGGCCATTTCCCCGCACTTTGCAGCCCCGAATGCGACCTGCGGCCACGGAAAGGAGCCAAAAAGAAGGTCGACGTCGTTGAATCCTATGACTATGCTACGCTCTTCTCGATATTGAGGTCCAGCACCGGGCTGTGTAAGCGGATCCGTTCAACCGACCCATACGACGACGAGTCTTCTAGCTTTGCTTCGCAGCTTTCTCCTGCATCTTCGGTCCGGACGCACTCGCCGCCACTCCCTACGAGCTCCATTCCAGTACGAGTCAACTCCCTCAGGCGCTAAATAAACCCTTGGGCCCGAAAAACCGGCTCGTCACCAACAATCCTCCGTCGACTCTCCGAACTTCTCAGGACCATCGCGCATGGAGACCCGGCTCAAACATCAGAGCGCCCCTGAACCCTGGCAGTCACCAACGCGTCAGAAGTCGCGCAGTCGTCATCATCAAGCGCAGAGTTCTATCAACTGTTTATGAAAACCCTAGCATCTGAAAGTACTGCCTTTCGCGAATCCCTCATCGCTCACGCCGCGTTGCAATTTACTCGAAATCACCGTATCTTCTTCCTTCAACTCGTCATATTCGACCGCTGGGCTCGATTTATTCGCTGGGAACGCTCGGGCGCGATATCAACCGAGCGTTTTGACTATGTCACGCAGCCCGACATACTTTCCGAATTCTTTTGGCGGTTCGCTCATCTAACCGATGAACAGCGTGGTCTTGATCCCACGGTTACCATAGCCAATCTTCGCGAAAAAATGCTGTTCAAAGACTGCGCTCAAGGATTTCGTTTGGGACATGAAGGCCGGATCTAAGAACGGAATCCCGACACGCAGCTTACCCAACGCCGAAGCGAGTCTTAGAAGACACGAAGGGATGGCCATTGTGGAAAATCCACATTACAGATGCTAGTCGGGAAGATCTGACAGAGGTTGTCGTTGGACGACCACTGTCTGATTCTTGTCACGTATTCGGTGCCGTGCCACTCGAGCTACATTGCTTATGATCTCAAGCAGGACCGTCTGGTTTTCTTGAAGGACACGTGGGTCGGTATAGATCACCCAAAACTGCTCGTCGAGTCTCAGACGTACAACGATCTCGAGAAGCACAAGGTACCGCACATCCCTAATCTTTTGTTCGGTGGGGATGTACAGCCAGAAGGTCAACCGTTGCAAGAAACTTTGACACAAGTCTATGCAGTCGGAGAAGATGAATGCGCGCGCAACGAATTACGCCCACGATCGATACGTCCACCCATCGTATCGTACAAGATATTGCACTATCCGTGTAGAGAGCGTAGTACTGCACCGGAGGGAGTTTCCTACAGGGTATTACATGATGTACTTCTGGGTGAGAACATCTTCCACTTTTACTTCTCGCGGCTCATTTCGCCTTGGATAGCCAGCTATGTCGGAAGCAACGGCATATAGTAAAGCTGTGCCTTCTACATCCGTGATTTGTAGTATTGGGAACGTAATGATTGACAGTTAATGGGTCGAGGCGTACTGAACGATTGGGATCACGCGGGCAAAAAAAATGAGTGTTGGCGCGAGGCGTCGTGAGTTACTGTTATTTGGTCATGGATATTCTAAACGCATCTGGTTTATCATTAGGGCACATGGCGTTTTTATGTCTGTGTTCCTTTGCTTTCTAACGCCGGGAAGCTCCACAATATTGCCGATGACTTGGAAGGTCTCTATTGGGTGCTTTCTTTTTGGCTCTATGAAGCTATTCGCGCTGTACCTGGACAAGAAGTCCTCTCCACGTCTTCGACTGGCAAGGTCTCAACGATAATGGGCGTAAAATTGGCGGTAGAGTTCATAAGCGAAACTGGATCGAGAATGCCACCCAGTTGGATGCTTCCGCTTCACCATGTCCAATTCTTCACAGAGTTTCCTTCGCGACTCACAACTCGTTTTCTGGTTTGAAATTTTGTACTACGCGATAGGAAGATATCGTCTCCAAGCCCAACGGCCAGCACTCGCGAGCAACTGGACACACGGACGCACCTCACGACAGCTGCTGATCACGTCTTTTGGGCTTGCCAGATACGCGGCCGTTCTGAGATCATTGTGCGAGACCAGTGAGCTCGCGCCAAGACCCAATTCCCAAGACGCCGGCTCTAGCCTCCAAGGTTTCCTGGAACGTGCTTCGACATCGACACCAGGGCGGGCGCTGTCTCCGCCTGCAGGCGACGCGGCATCGAAAGCTCTCCTATGCGCGACCTCAGCAATAACTCTCCTTCCAAATCTTCCGGAAATCCGAAAGCGACCAGCAGAGGTTGACGAAGAGTGCAACGCACGTCTCACACGCAGCAAGAGGCGCAAGCTTGGTCTGTAAGGCGGAATGACCTCAATATTGCGAAGCAGCTCTGTACCATTAGTCTTGCTCTCGTTTGTGATTCAATATACTTTCTCCCTCATGTACTAGCTCAGCCACACCAGTTTTGTATCCCGATTATTCATACGGCTGATACATTAACCACCGTATTGTGCAAGACATCGCCTATCAGACAAAGAGCTCGCTACATGCAGTGAAGTTTCTGTAGATGCTACAACGACGCACTGAAGGGTGCGATCCGTTTATGAGGATGCATGCCCTGTCGTAACTGAAAATTGCTGCACAGTTATCAGAGAAGCGTATAATAGCGCTGCACTTCTACACCGAAATATCGGCATTAGACATGTTTGTGATCGATAGCAAAGGTCGATCTATACTGAACAGTCTGGAATGACTAGGTGATAGGCCACCCTGATCTCAAGCTGCTCTGGGTTCGACTCCGCGAATCACCATCTCCGCGCTTTTCTACTTATGGTCATTCCACGTTCCCTCTGTTCAAGTGCGTCCACTCCCCTGACCCCACCCCACCATAATGTCGGCACCCCGTCTTCTTTCAACGCCAGTGAAGGGAAGACAAATTACTGGCTATGAAACCGAAAAAAAGAAGGCTACGGATGCGCGACTGGAATATGTCAATGTAACCAGAGGACACTGGCGTGGGCCTGTGGAACCCATGGCGTTCATTGACGACCGACTTCCTATCGGCCAACAATCTGAACAATCTGGGACTGACAGTGTACCGAACGCAAATTTCGACTGTCTGAACGAGGCAAAGGACGAAAGTGAGATGTACAAGTTCTTCGTGAGTGCTCTTGTTTCGTCTTTGCTAGCAATTGCGTTAATCATCTTACAGACGCAAGCTCTCGGGAAAGTCAGATTTCCTCACAACGTCGACTTCTGATATCAGCGGACAAAAAAAACCAGCTCCCATCAATTGAGACCCGACCTTAGCTTGCGTATAACCCCGCCGCTCCCGAAGAATAAACGGAAAATGCGTCTACTCGAGGTTACTGAGGCACCACATGACGATATCAATACTGCCCTCTGTATAGAGCTCAAATTCAACTACACGGACGACCCATTTGACGACGGGAAACCAGGAGAACCCGAATCAATGTTTGAGACGACTAGTCAAGGCGCGCGGAACACGAGAGGTCAGCTAGCCATGTATGCTGACCGACAGCTCAAGCATCAGCCACGGTGTTTTGTGTATCAGATAGTGTTGTTGCTCGCCACGCCAGACTCATCTACTGGGACCGCGCTGGACAAGTGGTCACCCAGGCGTTCGACATTATTGATCACCCGAAGATTTTGATGACGTTCTTGTGGAGATTCGTCAATGCTACAGAAACGCAGCGTGGTTGGGATAACACTGTGTTCACGGCCACCTCGGAGGAACGACTGACATTCACCGCGGCAGTGGCCGATTTCGGGACCCATGGAAGCGCTAGCTTAGGCGCGGCTAGAGCCAAGGCTTTGACGGAACGTACTCAAGACCGATCATACCCGGTGTGCAAGGTTGCTTGTGTGTCCAGACTATAAGGGCGGCCACAGCAGGCCGCCCCGAAGCTACTCTCATTGGAGCACCGTTCTACGTCACTCGTGCTATAGCAGGTCGAGGGCACTAAGTCATATCTCGCATACGACACTTACAAGAAGAGCGCCTCTTGTTCCTCAAGGATACTTGGTGGGTCTCTCATAAGACCACTCTGTCAGAGTTGGAGGCCTACCGATAACTCGAGGAAGCGAAGACGAAGTACATCCTGGCCCCCATATGTGGCGGACTAGTCAGCGACGATGCTGTGTGCAACGTCCAGTCGACCCTGAACCCCAGCTTCCCAGAGCAGGATTGGCGCCACATAGTCCCGATATTAGAGACTACGTGCATGGTCGAATCGTTCAAGAGATAGCATGCAGTTTGGATGGCTTGCAGAGCTCAGAACAGCTGGTCAAGGTTATGCGGGATATTGCTGCGTGTAAGTCGATTACATTGTCAACTTGTGTCAAGTGCATCTACTTGAATAGCGCTTAATTTTTAGGTATAAAGGAAGCTTCAAAAGCCGGTCTCAAGCATCGCGATATTTCTGCGTTCGCAAATGTTTTGTTTATAACAACTGCGACAGGCGATGTCCAAGGTATCTTGAATGACTGGGATCATGTGGGGCGCATCGATACTCAGGACGAGGGCCATGCCGCATTTTTTAGTGTAAGAGTCCATCTAATAACCACTATCGGCTCTCATACCTTCTACAACTTATTATCCGCGGCTATAGACCACCTGGCAATTTATGGGGATGGAAACTTCTTGCGGGAAAAAGGACCCAGCACCTGCTCATTGACGACTTGGAGTCGATGTGGTGGGGTACTGGTATACACGGCCCTTCATTTCTGCAATCATGAAGACCCCCATTTTCTCAGCGGCTTCGACCTGTTCGACCAAAACGAGGACGGCTATCCACCGAACTGGCAACGTGATGACTACGGGTGGGATCATCAAGAAAATACTTCTCATGGAGGGTCATTCACCTCGACACAGTTCCCTTCAAATGCGAGCCACTAAAAGCTTTGCTCAAGGAGCTCTCGGATCAGTGGGCAGACCATATCATCCCCCAAAGGGCTGCTGGCCTTCAAGCCGTAGGAAACGCGGGAGATCGTGATGAATCTTCAAGTGTTGACGTGGGGAGCCAGACTGGTGGATCGAAAGGCTTGAACACGCTCTCTCGCAGCCGGGATGGCTTGCAGATGACATCGTGCCAGACCGATGTCCCCCTCGGACTGTGAACGACGCACATCGCATAATTGATGTGGCGGAATCAGCGAATCGTGATCCAAATACTAAGGAAAAAATTCATCGACTCCGGGACGCTAAGCAAAATCCGTCGCAAAACTTCTCGCATGAGTCTGGCTCCAGTCTGGTCAAGCATCCGAGAAGAAGTGCACAAGACACGGACGATACCGAAACGACTTCCAACCTGAGGCCTAAGAAAAAGGTGAAATCGACGAAATCGAGAAAATAGTGACCAGAAAATTGCCGGATTATCGTCTGCATAGAAATTCTAGTACCACTGCAAGGCGGGGACATCCTTACCCTCGGCTTGATGTACCATAGGAGTTCGACGCGGTTCACTCTAATCTCCTTTTGTAGTGTACCCGTATAGATTATTGATTCAAAATTTGGCGTATACACATTACTCGTGTCTCGCGATTGTGTACACGTCTTAGAGCTTGCAAGTCACGTTTGACACAATAACGAGACTTCCTAGGTTGGCACCTTGACCCAAATAGGGCGTCCAGAGAGAAAACACAGAAGGATATATATGACCATTGTATAGTGGATTTATTTAGTACATGAGACAGGAATACTGATTGCGTCACGAGTTTCGTTTCAATCGTTTGGACCGGCGTAAAGTGTGTTGAACATCGACCGGGATATCATCGTAAGATTCCCCAGCCCTGCGTTTGCGTTTGGTAGTCGAACCCCCAGACAATCCGTGTGTACAGCACGTCTCAGTCTGCACCAAGGCTGTGGTAAACTGTTCGAATCCAAAACGCTGGACGAGAAACAAGCTCCACAGTTTTTTTGAACGAGTCCGTTGTGTGCTGTCTTTTTCTCCTTTTTGTACCTTCCTTGTTGACCTTGTCCGCTGGTTGTGGACGATGAAGCCGCTTGTCGGTTGCAAGCTGATATTCCGACCATAGGCGGCCACAGTTTTTGTGACCAGTTGTTGTAGTGCCGGGCATGCGTACTGAATCTCATCGAAACGCCCATCAGTGAGCATGATAAGCTTTCGGGAGCCCCCGATAGTACGGCCTTTTGCGTCCTTGGATCGGTAGTCGAACATTTCCTTGTCCTCATCGTACCACTGGTCGGGCTCAAAACGAAACGAAGAAGGGCGCACATAATGCCAGGACCCAGAATAGAGACTCTAGATCGTCGACTAAATTATGGAGTTTGTCGGGGTATCTGAGGAGGGAGATTGACATGAAACGCCCAAGTACCCTTCCGAAACATGAGGGCTCGACGAGGCTAAATCGGCGATGAACACTTACCACAAACCACTGACCAGGTTATCTTTCTGGCCAGCATGGTCCCAGTCGTTGAGGACACCGCGCCCATTCGACGTGATCATGATGTTTGCGGAAGCTTACGTCGCGATGTATGAGACCTGCGAGTTCGTAGGATGATTCGATTGCTACCAACGAGCAAAAGAGCTTAACCGATCTTCAGCTCAGCAAGAAAAGAATGAACGCACCGACTAGAACGTCACGTAATACTTGTATGTATTCCTTTTCGTCCACTGCACTCTTGACGGTGGGTAAGCAATCTCTTGCACGAGGCAATGATGAACGTGTTTATCGAGAATGCGACGTAGTGACCCGCAATCCTCCTTGTGCGACGGCGTATATCTGCGAGAGAGTTTCTTGCGGACGCCTATTGCTCGCACGCACGTCTCCGCCGTAGATAACTTCAGGAACATGTGGTACACCGTGGCGTTTCAGTTCTCGAAATATTTTTGACGTCGGACGAAGGTCAGTATGGTGTAGCCCTCCATGTATCCTTGAGACACAGAAGACGTTTTTACTTTCCAGATCGTATGCGACGTAAGCACGTGTAGAGCGTCCCCAGAAATGAGAGCGTTTCCGAGAATGGCCTCCGCACGATGAGTTCTGTGCTTTTACGAGTTACGGGATCAGTGACACGAATCTTCCGCGTGGGATAAGTGCGGCTTTCATCCAGTGTGAGCTCGGCTCCTGGAAGTGTACGCACGGGAGCTCCGCCCCTTTCACCGGCCTTCATCTCGCCTAAGAGAGTGGAGACTGCATCTTCGAAACACTTCTTCTCGACGGCCGTTGCGGTTTTGACGTTGGGGTCGAATCCACGTTGTTCATGCGTCCATATGATTATATCGCCAAAGAAATTCGGCAAGTATTTCTGCATCCTCGACATAATCGCAAACGTTCTGTGACAATTGCCCCTGAGTGATCCCAGAGTATGAATCGCGCGAGAGGGCCAATAAAGCACGATTTGGAAGATGAACAGGCGGTGCTGACGCGCGAGAATTCAGCCCTGACATGTCCGACGAGACGTGCACGAAAAACCTCGGCCTCGATATTGTTTCGCTCGAAGGATGTATAATACGATGAAGAAGAGCTGGAGGTATCTCTGGGGGTCGGAGGACGGGCCAGCTTGTTGAGCGATCGGTGGTGTGGGGTGATGCTACGGCTACGGAGTCTGGCGAAGGCGGCGTTAGCCCATTCCCGGGTCGACCTGATGGTATAACAGGAGATGACTGAATGGGAGGTGAAGGTGCGCGCAACCCTGAAGGGGGAGCTTTCGACGCAGGCGACAAATGGAGAGGTGAGGATGACGTTAGTAGAGGCGCATCTTCCGGGGGATCCTCGAAGGGGTCGGCTTCCGAGTCGTGTACAACTTCGATATCGAGTACGTTCGTGGAGAAATTGTAATATGACAGCGCCCCTCCGGGAGTCCTTCTTGTTGGGAACGCTGGAAGTCTTGCCGGACTTACCTGTCCAAGGTTTCTTGCGGACACCTATGGCAGGACAAGCACTGTGACGAATGGTAGGTAATGGGTATTCTGGCTCGCTTCCGGAAGAGTTTGGAGGACGCTCGTAATACTGATCCAGGCTGTCTTCCTCTTCCCGTCTTCGAGTAGTTTTTGCCTGATACAGTTGAATGGTGGCACAAATACCCGACTCTCTGGTGGCCTTAATCTGTGGATAATGAGGCGCTTGTAGAGCAAGGAATGTTGAAAACTCACAAAGGAACAGCACATGTCATCAATTGACCGGGCTCGGGCCACAGAAGAGAAATCGGCTATAGGAGTTTGCAGGCAAGCGTCCCTTGACTTTCATGAATTCATTCAGGAATATGCGGGGAGGCATGGCGCCAACGAAGTATCCATCTCCTGACGTTGGCATAGTTGAGGCGATGTAGAAGGGTAGCCACGAGGAAGGTGAAGGTGAGTGACTGAGTTAAGGAGAGACCATGTTCACAATGATGCTCCCGTGGCCGAAGCAAAGTTGATGGCGTGATGCGGACCTCGAACACCAGTTATTGGCGCTCAAAATACACGACTGAGCGACAGCTGAGAGGCAACCCTGTCTCCTGAAGCTCAAGCCGAGCTTAAGGGCTTATAGGCATTGAGAGAATATTGGGGGCATGTATATATTACGACTGAATACAAAGAAAGTGTAGTGGAAGTAATCAGTCAGCGAATCTTGCATGGCGTGGCAGTCTTCGGGCAGTCTCCAACTTGAGGTTAATCTCCCACCACATCGTCCATGCCTTTTCGACTCCGCGCTGATGGAGCCGCGCGGTAGGCTCACGGCCCCAAAATAAAGGATTTATATTCCATCAAGCGGGCAAATTCAAGCGGTGCTGTAGTCTATCGGCTATGCGCGGCTCTCGATGAGGACCTAAGTTGTTGGTTCGACTCGCGGCAATGTAATTTTTTTTCTCCCGCGGGGCGCGTGAGCGCGCCGCTAAAGGGCTGACGACTTAGTATTTTTAGTAGTTTAGGAGTTTTTTTTTAGCGGTTTAGGGTTTTTTAACGGTTTAGGGTTTTTTTAGCGGTTTAGGGGTTTTTCTTTAGCGGTTTAGGGTTTTTTTTTAGTGGTTTAGGGTTTCTTCTTTTAGTGGTTTAGGGTTTTTTTTAACGGTTTAGGGTCTCTTTTAGGGGTTTAGGGTCTCTTTTAGGGGCTTAGGGTGATTAAGGCTTAGGGCTTAGTGTTTTGGGCTTAATGTTTAGGGTTTTTTTAGGTGGTTTTGGGTTGGGTATATCCTCCTTGCGGCCCTTGGGCCGCGTCGTCCACGACTACAAAGTAATCTAAGCGCCAAAACCACGCGAGCCATCACAGCGGAGTCGAAAAGGCATGGGACGATGCGGTGGGAGATTAACCTCAAGTCAGTCATCCAGCTTCTACACGCTACTCATGAAGCGTCGACTGTTCAGGCACTTGCGCTATCCTCGGAACATCCGCCAGATGCTTTCTCATCGGTCAAATTCGCGCGGGATTCAAGTCAACATGGCTCTCCGATGCGTGGTCTCGTCAATAACCCGCCAACTCACCACACAGGCAGAAAGCGACGAGCTGAGGTCAACGAATTATATGTTTCTTCTTCTCTCACTCGCGGTAAGAAGCGCGGGCTATGACTATAGTTGGCTTCATAGACTCATTGTATTCTCCCGAATCCTTGTAGTCTGACCACTCACGTCCAAAAAATGTTGACTGAGCTTGAAGTGTATACGCCAATGCTTTGCTTGTATATGATATTACTCCCCGCAGTGTGTGGAGCATGGATGACAGGACTGACATGAGTCGTGATGCCCACGTAGTGCGGGTTCAAGTTGGACTTGTTTTAAACCTTCAAGGTCATGTTGTACTCAGACGCATACTAGAGGGCTGCATTACCGGCAGCCTAGGAGAATAAAACTCTGTATTTCGGGACCTGCTTGGATTATTTGAGAGCTCAACTGGGGTGCCCAGTCATCACAGGGAAGTGCCCAAAACTTAAGGCGTGGCGTGCTGGGGTGGCGTGTGCACCCCACGGCCAGGTTCAGCCCAAGAGCGTCTAGATGATCTTGTCACGTCCGGTCCCCAGCGCTTCCGAGTTGTGTGTCCCTACATGTTCCGGTTTGGCCCAACACTATCGGACGAAAGAGGACGACGAGAGGGACGACTGAAATACGAGAGGTATGTAACGGTAGCAGGGCCATAATCCTCATACGTACCAACAACATGAGAAGTGCTCGTGACGTGATATAAGTACTATATCTCCATTTCTGCGCGGTGGAAAACGGGATTCAAGCCCTCAGCGACGTCGATAAACAAGCACGCAGATACTCGCCAGTGAGTGCAAACTCAGTGTCTGGTGTCTAGTATATCTTGTAATATTCTCTATCAAACTCCGCGCAGCCTGTACTCCATACACTCATTGCATACTCAGCGCAGTCAACCCTCATGTCACAGCAGTCGACTTCACGCTGCTAGTTACTTACTCTCAGAGTTGAACGATCCAATGTCGTTGGAAAATTACTGGGCTCAGGCCGAGCTGAGACACTGGAAACCAGCAGTAAGCAGAAAACCCGTTTCTCTCGTACTGTTTGCGCCATCTTCACCGAGCCAATATCAGAGCCTCAATTATCACAACGAACCCATCTCGTACGGATGGATGGATATGTGCGTGACTATATAAACTTTCCGTTGATACTTGTCGATTTAGGCTCACACGTCTTCTTAGCACCTAAGGATAAGTGAAAAGCTCTAGAAACCCCCGGAGTTGCTGGTTAATAGTTGATTGTTGGTGTGCGATTTACGTCAATCTACGAGGACAGATATTGCTCGATCAATCGTGGCACTGAGTGGGTGTCAATTCTTCTGATGTCACATTCACTCCTCATCGAAGTCTGGACGATCTCCATTCAAGCTCAGACCACTTGTCGCACGAACAAAGGACCCCCGCCTACTTTCACGTGTGAGTGAACGTACTCCTAGGAGAAGCGACTCGGACGGGGTTCGCAAAGAGGATCATTTGGTCGCGGCGCTAGAATTCCAGCAGCCGTTTTTCAGTCTCCGCTCGAGATACCACTTGCTGTTTGGCCACCACCAGGTGAGACGCTTACAACTCTCACCCTTACAGATCTTCTTCTCCGCTTTCTCCTCCCGATAATGCATACACCGACTGGCCGGTTTGTAGGCCCTATGCAGCCCGACCGATTCTTAGAGGACTTCATGAAACCTACGGGTGTTGATTCGAGGGCCGCACCATACGCGGACTTCTCGAAGGTGACTCTCAAAAGTCAAATTCCTGATATGTGTAAAGCCTTGGTATGTGTATCATAATTACTGTGATTCATTATCACTCAGGCTTTGATGTTGAAGACTAGCGGGTGTGGGCCATTTCTGGCTCGACCGATTTATGAATCATTCTATGCACACAATTTGGAGTACTTACTTCCCATATCTATCAAGCAGCACTCACGATGGTGCTCAAACGGGCGCGCTCCTCGCCGAGCTGCGCTCGGCTCGTGCGCGGCGCGCTGGGCCCTGGCGCTGATATGTGCCAGTGAACGGAATGTGAGCTTGAGTCGTCGTCATCGCCGCACACTCATGGAGCCCGCCAATACGATGCGGCGTTCCTTGCAGCCCCGCTGGTTCATTGCCTCGTCGCTTCGTCGTCTCGCTCGACGAGCACTCCTGGGGCCCTCACCCCAAAACTCGATTGCCGTCGATAAAACCAAACGCGACCTCAAGCACATATCTCGCCCTTTATGTGAAATGTATTTATTGTGTTGCGTAGATTTATGTACATGGTTCAATTTGTAGTAATAGTCATCACTCGCGCGTTTGAGACATGCGAGGAAGGCGGCAGTTACTAACCAATGGAATGTCTCGTACACTTACCAATGCACCTGTGAGGGACGGGTTGACCAAAGCATCCCCCGCCGCTTCACGATGTCACCCCGGTGGCGTGGCACGCCCCGCCGTGCGCTCATGTCTATTTGCTGTGGCCCTGTCATTTTTCGAGTGTGATGACCTCACGGCCACTTGTGACGCCATTGCTGTCTCGCGAGCTGTGGATGAGTGCATGCGACGGAGTTTCAACCAACACCCGCCCTCATTGAACTGTCAACACATAACGAGTAAGTAGATGAACAGCAGAGTAAACAGAACCAATCTAAGTATGGAATGGTGACATACTTATCTGGATTTATAGTCTTCGTGGCGCATGTATGCGCAAGGTCTTTGTTGCAACCACATAGCCGCGTTGTGAGTTCACGTGAGTGACCGCCCGCCTCTTGCTATTGCATTGGGATAGCATATTCAATACAGCGTAGCGCACCACAACTTGTTCGTCGTGCGCCTGCCGCGTGTTACCTGTCAGTGTTGGTCGGTTGCAAGCCCGCCGCCACGTAGGTCTTCGTTTGCTTTCGTTTTGCCTCTTCCCCTGACCGGACACTAAGGGGGACGGTGTACGACGCGCGCTCGTGCTTGCCCACACCGTGGGAGACGTGTACGGCGCCGACCGTCGCACTCTAGGTGGGTTCCGTTGGTCCATTCTTCTCGTATTCGGTTCGTCTCCAAACGGGCACCCACAGGACCGGTATGTATTCGGGCTTCCTATGGCCGTGACACAAAATGTCCCGTGCAACACATAAGGACGCCGACTATTCGACCTTCAAACCTGGCGTCGTCACGGCCTTGAAAACTCCGCTATAGTCAACAGTGAGCGTGACGTTCGTTCGAAGCAGATGCACCGTACTTGCCTTGTCCCTCGTGAGGCACACCCTGTTAGTGTCCCACGCTCGACAGATCCCTCCCCGCCGTCCCGCGCCCCGTTGCCCCTCCCGTTCACTCGCAAACACGCGCGACGCACTGGCATGGTGCGCGCCATGTCCTGGAGATTTCCCGAGCATCCCAGCGGCCGTTTCGCACGCGGAATCGTAGTGCGCGTCGCGTGCCGAGACGACGTTCGACGCCACGTGAGCAAGGTGGTGGCCCACAGAGGCGATGGTCTGTCCGCGTCATGCGCAATGTGTTTGAGCTGTGTGGGTGCGACGTCGAGGGCGGGGCGGGGTGGTGCCGCGGTGTGGTTAGAGGGGTTCTGGGGCACGCCGTGTCGTGCGCGGCTCGTCCTGACAGCACAGGACTTGTGGGATCCTCGTGTGGGGACTCTGTGAGCTTATGGTGAGTGTGCCGTTTGTCCTCCGGAAAATTGTGCTTAACCTTTTTTTACCTTTTGTCTCTAGTTCTACCTCTCCTCCATGTCTCGCACGTGACAAATCCTTTCGCAAACACACACAACGCACCGTCATGGTGCACGCCGCATCTTGAAAACCTTTTTGGACGTGCGGCAGCCGTTTGTGGAATTGCCTTATGGACCGGGCGTCATGTGTTATCCCTGCTCACATCTCGGCCCCCGTCGTCTCTAGTTCTTCACTATCTCCATCCCAGTCGCACCACGAACCCCCCTCCACCACACGTGCATCTTGCGCGGCTAAACAGGCCTTGCGCCGCGGACTTTGTGAAATTCGTCATGGCACGGTCGTCCGAGGTCGGGTCTTGGAGCCCGCTCCTCGTGTGGCGGGCTCGTTTGGGGTGTCAATTGGGCATGTGAGGTCGAGAGAGCGCGAGATCGTGCCACGGGTGTGACTGTGGGAGCGCGAGCGCGAGGTAGGAGGGCGAGGTCGACGTGCACGCGGAAAGTGTCGTCCCGGGTCGGTCGTCTTCTTGCGACGGCGTGACGGCATGACCGTCTTGTTCTTGTGAAGACGTGACCGCGAGGTCGAAGGGTGAGAGCAGCGTGGGGGCGAAGCGTGCAAGGGCGGCGTGCGCGCGGACGAGCCCACCCTGGAGGATCAGCGAGAGGTAGGCAGCGAAAGAAGTCGCTTGCTGCCGCGCAATAATGCCGGGTGCATGAGGTGGCGAATCAGGGGTGTGCGCATGAAGAGCATGGGCGCAAGAGTGAGGGAGAGAGCGAGAGAGCAGGGCGGACACGCGTCGTGCAGTGGCGCTCGCTGCGCGGTGGTGGTAGGTGTGCGGCGGAAGCGATCAAAACCATTTGTGGCGCGCGGGAGAACGCCAAAACTCGACAAAACGCGGAAACATGCACACATTTACGTCGATTAGGATGTTTACAGAAATACAGAGGCTAATTTATTATACATTTGTGGCAAATAGAAATGACTCAGATGTTACTAAATACCCACTAACAACAAAGAGGATGTCCTTCGCAAGGTAAGGTGGCGAACAGACTGGGCGCTAATTCTGGAACGAAAGTTCGTCGAAGTTTGTGCGAGCAGCAGGAGGAGTTGAAAACATAGGGCGCGCTTAGCGTAACAACTTGACCGGGGGGTATTTTTTAGGGGTCTGCATAGTTAGTAGCAATATTCAGAGCCAGATCCATGTACGACAATGTCAGAAAATCGGACAAGTTTTGATTCAAATTTGTATTGGAACCCACTAGGGTTAAGGTTGGCAGACGCCCAAGAGACGCTCAATTTTGAATCGAACGGTAACAAAATTCACGCTTTTCCCACGCTTTCGACGAAATTTTGGGTTAGGAAGAGATCCCCAATACCCAAACACGCATTGGAAACGATTTATTATTCATAAATCGTAATGCAAGCTATCAACACTTCCAAGGCTTGTCCTGGAATGCGCCTTTTCAGGACGCGGTCGAGGAAACAACGGAAAAGTCAAGTTACCGTGACCTCTAGTAGTAATAACGAGTCTAGCTACATGGATGGTGATGATGATGTCACGTCCAAGTCCAACTATGGCCAATTTCCTGCCCTGGCGGCTCGGAAACAACCCCGATCTCTCGAAAGAAGACGAGGAAGGTTGATATTGTCGAGGCCTACGACTATGCGACATCTGTTCTTGATATTGAAGTACACACTAGCTGTGAGGCAGATCCATTCACCGACCCCGATGACGAAATGACTCCACCCTCATCGCCAGCTCCTTCTACGACCTACTCACAATCCCCATCCTTGAAATTAGCCTCCGAATATTCCCAGTATGAGCTCGGCTGTTCGAGAATCCCTCCCCTGCCAGTAACCGTCTTTCGCGAATCCCTGGTTACCCACGCTGCGTTGCAGTTCACTCGTCGACACCGTGTCTTCTCTTTGCAACTCGTCGTTTTTGGCCGCTGGGCTCGTTTCATTCGCTGGGACCGCTCAGGCGCAATTTCAACTGAGCGTTTCGACTACATCGCAACAATCCGCACATACTCTCCGAATTCGTTTGGCGATTTGCTCATTTGACGGGACGAACAGCGAGGACTTGATTCCACAGTCACCGAAGCCAATCCCAAAGAAAAAAAAAACTGTTCCAGACCGCCCTCCGCGATTTTATCAAGAGCATGAAGACTGAAGCTAAACATGGGGCTCCGACGAAACACGCGCACTCTACCCAACGCTGAACGGCTGGTAGAGGAGACGAAGAGTGGCCGGCATGGAAGATTCACGCATGGAAGATTCACGTCCGTTGTTGACGCTTCCGGGGAAAAGTCGACGGAGGTTATAATCGGGCGACCCCTGTCTGACTCCGGTCACGTATTCGGACGTGCTACTCGAGCTTACATTGCTTACGATCTCAAGGAGCAGCGCTTGGTCTTCCTCAAGGACACGTGGCGTCTAGACCATCCAAACTTGCTCGTCGAGTCTCAGACGTACGGTCATCTCAAGGAGCACAACATACCTCACATCCCGAATGTCTTGTATGGCGGTGATGTGGAGTCTACAAATAAGGTGCTACAAGAAACATCTACACAAACATATGCAATTGTGGAAGACGAGTACTACTCTTACAATCGGTACATTCACCATCGTATTGTGCAAGACATTGCTTATCCAATAGAGAGCGCACTACACGTGGTGGAATTTGTGCAAGTGCTTCATGATGTACTAAAGGGGTAAGAACCGTTTATACGAGTGCGCAATCGTAACTGACTTCGTGCTGGACAGCTATCTTTGAAGCGTATGAAAAGGCCGGACTTCTCCACCGAGGTCTCAGTATTGGAAAACGTAATGATCGATAGCAACGGCAGGTCGGGGAATATTAAACGATTGGGATCATGCTGGTTCCAAACACGATCTGGCGCGAGGAGGCGTAAGTTTTGTTCATTCGTGTGTATATGTTGCACCGAATGATTTTGACTTTGCTGGGTGGTACCTGGCGATTCATGTCTGTTCCCTTGCTCTCCAATCCAGCAAAACTTCACAAACATTGTTGACGATCTGGAAAGTTTATACTGGGTGCTTCTTCTCGGTTCCATGCAGCTGTTCGCGTTCCCCGGTCAAGAAATTCCCCATTATGTATTCGACTGGCAAGGAAATCGACTCGGATGGGGCGCAGAATAGGTGGCAGCCTCAAGGAGGGCTGGCTTCGGAGAAGCAATGGTCTGGACGCCTTCGAATTCAAGAACCCGATCCTTCGCGACTTGATCTGTGATTCACGAACAGTATGGATAAAATTTCACCACGCAGTGGAAGACAAAATCTCTCTCCGCAATCAACACAAGGCTTTACAAGCAACTTGGGCCACGGACGCTCTCAAAACAGCTACTAATCCTGCTTTTTGGCTTGGAAAATACACGGGGGTCCTCAAACTCCCCCATGAACGGGATTCGAACCTGGGTATTGCGAACAATGATCTTCCGGACTCTTGCCTAGACGTTTACCTCCACTTGCAGGCCACCTGCAGCGACCATCGACGCCAGCACCCATGTTCAGCCACGCCAGATACGCCCGGAAATTCTGAACATCCTTTTCCTAAGAGAAGACGACGAATAGCGGGCTATTACAGAATATGAAGCACCGTTTACGCGTAGCAAGAAGCGTAGGCTTGGACTCTGATTGAAGACTCTTCGTGCACGCGATGTACTTTAGTATTAGTAGCAAATTAGAAACTTGTTTCGGGATGGACGGACATATTGGCATGGCCACCTTGTCGTATTTCCGGCTCTTATCCAGTTAGAAGAATCGGCTAATCAGGGGTAAGTATAGTGGGCAAGCGTCTTACTTGATCGCTACCCGTCCTGATTTCACGACGTGCAGGCGACGGCTCACACAGTGTTTTGAGCGGGCACCAAATAGGTAAAACACACGGTAGGGTTGGCGAAAGGAGTGTATGAGGGTCCTCCAGAGTACAACATAACTCTAGCTTCACTAAAATGGGTTTCCGGCATCAGCACTCTGTACTAGCCTCAGAGTAGACCCCATCTCATCTACACCTCCGTCAACAGAGTAAAACTCTCCCTGCATGCCTCCTCGAGCTTGCTCCTCGTGCGAACTCACCACCAGCGAGATATCCGACACCGCGTCTGCATTCCACGCGGAGCCATACATCTCCCGCATCACCGCCTCCATCGCGTCGCTTTCCTCGCTCGTTCTCCCCTCATCGGGCATAGTCGCATCCGGTCCAGACATTCCCCGGCGTATATTCGACAAGAGCGCAGTACACTTCGCCACGCCCGTCCCAAGCGAAAGCGACCTCCTTGGGGGTCCCGTCTAGTCTGAACTTGTTCTTCGCTGCGCCGGCATGCGTGTAGCCAATCCCGAGTCCAATTTGCTGCAATCCGTCCGGGAGGTCCACTTTCTCTTGCAGGGCAGGGGAAGCCGACAGAATAGGCCGTGCTCTCAGTTCGGCGCTTTCTCAGCTTGTTCACGTTGGGATTCGGCGAGTAATACTTGCTGAGGTTTCTCCATGGGCTTGTCGGCGCACCAAGGGTGGCAGAGTCCGGCGAAAGAGTGTCCGTGGGGCTAGTACTGGCTAAGGCTTCCGCGAAAGAGACGCGTCTTTTCGATTCCCCTGCAGCGGCCTTAGGATCCAGGAAACGGCGATGTTCAGTAGCATCAAGGTTGCGACTGCGGTCCAGATCAGGCTCCAGAGAGACGACGGTATCGAGCTCAAAAGTCCAGGCTTGCATATTTTCTAAGCCCGAGTCCGCGGGCGCCAAGTCCGCTGCTAGGTCGAGATGTCATGGGTTCGCTGTCTTGGTTTGGTAAGGTACTGGTCGGCCTGCTGGGAGCCTGTTCGACAATTTCGATGCACCGCGTACCAGCTGCATCGCCTTGCGAGACGTCCAAATGGCTGAGGTCGGCGGCGTTGCTTTGAAAGGTCCGATGAGGCGGTACGTGGAAGGGGGAACTTTTCAGACGGCCTGGCCTTCAAAGCGTCTCGTAGCTCGCCAAAAGAAGTACAAGAGTAGAGCGCAGTGGAAGCCGTCGCAGCAGATCCAGCCTTCGACGAAATGACACTATCAAGCTAGGAGTCGCATCAGGTACTTTCTTGAGGAACCTCGGAGATCTTGTCCGAGAGGTCCTTTACGGCGCTTCTAGAGTCATGCTCCTGTTCAGAAGAGATTTCACGTCCATGATCCTCCGGACTTTCATCTTCGGCGAGGTCAACACACGTTTTGCGGTGTCTGCTTTCGCCTCATAGCGTAGTCAAATCCAGCGATATGTACGCCGCGTAGAGTTTCACTCTCCTGTATGCCTAAAGACTCGATCACAGAGTCATCAGCGCTTGGTTCGAACTGGGGTTTTTTTTGCGCCGGCTTCAGGAGCTCGGAATCTGAAATTATGCCACATTCTAATGGGATCAATAAGTCACACATGTTCTTACCTGGGTATCCCTTCATCTGCGCACCGCGCGCAACAATGCCAGTCCACTTTAAGGTGTTAGCCACGGCACGGACCCAGTCAAAGATTGACCTACATTTCAGCGAAGTAAGGGTGGTCTTTGGATGTCCTCGATGGTAAGCCGTATGCGTGGGTTACGTTATCCAATGCACTATCACTGATATGTCAGAGATGGATACATATGTGCGTGAGCTCCTACACCTTGGCAGACGAGATCCGTTTAGCTCGGCCGTCGGTCATCCCCAGCCCTCAGCAAAGCGTACGGGACCGTACACAAATCGCGCTTTCCAGTACCCGTGGGGGATGAACCCATGTGAGACGCCTGTCAATTTGTGTTTAGGTAGGAAAGGGTTTCTAGCGTGAGCGAAAAATGGAGCAGTTGATGAATGCTTCCAAAGGCTTGTGACCGACACGCTTACGCGGACGCAGTCAGCATAAATAATACACCAAGACCCCCCAAATCCCCCAACAGTCGACAGCAAAATCATGCGACCATCCAAGATGACCTCGGACGCAGACCACATAATCCACAGCACGAGCGACTTTCGCTCCTTCTCGTGAATATGGCTTTATGTTCAGACTTGGGCGAGTGAAGGCTGTGATAGAAGCGCGTGAGAATCCAGTGAGGACCAAATGGCCGTCGGCTCCAATGAGGACATGCTCCGGGCGAAGAGAGCGCGGATGACAAATTCCGCTGATATGAAGAGATGAGAGTTGCTTCTGCCTGTAGCTCACAGTTGAGATCGCGAGACAGTGTAGCTAAGGTATATCGTACCAGTTCAGCCGCATACAGCCACGCCAAAGACGAGTTTAGAGCCCAGATCGATTAATGCGAGCTAAAAGATCTCCTCCGGGGCAGAATTCCTATATTCCAACGATGTGAGCATAGTTGTCCTCTACGAGATACCTCAGTTGATTAACATACCGTGACGAGGCGCATCGACTCATCGTCTTGAAAGCTCCATCGGAGCTTTAAGATGTGGGGGGATGTCCATTTGGGTCAAAAGACGTAATATCATTTGCTCTTTCATGGCACTATGCTCGAGGGTTGGAGTGTCATAGGAGATGGAAGACTTAGTAAATGTCTTGACAGCGTACAACGAAGTTGTCGGTGCATGTTTGAACAACGCGACAGTACACGTTGTGGGCAAAGGCTGTTTAACGTCGGGACGCTCAATAGCTCAAGAGCTTCGAACTCATGTATGGAAGCGCCCTGGACGAACGTGGATTAGCTTCCTGGATCCATGGAACGAAGATATGCGACACCGATTCCGACTCAGGGAGCTCTTGGCTTTCATCTATGGAGTCTAAACTCTCGAACACTTCTCCGAGAAGAACAATAATTTCCTAGAAACGCAATTACGATAGGCTGAGTATAAAAGCGCGTTGATAACATACATCCACTTCATCGTCTTCCCATTCTGGTATAACATCCCTGATGTTCGATATTTGCTGTGTATCGTCTGACGTTGCATCGCGCGGAGATTACGGCATGAATGGCTCACCTGCACATCGTAGCTTCTACTCGGGAATATGAAAGATGGAGATATCTCAGAGCTATCTCCCGGATGTTTTGGAGTCGTGAGAAACGTCGAATCGTCGCGGACAGTCCATGGTTGGGGTAACCTCGGGATCATTCCCCTGGCTCGTGTCTTCAAGAGCAATCACGTTATGTTTCTCGTCCTGTATCTTGTTTGAAGACGGTGAGACGGAGCTGGCAGAATGCCCACCTGTCCACGTTCGCGGGTCCCCGTCCCGTTGCGCTTTGCAGCGGCCTCAGTTTGACTCGGGTCGAATGGTAACATGGGGTAGCTAAACGGCAGCTGAAGCGCGTGCGTATATCGAGTAAAGCAGTTTTTGTAGAGCTGAGCTGCTGAAGATCCGAGTGTCGAGAAAGAACGAAGGCAAAGACGAGAATGATCGAGTTTTGAGGCTCGACGAATCACGAGCGAGAGCGAACGAGGCCCACCGAAAAGGGGCAATAAGATCAAAATGCGGGGAAAGAGACGCCCGAGGCCGCGGGAATGACATCACGGGAGACGCGGCGACGGCCTTACAAAAGTCGGCCATTTGAGTCGCTCCTCCACATCCATCCTATCCTTAATTTCTTGCATCCCCCTCGCAAACATGAGTCTCTTACAGGACGTACTGCGCACTCAGACTTTAGATCACCTAGACAAGACCCTCGCGCGCAACGCACATAGAGGATGGCAGTGAAGACGAGCTTGTCGATGTCGTAAGTGACCTCCAATCTACTCTGCCGCAACCTCGCTGATTAATCTGCAGGTCTCCCTACCCGGAACCCCTGCTCGCTCAAGGGCGGGCTCCAGACCATCGTCACGACCTGCGTCTCGGCAAACATCACCCAGTCGGATGGGCGTTGAAGACAGCATTACAGATGTCATCTCCGCTCCAAGGTCGCCATCATCGACCGACCCACTTAAAGTATTCCCCACCGAGATTTCTCAACGCATTTTTGTGAGTTCTATCTACCAAGGAGCTTGCAAAGTGCGCAAGGGTGTCTCGTAAATGGTCAAAAAGCCAGACTATAAACTATGGTGTGTAACCCTACGCCCTAAGTCTCCACGAATTCTTATTCTGGCCTAGTATGGTTCCAGCACTATCGAAGAGATAACTTCCACGACGACACTCTCCCTCCAGGGAAGTGGTCGAAGCGCGAGTCGAAACAGAACTGGCGTACGACGTACCTAAAGATCGTAGCCGAACGGGAGCGGTCTCCTGTCTCATACTCTCGTCCCCCCACACTCACTCCCGTGTCTTCTGGCTATCAAACACCACCGAGAAGTTCGTGAGGAGAAGTGGAAGCAAAGAGACAGAGACCTACAAAACCCAACAAGAATGAGATGCGGGAGATGTACAAGGAGCTTGGAGGACGGAAAAAGCCCGTGGCAAAGGCAAGGTAGGAATGGAAATATCTGGACCTCGTGACAAGGGTGGTTGGGGCGAGGACGCGGGGGGGTTCGGCGAATACTACTAATTGCTCGCAGCCTTCGGCGAAGGGCAACACACGATCGCACTGTCGTTCGCAGAGATGTCTGTACTCATGGATGTAAACTATGTACTGTGCTATCATTACCCCAAAACGTCAAGTCTCTTGCCAAGTACTGTCCCCATCGATATTCAAATCGCCCTCTTTTCCTTCATCGCTTACTTCATCGTATCGCCACACAAAGAGGTGTGGCCAAGTAGCATCCTAATTCTAGGACTACAAATACACTGGATTACGCAGCAACATTATGCGCTCTTGGTGGCTGCGATGTGTGATGCGTACGTCGCCGAGCCCAGATTGACTCGATGACAGCACGAAGCGTTTTTGAACTTTTGCTTTAGTTGAGACGAGCATGTGCCTGCGTAATACAATTTCTTGTAGGAACTACTATGAATAACTTACAATATGATCATGACAAACACCGTGACAAGAGGCGCCAGAGTATATATAGTAGGAACGAAACCGACCGATGACGACCTGCGTCTTGCGCGAACAAGAATATTCAGCTTAATCGGGTTGAAATATTTACACCACGTCGACCAGATCATTGGCACGAAGTGCGGCGAAAATTTCTGTAAATTCGAGGCGCCTCCGAGTCAGTGTAGGGACGCTCGCAGCGGGGCCGGCTCAGGACGAGGTTCATCTGGCTCTCTTTGAGGAGAAGACAGAGATGTGCATCTAACTTCGTTAGTGTGCGTTTCAGATGGACGATAATGTCCCTGATTCTCCAGCCGCCGTTGTAAAGCATTTCCATCGGGAAAGGCTCCTGGATGATATTGAGGCGAGGCCTGTGAGGTTGGTGAGCTTCATGAGGATATTTTGTGTGCAGCTCCAGACACGAGCAGTAGCATCTGAGTTGCTGTTGCTGAAGTGGTGATTGATGGTCAGCCTATGAATTTTTAGCCTGCCGAAAGGAATTTCGTCCAAAGTCTTGAGATCTACGTCTGAAAGCAGCTGTAGCCTCAATGATAGTACATCATCGACGTTGACAAGTACGCACCCGACGAGGCGTCAATGTCCAATTCTAGCGTCGAGAACTTGTTCATGCCCCCTATGACAGAGTTCTTAAAAAAACACGGGGTGGGGGTGGGTGGGGGTGTATTTTTCCATAACGTGGATGTTGTGAGGGGTATTGATGGGAGCTGAGGGTGTGCCTCGCGTCATGACACGAGCGCGCATCGACATTTTGTGTACTGCTCCTGGCAACACCGTACACCTTTTATTAACACACAGAAGAAGAGGGCGAGGAGGGTACGTACAGGCGAAGAAAGTGAGATGATATCACGGAACGTAATGGCTATATCACCGGCCAAAAGAATGGGACTGAGACGGAGTAGACCAGACGAAGTCCCAAACGAGATAAGAAGAACAAACCTCGAAGTATAGCGAGAGATCGCTGCAAGTGACAAAGCAGCCTCTGGGCCTCGAAGACATCAGTTATATAACCACAGGTCGCCAGTGCGAGCCGGCGACGGAGTTCGGTCGGGTCAAGTTAGAGACGCACGGCACCCACTCGCCTTTCAGCGATGCAGTGCGCAGATCACCTATACTGTCAGTCAAACAGTATGGGACCCTACGTCAACATCAGACCAACACCACAGGGGTGATTAAAGCACCGCGTTACCGGTCCATAGAGAGGCATTCGCTTACCATATTAGAATAGGATCGTAGTCTTGAATCCCAAAGATCAACGAGAAGCTCTCCACGTCTGCAAGCTCCGTTGGTCTACAAGTACTTGAGTTCTACGAGCTCTTCGGTGAGCTACTGCTTTGGACGACGACTCGACCTAAAGGCTCTTACCGGCTGCGATTCGACCATTGACGAGTTCAAGACCCTGTCAATGAGCATGCTGAGTTCAATCGCATTTTCATCAGTTTCAGTCCCTGTGACAGAGAGCCATCATGACAGCGCTTACTCTGGGGTCCTGTGCGCGTTGTTTATCACCTCCTGGGGCCTGCTGTGCCATGCTGAAGAGCTGCGGCTCTGTTGCACGACCGACGACGACGATAGCAGAGAGAGAGGGAAGATGTCCCGCATGATACACGCGTGATACACGAGGACGTGGCTGGGTCTAGTGTCAAAACGTGTGAAGCAGTCGGGAATGAAAGATCCAACATGGATGTCCGTACGCCGGATCCTCCATTTGAGCGAGTAAGCTTAACAGCCCTTTCCCGCTGTTAACGCCGTCTGCCTTCGGGAGGAATTCGTCCTGAATCCTACGCCCATGAAATACAGTGAGTCCCAGCTTGGAGATTATGAAAGCTAGGTAATGACTCTGTCAATTGCGATCGAGGAAGTCTATCAATTGAATAGAGTAGAGAATAGAGCATGACGAACGTCAAGATGATTACCGGTGAACGCAGTTGGGGAAAGGTCGGAGGAGGGGCCGACGGGCCGGGGACTGCAGACGCGCGGAGCGCGTCACGACTCACGACTCGGTCACACATGTCAACGGTTTAAGTCACGCCCGACGGCCGCCCGTCGCGTTCACGGTCTCAGGATCTTCTGTTTGACGTTTGACCATTACTTATCGTGCCGACACATGACAAAAACTGTCGCATGTCTTTCCCTGCACGTGACCAGTTGAGACCCGCCGGACCCCCTGAAAACATGTGCAAACAGCGCTCTGGACAACGTGGGAATAAGTCAGCCAAGTGCTATTGCCTGCAAGTTCACGAAATAACTAAAGTATTCCTTTGACTCTTGTTGAACAGAGGAAGCTCGGTCTCGGCGGTCCAAGGATTGGCCACCCAAAGGCCCAACGGAGGCCGACACACGCGAAGAGAGGACCCACGAACAGAAGCAAGATAAAACCGGTAGCGATAGACAACTACAGCACCTATGTTGCACCCCCCCCGCTCTGCATGCCGCCTCATTCGCTGCATGCTAACAGCCACCCTATCATCCATGCACTGCGCCCGAGCTTGCGCGCAGATAGCGCCTTTCGAAGGCACCCGCGAGAGCAAAGTATGAGGCCGGCTTTATCACCCGATGGGAAACTTATGCCCTTATGGGACACATCTACGCGCGACGTATTTATGGACAAGGGATACCGTTCCAGAAATAGTTGTTCTGTAGAACCGCCGCCGTATCTGTATCGTAGCGTGCGTAACCTCAAGAGCTTCAAGTACGGCATCGGACAAAGTCTGTATCGCCGATTCAGCACAATAGCACTCTGATTCTCCAGCGATATACGTCAAACACAACCCACAAACACGCCTAACATGAAAAGACACTTTTAAAATAGTTGACATTAGGTAGTGAACTTGTCGTCTTTCGCGAATTTTTGACGCCGAGACTGGATGGGTAATGCTTCAGGGTTTTATGCGGACGATGTCGCACATCTCGCAATCAGCTGAAGCTTTCAATGCGCTTAGAACCCTGCATTGCTCTCTGTGAGTAAGGTCTCCTCTTTTGCTGGAACCGGTGCGCGGTCTAGACACGGATGGTGATGAAGGGACGGTGAGATTTGGTCGTGGCACCAGCGAGCTACGTTGAGTCCTTATTATGGCGGAGCTGTCTGAAGCCAAAGACTTACTATCGGTCACGAAGATATAGATAAGTTACATAAGGCGCGCAGTCGCATCTAAATGTATCTAGGTGAAGTAAATGATTTCCTGTCCTCGCACCCTAAGGGATAAATAACAGTCTATTCTTGTCAACGATCCATGTGTCATTCCTCAGGCTGCCCCCCCGGAAAGCGACCCCTCACCCAAAAACTCTGGCTGATGACCCAGTCATGTAAAATTTTGGACTTCTAGCTCTGTGAAGTAGCCTTCGCCAAACAACAAATAAGGGCCGGGCACCGAACACATAGCCTGTGGTCGACAGTATTTTAGAAGAGTGTCACGTACGCCGACGATGCTAACATCACGAAATATTTCCGAGGGAAGTTTTCGCAACGCACACGACCAACATTCTTCATAATAAGGACGTTTTTCCCTTGTGAAAACGTGCGGGGTCTCGAAGCACGATTCGTGAGTCACCTCGGGTCGCGCTCATAAATACGCGACCAACCAGGAGCCTTTCATCGAGCTAGCCGCAGAATACAAGGCCCTCAATACTCAGGAGTCTCCTGTGCTCCTCCCAGCAAAACACGATCTCCGCGGACGTAGCTTCAGCTCGACTCTCAGTGAGCGAGGCTGATAGTCATTGAAGTCCCTCGCTCCTCTCGCCACATGCCTCATTTGACCTCTGTTACTCTTCCCAGAAACAAGCGACAAAACATCTCCGAGTGTGATGTTGCCCCCTCGAGAGAGCACTTGTTTTCCGAATTCAAGGTGCCCGTTGTGGCGAGCGTCGTATATCAGGACTGACGTTGAGGTCCGACGAGGCCCGATGAACAACAGGGTAGTTGTGGTGAGTGGTTTTCTCGCACCTCCCCTTGCTCAATACCGCTTCTGAAACCACTCGTAGCACACCAAACGGTCCATGTCTGGTCATGCGTATACGGCTATTTATTGCCATACCTATAAATGGATTCTTTTGTTGTTATTTGGTTGTTTTGTTTTTTTTTGCTTTGGACATGCTCCACCGATCTCTCAAAGTCCAGTATCCGATGAACTTGATCGCGATGTCACAGGCCGCTGCGAATCAGCGTATCATCTGTGGAGGGATGTCAGACAGGACAAATCGCATTTGTCGGTCGAGGAGAAGCCTTCAAAACACAAGCACCTCAGATGCATACTTGTTAGGGTCATCAATGTGGAGGACTCTGGAGGTATAGCGCTGGCAATTCAGGCATCAGACAACGCCAATAGTGGTGGTTATGGACCTATTTGACCTCTCGCGCCGCAGGGCGCTGGGGTCGTGTAATCACTTACAGCTCCCAGCGCAAAGTCACATAATCACAAGAAAGCATTCCTTTGGGCTCGGGCGGGTGCAATTGGATTGGATCCGATCCTTCGAGTACAAAACGCAACACCTCGACCTCACAAGCTCAGTGCGGTGGTGTTACCGCATATGCAAGGTTTCAAGATGGTTCCACATACTTCTCAAGTCTTTGAACCCCAAGATTCAAAACTATTTGATCAATAGTGTTCCTTTAGCATGCACTCTTTCGGCGGACAACGTTCTAGCAACAATTGCCGAAGGAGTGGCGTTCCCACTTTGTTGATCCCGTGCTGCGGGTGAGTAGCTGTGTTCTCACCTCCTTGACAATTGTATCACACTCATAACAACACCTTCAGCGACGGTGCAGTCATTCATTCTAAAGCGCCATGGAATCGCTGTCAAAGTGCTCACGATGGCCTTTTGTCACTTCCTATTTCCTTCCCAATCCTAACAATCGGTGTAGTCCAGACATCAAGTAAGCAATTGTATTCAATCGGGTATGGAAAAACTTCGTTCGTAAGGCCGGGAGCCCCAACTCCGCCGATACTGATAACGGAACTTGATTGGCTTTACTCGTTCTAGTGAAATCTCGGTTGTGATTGTACTGCACTCATTTAAAATGGAAAGATGCATGTCGATCGTGGCGTCGCATTCCTCCACGCTCGGAAACTTTATAGTTACCTCACGAAGACACATGAACTCGTCTGATGAGTTTATGAAGCACAGTCTTCCATAAGTCCCGCGAGCTCAACATCTTTAGACGGAGGTCACGTTTGATTAAGGGCGTAAAACTCATCTCCACCTCGACCACGCGAGGAGGCGTGTTTTGCTGGAGCCCCAAGCTGCGGATTCTCCCAGGGCGGGATCCCCATGGGACGAACTTCATATTCGGAGCATAGTATGGTCCCGCATGATTCTCACGAGGAGTTCTTCCGAAGATATTTAGATCTGCCATATACTTAATTAGCACCCAAACGCTATCTGGATCCCTTTTTTGCTTGACTTACTTCCTTTCATTGGCGTTTGCCACCACTCGTACTCCGTTTGCCATGCCAGCTCTCGGCCATCTGATCCAGTTGGATTTTCCATCATCATGGCTGGAAAAAGGACCTGCACGCTACTTCGTGGATAACGGATACCTCGACAGGATCGCAGGGCTGGCAGCAACTGTCGGTGGAATCATGGCTCTCAGTGGGTGTGTGGGTGGACGTCGAGATCGGCGGGGAGTGGTCATGATAGCTTGCAGAATCCAGTAAAGCCCGCGGTCCATTTCTTTCCGATTCCCTGTGGAACTCTGAATTTCAAACAGTAAAGAGTGGAGGGAGGCTAGGGAAGGTATGCAGGTGGGACTCGTCGTGATCCATCTCCCAGGTAGTATTGTTTAGCCCAAATGAGTAAAATCCATGGTAATCCGTGCAATAGGCGGAAAAGATCTGCGGGATGCCTGAACACAGCATCACTGAGATATAAACTGTGAAGAAATAGAGAGCTGATGGGTAATGGGCGGGGGAGATAATGAAAGACAGAACGAAGGGTTTTCGTCTCGATCGAGGATTGATGGGCATAGTTTGCGAGAATGAGATCCACGTTGCCTATCCTTGGGGGAGTCCAGTGGTGTCCGTTGCCTCATTACAAGTGCGAGAGCTTCATGCAACCAAGGAATTTGCTCGTAGCTGGAATGACAGATCCGCCAGAGGGACACAAATTCTCGGAGATGCCTGAGTCTAGGGAGGTCTGGGCTGTCCCAACAATAAAGCTGAAAGCACGGACACTTCGTGCATGGCGCAGGATTATATAGTTGAACATCTGTCGCCGACAATATTTGGCCCAAAAGAGGCAGGTCAAACTGCATGCGCGGCGAGAGCGCTGGCTCGAGTGCGCTGGTCTGTCTCGTTTGGTAGCCGTAATATTCTTCCGTCGTCTACGCTCTGGATAAAATATTCGAGAACAAGGGGGAATAGCTCCGGGGGGAGATCGGCACCAGTGGCGGGCATCCTCAGATGTTGAATTTTCAACTAGAGTCCTATGAGATCTTGTAAATGATATCAGTTGACATCGGGGGGGGAAAACGTACAGAGTCGCGAAGTGGCGGGACGACTGGAGAGGTATGAGGGCTAAAACTCGCCTTTAAAGCTGCGGGCGGTGCTCACTACTGAAGGCCAGGCACATGGCAATTTCTTCGAACCAAGGAGCCTGGGGTGCCGGTGTGTTCAGAAATCGATAAGACCGGGCGATTGGGTAGCAGTTGCCAAAAGAGTTCTACTCGAAGCTGATTTTTACTGTCAGGTGATCCTTTGAATGGGATGGAAAGGACGTTCCGGCAATTTGAGGGCCCACACACCTATTCGTCAATCAAGGAGAGATTTCCGCGTTCAAGTTAGTAGCTACGAGCAGGCCATCGTCATCTCGACGGAATGGATTCCGCAGGAAGAAATAAGGGACGCTACGTGAAAAGAGGGCTATGGCCACTCCATGTTGGGCTCGATGTAGCACCAAATCGAACCGCAAAAGCACGAAGTTCGTCTATACTGACCTATTCGAAGTTTGTGAAGCCGAAGTAAAAGGTAAAAAATGCCAGTGTGAGGCCCATTAATGCGGGTGCCGCGCGCGAAGCTTGAGCGCTTGATGTGGACGGGTTTTATCTAATCTAATCTCGAGAAGTAATCGCGGGCCCCCACCCGCCAACGGTCCGGGTCCATGCTCCTGTCTGCTCCTGTCCAGGCTGGTCACCCCTACCGTGAAGATGTTTTGTGCTTAGGACTATTCGACTGCAAGTCGATGGTTTCCGAGAATTCAGGACAAATTCAGGAATGGCGAGGTGCGACTTAGGAATCAGTGACAGAGACATCACATGTCACATGTCACCACTCCGGCGACTCCGCAACAGACCCAGACACTGAGAACTTTGATGGCAAACTCATCTTTTCGATTTAGAGCGTTTGCCCTGGGTACCCGGAGCGGGTCACTCACGCTCTTCACTCTCGTACTCGGTTTCAACCATGCATTAACACCTACTAACTGCATCCACTCACGTCGTTCCTGTTGTCAGTCAATCACGCGCCGACCACAGTGCATCTTCAACGTTCGTAACAAATTCAAGGTTTTGTTTCGCAGTCTCGTGGCCGTAACATCTGTTCGATGTGTCTAACCTAAAGATCGAAGATGAGGAACCCCACTTGCTATGCTCCCTTGACATCATTAGCACCCCCCTTCAGAACTCTATGCTCCGCTACCTGCATATCTGAACCCGAATGTAAACTAGGTTCGCGACATATCGTCGAGAGAGTACCACCTTCGTGAGTCGCTGGACTTATATCCACGCGCGGTTACTTAAAACAAGGCTGTCAAGCTTGTGCTTTGTCCAATCCTTAGGCCTTATCATGAAGTGTGGCGCTATCCCTCGTGGCTATTGTATTGTGAGATGGTTTGTATTCTCGCACATATAAGACTTGGCTGCAGTCTTTGAAGCACTTTCAGAGCACTCATATCGACAATGGCGCTGGCCGCTATCAATCTGCTTCCTAGCTTTATTAAAAAAAAACAAAATTTCGTCTGCTTCGGCGGCGGTTATATATTTCCCACCCCCGAAGCCAATGTCAAGCTCTGGATGTCCGGGCCGGTCGGCATCGGAAAAGTCCACAGATTGGCCCGCAGGGTACTCTCCGCGCCTTGGCCCCTCGAATGCCGACTGTACCCCGCAAGAATTACCGCATCATCATCACCGGGGAGGCTCCAATATGAAGTTCCCAAAGCTTCAAGAGAGAACGAAACTCAGGTGAGACCGTGTGTGGACCATGTCATCGAGCTCCACTCCATTTTTGAGCGAAGGTGGCACTCACGAAGCATCTGCAACGTTTTGTGCTCGATCGCCAAGGAGCTCGACTCTGAATACACCAATGAAAGTTTTGGAAGTATTGAGACTTATTCACAACCTGACAGGCACACACTATGCGTCCCGAAGACCAATGCGACCATCCCGGGGTTCAGCTACTCGTTTCACGGTCTCGGTTTTTGATTCGAGTCTATTGGGACTTTTCCTTGGACGGCAAGTCTGACAATTACAGCTACGTGAGTGCCGCTGCTGCCGCAGGCCTGACGACATTTCGGTACGACCGCGGTCTTGGGGGACGGGCCTATCCGAGCATCCCGTAGCTGTATATTGAGTGCGTATCAGCTATCAGCATTCTGCCCTTTTCGAACCAGACTTGACATGATGTTAGGGAGGTTCAAGCAGCCACGGAGCTTGAGATTGCCACTCAATTCGCAAACTTCCTTCGTTTTGATCATTTTGAAGGCCTCAATTTCACGAAAGTGGTCGGAGTCGGACACGGATACGGCGGCCGCGCAGCTGCAGGCTTTGACCTCAAATTATCCCGACTTACTCGACGCTGTCTTGCTTCAAGGATTTTCTCCGTACAGGTATCACCTGATAAATTTTGATTGACTCGTGCTTGAAGCTCAAAGTATAATTTAGCCCCCGGGAATGAATGCATTCGTATCTGCGGGCGGATACGCACCCGCCACAGCAGCCGCTCCGAGTCGTTTTGCGCCCCAAAATTCTCAAATGCTTATCTCTGAACACAAATGTATGTTCATTGCTTGTTATTCTATCCCATATCTGTATCAAATGAACTACTTACTCAATCAATGATAGACTGCATCGAATCAGTTCTGCTATTTCGCATACGCTGGATCCAATTTCGAAGATTCAGCTCTCGAGCACACATTTGAGACTACGCAACCTGTGGCAGCGAGCGTTCTGTTCACTCAGGATATGCTCATCAAACTGTAACGAAATGCCACCAATTTTACAGGGCCTGTGCACGTAGTGAGGTCGGATTTGGCCAGTGATTAGTCATGTCCGGGCCAACAGATCTCTTAGGTCATCGGTGCCGAGGATCTACCCTACTGTCGCAGGTATGTCACTGTTCATAACGTACCTCCGGACAAATGCAGTCCCGCACGAAACCATTCCGCCAGCGTGCAAGACTTTTATCCACGGACCCGAAACTTTTCCTTATCGATCGTCGAGGACACCGGTCACTGCCACATTCATGAATGCCCATCTGTCCGCCCCCAGAGTCCTTCAATGAAATGGTGCAATTCGTATCACAGGTGCTTGGCGGCGATGAAGGCCTGCCGTCTCAGCCGAGCTCCGCAACGTCCTCCTTGTCCGCACATCTACCGCAGTATCTTCAATCTCGAGTGGAACAACAGGCCCTATCGTCACTTCTGCATCCGTCTAGTACTACGCTCACCACATCTCATGCACCAACATCCACGTCTGTCGGAGCCACATCTACTACTTCGATACCGGCTTCATCTACAGAGCGACCCTCTTCGCTCTCCACGAACACGCTTCAATCGACTGCGAGTGACCATACAGTCTTCAAGTCCCCAGAAAGTTCTCCGCCCTCGTCGAGTTCCATACACAACGACTACTAGTACACCCATGGTGGTCCCATCCTCCTCGGGGTCACCTTCGTCCTCTCAGGGTGGCGTAACTTCCATAAATCATAATATATTCTAACTTACGGAATCGCCTATACTAATTATCTGTTATGCACACCTTGACGAAGAGTTGACTGGTAATCTGCGCGCATGTATGAGCTGTTAGCCAGGATGAACACTAATTTTTCTACGCTGTCACTCAATGTTTATAGTTTTCTGTGGCAAGAAACGACTTCTTCTGCTGACGAGTGGAACTTACTGGCTTCGTTCTGACCCTTGCTTACGCTGAGACTGGTGACCGCCGACGCCGAGTCTGCTTCGTATGGTCGCGTCCGAGTGCGCCACCAAGCCTCAGGCAATTTGACAACACCCACGGCGACCGGGAAATGCCGGTCATGTGCATGATTGGACGTTCAGCGCTTCAGCGCTCAGCGCGCCTTCGGCCAGGTCCTTACAGTCCTTCTCTCGCCCTCGATAGCTGTCGCTCGAACATGCGACTGGCTTATATGGCCTACCATGGAGAACGCGTGCGCAAAGCTGAAACACTTTTTCTAGGTGAAGACAAGGATCGTGTGTAATGCACGGGTCAAGCGTGCTTGACCTTGTAACATCATCATTTGAAGGACCAAGATGCAAGGTCTGTGTTCTGTCATTCTGTCTTGTCATTGTCGGGATTTTGACGTTGATTTTCAGTGTGGATGCGGTCCCTCAACGCCGCCGTGTGCGCAGTTTTCTATCCATCCCGCCGCACAATATAAGTTCTGTCCATCTCGGCCTCCTTCGAGCTTCACCTCACAAACTTCCCTCTACCTCGCTTCTGCCCATCGGTATCCGCCATGCGCGTCACGGCTACCAGCTTGTGTGTTATTGGTGCAGGGCTATCATCTGCAGCTCTTGCGGTGCTCAGGATTTAATTCCAGCCTCGCTGGGTACGACACGTCTCGCATCGGGCCCTCAAACGCAAAACTGCTCCCGTCAGTTGTATAATATTAGCGTGTCGAGCGACAATGTGGTCTTCAAGAACGTCAATCCCAACGCAAATCAGGCAAGCACACTGTATCACTACTATGTTTCCAATGCTGACGCAATGTCAGGACTCTGCCGCGACAGCGCTGTTCCCTAGACCTTTGCATCCTCAGAGGCGAACTTTACGGAGGATGTATATGGAGAGCAGCAGAAATACGCGTCCGTCTCTAACACATTCTCCTCTGTCGGGTACACTCTGCATGCCAAAGACCAATGCCAAGAATGGATCCCACGTCCAATTGCTCGTCCCACGGCGTTGTCTGGGTTTGATTCTAGGTAAAAGTTCTTCTCCGCTGTCTCAGACCATGAGCTGCAGATATGCTCTCTAGTTACTGGGACTTCTCTCCTGATGCCTGAAGGGGACTACTACCAGCCTATGTCAGCGCCGCTGCGAGCGAAGTCATTCTACCACGTTTTCCGTTATGACCGTCTCGGCACTGGATGCTATCAGATCATCCACAGGACGCGTACAAGTACGTAGCAATTCATGCTTTATAACCTCGCACCAACGGTGACAATTTCCATTCAGCGTGATGTACAATCCCCCCACTAAGACCTGGCGATAGCTACTCAGTTCGCAACCATAAGCTCCGGGATGGTCAGATCGGAACAAGGGAACAACCTTTGCCAAGGTCGTCGGCGTTGGACACAGCTACGCGGTCTTTGCAGGTTCAAGCTTTATCAGCGACTGCACCTCAACTCCGCTTGATGGGTGACTTCTTCAAGGATTCACCCGCAAACAAGTCGCGCTTAGCCATACAACTGCCCCTCACAGACGCTTACCGAGAATTCCTTTCTAGCACTGGTATATTACCCTTTTTGCTCGGTGGCGCGTACCAGCAGGCTACCTTGGTCGCGCCCGACCGTTTCCCTCCTGGCGAACTAAGCAACGCTTATGTGATGAACGCGAATGTAAAGTCTGTGCGTTTCTCATCTCACCACCACACTGCTGACTGACTAATTGTGTACCAGGCCCTACACGAATCAGCTCGACTTTCTTCTTAACTTTCCATACTTACTCAGAGGCGGCGGTTGACCCCGCGCATTTGCCACTGAGCAGCCCGCAACACTCGGCGTCATCTTCTCGCAAGCAGCCATCCGAGCAGATCGCTGTCAACTTCACGGGCCCTGTGACGTCGTACGTCTTCAGCACCCACGACCCTCTGTATCTCACGCTCTCCACTCGATCTCCTCAATTGACCAACAGGTGACGGGCAGGCAAGACTGGCCCGCTTGCAACCGTGACTGCTATGAGTGATGTGCGCCCCAAGCACCAATCTACAGTAATATTCCTGCGTATCTGCATGATGTATACCCGAAGACGCGGAACTTCACGACGTCTACATCCCGACAACACTGGCCACAGCGTAGGGTAAATACGCACTACACAGCTCCCGGATCGAATTTACAAGGAACCCGAGATGTTATCGTTTGTGGAGTACGTCTTCTCTTCTGAATAAGACCTGTCGTTGTCGTTTGGACCTGCGGCCACATGGACAAGCTACATGGACTGAGGGAGCGCGGCGGGGTACGTGGGGATGTAGTAAGTCTGGTTTTTTCACTAGGCTCTCCCCTGGCGTTGTCTTCGCTACATACTAAATCCACAGATTTCTAAACTTGTCCTGTGCCTATCCTTAATTTGGGAATGTAGGATCCCACATATCCCCCAGCGCATTCGCTTTCGATATATCACACAACCATACTATCTCGAACAGCTCTCGAAGTACTACTGTAGTTTTACGACATCGTACCGGATGGGGTGTGACCGTGACACAAAACAATTGAACCGTACCGGATGAGCGGCGGCGGCCGCCGACTGTGACGTGTGACACCCACCACTATTTGGCGTGGGCGAGGAAGAAGCGCCGAAAGGCGCGGCAAAATTTCGAGCGTACAATCCGAGGTGATCACAACCGGATTGGGGCCCTTGTGACTGTGTGACACTTTCGATTTACCGTGCTCTGAGGGGGAGGCCACCGTGGACACGCCTGACATCCGTTACGGTCGAAAAACTACAGTATCTCTAGCGGTATCTCTATCATTTAATGGTATACTTCACGCCGCCTCAGTACAAATATATACTACTTCTGTTCTTCTGTCGAAATGCTCATGCTTCGAACCAAGGCCTGCTACTATAACTACAGGTGCCACAAAGTCCTGGCCTGTCCTGGCACGTTTACGACAAGATCTCGTGGAGATCTCGACGCGCGCACCGCCGGCGACCGGGTCAACCGGCGATGTCCCGGCTGTGCAGGCGCTCGTCCCGTTCTGCGTCGCCTGTCTGCGTTCTCCCTGCGTTGCCCACTGTGCCCACCTGTAGTACTCAACTTCGTGTTCACTCACTCTGGGACAAAATTGGATACACGAGATCTCCACACAAAAGGATAGAAGCATTACAGTCGCGACTCTTTTAATTTACCCATGATCCGCAGTTCACAGGTTGTATTTTTTTTTTTCTAGAACCCCCGTGTCTCTAAATGGAGAGCTAGGCACTCCTTTTTATGGAGTCAAGTATGCGTATGACATCAAACGAAGCAGGCTTGGGTGGTCTGTGTTCAGTCTCTTCTCTCTCCTTTCGGGCGGTGATCTCATCGTCAACCTCTAGCCTGTGGTATGTTGTGTTTGACGTACACGCGTCATGCGGCTGCCTCGTATAAAAACCAGCCACTGCTCTGGCTCGTCCCTTTTCAGCCTCGTCTCACACATTTCTACCCCCAACATTATTATTGCCGTCGTCTTTCTGCCATGCGTCTCCTGTTCGTACTAACTACGCTTGTATCTCATCGGCGCGAGGACTAGTCTCCACTCGCTTGGCGGCAGAGGTCAATCCTAGCCCCTGCTGGGTATGACACATCTCGTGTCGGACCCCTCAAAAACCGCCAACTGTCAACGTCAGTTCGTACACAGATCATGTTGTATCGAGCAGCAACATCGTCTTCAAGGATGTCTGACTCCAACGCTAATCAGGCAAGTGTGTTTGACTAAACATTTGCGTGTAGGCTAACGTGACGTTCCAGACTGTTGTTGACGGCCTTGTTCCAAACGTTCTCGCGTCCTCAATGTCCTGCCTCACCTCACGTAAGCACACGAGGAGAAGAATAAAAACCGTGTATCCAACACGTTCTCCTTAGTCTGGTACATTGTGTACTCCAAAGAGTAACGCCAAGGATGGGTCGTATGTCCAGATGCCTCCCGTTCACGGTTGTCGGCTTCGATTCCAGGTGAGTTGTAACCCTTTCATCCCGGCTATCGTAGACATGACACGAGTCGTCTTGTAGCTAATTGGGACTGTTTCTCCCGATGGAGGAGACGACTACTCCTATGTCAGTGCCGCAGCGAACGAGGGGTACACCACGTTCCGCTATGACCGCGCCTTCGGTACAGGTCTCTCAGACCATCCTCAGGACGCATACAAGTGCGTACGGAAACATGTCTCGTCCGGTCATGGCTGATGTAGAATCTGCTTATAGCATTGTTCAAATCCCCCTGTCACACTGACCTTGCAATCGCTACCCAGTTCGCGACCATGCTTCGTGATGGTCAGATTGGCGGTACGAAGTTTTCTAAGGTTGTTGGCGTCGGGCCACAGCTACGGCTCCGTACAAATGCAGCAGGCTTTGATGTGCAAGCGCCCCTCAGCTGCTCGATGGTGTGCTCCTGCAAGGCTTCTCCATGAACACGTGCGTATGAACCGGCCGGTCGTCGTGCGTATATATATTGACGTGAACTATAGAACTGGTCAATTGCCCTTCTTGACCGCCGGCGCATACCAAACAGGCCACAGCGGTTGCTCCAACCGCGGTTTTCTGCGGATGAGCTAAGCAATGCATACGTCATGAACGCCAACGTACGTTTAACTGACCTCACCAGTCAAGTAATATGGGATACGCGGCTCGCGTGGGGTGCTCGCGAAGCCATCCTACAGTCTGATAGTTGACTGGAAAGCAAAACTTTGGTAGTGTCTATGTGCTATGTGAAAAGTCTACCACTTGTTTCTCTGTGTCTCTTTTGTCAACTCTTCAAACTGGACTGTAGGCCATTTGGTCCTCAGGCAGGAATACAATCCAAGGATTTGAAAGCTTGACACATTGCACCTAGTGGGAGACTAGGCACGACGGATGGGAATCGGAGACTGTGGCACGCTGACAGATACCTGAAGAGGCCTGAGTGTGTCGCGCGCCCTCGCGCGCCCATTTCGTAGGCGCCCTAGCCCGAACGTTCGTCGGGATGTGGATACCTGTAGAGCAAAAGTCTCAGAGGTGGAAATATTGTCCATACGTTATTAAGTCAAGCTCAAAGATCATACAGAGCTAGTCTGAAGGGCGTTAGAGCTGCTAACGTACGGGCAAGGAGTCTTAAACAACGATACTCACCGGGCACGTCCAGTGGCCATGGCGAAGATCAGTTAAACACGACTTTTGGTATCAAAAGTGAGCTATATTACCGTGAACGCATCTGTGAGATGATTGAGATGAGAGGAGCCTGCGCTGTAGCACCACGGCAATATTTTGGAAAACGTCGGCCATGGATTTGGGCACGGGCGCTACGTGAGTAAAGTTTGTACTTGTTTGTTCGGGGGTTCAGCCCCTATAGGCAGGATATGCTCGCTTCGCTCGCAATCAGTTGGCTAACAATACATACACCAGGCTTACCACCAATCAATTTGACTTCTTCTACTTCCCCCTACTTCTCGGACGCGGCGCTGAACCGTTCGTTCGTCACCGAGCAACCCGCGACGCTTGGCGTTCTCTTCTCGCAGACTGCCATTCAGCAGCCTGCCACAAACTTCACGGGTCCTGTGCACGTTGTACGTCTGTTACTTGCACTTCTCTGTCTCCCAATGCTTACCACTCGTGGATCCAAAGGTGACGGCGCGAAAGATTTCCCCTTCTGCAACCGCGACTGCTATGCCGTGCCCGCTGACGGCAAGTACAAGAACGTGCCCCATATGTTCAGGAGATGTATCCCAAGACGAAGAACTTCACGGTTCTACAAGAGAGAGGGAGCACCAGCACCTTTACCCCGTAAGAACACCGGTCCTGATGGGCAAACAACCCAACCGGGGTAAACGCCCACTACTCGGCGCCCGACACGTACAAGGAGATGCTGTCGTTTCGTAGAGTACGTCTTCTCGTCGTGATAGGGCTTTTTGGTATACTTGGGACTGCGTATGTGTAGTACTGGTAGTGTATACTCGGAGGAAAATAATGACAGATGGATTTACGGCGAATATCGCGCGTGAGACGAGTGAATGTCCTATTTACTCAAGTGTGTGCGGGTGAGCTACAAGTATATGTCGGGTACAAAATACAGCGTATATATCAACTGTCCGTTGCACAGTTTGAGTCTACGTGAAGGAATGTATTGTTCTACACCAATCGGCTCGGCGCAATCATGTCCGTCGAGCAAAGCCCAATATGAAAAAGCTTCATAAAAAAGAAATAAAATGAGAGGAACTCGGTAACTAACATGCATCTATAGTGAAGGACAGTGATGAGGAATGCATGTATGGCGCACGGAACAGTCAGCAAATGATCTAGTATGAGAAAATCATAAAACCACGGGTGAGTCACAATCTTTATCGAAACAGTAAGCGCATCGTCGAAAGTCGAACTGAATTTGAGCTTACCGGGAAGAGAATGTGACACACCCGCCGTAATCGCCAGCGGCATAATTACAGCCCAGTCAAATCCGAAGACGCGCCAGCTCTCTGGCACCGCGCCGGTCGACAGCACGACCATCATCGCGCACACAGCGAAGCAGATGACGAGCGCGAGCCAGAAGCGCTTGAGGATCTTGGGCCCCTATCGAGCCAGAAGTTGGATCGCTCGACTTCCTTCTTCGTCGCGCCCCAAGTGATGTTGTAGCTGAACATGTGCGCGAGGAGCGCTTGGGAGAGGTGAATTGACAGGCCGCCGAAGAAGAAGAAGCTGCGGCTTTGTGTTAGTGGGTAAAGAGAGCGTAGGTAGAGTAGACGTACAAGAAGGGGATCCACATGACGTTTTCGAAAGGAATCCGTCGATGAGGTTGCGTTGGCCAAAGACGGTACTCGAGCAACGTGAATGCCGATGTTTCCTGCGATGGGGAACACGGACCGTACACGCGAGCCAGATCTCGAACGAGTGGTAGGTAATATCCGTCGACCTCGACGCCCCCCAGCCGAGCAGGAGGTAATTGAGTATTGAAAGGAGGCGCTGGCTTGGGCGAGGCCGCGAGACCGTCTACAAAATAAGGGGGATACGGTTGAGCGAGGGGCATCAACGCGGTGCGTTGTGGGCGCATATGGACATACAGTAGGTTAGAACATGTACGCCATCATGCTGATCTTGTAATGAACCGGCGCAGCCGACCAAATGAAACGTGCGAAGCTGCTTGGTGATCGGGGCCCTTACGGCGTACGCCCGACCACTCGATCATGGGGTTTGAAGATCAGTTTTCGTTACCAGCCTGCGCGCACATCGACGTAAAAAAAGCGGCGTAAATCGGCATACGACATCATGCGCGGGGTGGCGAAGCAATACCATAGGAAATATTTTTGCCAAACGGTTCAGTTCATCGTCGCATGTTAGGGAGACTCCTTCCTTGAAACCACCGTCGGGAGTAAGTCGCCCATCGGGGATGATATAGCCTTTGAGCTGTAAATCTAACAAGAGCCATGTCGAAGTCTTCAGACACATTTGACTCGGACCAAATCTTCTTGACAACCATCGTCAGGGTCAACGAATGCCGCGGGGTCTTGAAACTGCGGACCAACGAAGGAAGGCATTGTGTCCAACAAAGGGCGCTACCCTACCATCGCCGTTATTGGCGCAGCCGAGGGAGATACACCTGTTGAATGCGGCGGGTGAAGTGGGCGATGCCGTTCTCGAAGTAGTGGTGGGCGACCTGCATGACGTCCCGATTTGCATGCTGTATGATCGCAACCTCGGGACACTCAGCGGAGCTCGCGCGCTGCGTCCCACGAAATGCAAGGAAAGCAGTCCTCGGGCACGACCGTGTCCGAGTCGACGATGAGGATGACCTCGACCGAGACGCAGCGACTTTGGCGTTCGACGCCCAACGCACCGTCGGCCGCCACTTGCGTCCGCTCTCTCGTAGGTCTCCTCGATGGCCAGCTCCAGGGACGCGCTCCTCGACGTCCTCGTCCTCATCAAGCTCCCGTCCGGCTGCGTCTCGCGTCGGCGATCATCTGCCGGACATGTGTTTTTCTCGAGTTTCAGGACAACGCAGAGCCAAGGCCGTAATTCAATATTCGATGCTTTCTTGAATCGTCCTGCACGCTTGTACCCGTCACGGCGCTGCTGTGTGGTCGAGACGTGCGAACCCGCCAGATGTTGTTTTCCGAGTAGAACTGCCATGCGATGTGCCCTCTCTTCTTCAGAGATAAGCTGGTAGACCGTCGTCCGTGAACATAAAATCGAGGAGGTGCAACTTGTGGCGAGCGTAGGTCTGCATATCTTTTCTTGTAGCGAGTACACCGAGGGAGGCGCTACAGTGTCACTATCAGTAAATTTGATTTCCGTCCTTCTCCCGAGAAAGATGCTCCCATGGGTCTCTTTAAGGCTCTCCTTTAAAGCCGGCATATCGAGGGACACGTTGAGGGCAGATTTGCGTCGACTTCCTTAGTTCCGTGTGGGCCGCCGGCACAGCGTGGAAATAGTATCTTGCATGTTCTGATGGTAGATGCGCCACCGGGACCAATGCTGCAAAACATAGATTGGTTTTGGGTTAAACACAAGCATAGTAGAAACAACGCGAAGCCAATATAATTAGCTCACACATCGCATGGTCACATTGCCAATAATTTGCGAACAGAAGAACTGAATGGGATGGGAAATTTGGTCAACCGACGTTATCCATGGACGGAACATAGGAATCGGGTCATTACTCACCAGCGAGACACAGAAAAGGAAAGGGGGCCGACAACCAGAAGAGCAAATCGTTCGTAGCTACCATCCCTGCACGCTCTCGACGATGAGGACACTAACAACCGCTACCAACAAAGACTAAAGCACCCGGTTGTCAGCTGATGCTCGAAGCAAAAGCCACCGAGCACTTACATTCATGGCCAACGCGGCAGCGAGACCTCCATAGAATGGGAGCGAATAGTCGCAGAGTCGGTATGATGGTCCCGTCCGCGTTCTGTTCCACGTCCTCCTTGTTCGACACGAAGTAACTGAAGCCGAGAAGACGGCGCTTCTTCGGGGCTCCCTCTTGTTGGCCTGATCCTTTTCCTTGGCCCGTTCCTCGATCTCCTTCTCGGTGATAATCTGCTTGGCCTTCCTCGTTCAGGTTCTGCTCAGAGCCAGCCGCAGAGGGCGCGAGAGAGGAATCGAGGGACCCAGAGGGGTTTGTGCGCTGACTTCCAGACGAGCTTAATGAGCTTGTCTTCGAAGTCGCGGCAGTGAGGGATGATGTCGTCGAGGTTGTACGCCCACACGACAAGCACCCGTTCGTCCCGCTGTGTGTGCACCGTGTGAGTTTGGAACTATAGAAAAGGCTCGGTCGAACTTACGATAAAGGCACCACATTTTTGCTCCTTATCGGCGCGAGGAAGCCATGGTCATGTTGTCGAGAATCTGGATACGGGTGTCGTTATCGAGATACATGGCATCCACGTCGTCCTTGCTGTGACGGGATTCGTGAGCCACAATCAAACGTCGCCACAGCGGCGTACGTACACGTTTGCCAGGGCGGCGTGGACGGCGGCCGCTTCGGGTCTGTCACCGCTACAACGGGGTTGAGGGCACGAATTGCCGCCTCGAAAGGTTCCAAGTGGCGATTCTCATAAGGAAAGACGCGAAACCGCCCAGGATCGACACGGAGGCAGACGCCAACGTGGATGTTTTCCTCAGACGGTTTTGAACCACGCTTACTTGCTGAGTCTGGTAATGTGGGTGTTTGTTTCAGAAAGGCAGTTAGACATGTTTGTGGATAAAAGCTTACTTGACGGAAGAGTGGTGGAGCAACGCGTCGTAGGCATCGTAGTCCATTCTGGAAAGAGTGACAGAAATGGATAGTACGACTAAGGTAGGAGTGGGGCACCAGGGTGAGAGGCCTGAAGCCAGAAAAATCCGCAGTGTTGTTTTCTTATACAATTTTCGTGCAGGCATGAACAGACAGCACCGATGTTCGAGGACTTTGGTGAAGACGCCGAGAAGGAGGATTAGGTTCCCAACCATGGTACGTGGAAATGCCCGCATCGAGGCCAATGAATCAACCGACGGGCAAGAATCGAGGCGCTGTCGAATGGCTCTCGGAGGCATTGACACATGGACCGCTATTTGGGGCTGCACGCACATTTGGTGAAAAGATGCGGGGTTGTTGGGCATGGCTAGGCACGCCAGCTCTGAAGACGCCGTGAAGCGCGCTTCGAAAGAAGTAATCGCCATACCATTGAGGCACCAAGCTGTTCGAGAGAAACAGCGGGATGCTGAAGGCCTGGCCTAGAGTCAAAGATAGACTTCACGGATGAAAAGCAAGTAGGTACCATCACCGAAATGCCCATCTATCTGGTATCCGTCTCGAGGGTTCCTTCGAATGCGCCGAGCCATCTCCGTTTGCAGATATCCACCGCCGCCGAGCTGATTACAACGCGCGTGTCGAGGGAACGGGAATGGAGAGGGACAGCCGGCCAGCATCACTCTCGTAATCGCAACTTGCTAGAATTTCTGTCAGGTCCTGAAACCTGAGTGCCAACGGCGGGCCTCGCCCCCGGATTAGTGTGTCCAAATTAGCCGATGGCAGGTGTATAACACCAGCACGGTGCGAATGCAGAGCAGTGTCTTTCATTATGTAGCATTCTACGCTAGATACTGGCGTATAGACGGTATGACATAGCCTTAATGAAATGAAACGGCGTGGGAAAAGGTCCTGGATATGCCTACGGAACTTACAGCGTGAGACGAGTCTGAGTTAACTCTGAAGCTTGAGCTTGTCAGCGGATACAGAGTTCGCGCAGCGAGGTCTACAAATTGGAAGCCTTCTGCGAATGTTTTAATCATCAGGCTCATCCTCTCTCTGGAAGGCCAGCGGAATAAGCTATAAGGTTGGGAGTGCACATGCCGAGAGAGAACACTAGGGAGTGACGGCGGCCACACCGGATCGACGCTGGTTAAATCCGGACAGCCGCCACGCGGTGAGCGCTCACATGGCGCATCACCGACGCTTTGATGGGTGATGCGCTCTTCTCAATTACCAGAGCGGCGCCTCGATGTCCGACTATACGGGGTAACCACTCGCACCACATGCGGACGATGCTGCCTGCACCCGTCTCATTTCATTCTCGAGGCGGCTCCGTGTATCGCTCTCCGCTCAAGTCTCCGCGATGTCCTGCTGGACCAGGGCAAGGGTCACCAACCTCGGATTAGGTCTTCTCGCCGGCCTTGCCGCGCTGTCACTCCTTGTTAACCTCAGCTAGTATTTCTCTGCTGGCCCGGACACCACATATGTTGCTGGCTTTCTTGCACCCCACACAATCTTCGCTACGTTGGAACATGGCAATCAACTACGGACCTTGAATCATCTAGTGATTGTGCCGGGCCATGCTATATGGAAAGGCACAGGCGCGAAGGACGTCCCTGAACGACGATAGTTGGCTTCTGGAACCGTTTCAGAGAGGCGGATGCGAGCGTTCAAGCCATTTACAACACCACATTGCTCGAGGGTGAGGGTCGAGCAGTATTCAGAACTTGTCTACTCGTTCTGATACTCATCTTGGACAGTGTAGACGTACTTGGAGGATGAGCATGCGTTACTAGTCTTCAGCGGGTGCGTGCAGTCACCCTGACCATACCATGGAACTCCTCCACTAACATACACCGTTAGTGGTCAAACAAAAGGGTATCTACCACACACTGAAGGAGAGTCGTACCTCCGTGTTGCCCAAGCAAGCTCCTTGCTCCCCTCGCCCAAACCCAAGAACACTTCCCTCGTGCGACCACCGAAGATGACGCTGTGGACGTGGACTCCTTCCAAACTTACTTTTCTCTATCGCTGCGTTTCACGAGTACATCACAGGGCCACTACCCAACGAAAATCACAGTAGATCGGCTGTTGCGAGATAAAACGGCGTCGTTTCACGCGCGGAGCGTGCATCACGCGCAGCAACTGCCGATGGCCCAAGACCAAGTTCCACTACAGTGCGGCATCGACGTGGAATGGCGGAAGGCGAAGACCTCGCACCCCCCCACCTGCTCGCAACGGGCGAGGCGAGTACTGTTCCGTTCCAATTTTGACGATACGCCTGGACTAACTTTCGCACCGTAGCGTCAAACGGGTGGATCCCGTATTCGCAGGACGCTTACGGCTGCCAACGACTTCCTCCTGGGCAAACGCCGCTCGCAAGCAATCCGTTCAACAAGATTCCACCCCTACTTCACGTCATCGCCCGAGCTTGCGGGACTTGTTTAATTGGTGTCCAGGCCCTGCGGAAGGCGGACAGACCGCTCTTTACCCAGGACCCCTTCCTTGGGACAAGTGATATCGGTTACCGTGATGCTCATATCGGACTGCTGGAGTTTATGCTTTTGAGAACACTATGGTTTGGATATAGTAATTGTTGTATGCATGTAGAGTACACTTCCTAATCTTTTTATTAGTGGTGATGCTATCCACGTACACGTCGCTCGTTTCTGTTGTAGATACCACGACTGTCCGCACCCGCGTCAATGGCACAACACCCTCAAGGCCACCCAAGGCTAGATGTGTCGAAGCACGGCCCAGAAACAGAACCCTAGATATCCATAGATAACGCGGTACGACCGATACTCCGTCATAGCTTCGCCGGACGAGTCTCGACGGATCAATCTCAATCTCTTCTTTCGGCCTCACAGCCCCCAGATAGAACAACGCGGCGGCCTTGACCTCGTTCATCCATTCGAGTATAATTGAAGGGTCCCACGTGTTTGCGTCAATGCAAGTGAAGAAAGCGACAGTCTTCCCTGTGCTGTTGACGCACCAAGGTACAGTTCGCCCCGGCCGGCATCGCAGATTGTGGCTCACGCTGAGAAGACGGAGAACGTGTGGAGGTGAGAGAGCTCCTGCAGTTCAGACGGACGGGATGGGATATTCGCGGGCGCAGAGAGAATGGTCCCTCTGTCAGAACTGTGGTCAGATCTTGAGATATATGCGATTACAGCCGGACACTCACATTTCCGAGACTGGCTCCTCCGTTGGTACGAACACGCAAGGGGCCACGCTCGAGAACTCGCCAGCCTTGCGCGGTACGTCAGCACCCACTCCGGTGGTGCTCTTCCCAGTCTTCGCGGCGCCTGCCTACGCCAGCGCCGCGAGTCGTGACCTCTTATTCCTCTCCGGGAGACGCCCCCCCCCAGCAGATGGAACTCGTGCATCAGGGGATGGCCCAGCAGCTTCTGATTCCGCGTCTTCGCCATCTGCACACGCGCGAGGAACCGAGCAGGCGACAGGAGCGCGGTGAGAACGGCGGCGCGCCGGTCGCGTCTGCACGGCAGGCGAGGACGGCAGGAATGGCAGGAATGCAGCGTGAGGGCGGCGGAAAACGACGATGGCGATCATGACCTCGTGTGCGCCCCCGCCTCCGCGTACCACGAGCTGTTCATAAGGTACGGCCCCTAGTAATTGACAGGACCTGTGAAGTGCATCGGTTCCTGGCGAGTCTCCGCTGCGCCATTCTTGTCGTCGGTACATGTGGCCGCTGCGATGAAGTCGGTGGAGGACGCGGGATATGGCCACTTGGCTCAAAACCGGGAAGAGCGTTTCCCAGTGTTATGCCCAGGAGCGCGGCATCCTGACACGATGTCTTTCGACTGTTGTAGGGAAAAGAAGAAGTGTTGTTTGTATGAGAGAGTGAACAGGCTTCCCAACGATGGAGCTCCACGAGCTGGAAGCGTGTGTGGCTACGCCCTAAATAATCATTGGCTTTAAGTTTACTAGCCAGCCGCGATTGTGATCAACAACACTTAATGAGGCTTACGGTCATTTTAGCTTGCCGAATCCCAGCTACAACTTGTGGCTATTGCGAGCCTCCATCTCCTTCTCGGCAAGCTAAGATTTCGAGCTCAGGTTTTGCCCAAGAGCTTCGAGAGGTACCAACAGCCCGAGACGGGTCGCAAGCGCTCTAGGGGGTGGGGACTCACATTCCTCTCTCCAGACAGACTAGTGAGCTCTCGACAAAACTCACGAGCGATCGTCGCATTTCCCATGCCAATCCGTATACAATGGCACTACGGGGATGAAAATGTGATATCGTCCCGGGGTATCCAGTTGTGGGCCCGCCCACACCCGCCGCGAGGAAAGTGTCGTCGAGAACAGGAGGGCCCGTTAAGCATTACTGCGGCGAAGCGTGCGACATCCTGCGCAGAGTTAAGATCGAGAAGGTAGTTGAACTCGCCGGAATGTATCGCCTGAAGTCTCTCCTCGCTGAGAACAAACTCCACGCGTTTCGGGGTCGGGGGTCTGTTCTGTGGACGCGCCGAGCAGAGGATAGCGCTGCTTCAGGCGCAGCCAAGCAGCCTCGACGTTTTCGTTTGAGAACAGCTTGTTCTTCGAATCCGTTTGTTGCGTCAAGTTCAAGATGGGTTGTAGTGATGGCGACCCCATTGAACATGGTAATCCCAGTAAAAGCCGTACTCTGTCATCCCAGAGGTCGTGGTCTATAGGTTGCCCCCCTGTGAGTCCATTGACGATCCGGCCGCGCGACGACGCCATCATTCGGTGTATAGGAGGTCCATGAGGGGTGAAAGAGAAAAGCGAAGGGCGGGAGTCATGCCGGGTGGCAATAAATTGCACTAGCAGCATGTGAAGCATTCGTGCCTCACGCGCGGGCCGTGAATGACAGCGTTGAGATGCCGCGAGCATGACGAAAAATGCCCAATCTGAGAGGCGACGAACGGTTTTAAGTACACGGAATGAGATACAAAACGGTTCAGAAGACCCATAGTATGCTGGAAGATTTTTTTACGGGTTTATAGAAATACCATATGAGTTCGAAGATGGAGGACGTCAATTGCAAGTCGACTCGACGGCCGCTGCTCCAGGTAATATTGGGAGGCGCCAGTAACTAGCCGCCGATCCGCGGAAAAGCCGAATTGGGCGCTTACTGTTTCCTTGGCGTCCTCGATGTCGCTCAGCAACACTGTGGGGTCCAGCGCGGGTGATATGTACCCGACAAATTCGGGTGAATTATACATGGTTTTGAGGCAAAAGACACCCGAGAAAGTGCGAAAATCACACGAGAAACAGGTACATTCATGCGGGTACTTTTCACCAGAAATGTGCTGTCAATTTTTGACACTTCACCTGGCACTGCCGTGTAAGGCTCGAGCGGGTGAATTTCACCCCGAACAGGTAGAAATCACCATATTTTACGTGGTCGCTTGAAACAGGTAGTTTTCATCGCAATGCCAGGTAATTGACACACTCATTATTCAGGCATTTTTACTCGAAAAAAGCATGCATTTTATACTGATAAATACATGCTTGTATATACTAATCAAGAAAAAATGACACATGTACCAAATTTATATTGACGAAGATGAATGTCATAGCCTTGATGCTGACTCATCAGGACCCCCCTCGCCTTGGTGTACTAGTGCAACTAGCATAGTGCGCGTGAGGTCACACACAGCATGGTAGCTCCACTAGACAAAGGACGCGACGGACGCGAATATATCAGGTACGATCAACAGTATCAACAAGCGAACAAGTACTCACTAGAGTCCGTTCAACCTAGGTCCTGGGCCAGTGTAAAGCTTTGCACGTTGACTACATCGTACAGGTCACGCTCAACGGATTGCCAGCAGTTGGGCCTCCTACCGGCAGGCATGTTTCTGTTGTCGATATTGCACGCGCAACGCGGTGGGCTATTGACACGGAATGCCAACTGACTTACAGTCTCACTGTCGCGCACTTCAGAGGGTGGCAGATTGCAGTAGATGGTCGCATGCTGAAGGCCGGGGGGAATGAGAGAGAGAGAGCTGATGGAGGTGAGAGGTAGAGGGCAATTGACCTTCGACGGGAGCTGTCGGACGTTTGGCTTTAATTCTACGGAGCTCTCGACGCTTTCAGCTTCAGCATCGGGCGCGCATCACGGCAAGCGACACAGCGGCAACCTATCAGAGTCGGCGGGAACATGCCGCATTTGGACGAGCGCGTCACTGGCCCAATCATAAGGACAAGCACTGTGCATCTAACGTCGCCAGCAGCGGCACGTCTACATCTCATATCTGTCTCCCCATGGCCACCTCTTGTGACCTGATGCCTCCGAAGCAGACACGGGCCTCCGAGTTCACGTCTGCAGAAACGTGTGTGCGGAAGCGCGCGAAACAAAATTGGCCAAAGTTGGGTGTGTATGCCGCGGGAACATGGGGTGGTCACACACACACCACCTCTAGTGATGTGCGGGCCGGCTGGGCCTGAAAAGCCGGGCTTGGGCTCGGCTTCAGAGGGCTTGGGCTCGTCAGCGAGCAAAGCCACCACGGCCTTGAGCCCTCAATAGGGCCGGCAGGTGCAGGCTTGGGCTTGAGCCCGGGCTTCGAAGTAATATTATAATGTCAGTAAAAGAGCTTGAGGAAGAGCTTAGTGCCAGAAAATACTAACATGCTCTCATTACTCACGCGAATGATCTTTGAGCACTCCGTGGGATGTAACGAGTACCGAAGGCCACTCACCGTCACTCAACGGCTGGTGCAGAGTGCTTGGCAAGCATGATGACATAAGCGATACCGCGACCAACAGCGCGACGAGAGTTGTGACTGACCTCCGACACCTTTTGTAAGGTGTTTGTATAGCACCGAGAGAACTAGTACACTGTGAGTAACCTCATTGAACGAGCTCATCACATTAGAAACTTACTTGCTGTAAGGAGCCCGGGCTCGAGGGCTTGGGACGGCCGGCTTTGACGTCAAGCCCAGCCCTAAGCCCTCGGGAGCCTTGTTCAAGTCTTTGTCGGGCTCGGCTCGGGCTGCCCAGGGCCGGGCAGTGCTGGGCTCAGGGCTTTTGGGCCCAGCCCGCACATCACTACACTCCACCTCCCGCACGAAGTCAAACAGTCCCGAGTGGGCTGTGATGAGTAGGGCAACTCCAGCGCGGTCTATGGTTGACCATAGAAAGCTGTAGCTGTAAATTCGCGCAATTTTAGTAGATGTGACTATAGTGTAATTTCTACCTGATGTAACGACCGAGGAATTTCACCCGATGGTTTCTGTTCCTTTATACCCGCGCGCGTAAGAAGCACAAAAATTATATTATTTTCGTTTTGTGGTGGTCATTTGTAAACCGCGACACCCAGAATCACCGGATTTCACCCGATTCGGGCACTTTATGATGAAAACTGGCAACCGACGGCATAAGGTAGCATTTTCTAACCCTGCATCGGGTACCCCACCGTGCAATGTTCCAACACTTTCATCTTTTCCTGTCGGAGGTTATATGGCTCCAATTCGTAGCTCATAATTGTCTCGCATACAGGATCGGGACTCAAAGTGTGCGGTAACAACGCGTAGTGTGTGGACTGGGCTGTATCGTTCACTTGTATACGCGGCTATCTTCCCCCCCCCCAAAAACCCCAAATTTCCCATAGGGGGACGCCATCTCGTTGTGAAGCTATCGCGTGCCGAATTCCTAAATCGTCGAGGGTTCTGTCACATAAGTAATCTATAATCTCCTTACACCTGTGGATATTAGAATTTAATCTCTTTCAACGCAAACAATCAGGAAATGTCATGATCTTGGCCCAGTAACCTGGGTGGGCGGCAGCTCAGACTGAGCGACATGGAAAGCTAGGTTGCCGGAAATGTCCCGTGATGCACGCCGTAATTCATGAAAGTCATCAGTGTCGCTCTTGGCAAGGTGTAAGAATCAGCATTGTTCATCATTGCTCAACTTGATTCTTGCTAACTCTAATTAGTCCTCCGGGGCATCTAGATTCCAAAGTTGGGGTCTACTAAAAGGAGACGAGCACATACCAAGCTAAAGGTCATTACCCAATCGTCCACTAAACACGATGCGATAATATGCTTTCATGATGTCGAGGGGGTCGCAAAAGCGTATTTTTCCTGACACACTCCAAGTCCAACAAGTGCTGGTGTTGCGTTTGATTTCGCCACACGAGAGATATATTATATAGCTTCAAATGACACGTAACAAAGTGCTTCGCCAGCATTCTATCACGCTAAGTCATTATACAATGGGGGCGGAGTTGTATCGTTGTTCATTCCTTGCCCCAGCCCCGAAGAGATCGGGTTCGTATAACTAAAAAAAAAAGTCCGCGGCCGCCGCCTTCAAACTACCGGTCACGGTGAGAGCCTAGTATCTCTTATCCGCAAGATCTTCCCAGAACGATACTTGTACCTCTTATAACACTATCCAACTATCGATGGATCTCCCTCTCCTCCTGTGGTCGCCCGACGTTGCTATGACTCCGCCTCCCTTATAGCATGACCGCTCGTTTCCAACGCACCCGGCATGCCACTTTGTACAAGACCCCGGTGCTTCCTCACTTGCCATACTCTGCCACTTTCCTTGCCCCGAGATTCTTGACTTCTCCAGAGGTCGCGTCGGAGGGAACCATCGAGGAGTGCGCTCACGATGCGTCGTGCGCAGCTGGCGCACAGGACGGTGGGGGGGTGTTGGTGGGTGGTGGGGGGGTGACCTCGGGACGTGGTCATTCTTGCAACTCGGGCCGCTCCTGCTGCACCCTAGCCCCGAGGGCTGTCTGACACGGAGCTTAGGCTGGTCCGGGGAGAAAGGGGTGTGGTGTGATGCACTTCGAGTTATTCAAGAAGAGCGAGTAGGCATGTCGCTCCGGAATGATATCGTCATCGAGATCAAGCAAGCCAAGGAAGCGTGCATCCGCGACTTATAAACCAGCCTCTGTCTACTCGACAGCTCTATCGTCAAGTCGAAGACATTCGACATACTACCCTCTTGGGCCTGATTGCGCCGTACTGCGTCTTGTGAGCGACGATAGGCGACTGCGTGGCATGTCAGATTTAGTGGTCTATCCTTTCATAACGTGTAGGGGTACGCTGCGTGCTCGGACGCACCGCAGCGGAGAGCAGAGTACCTTGCTTCTATGGAGCTTTGTCATCCAACATATCTTCGGTGAGTGTTTGTCACAGGGAAGACAGATTGGCCGTTCTTACTCTCATTGTGGTTATCACCATTCCCATAGCGAATTCCGTGGTTTCAATTTACAATCACGCGCTGCCAAATCGTTGGAGTCTTTGCACATTGCGACATTAGACTTCTGGTGTGACATCGGAGACGACCCGACACCAACTTAGGCGTTTGGAATGAAATTATCAAGACTCATTTGTCAACGTTTGCCACCCCTACGACATCCCTTCGTATACTCGTCATAAACGGTGCCTTCGTCCTTCGGTCTTGCGGGAAGACTACTCGATCACGTCGAATTTACGGATTGGGTCACGGATCTCCTACCGTAGCGGCCGTTACGACGCCCACTGCACGTTTTCTCTTCATCGCTCGGCGCAGCAACCTCTCAGGCTTCACGACGCCAACAGCAGGTCCGAGACGTAGTTTTTCCGGACCACGGCCGTTCCCATCACCGCCTCATTTACCGAGGCACAGCAGAACCGCATTGCCAGCCTCGTGCCGGCGCTCAACGACAGCGGCTTTGCTTCGGTTCAAAGCCGTGCATCAGCAAAGCCACGCCCTGCTCCATTTGGGGACACCGGAGGGATCGAATACGGTCCGCTTGTCTATCATCGGCGCCCCAGACCCTCTCATCCCTGTGATGTTACCCCGATGGAGGTTTTCAGTCTGATCCAGAAACGGATTCAGCGGTCATGGTTGCTCTGCAGTTATACAGCATTCCCATACTCTCACTTTCCCACGGCTTAAAAGTCTTCCCTATATACGTTCTCATCTCTTTCACTTGTGTTTCTTCTCAAAAAAACTGCTCACGCTAATCGTGTAAGTTACATGACTCATCATCATCTCAACCTCGTTGGTGACTGTGTGGTAACAAATCCTTTCCCCTGGTGTGATTTGCTGTCTTGTGCGCGCTCTGGAAGATCGGGGGCTATACCGCGAGGGGGGGTGGCTACAGCGTAGATCATTGGTGTAGACACTCAACTGTCGCTTGTGCGTATATCCGGTATTACTATGGCAAAATTTCAGCACTGCAGCGCAGGTTGCAATAATCAAACTATGGGTGCTCACATCGCTCGTAAATTTACGAAGATGCAAGGACTATCCATGATGTGAAATGTAGGTTCAGGCGTAGGACTACTTACTATAGGCCTGAGTCTTGATGATTGTGGCATATCCATCCGTGAGAGGCTATTATTATTTTTTCTTAATGAAACTATATGATAACTAGCTGTAGCGCGTACAGCAGTGTGCATATCTGAGATTGTTGGGGACAAAGCTCAGTGATAGAATGACCCCCAGGACTCAGGAAGGACTGCACTGAAGCGGCACGACGCCTGAAGGGTCGGGAAGGCCACCCGATCATCAACATTACGTACATTGAGGGATTTAGAGAAACTTGAGTCGTCGTCCGAGTCGCCCTACCAGTGTGTTACCGGTCAAGTGCTGGGACCAGTTGCTCTGGAAAGGTAGGTTACAAACATCAGTTTGCGGTGTAATTCTAACTTACCACGGGTCTTGTTTTCTTTCGCCATTTCGTTCAGATTTGTGGCTCTGTGCGGCCACCCCCGTTAATCCAAATGTCTCTCACACGGGACCAAAAGCCCACAGAGCGTCTGACACAACGCACTTGCGCAGTCTGAGCAACTCGGCGAACACGCGCCTTGGAGGTGATCAGGTGTTGACACCTTCTTGAACAAGAAACTAGTCATCAGGTCTAATGAAACGAATCGGACCGTGGGTTGAGATCAGGCATGATGTCCATTCCTCACAGCCATTGACAGATCTGATATCGGCTAGTGCTAGAGTGTAATGCCACTAGTCAGTGAGAAATAATTTAATTGTCCCAGCTTATCTGCTTACCTTTTCATCCTTCCAGCCTAATGCATCTACCTCTTGAGGACAATATTGCGCAACCTTCTACCGTTGCAAGATAACGGGGACTGTGCTCTTTCCCATATTGCCTGGTAATTGTTACGGAACGGCACTGTGGAAGCGGATAACGGTATGCATGGAAGTTCGGGATTGACTTTCTGCTCAGGGTCTGCTCAATGACGCCTTTCCGCGCCCCTGGCATAGCTCTTATTTAAGGTGGTTGTTGCAATTCGCCTTTCGAGGCCCGAGTACTACCCACCTTCAAGTCACTCACCTTCCGACGCCTCCCGTTAGTGCCCACAACCCGGTTGACACACCCCATTTGGACCCAGCCAGAGCGCCGCATCCTCATGGCCCCCGCACTAGAACGCGAAGACCCCTAGTATGCTTTTGCTAATTCACGTGTCATCTTGTGGACAGTTTTGAGGGGTGATGTCATACCTCCTCTACCGGTGGATGGTGGTGGTAAGGTCAGACATGGCTACCGAGCGGTCAGCCTCTTTTCTCGCTCGCGTGTTGTACTGTGGGGCACGTGTTGGGATGAAAACCACCAAAACAAATAGGGGCTGGGACGGGGGTCTGTTCAGTCAAAACACACTTGCACGGGGGCGGGGAATGAACTTGAATCGGTCCGCTAGCGCTCCTACATACGTCCCAATTCCCAACCAAGCCGCTCCATGAGAACAGCGTGCTTGACACAACGTCGTTATCAAGAGGATTTTATCCACCTTCACAGCAGCCTATCCCGCACCAAAGCAAGTCATAAACCATTCCCGTCAATCACAGCCCAGTTCAGTACCTATTTTTTATTTCTTACTTTATTTTTTTTCCTATTGTTCTTTTGTTTTTTGGATTTTATTTTCCCCCCTATTTCTTTCATTCTCCCCCATCTTATTTGTCTTTTTTTATTATAATAATTTTAGACTTTTATTGTTTTGTTTTTTTTTATTTTTTTTTTTCTTCTTCTCCAATTTTTTCTTTTTTTATTTTTTACTACTGCAATCAACATTCGATGGTCGTCCCTATTTATCCTTTCTATTTTTTTTGTCTTATTGCTTGTTTTTTTATTTTGTTCGATTATCTATTTTTTATTATTTTATTTTCATATTTCTATGATTTACTATTTTCTTTGGTTATTTTTTTTTTTTATCTTGATGGTTATCCCTCTTTATTTATTATTTTCTATTATTCTTCTTTTGTTATTTTTACATTTTGTTTTTCTCTTTTATTTTCTTGTTTTTTCTTTTCTTTTTATTCCTCCCCTGCAATATTTTTTTTAATATATTTTATTTTTTCTTTATTCTCCTCCTTTTTTTTCTTTTTATTTTTGTATTTTTTGTTTCTTGTTAGTCCCTGCTATTTTTTTTTTTTTTTTGATATACCCCTGTATCCCCCTGATTACCCCCTGACTGGTATTCTTTATCTGCTTTTTTTATATAATGTTTGTCTTTTTAGTTTTATCCTTTTGTTTTACTTATCTCTTTTTAGCTGTCTTGTGTATTTTTCCGCCTTTTTCTATTTTTTTATTTATATTATAATTATAAATGTTTTTGGTATTCTTTTCCTTGAGTAGTTTCTTTTCTTATATGATCTTATGGCTCCGTTTTCTGCGTTTGTCGCTAATCTATATTTGTCTGTCTCATGTGAGTCATGCACATCGCTTCCTGGATCCACGCCACTAAAAAAATCGCGCCAGAAGCAACGAAGGCGGCAACCACCATCCAGTTTGCACCCGTCAGGGAAGCGACGTCCAGTTTTCAGTTACCCCGGAAAATTTGTCAACGAGTGACCAACCTCGACGCCCTCACCTCAATTGACTTTATTGTCATTCCTAATGCGCGAGGTGGGTGACGTACCTCACTATTCGCATGAATCTGCTAACCTCAATGTTAGCTTTAACGGCGATTGCCGTGAGATTATCCTCACCGGCGCACACGATCTCCGGGTGTTTTCAAGCTACACGTCCTCTTCGACCCTGAAGAGAACAAGTCGGACCTGTCACATTACGCTATGGAAAAAGCTTGGAAGCATGATGCGCTCCATTCCTAACCGCGTGCTTATACTACTCAGCTCTATCGTTCTTCTTCATGGCGTTTTTCCCACACCACGCCCCCTTAATTATGGTTGGGCGCACTCGCCGTGGTGAAGGCAGCCATCCAGCCTCTTTCGCACAGCCTCGCATACCACCTCACTACTCCTCTCGATAGTGGCGCAAGCTACTCCGTCACTGTCAAGCCTGCCCTTCCAGCCCTAGTCTATACTGAACCAGAGCAGAAAACGGATCGAAAGCCTTCTTTACGCCCTTCATGACCGTGGAATTCTTCGTTACTAGGGATCCCACCGTTGCTTTCCCCCCTCGCGCTGAGCAAACCCTGGAAACCTCTCGGCAGCCTCCGCCTATCCTTTCGCGGTCGTCCATACTGTATAATCCCCCACATATTCGATGTGCCGCATTGTTTGCCCAGAGTTCAACCTACTCTCGATCGTGCTTGTCGCGGGTTGTACGACTTGCTCATCACCGTTTCTCTTCTGTAGGTCAATTTTGCCATCCTACTGTGACGGTCAATAAAATCGGTTCAGTACCGATGATTGCGTGAGGAAATGTGGTGCGCCCTTGGACGAGCCACTGGTAGAGCCACGAAGTCCGTGAAACCGTTGTCGCAGCAATGGCCAGGGGAAAGGGGTCGTCTCCTGCAGGCTGTCGGACATCGCTTCCATATTTGCGCTGATAGCGAGACTATGGTCTTGATACACGTGTATTCTTGTGTGACGGGGATCTCCGGATAGCTTCTCGGTCCACATTACTACAACGTCGTTTCCACTATTTCTCTGATCTTTGTGGGACTTATGTTTTAGGAAATTTTCCAGGCCTACATCCTGGCCTCCCACCTTAGAGTATGAGCACGCACCACCTGGCTGAGGCTGGTGTGATCGGACGAGTACAAAATAATTCGTGATTACAGAGCGACTAAAACGAACTTGAATATTAATGAAGTGCTCTAACGAACTTCCATGGTATTGTGTAAAAAGTCAAGGTGATAGAATATGAGCTACGAGCAAACATGGTGCCGCGTATAGGTATTTTAATTGTGAGGAAGCATTGAGCTCCGTAGAAGCAACGCATGTGAAACAACCTTTCGGGGCTGTGCCCGGAGGCTATCCCGTGCACGGCCATTTTTAATTTTGTGGATGTCATTCGGCACATAAACGTTAAGTGTTGTGCAAATGGATAGTGTTCTACGATACCTGTCCCCGCATCACAGCACTCCTGAAGCTGTGTTATGTCAGGACTTGGATTCAATTGAATCGATAGATAGATAGGTCGGGAAAGCTGGGAAGTCGGAAATCCTAATATCCAGATGGGATGCTCGGCAGGCTCAAGGATCTCCCAAGCGCCCCAATTGAGAGAACAATAAACGGCTGGTCGTCAAGGTAGCGGGGTCACTGGCCATGGGTAGTGCGTGTAGAATGCTGCCGCCCAATCGCGCCACCCAATCACGCCACCGATCACTCGTGAGTACGTACCGCTCACATATATACAAGCCCCATTTTATAGTTGAAAAAATCAGCCTTGCAACGAGACGTAAGTAATGGCCGACGAGAATGGGTGTTGAATCGTGAAACGAATTTGAACGTGGCGCTCATCAACGCCACGAAGGCCTTGATTGCCTATTCTGGAGTCAAAAAACTAAGGCGCCGAGGGCGAAAAAAACGTGCTAACTTGAAGCTCATGAACGAGGTTGTGTAGGAAAGATCCAATACATAGAGGAAAAACTGGGGGATTAACTCAGATGAAGTAGATATACACATGCTCAACCTGACTGCGTCCGAGATACCCGTGAAGATGGGGAGGCATCCGCGACGGCTTGCAGCTGTGTCACGTCTTCGTGCGACGACGACATAGCAGCCTAGCTTCTCGTTCCAGACGAAGTCGTGATTGAGTATCCGAGTAAGAGTTTGGAAAGCGCGGATGTCTGCATATGGGACACCGCTGCGTGGATCTTATACTTCGCCGGTAGGCCGGTAATCGAAACAGGCGTCCTGGGGTACGGCTGACACCGAAGCCTCAGAATTGAAAGCACAAAATGGTGAGCGAGATTTGCTTACACAATGGGCCTGTTTCTGGTTGAATATGCTTTCAAGTCTTCCCATTTGACGTGATCGCCAAACATCGCCGCCATTGTCTCTTTCCACAAAGGCTTCAGAGTGCCTTCCTCCTGGTCCGTTTCATGTACGACATAGCTCTTGGCGACTGTTTTTCCTTTGCGCTCTAGCGGGGCCGGGGGTGGAAACGGCACAAACGGCTGTGACGTCACCGGAGGTGTAGCAGGATTCCAAGTAGAAGGTGGACCCGCTGAAGCTGATGTCTGCCCGTAATGTAATAAAAGTCGCTTGCGGTGATTCTGGTATGCCGTTGCTACCGTCGGATGTTGGCGGAAGGTAGCAAGGTGACGATGACGATGAAGTGAGCGTAGGAGGTTGAGGGTAGCCCGCTGGTAAGGAGGAGGATAGAGGAATGCGAGTAAGCGTATGAGGGTGGCGGCTGCGTGAAAGTGAGCTTGTTTGTGGGAAGTTGGCAGGTTCTGTCGTGATCGAGACTTCTTCGGCTTTGAGCTTATCCATCGTATCAGCGGTCCTTCGACTGCCTGTCGCACAAGTCTCGCCCGCTTCCGCTTCTCTTCCTCGTTCAACGAGGTAATTACGGTGTTCCTTGATGTTTCCTTCTTCCATGTCCAGGGCGCGAGCAATCAGCTCCCCTTGAGTCGGTGGGCGCACTTTGGTCTTGGCGCGGCGTGGTACTGTCGACTGGAATGGCGAAATGGTCTTATGTCCTAAGGAATCATTGAAGTTTACTAACCTTCTTCTCCATCTCGTCTTTGATACGAAGGTCCGTCATGGTGGTATTGAGCATGGTATGTCGTCTCTGACTGTGAACGCTTCGTGCCGGCATGATCAACTATTAGGCCCAAGTTCTCGGCATACTACGACAACTCCCATAGAAACCCTACGTTTGACTTTGGCTTTAGGGGCATCCTCCACACTAAGTTCGGGATTGAATGTAGCTTTCTGACGTGCGTGCGCCGCAGCAGTCACTTTTTCCAATTGAGAGCGAGCCACCTAGACGATTAATGCGTGTAAATCACCACCAAGGAGCAATAAAAGTTAATTACCACTCTTTGGCTTGCGCTCTTCGTCCCTAATCATCTGCTCCCGCGGACGCGTCAACATACCCATCCTGTGCGGCCTTCTTCATCTGTGCTCTCAAAATCGGACTCAAAAGCATCCTGCTCATCTAGATGCAATGGGGCAGAGTTCACGTCGTTACAAATGCAGATACTTACCTACTGCAACGACGAAGTCGACGTCTCTTCCTCAATATCCTGTCCTAGCTCCTCGCCTTAAACTCAGCCAGAGCAGATCACTTCCATTCTGATATGAGCTCAACACTGTATCTTTCACCGGTCAACCAACAAGCACATACCGATTTCCAGCCGTACTCCGCTTCGACCTGCGCATAACCAGAGAGTCCGTCATTACTTATTACCAGTCGCGGTGCGTGCGCGTGGGTGGTGGTTCTGCGAGAGCTCCGTCGCTCGTGTAAGCGCAGCTTCAACTATCCGCACTTTCGCAGACGCATCGACTTGCCAGGGCGTGTTATCCATCCTCGACCACAACCATGCCCCGCAAAGCCAAGTTTGTGCCGACACCGTCCGTGTCGCGACTCTCTGAGATTCTTGCGCATCTCAGGAAGACCCGAAACCTCAGCTTAGGAATGTGAAGAGCCTCAAAAATCACATATGCGTATCGGAACGACCACTGTCGGGGTGACAGGTGGTTTGTTCGCAATCCTTTGCCCTATGTACTGTTTCACTGAGTGCATTTCTTAGACATTTTGTTAAGGACGAACTTCCAAGAATAAGATATGCAAACGAAGCTGGAAATTGAGGTCAACAAAATGCCAAAGACCAAGGAGGACAGCTGGAAACCCGAATGCTGCTGCTTCAACTCCGTGCGTTCCGAGCCTTCGCTATATTCACGTGCCATACTCATAACATCAATAAGGTGACGGAACGACGCAAAGCCTTTGAAAGGTTGACCAGAAGTGGTCATCGACCATCTTTACGGAGCTCATGGATGTTGTGGAGGTGGACCGCTGTGGCAGAAGTGGAAGCAAGACCTGGCAAGCGAGGTCGGGTCTGCCCGTCGTTGAATGTCCCCAAGCCCAAGGCGAAGCAACAACCACTACCCTCAAGAAGTAAGGAAAAACCGATGCGGATTCTGAAGCTGCGCCCGAGCTTCTCTTCGACACATCGAAAAAAACCGGCGCCGCCGCCATCCTACCGTGATCACAGGATATCTTTGTACTACCGACGTAGTCGCATATGGCATATTATACGATATTATCCTCCTGCTGAATATTAGAGTAATACATTGTTCATACATGGTCTAATTGGCGAAACCAACCGGCGACCCAAATAAGTGCGCCAATCCGAAGACCAAGACAGCGATGTCGTCCAAGAAGACACTCCCAATCTGCAGATATCTCATGCAGCTAAGGATGATAGTCGGTATTGGGGGCGGTAGATGCGGAAGTCGCTGAGGGCAAGGAGCATAGGCGGCTGGACGGGATCCTGGCCAATTGAGGTCAGCTAAACAGCAATCGAAATAAACATGTCACGTACCGTGCCCTTGAACATTCTCCAAGAATGCAGCACTATTGTCAGTGTCGTAAATGCCCAGAATAAGGGCTAGAACCAAGTTGATAAGAGAACGAATTAAATGGACGGCGCTGTGACGTACCACAAACTGGACTCCCCAATTATCCTGGGGGTTTCTGCCACCCAAGTTCCCCCAACATCTTTTCCAAAAGTGAATCAGGAGATGATGCGGCGTGAGGCTTGCGAGTGCTGCGTAGCGACGTAGGCTACCTGAGGCTGCCCTCCCAGAATAATGAAGTAAGAGAGCAGGTTAACCGCAGCCCGCGAGAAGGTGTATGAGGGCATAATCTTCTGAAGGAGCGTCTTTCCTTGGTCGGTTGAGCGGGGAGGGGGGGTGCAGCAGGTGGCTGTCCAAAGAGGCCTGGGGGTACCATGCCAGGGGCGCACCAGCCCGCCGCCTACCTGGGCTAAGTGCTCCCTGCTGGTTTTTCGAGGAGTAGCATTGCCATGAGAGCTGCAAGCGGATTGTCGTCTGGCAATATAGCGGGATTGTTCGTTAGCTGGGGCTGTGGGGACTGGAGCCAGTCCTGGTAACAGAGGGTGATGCGCCGAGACACCCCACCTATAAGAGCATTACATGAGCTGTTGTTGTTTGCTCTCTCGGACCATATGGATGGGTCCGGCGTAGAGTTGAACGTGGATTGTGGACGCTGCGATCCCACTGGGAGCTTTCGTGACATAGCTGGGGGAGTGCTATGGAGGGTGTATCCTCGCCAGAGCCATTAACTCGCGGAGGACATTCGTTCGAATTCGGCACATTGCTGCAAGTGGTCGGGTCTAGGACCAGAAGAACGCGTCAGAAGGTAGCACAGAGTGCGAGCGAAGATGACGCACCTGCATGCTATGGTACAGCGGGTGAGTCTTCACCGCGCGCGGACGTCAGTCAGCTTCGCAAGACGGATCCTTCCTTCCCCTGTTCAGGAATAGCCTGCTTCCTTGCCTCTCTGGCTGCTGCAGGAGGACATTTTTGTGGATGGTGTAATTGTCGTCGTAGTCGAAAGCCGAGAGCGGGCGCGGGACCGCCTGACGTGCCAGCTTTCATTGATTAAGCGCGCAGTACAGCGGCTTAGAATCGCCTGTCGTTGTTCTGGCACCGCTACAAACGTGTCCAGCTCGTCTCTTCCACCATCTTCGAGCTCGCTTTACACGATGTCGCAAAAAACAAGACAAGGCTACCACGGAGAGGGCATGCAAAATCTCTCAGAGAGTTGCTGAAACGACCGGATTAATAAAGTCTGTGCGGACTGTAAGCGCAACGGTGCGTACGAGTCGCGTGGTATGCTTTAGCAATAGGTCTAAACATGAGGACATAGATCCCCGGTGGGCATCATGGAATCTGTGGGTGGAACAGATTCTCTCTGTACCTACAAAGATCTGAAATCCTGCCAGTGGGGTGTTCCTGTGCATCCGATGCTCGAGGCATTCCACCGTCCATGGGCACCCATATTAGTAAAGTCAAGTCGGTCGACCTCGACGTGTGGACTGTGGAACAACCATGATGAACGTATGTGAAACATAGGACCTAGGATTTTGGCAAGCCTAAAACATGGTCTATACAGTCGGTGCAGAAATGGGGGAACAAGAGAGCTAACGCCTATTGGGAGGCGCATTTGAAAGCTGGTCACATTCCCCCGGAACAGTGAGCCGAATGCTTCTCCTCAAATGATTTTACTTTACTCAGTCAACGTTACAGCAAAATGGAATCTTTTTCGTTCCAAGTACGAGTCACGTCGATGGGCCATGGATAGGCCCACCAACCTCCTTCTTGACCCTACAGTGCTCGAGGCTGGCGGCATCCGCTGAGCCCCCCGCCCCGAAGTCCCACTCTCCCTTCCCCTTCAACTTCTCGCCCTACACACGCTACGACAGCCTCGTCTGGATCCCTCCGCGCTGGCGTCACGAATCGTCAGCCACAGCCGCACCAGCTCATCTCGGCCACCGTTTGCAGGCCGCGCGCCACCCTCAAGCGGCACCGCTTGTCGCCCCCTCAGCAAACAAACCCGCCGCACCTGCGTCCGCCCCTGCTGCGCCGGCGCCAGCCAACGACCTCTTGCAGTCTCGAACTTTCCACAATCCCACACCCCCCGCAGCAGCCCATCGGCGCAGAGGACAAGACGTCAAAAAAAGACATTCCTCTCTGTGTGTTCTGCTGCGCCACCTGCAGCTGCCCCGGTGCAGCAGCAGGCGTTCGGGCAGTTTGGGACGGTATGGCAGCCGCGCCACCGCAGCAGAAAACTACGTGTGGGGACAGTTCTCGAATGCTATCCACCAGCGGCTGCGCACTCAAACAGGCAAACGCTTTCGCCAGCACGGGCGCGAGGGATGTGGGGGGCCACCACGCAGCCGAACCATCGTGGGCCAGCGCCGCTCCACATCCGCCCCCCGAGCTTCCTTCCCCTCACCCATTTTAAGCGCAGCCTCAGCAGCAGACGCCTGTTCGTGACGCCCCCCCCAAAAAGACATAATTGGGAATCCTCTGTGCGAGCGGGAATGCGGCGGGCGGGAAACAATTTGTTCTCCCGTCCACCGCTTTGCCCGCGCTAACGGAAAGACGATGGCTTTGGTGATATTGGGGAGGGTTGGGTTCAAGTGAACAGACAGAAAGTAGAGCCTCTTGGATGGTTGGATTGTACTGTGCCAACTGTCTCTATCAATTGACTATTTCACCTCTGTATACCATCGACATCTAACCCCATCCCCACATAATTCAAATTGACATAGATATAGCAGACCTGTTCTATAGGCTGTGATCACGACGCCAGAGTCGGAAGGACGCATTCCACGATAAAGTACTCGTGGAAGCGATTGTCCCTTCGTTAGTTCTGGGTGGAAGGTTGTTAGTAAATGTTTCCCCTGGCGCAGTGCGACTTATAGTTCTGGGTCTCGTGGTCTGTATCATCTTCATCAGAGGTCCAACAGAGGCAGGTAGCAATGAAGCGGATATGCGAGAAGAAACTGACTTGTATCTGGGAGGTCGGTCAGTGAGGGGTCGTGAGGTCCAATGACGACCTTGAGAAAGAGGTCGCGTGAGCATGCCATCGGAAAAAAGTTTCCGCACTTTCCACAGAGGAGCACGAATTAAAGGTACACCATGGAAAGCAGGGCGGGTTTGATTCGCGAAGGGCCTCAACCTCCAGCGTGAGCCTCGAAAGATTCCAACTAGTTTGACTTGAGACTATATTGAACGCTCTATGTCAGCTCGATATCATGTGGACGCACCCTGTGATTTCCCTCATCCAGTTCCGATCGCCACCTCTTGAATGACACCCCTCCTTAGTCACCTCACTGACCGCCCTTCTTGGCGGTTATCCAAAAGCGGGGGGAAAGTTACGAATCGGCAACAGACACATCGTGCCCAACACAGGACTCTAGTCTGAGAGGGAATCTGCGGCTAGTGGCTCGAAGCAGGCCAGCCCACCCCAGGCGAAGCACGAACCCAGCACGCCAAACCAATTCGAGCAGCGATAGTGACGTTGACTCTTGGATTGCGCACACCCCGATCAAGGTCACTGGTGAGGAACATAGCCAAACAGCAAGGAAACATACCGCCTCCAGGTATAACTAAAGCCATCGAATTTAGCAAGGTCGTTCAGGGGTACGAAACGAGGACGATAACCACCTGCCCTCATCGCACAGAAACTTGCTGCGATACATGACAGGATGTCACCCCTTCCGCAAATGAGCTCCCTTGGAAGAGCTGCGCGCAGCGACTATTCTAGGGGTCATCTTGCAGTTCATTCTTGTAGAGTAACGACGACTCTATACACGAGTATACCGAAGCACCCAGGTCACATAATACAGAGACCTTCCGGAAAACTGCCAGGCTGTTGCATTGCGAGTAACCTTGTCATGAGGCGGCGCCTCGTCGGATCGTGAGAGTGTGAGGAAGGAAGATGCCGGGTATGAGGTAAGCACGAGTTTCATTTTCCAGGAAGTTATGCTATAGTCCCCACAGAACTAAACAGTCCACATAGCATTCCAGACGTTTAACCATAAGTCTGGCTCAAAGGGGAATCAAGATTATAATATGGGCGGCAGGTAATTGGTAGTTTTTTCGCTCTGTCCCAATCACCAACCCTTTCTGTGTAAAACCATTCTCTATTTGTCATGCACGATTGAAATTAACAAAAATGAACTGACAAACTTCCAAAAAAGGACTACAGAAGCTTCCACAGAAGGCGTGACTAGTACAGGAAGCCACCCAAACCTCCGTGATAGGCGCCACAAAAGGCGCAGCTACACACCAGCGACTCAAAAGCGCTATGTCGACCCTTCCGTCGGCCGTTTCGGATTCCCCGAAGCGTTGTCACGGGCTCTAGGCCCGGGGGATGTATCCGCTGCAGGGGCGCTTAAGGCTCAGGCACCGTAGCTTCCGTCTTTGCCTCCACCATGGACGACGGGCGTTCAGCAGTACCCTCACAACTACGACATGACACGTCTTCGACGAACTTCCGCAAGGGAACATCCTCAATATCTATACATCATTGCTCCCTCGGTGTGAGTGCTAATACATAGACTCGTTTGTGCGGCATTTTAGCTTAATGAACACGGGCGTGATGTCAAGGGATACGAATGGTCGGAGACTGGGGAGTCGCGTTTTAACCTCTTGCAAAATGGGATGTGAAGGGCTTAATGTAGGTCGGTAGAACTGCCGTATATAATACCCACCAACCCTTCCGTTATATAAAGTATAGCTTCTCGACTAAATGCTCCCGGCCTTGAATACCACGGTTCTTGTCAGACCGAGAACAAAAAATCTGCTATATATGGACAAATCTGCAGAAGTCGCTGGGCCCTGGACATTGCTGCCACCCCATGAATGTGAACGCTATTGACATCTATGATCGCAGAAATCTATTCTGGTTGTCGTATGGAACATGAGGGACTTGGCCGTTTTTTCTGCCGGGCTGAAGGCTTTCGCCGCCTTGAGGCAAACAGACCATTCATCATTCGCTGGAGTCCCACCAGCCTTGTTTAAAAAGGTGAGTAGAACTCTCAATGAAGCACTGTGACATTAAAAGCACCGAAAGCTCCTCCCACTGATTGTATTTACTGTCCAACAGCCTCTCGCCAGGTCGGCCATCCGCGTTCCCTGTCATCGAAACTACAAACCCAACATTCCACGTTTACGACGTCTTCGCATGTGTTGGAGCGGTGAAATTGGTCATACAAACCCCGGTCGTATCGAAGCCATAGATGTGACACAAGACATATCCAAATGCCTGACTTGAGTACGCATTTTCGCGTACTCCAATCTATCTCGAGCTCAACAATTCATTCTCAAGAGCACTGTCATGACCACATTCCACCTCTGACATACGTGTGAAACGGTGATATTACTGTTGATTCGCCGTTATGAATGCTCGGAATATGATGGGAGCCGCTCCGATGCCATTGATTGGAATGACATTCCCTCTCATGTAACATAACCATTTCAGACTGGAGCGTGGGCCTTTGAAATCGGTGAAATCCCTATATATATGGTCATTGTCCATGGCGAGGTAGTGGTCAGAAACTCGCTGACTCGCAGCCCTTCAACATGTCGTCTCCCACTCCCATTTGACTTTAGCTTCGTACAATCTACTATCCAGAACCGGACACTTGCAGCAGTTGCAAGAAATTGCTACTTGACCGACGAATTGACTCTCTATCCTGACCCGGATAACGTCCCAATTTCACTTTTTTGCCCACCCCCAGCGACATTATCCAATGGACCAAGGATAGCATGGCGACTATCAACAAGGCAAAGGCAAACCTGTGAGCCGTTTCATTGCAATCAATCACTAAGTTTGTAAACGTTCTGATGTGGTTTCTTGTAGGTGTGTACGGTGGTGGTAAGACGTAAGGCCAGACAATAGAGGACCTCCGTTTACTAGTCTCAACCGCTTGGACAGTGCACCCATCGACTTCAATAATACTTTCATGGCATTCATGGAAAGTGCCACGGTTTATCTGAGGTAAGACATGTCAGCACAGTGAAAAAAGATACTCCTGACATCGTCTTGATTTCCCCGAGAGATACTCAACAAGTTAATTCAGGCCGTACGCGTTCTTTCTGAGGGCGGTCCGAACAGCGTCGAACAAGCGAAGGAACTGCTCGCTCAGATCCACCCCTCTGAAATCGAAAAGATATAGTACGTGTAGCATGTACTCGTCATGGAAGCATCTCGCGAGAAGTGTCCTGCCCTGATGACAAGAAACCAAGGCCGACATGTGGGGGAATGAAATTCTTTCGTGTTATGTGGTGCGTTCAAGCGGCCTGTATTTTCTCTTTCAATCCTCCTCGGCTTCTGACGAAGCGGCATTTAAAGATCTCGTTACAGTAAGTTGACCGTCAATCGCGTGTGATAATTTCCTCTAATTGCGCGTAGCAAGGAAACATCCCGACGGTCACTCGTTCATGATTGGTCCCTTTTGTGGTGTCCGATTCGTCTCAAAGAAACCTCCTCGGAAAGCTCACCTTTCGTCGGAATTGCGTTCAAGGTAAAATCCAAGCCGCTCCTTCTCAAGAATACTCTAAATTATTGTTTTTAGGGAACTAGTGTCACGGGAGAAATAATCAATGATCTTTTGGCCATTGTTGACGACCAAAGGGGGTGACTGGGCTATGGAATCGATCGATCTCCCAGGGTTTCTTCTACCCGTTAGTCTCCACATTACGACCGCGGACGCAAGAAACGGCCGTTCAGTGAGTGGTCTCATCAATACTCGCCCTGGCGAAAAATTTGACTAACTACGTGGGTTTTTCTCAGCTACGATCCAAGAGTCCGTTCGAGACATCATGTCTCATACGTCTGCTAAGGTTGTGGCCCATGTTTACTGTAACGTCGTATTTTCTAGTGCCGGTGTTCGTATTGAAATGATCTGGCATAATAGGGCCCACTCTTTGGGCGGGGCTTACGCCACATTAAACGTATGCTCAGCTGTGTATTTCGGGTTTCGGTCGATCTATCCGCTCATCGACCTTGGTGATTTGTACACCTTTGGCGCGCCTCGGGCAGGACGACAACGACTTGCGAAGTTGCTTCTCAGGGACGCAATGAAGTTTTCCCAGCGCAGCATAGCCATCGGCGCGGCCTGGAGAATCGCGAACAAGGGCGATTTACATCCCCGAGGTCCCTGTTCACAGGCTCATCCCGTGGTACTACCCAATCCGTTTGTGCAGCATTACTCCGGTCTGGAAAGTGTACATAGAACCAGAGGACCGACGGCGCTCAAGTCCGAAATTAATACCCCATCGTGGCCCGCCGTTCTCACGAGCATTTCCCCTCATTGTACCGTCACCACCCTTAGGGTTATTTCCAGTCTCGTTCTTAAACTGATCTGCTTAAAAGATACCACGGAGTACTACAAATCGTTGACGTAATGCTACCACAGACGACCTCCGCGTTACAGCGTATCAAGGCTCAGCGGACTGCACGGCCTCTCTCACGGTGTTCCCTTTCGTTATGCTCGACCTCAGATATGTATATACGTTTCGTGAGAAGGCTCTTTACGCAGAATGGATATCACCAGTCTACGTTTGGACGTTTGAAATTCCGCCTTGAAACGCTCATAAGACGGGAGTATGGGAAGGAGAACAAGGGCTTTGCTCACCATGGTCTTAATCACCTAGTCTTGTGTGGCACGAGGAGTAGATAGCCTCCTCTTCGCCCGGCTGCGTCCATTGAAATTCTTGATTGTTCCAGCCAAGCGTCAGCAAGCCGTGATCCAGGGTGCCATCGCCGTCAGTGAAGTCGGCACAGGCGGCGATCGCTTGTTGACTGTTTATCATCCAACCTCCGGCATTGGAAGCGAAGTAGCTGGTGCCGCTGGAGCTGCTGTGGAACGAGTCGTAAGGGCCCTCGTTGTTGCTGAGCCAGCTGTAATCTCCAACGAAGCCGCCATCGTTGTTGGGGTCGGATGCGCGGGCCGCCAAGTCGCCCTGAGTCTCGTTCCAGAACCCCACGTTTTCTATCACACGATGAGAGACGAACACCAGTCTCACATAATCCGGAACATACCTCGCACGGAACCTCTGAATGGTTCCAGTGTTGAAATAGTGCACGGTGTGGTTAAGACCCTGGTGCTGAACATGGCCAACGTAGTGCCACTGCCCCGCAGGAAGTTCAGCTTTCAGCCGTTGCACCAAGGTCTTTTCGGGAGTGGGCGGAAGGACGAAGTAGGGCGCGGAAGCGTCCAACTCTGATCGATCTTGGAAGAGATAGGCGGCGAAGAAGAATGAGAACACGGAGTAGATGACGCCAATACCGCAGGTAAGAGGATTTCCAAGGGCACATGCCGCAGTGGCGACCGCGCCGTTTTGGACGACAACCGCCATAAGAAGATGCTGATCTAGAGTAACGCTCAGTATTTAGAACATGGTACCCAACATTACGGGACTTACTGTTGTTGAAAGTCCAACCGACACGGCGGACTAGCTCAACGTCATGGGGAGCCATCAGATCGGCAGTGAAGTCCGCCTTAGCATTGGCAAGATCGAGCACCGGCTCGCGGACGACGACCCTGTCGTCACTGCGCACATGAATTGACACTGCCATGGTCATAACTGTCATGGCCAGCAGAGAGGCAAGTCGAAAGAAGGGGGTGGAAAAACGCATGGTGCCCGACGGTTACCAGATGGTATGCGTAGCACTCGAGGCAGAATGCGCTGAAGACTCGAGCTAACGATGTCCTTGCTTTTATACGTGATGCAGGCGCTAAATCAGCAGGTGTCAGCATCGGCTCTAAAGGATGACAAGTCGGTATTGAGAGGCTCACCCTGTTAGAGTGATGAGGCGAGAATCAATTTAGATTCGTTGGGTCTGTCAGGGTTTGAACCCGGGGGAATATATCGCATGCGCTATACTACGGCAAGACCTAAACGCTGTGATCAGATCTGCACGATTGACGATCTAGCAATGGGTGATTTGAATGGCTTCGAGTGTACTGTGACAAGACCCACCCCACACGATTAGGGCACACCAAGGCGTCGAGAGAACACTAGACCGATCTTCTGACATAAAAAAAATGTACCCGCGACTAGACTATCGCCTAATCTTTGAAACACGATGGCATGTCCCCATACCGCGTATTGATGCCGCACAGGATCTGAGGCAATAAGAGGTTAGACAATGAATTAAACATCTTCAAAGCGCGTTCAGATCTACAAAGGTCGCTCAGGTACTGAATATCATCAGATTTACCACGGGACAACAAGCGTTCCGCGTGGTCATGGCGGAGTGAGCATTGTGGTCTGCGAGACGGCCGGAGATTTCACGGTGTTGGCGATCGACATATAAGGCTGAGCCATGATGCATGATGTTTAGCCCCCGCCAGCGATGTCTGTAATAGGACAGGATAATCTTGTTCCAGTCCGGTGTTGATCAGTAGGAAGCTGAATGCTACTTACAAAAGCCAGAACAACGTGCCGCTGCTAGTTGCCAGTAAGAAACCTTGAGACGTCCACAACACCTAGGTCACCTAGTTGTAATTGTAAAGGTGAGCTCAGCAGAAAGTCAAGAGCGTCCCGTCTTGAAACTCAACAATGATTATATCATATGAGCGTCGGAATTGGGTGCTCCCGAATGGTAGCAAACATGCGGGACAGTCGTATATGTCTTACCGCGTGGCGCCGGGGATCTACACCACAAGGAACTTCGCGCCTGACGTTATCCTCGACCTAGAGCAATGTTTCAGCGTTCGATGCGTTGAGCGTTATGAGCTGACTGATTCGTATGATAAAATGGACGCAACACCTGATTGTGCGCGTCCCAAGCACTGGCCCTCCATCCTGTCACCGCGGACCTCAGTATAATTCTTGCCTAATAGCCAGAATCTTACCGCGCTGATAGGTACCCGTCTTTCGACGCGCGAGTTAAGCTCTGCACGCGCAATGGCCAGGGCTTGAGGGGCGAGCCCGAGGTTGAGGGCCGACTCTGGCACCGCCGGGGTGAGGATGAGTATCGCGGTCACACGCGGGGCCGTTACAGTCTCCATCAAAGGGGTTGAGTGGTTTAACGAGGAAAAAGCCGCTGTCTGTAGAGGCATTGTGGTGCATGACGCCTTGGAACAGCGACATAGGGCAAGCCTCCCGAGCAAGGGGAAGCCCACAGAGCGTCACGATCGCCCGTGAAGCAAAGAACCACATCAGAAGCTTCTAGTGGACATTAGTAGAGCCCTGCATCCGTGTTGGCTCGGATACATTGCCCAAGAGGCGAGGTGATACCTGGGCCTGGTCCCGACGTGTGCGGTATCCGAAAGGTGTAAACTCTGGAAAAGTCACATAGAAATACTCGGTGAGAAGTATAAGCCCCAGAAATATACTTCGATCAACAATAAATCATCTGTGGAGCCATTATGAGCTTTACCTATGTCCGTGATTATACACTCACTAAATTCCACCAACGAGGTTCAAGTCAAGCCCTGGTTGCAAGCGGCATAGTCTCGTCCCCAGCCATTTAGAGGCCCGAAGGCCTCTCCCCCCTAGCCCGGACATAGCGGGCTGAACCGGTCGGACATCGAAAAACTGAAGTCCCTGGTTCTGGGGGGGAATGTTGGTGAGTTTCGTCAGGATAGGCTACATCGGTGACAAGTAACGCGTGACAGGGCGCCCGCCCCTTCCCTCCCCTGCTCGATTGGGTCCTTGGGACCTACAACATCCGTTCGTAGGCCGCCCTCGCCCACTAGTACATGTGTACCAGTTTGTGTTATGGCATACCAGAGTGCTAAGGAATGTAAATGTGCCCGGTTTCGACGTTCATGGTGGGTATATGCGGACATTTCGCCCAAATTGGGGCGGCATTTGGATTACCGGCGGCCCTGGTACCACTTACAGGTCATGTAATAGCCTCCTTAGCCCATATACTGCACCATTGAGCCATTCATCCGCTATTTGAGGTCGTTTCCCAGAGCAGCGCGCTGATGAGGGCGGCATATGATCAGAGTTGCACGAAAACCCAAAAATAACCGCGGGAAATGACCAAAATATTATGTATGAGCCGACCATGTATTCTATATGCTAAGGCGAAGGGTAATAAGAGCGTGAACGGGAGGGGAAGGAGTGTGAGTGGCGGGGCATTGAGCCCAAAGCGCGAGCGTGACGGCAACGTGCCCAGCGATGTAGCCTTTCGTGGACGAAGAGCACCAGACCTTCTGGACGACCGGCGAACATCCGTTTTTTCGATGTCCGCTTCGCCGGCCGAAAGCCTTGCGCTTTCGGAGTCCGGTGCGGGATGGGAAACGAGACTACAAGCGGCAGTGGTCTCTCCGTGAGCAAAATACGCGACCCGATCAAGGGCATCACGTGATCATCGCCGTATAAAGCCGAACGCGCCGCCATTTTTCTCTCTAACGCACCTTTCGTCAAATTGCAGACCTCGCCTCTCGATAATCTCGAAACCACGGCCGGTCTGTGCCTTTACAGGGCGGATAGGAACTCGGATGTCTTAGTGCTTGACTTGCGTCGCGCTTTTCCTGAGATTGGTGTCGGGAGGAGCAGAGCCGGTAGTTCGTACAGTTCTTCGTGTTTAGAGTATAGATGCACAAAATGCAAGGTTCATTGTACACAAATCCCCCGCGTGAAAGATGCTGTGGCTTTGTCCGCGGACGCGCATAATCCTGTCGGGAGTGATAGTCCTTCACATAGGGCCCGACGTAAAGCTTCAAGGTCTCAGGGTTTGTAATCGCAAGAGATTTGCGAGAAATAGCGCATGAATATGCATATTGCTGGAGGGCTCAAATGATAGAAACAAGTGAGAGGTAGTGAAGAGAAAATGTATGTCCCAGAAACTACGAGCACAGTCGCAAAGAGAAGCTCAAAGGCTAAAGACTGCACTCAACTCTACTAGGACTGCACCAGCCCGCCGCACCGTGATCCACCCAATCTCATAACGACACCAAATGGCAGCGCAAGCGAGAGGCGTTGATGTTCCATGACCGTAACAGCCACGACGCGTAGAAAATTTGCGTCGTGTCTTGACTTGGTACATGGGATGGATGCGTATGTCGGTCGCGCTGCGCGCAGAGGAGTGTAACGAAGCTTGCGTCAAAGTAGGTGCACACAGGGTAGTGTTATGATTAAGATGACTGTGAAGGTGTTCACGTCGAGACGATTGCATTGGGGAAGGTCCAGGTCAAGCAGCAAGAGACGGCAAATTGATCGCGTTTTATACTAGCGGCCTCGCCCATGATTCTCACGGTCAATTGAGCGTCGCTCGAACTTATCGTACGTATGTCTATTGTATGTCATGAAATGCACTTCACTTCCTCGCGGATGACCTGAACTTCAAGCTTCAACACCCATGCCAGTCTTTACTTTTCAGCCCTTGAGTCACTATATTTCCATGTCTCTTTAGTCACTAATGATCTCCAATTTTGCATCAGTACTAGACTATATAATACATCCTAGTAGTGATATTCCTTGCCGTCTCGTTTATACACTTTACCTCCCTTCATAACAAAGCAAAATGCTTTCCTTGTCCACTGCAGCCTCAAAATTCTCCAGAAGTGACCCACTAGTCGCGACAATATCCGCCGCGAACCCTTTGCGAATCGCGCCAAAGGGCACCTCGTTATCCCAACCACCCGCACATCCTCGCCCAGACTCTCGACCGCCTTCAACCTCTGCTCGCCCGTCTCGCCCTCCCAGGACGCACTGCGCACACACTCCCAGCCCCCAAGCGTGGCCCACCGCAGGACCTGGCGTACAGGCGCACCAGACGCACCATAAGCTTCATCTCAAGCGCGTTGTCCCCGTGCGCAAAAAACACGCCCGTGTCGCCACCACACGCGACGCGTAGGCCGCTGGGCCTCTTACGGAGGAACGCACGGAAAGTCTGCGCCGTGCGCTCCCAGACGCCCGTTCGTCTGGCCGGTTGTACCAGTACGCTGCGAGGGTGGGGACCCAGAAGATTGGCTGCGCCGCGGGGAAAGGCGGAGGGGCGTCGTCGAGGAGTGGGCGCATGCGCGTGCCGTGCCCGTGCTCGATGCTGTCGACGTGTGTGTGTAGGTCGGCGAGCAGCGCCCGAAGGGGTCGAAGCCTCAGAGGCGTGTGCTGCGACCTGACGCCGAGGCGGTGGGCTTCGGTGACCATGGCGCGGACCTCGGCGGCCTTCGCGTGAACGTGTGTGAGCGATGCGCTGCGGTCGTTGCGAGGAGAAACATCAGCCATGTTGGTCCTTACGCGATAATCTATGCAACCTCTGAGTATAATAATATACGTTCCAAGCCGAGCATAATACCTGCATATATCTATGCAACTCGTGAGCCGCCACTCGCACATACCACCAAAGTCAACTTGCCTTGATCCAGTCTGCACCTGCGCCGACTTGCCTGCGCACAGCCTTAATGCATTCTACCTCGCCGTCTGCGATCTCAGCACCCATCATAACCTTCGACGCCATCGCGGTCAGGGTACAGAATATTCTTCGGGCCTGCTTTCCGTGAGCATAATGGGCACTGTAACCCTTGCGTTTGTATACACACCGTAAAATCCTCCTCCTTCCACTTGGTACCAACAATAGCTCGGTTTGCGGTAAAGTATCGCGGACCTACAGCGACCGCGTCGGGTCCAGATAGACACTTGCGCAGTGCTAGATCCGCGTCCTGGGCGCCCTCAGTCCCGAGGTCGCTGTCAGAGGGTCAGTCATTTCGCCCACCGGAGCAATAAAATTGGCCTTACCGGACGGCTGTGTACCCTGCCATGAGTGTGCGCCTGGCATGGACTGTCGCCCGGATGGTGCGCTCAGCGAGGCTCTCGCGCGAGTGACCTGGTCCGTCCAACTCGTCTCCGAGTACGGATGGAGAAACACTATCGAAAATCATTTTGTTAAGCCAAACTCGCGAGATATGAGCTACTCAAAATGTACATGAGTGTCGACAAACCCCGGAAGCACAGTGCGTCACGCGGAGGTCAATGGTCTCGACTCGCTGTTTATGTCAATCCCAGCATCGCGTAGCCATTCGTCTTCGTCCTCAAAAATATCGACACCGACGATGAGACCAGAGTCAGGAGAGACAGAGATAAGTCTATTTCTGAGGAAGTCGCCGTTGTAAGAGTCAAAGAGCTCCCCCGCGAGGATCTTGATGTCGCCTCTTGAGCTGTACATGTCCTAACCAGAGTTTGTCTCCTACTCCCACAACACCCACACGCACTCTGGTGTATCTCTCGCGCCCACGCCCTAATAAAACTATATAAATCCACGGAAATTACAGGATTTCATTTTCTCAACTTACGGATGTCGATGCACCCGCGCCGCGTAGCACGAGTCGAGCCGGGCGGATCCATATGAGCTGCAGGCCTTATCACCCCTCGGACGGCTATCGGCCCATCCACAACGCTTCGCCAGACCCTTTCGAATCATCTTAACCCGTCTCAACTCTTGCTTGACTCTGAACGTCTACCATGTCCGCCCGGTTACTCTGGGGGACGCTCCCCAGGCTCAGTCGCTCGCCGCACGTAGCCTCGGGTAGGCTATCCCGCGGGTTCTCCTCACCGGCAGTACCACCGCGTAGGCCTACATTGCCTGCCTTATGCGTTGTGACAGGAGTGTCGGCCATCTCGTATTGGTGGTTGAAGGACGAGCTGTTCGTGTATGCGGACGCCGCTGCGAAGGTGGAGAAGGCAAAGCATGAGAAATCGCTGTCAAGTCTGGTCCGGGCATATGTCGTGTACGGGATGTGCTCGATTCCCCCCCTGCTCGTAGATTGGTCACCGACAATTCTGTCGGCACTCCTTTCGGTCCCCGTCGTGAACAGCATAACCACAGCTGTCGTCCGTGTCACGTTCTTCAACCAGTTCGTCGGTGCAGAGACCGCGGAGGAGGCAATTCCACTAGTCGAAGAACTGCGAGCGGAGAACAAGGGTTGTCTTTTCGCGTACAGTGTCGAGGTGGACGAGCACTCGGCAGCGGGCCAGGCAGCGGTACAAGGCAAGAATGTACAGCCCGCACATAAACAAGGCGTGCAGGAGATGCTTCATAGCATCGACATTGCTGCAGACTTTGAGGACAAGTACTTGCCTGCGGGAACAACCAAGGGCAGACGGACATGGGTTGCCGATCAAGTTGGTAAGTCTAAGGAATCGGGATTATCACCATATGAAAGCTCATTTTCCAGTAGACTGCACTACTCCCCGATCATCTCGCGCTGATAAACTTGTCGAACTACATCGTCAAACACCGTCCCTTCTCTTCTGAACCGGTCGCATTCCCCGGAACACCACAGCCCTCAGACCTTGCCGTACTTTACAGCCAGTCATCTTCGCCTGATGGTGCCCTCACCGCACAGAACATACACGAACTCAAGGAGCTTTTCGAGGATATGGACGCTATATGTAAACGTGCCCATGAACGTGGTGTCAAGATTATCATTGATGCAGAGTACAGTTGGTATCAGGTGGGTACCACGCGCGCAAATACGGAATCAAACTAAAACCCTTCCAGCCGGCAGTAGACGCGATTGCTTTGGTTTTAATGTCGAAGTATAATCGTTTGACCTCAACCTCTGATGTATCGTCCGTCCAACCTCTCATATACAACACGTACCAAGCATACCTGCGCCGGTAGGGACTCATTACTACAACGAGCATTCGATATTTAATATTAATGCTCCTATAGCACCGAATCCCACCTCGTCCAAAGCCTCCAAATCGCCAAAGCAAACAACTTCGCCCTCGGCGTAAAGCTCGTCCGCGGCGCATACCACCCACACGAGCTCGCCGCACACACCGCCCTCGCGTCGCCCACCGCCCACTCGCTCTCCATCTCTCCGGACGCCCTCCCGCCCGTGTGGGCCACGAAACCCGAGACCGACGCGTGCTACAACACCTGCGTCGGCATCCTCCTCGACGCCGTCGCCGCGGACGTCCGCGCCGCCCAAGCCCACGCGTTCGTGGTTCGGCGCGAGCACGCCTGTCGCGCCGAGGCCACCGGCAGTCGGCGTGCTTTTTCGGGACGCACAACTGGGGTAGCTGTCGGCTGATTCTCGACCAGCTTGTTGCGCGGGGGCTTGCTGAGCCCGCAGGGCGAAACGGACGCGGGGGGGAGCGTGTCGTGCGGCTCGGGAGCGAAAGTTACCGAGCGTGTCTCGATGGCGCAGCTGTACGGTGAGTTGCTTGCTCTGTGGGAATATGTGCTGAGTCCTAAATCCGATGTGTATGATAGGGATGCACGACGATTTGACGGACTACCTCGTCGAGCGCACGCGCTCCTCTGCGCCGTTCGTGATCAAGTACGTGCCGTACGGGTCCCTTGCAGAGGTATGTGTCTTTCTGTATGTCGACATATTTGAGCCGGGTATTCACATCCTTGTATCTTACAGGTCATGCCTTACCTTGGCCGTCGTGCAATTGAGAACAAGTCTGTGCTGGGTGATGGCGCCGCAGCGCACGAGCGTGCGCGCGCCTGGGAGGGGATCAGAAAGAAACTTTTTCGGATAAAGGACCTTTCTCTATTTAGGCCAGAGAGAAGATTATCCCCTAGACATGTCCTTGGGTTTGCGTCATTACTTAATTAACTAGCATGCACACACTCAGAATATCCGGAGTGTTCAGCATGTGAGAAGATGCTGCAAGACAGCAAGACACAATGTCATTTAGTGGGGGTGATGGTAATACGAGTGGTTTAATAATCTACATGCATGCGTTGGACAGAGCTAAACAGAATATGGTACCGCTGGCGGATATCGAGAGCATAAGAATCAAAAGAAGGTACGGAAAGGGCTACGACATCATCTCAGCGCGATTAGAAGACACATCGCGAGCTGCAGCCTAGTCCATGATGGCGACACGGAGTACGCGTTCGATCGGTTGTTGCTCGAGCCATTCTGCTGAGCCGGACTCGACACGGTGACCACTGCGGCGAGGTCGGGCTGTAAGCCGGCGATGCAGGTGCTGATGAAATTGACGTTAAGCACAGTCTATGAGCAGAAAAAGACGAGACTTACAATACGCTGGAGAAGCGGGAGAGTATGTGGGATGGTGGAGATGCGGGTGCTATTAGAAACGAGGTGAGATGGCTTGTTTCATAGCAGAAAACGTGGACATACAATATTTAGGGGAAGTAGGCGAAGCGGGAGGAGGTCGGAGAGTATCTCGGGGAGGCGGGGAGACATCTGCGCGGGCGATGTCGGCGAATCTGAGGTTTGGGCTATTAGTAACCGAGACAATCTACGTGACAAGAGGCTTACAGCGAGGTGACGCCGGGCTGAATGACGGGCTGGTGGGCGAGTACCTGGGCGACGTCGGGCTGAACGAAGGCGACTGCGGGCTGTTGTAACGCGGCGACGTGGGTGAGAGAACGAAGGCGACGACGTCGGAGAGTACCGCGGGCTGGTAGGTGAGTAGTAGCCTGGCGACGTGAGGTTGAGCGCAGGTGACGTTGGGGAGTACGTCGGCGACGTTGGCCCGCGACTGCGATCGTAGAAAGGCGGGCCAAGTCGCGTATGGGGGACGTGCCAAACGGCGATGTCGCTCCAGCAAACGGCGATTGCGGTACGTACGGTGACGTCGGCGAGTAGGACGTTCGGCGAGCTGGGGCTGTAGCCAGGAGCAGCTGGTGACATGCTTCCCGCGCGCCCAGCGGGCTCTGTCCGAATGGCATGTACGATGGTATGCTGGGCAATGTCGTCGCCGCCGTTCATGGCTAGGGGCGAGAATGCAGCTGTCTCACCCCTTGAATGAGCCATCAGCATTCCACATAGGTGAGTTGCTGTCGTATGGTGTCATTGCCACCTGTCCCGGAGTCATCCCTCCAATCCACATGCGAGGCGAGCATGTTCGTGTGAACTGGTATGCGGTGATCGACGATGACGTCCTTGAGCATTTCTATATCCAAGGCAACGTCGAACGCTCCTGTACCCATTGGTGCCATCTGACCGAACATGACGTTCTCGGCAATGCCGTGACAGTCGTCCTTCTCGCCTACGGCCGCAGCCTCCCATGAGGATTTCGACCGTCTCCTCGAATGAGCACCTCATGAGGGCACCGGTGTCCGCGCGATTGATACCGTGGCGAGTGATGGCCATGAGAGAGCCGCGATGAGTCATTAGATCGCAAAGGAGTGCGAGATATGGCGGTAGTTCACATACGAACCGTCGAATTCGATGACGTTTTCGCAGCTCCTTCATGATGGCGGCGCGAGCGGCTTCGATACCAAGAACCCTGAAGATCTCGACGCAGTTGTTGGAGTAGGTACGCCTGAAGTCGACGCCGTCGACGCTCATCACGGTCTTCATGTTGATACCATCCGTCTCGAGCACCCATTCCTTGTTCTCCCGCGCCTCGATGTTGCCTTCTGGTGTAATGATGACCTTGTTCTGCTCTTGCAAAGAAGACGCGTCCGATACCGGGACACCGCGAAGGCTGACAGAGTTCAACATCGTGTTCTCGAGTTGTCTGAGGAATATGTCCTCCTCCACAGTTCCCAGCCCGTCGTCTTCCTTGTCCGCACCACCAATGACCCTACAACGAATAACCAAACTTATCCGAGTTGTCTTCACTATATTTCCATATGACGAAGAGATCCGTCTTGAAACTCTCCGATATACGTCCAGCAACGTACGCCATTTCCAACTTGCGGTCGATCATCTTCGAACGATCGATCTCTAGGCGTAGGAGCCACGGGGATTGGAGGTGAAGCTTCGACTCAACTTCTTCGTCGGGAATGGCGAAGAATGACTCGACAAAGAAGCTGTCTTCTTCAATGATTGTTGACGAAGGGTACAGGATCGTACCAGATCTCAACCGCTGCCGTGACGGTACGAAAGTGAGGTGTAGGTGAGCTGTTGCTGTATGGTCTTGGCGCTTTTGCGAATCAGATGCATACTGGGGTTCTAGGTAGACTGTAAGGGAAGGAGTCTTAATGTTTGTAGCCACGTTGATGATCTCCTTGAGACGCGAAACACCGAGCGTGACATTCTTACTAGAAACACCGGCGTAGTGGAAGGTGTTGTTGAGCGTCATCTGCGTGGCTGGTTCGCCGGACTGGACTGGGCAGCGAGGGTGCCGCACATCTCTCCAGGGTGCGCAACGGATTGATTGAACTTCGACTCCACCTCACGAGAACCCACTCAAATGCCTCCTTGTTGAGATGGTGCTTCTCTAGAACACGGGCGTGTGTGCGAACGATGCACGGAGATGCATTTGGAAGAGAAGAGTGGCATTTTGCTGAGCCTCTCCTGCTGAGCGGATCATCACACGAACGACGATGAGGCGAGTGCACAGATCGCGAACCGCCTCGACAATATAGGCGGGATCCAGGTCGCTTGGCTTGCGACGATCGATATGGAAGATCTGTTTCGCGTTCTGTACAATGCGCTGCAGATTGACGGGGAGGTAGCGAGCAATAGAGGGATCAGAGCGTGGGAATATACCAATTTCGGAGAAAAAAAAAAAAAAAAAAAAAAGTTGCGGTCCGTGTCGAGTTGTCTGAACTCTTCGTCGAGCTTGACTTGGAGTTCAACGAATTGTCGTCGAGGTTAGGCTGTAATACACCGGGTAGGAAGCCGCCGGACGGGTCAGTGACGTCGACCTTGTAGTCGTGCTTGAATTCCTTGTCATTCAGGGCGAACGTGTCAATGTTCTGTCGCTCGATGAAAGCGCCGTCCATTCCGTCTTCGCCGTACACGAATTGGATGAGATCCCCAAGCGAGTTCCTAACTGTCCCATCATAGCAGACCATGACGTCCTCCAGAGCCTTAACGAGACGACGCTGGATGTAACCGGTTTCGGCCGTCTTAACGGCTAGTATCGATGAGACCCTCTCGACCAGCCATAGCATGGAAGAAGAACTCTTGCGGTTGTGAGCCCCCGTAGGTACGAGTTCTCCACGAATCCGCGCGCCTCGGGGCTGAAATCGTCTTTCGTGAAGTGAGGCAGGGTGCGGTGACGGAAACCGAATGGGATACGTTTTCCCTCGACTACTTGCTGACCGACACAGACTGACATCTGCGAGATGTTGATGAACGAGCCCTTGGACCCGGCGACCACCATCTGCTTGACGTTGTTGTCATCCTTCAGATGTTTCTGTGGCATATCGTCCGGCACCGTCACGAGCCTGGTTGAGCTCCGTGTTGACCTTGTTCTCGAAGGATTCTCGGATGGTCATACCCGGTTGTGATTTGAGTAGGTCGTGAGCGGCGTCGTCAATAATCTTGGCAACCTCCTTCTTACTGTTGGTAATGTCCTCCGTGATCTTCTCCATTGTCTTGCGGTCGGCTATGGTGTCGCCGATGCCGATGCTAAATCCGTTGTGGAAGAGCCAGTAGTTGACTACCGTTTGGAGACCGGTGAAAAAAGCTGCCGTGTCATCTCTGGTCCCTTCTCGCGGAAAACGACGTGGACCAGACCGCCTTGGGATGCACCGACAGTCTTCTTGTCCACGATACCGTATATAGAAGCTCTCCGTTCTCGATCATGATGCCGTCATCGGTAACAGGGTTGTCCGACTTAGGATCAGCTGCTCGTGTGATGTTGATACCGCGAGGTATGCACAAACGAAAGAATCTGTTTGCCAGTCCAGAGGGGTTTCGGCTTTTATAATGGCTGGCGGCGGGATACTACCATCCCAATCCGGGACCCAGAGTAAGATGTTCTGTACGAGATTCCAGTCGAGGAAGGCATCGCGTAGAGTAAACTTGCGGATACCACAGAGGGTGTCTTGCACAATGCCCATGACGGGTTTGTTCGCTTGTGGCGATATGATCTGTGCGAGAGGGTGAGCACAAGGTCTGGATGATGGTACATAGACTAACCTGTCGAGGGACCCATGCGATCTGACTTAGTTCGGCTCGAGTCTCTTCGCTCTGCGGTACACTGGATCGATGCATTCAGCTATTTTCAATTATCGTGTTGACATCACTTACTGCATATTCATCTCATCGCCATCGAAGTCAGCGTTTATAAGGTGGGGTGCTATGCCGACGTCAATTACATTCCGAAAGTGAAGTAAACCCACATACACCGAAAGGTTCAAGCGAAACGCTGTACAAAAGTTTAATGCCGTACTTGAGATTGAGTGTAACAACTTACTGGAATACGGCATGAGCCTGACTCTGTGACTCATCATACTCATCTTGTGCAGACTGGGCTGTCGATTGAATAAGACATAGCTAAGGGAGAGTGTGAGTAAATTACCAAACACAGTGATTGAATTATACGCACTCTCCATCTTTCAGGTGCCGCTCGGACGATCCACCCGTACTGCAAGAATGCATCCGCTCGCTTGTTGTATCGAAGGTCGATACGCTCGCCAGTGTCCTTGACAACATAGCGCGCACCAGGGTATGTTGCGGGACCGTTTCCGAACAAGTTCCTGCAAGTATGCAATGTTGTAGGGAGTGTCTGAGTAAGCCTGACTGCGTATGCCTGTCAACACATATAATCGGCTCAAAGATTGCGAGGAGCTCACCTCGTTCGGGGAAGGTCAAATTCATCGCAATACTTCGCGGCACGCCAACTTCGTCCAATTGGAGGTTGGGGTCACCTGTAATGACTGTTCGAGCGGAGAAATCGACTCGTTTTCCCATAAGGTTCCCACGGAGACGCCCCTCTTTGCCCCTTTAGACGTGCGCGGATGGCCTTAACCGGACGACCCGACTTTTGCAGAGCTTGTGGAATGCCAGCAATGTCGTTGTCCATGTACGTCGCGACGTGGAACTAGTCAATGGTCAAAACTGAAAGCGAAAGTATCTCAATGGGACGTACCTGGAGCAGTTGCTCGAACTCTGTAATGACGTGCGCCGGCGCACCTTCCTGTTCACATCGCCGTACATTTGCAGAAGCCTTGATGACATCGCCCAGCTTGTATGTCAAATCATCTTCACTCCGCATTTGTACCATTACTGAAGATACCGTCGACAGCAATGCTAGGGCGGACGGGAGGAGGAGGTACAGGAAGCACAGTTAAAATCATCCACTCAGGCCGGGGCATACTCGTCCGATGAGACCAAGAAGATGGAGGTCAGAGTCGGGAATCTTTTTCAGAGCGCGGTGTAGACCTCGTGCGGTGGGGGAATAATCTCTTATCTGGCTGCAAGGTCTTCGCCTCCTACGCGCAGATGTTAGACCTGCTTTTTGCAACATCACCCATGAGGATACAAACCTCGTCATCGTCCTTGGAACGCTTGTATTGAACGAAGAGCTTCAAGCCCTCCTTCCTGATCTGGGGTTGAGCGGCACCACAGCCACCATGGCCGCGTTTTTGGGTTCGTCGTTGTCAACGTTGTCATGATCATCCCTCGGCTCGTCCGGCTCGCAAATCATCTTGCCTTTGCAGTAATTCCACACCACTTGCATCCGCGCTTTGGGATCGCGAACATGTCGAATCCGATCCGCGAATTGTGGATCCGACTTACGAGACGGAAGGCATCACACGAAAACGTAGTCGCGTTGATGGAAGAATATGCGGGTTCAAATGTTAGCATGGCTTGTGGACAATACAGAGGGGCAGGCGCGTCCACTCTTCACAGCACCGGTAACAACAGGGGGCAATCAACACCGAGTAATATGTGCAAGTCATGCACGCGTCCCACGTGCTGCTATACAGCGAGGGCGGCGGCGGACTAGTTATCCCAGAAAGGCGTCACCTTTCTGAGGATTCACTTTTCGCACTCCTCGCTCAGCCCCCCCCATTTCACCACGCTACCGCGCGTCCAACCAACACCGGACATTTGTAATGGTCTCTGCGGCGATCAAGCGATCGAAAACGCGCAAGAGTCCGTATCACGGGTGGAAGAACATCTCATGTTGTCGAGAATAAACGCAGAGCGGGCTTGGGGTTCTCCATGGGAGAGAGCCCCCAGAAAATTGGGTGGTGGGGTGCGAAACGAGTAGAGGAAAAGGAGACACCACTCACAATGTCAGCTTTCAGCCTGCCGCAGTTCACGCAAATGCCACTCCAAGATCTTCTTGACCTTGACGATGAAGCCTGGTTCGCGCCGCCATGAACAATGGTAATACACTTCGAAGGCGCAGTTCACTCACCGGGATGAAATACCGGCCTCGCCAACTCGATGTGACCAAAATGGCCCGGGCACTCAGACATCCCCTCACCACATGTTTTGACACTTAAAATTCCTATCAATAGTGCCTAAAGCGAGGATCCATCAGTCCACCAGTCTTTGGCTTGTGAGTCGTTTCATCCATGACTTCAGGATGTTCGATCTTTGTGCGACCGAATACGCTTTCTGTGGCACAGGGGTGAGCCTGGGAAAATATAAGGAAAGCGTGAAAACATACGATTTTCCTCGGGGGAAAGGATACCAAACTGCACTTCCTTGACCTTGCGAATCGGAGCCGCAGAGTAGGCAAACTGATGGCCCAACATGACGAGGATGAAGCGAGGGAAGTTGAGGAAAGGCGAGGGAGAAGCGCAAGGTTTACGACTAGATCGAGTATGCGAAGTTAAGGTATTGTAGTGGTCCCCAAATCTATCACGTTCGTCCACAAGCAGGGTTCAAGTAGGCTCGTCCGTCGTAGGTCGTTTAGGAGAGATTTTTTCGGGCCTTTTGTTGCTGCCACGCAAGCTGAATAATCCCGCGTTCAGGGTTACGCGGCGAGGGTGGCCTAGGTATCAGAAAGAGTGCTAACAAGCCCAGATGTAGACCCTCCCGAGACACCTAGAGCAATACAAGGCGATGGGCTGGACGACGAACACAATGGCGATGCCGACGACGTCGAGGTGGTTGACTGAAACAAGTCACGCAGACGGCCCCGACACCAGTGTCACGGTCACCTGGAACAATAGAAGCGGAGATTCAAACGGAGAAGTGTCGGCAGGTGCCTTGGTCTGCCCCACCTTCAGTCGGAGATCAATATTCCCCGGTCACAGCGTCATCGTGCGGGCCTGGATTACTACGGCGTCTAAAGCGTAAGCAGTCCACATCGCGTCTACTTCTCGCAGCACGTCCACGACGACGAGCTTGCTCACAAACCATGACTTTCATATTTCAGCACTCTTCTTTGGGGGACCTCTCCTCAGCTTGATGATGCTGTTGGTAAGCATGTCTATGGTGTATCACACAGTACGTCGTTGCCCACACTGACTCGCGACCGATCCAGACAAGGCAACCTCCGAACTCTTACCATCCGGGTCGGAAGACATTGCACTGATCTCGAAATATCAGACCAGATTCGATCAAAGTCGGTGACCCCCAGGGATGCTATGCGTGCTCTCAAACGAAGATTAAACCACAAGAAACCCAAATGTTCAGCTTCTTGCACTTGGCGTGCGTGTACCTATCCCAGCAGTCATGTCGCGGGCGTGTATTAACGGCTACCACATTAGTTTGACCGACACTTGCGTGAAGAATGGCGGAGATCCGTGTTCCTCACAGAACTTGCTTCAAGAGTAGTTTTATGGATAACCTTGTCTCGATACTCAAGCAACCCGGTTTGAATCATGATGGTCAAGACGAAGACGTTGCGTCTTCTTGGTCCATAACTACTGGGCTACCGCTTTCGAGGGCAAAAGTATAATTTGAGTTATGAATAGGGGAAGTATATCGGTTTACTCCAGCGTGAAGGTACGTGTTTTTGACATCTCGCCATTAACCAGGATCCTAAGTCGTGCTAGGTTTCAATTTCCCTCCACGAGATCTGGCTGCGACAAGTTCTGCTATGGTTGATACCCAAACTGCACCGGAGTGGATAGACTCGGACGTATGCCTACGGTGTCGCACTGCCTTCAGCTTCACTAATCGGAAGCACCACTGTCGAAACTGCGGTCAAGTCTTCGATCAACAATGCTCCTCCAAAAACATGGCTCTCCCTCATTACGGTATCACGCAAGAGGTTCGCGTCTGTGATAGCTGTCACGCGAAGCTTACGAAGAAGAACAAGTGAGTACTCGATACGAATCAAAACGCGTTTGAAGCGGGCCTCATTCCTAGATGAAGGAGTCACCGACAGACTCAAAGCGTGTCTGTCACATCACGCAAGATCGCTCTGGCGCGTGACTTTGCGGACGCTGAGCTTCAACGCGCAATTCAACTCTCGTTAGAGGAGGTCGGTGTGTAGCGGGGTCAAAACGTCCCGGATACGTTCCCATCAGCTTCGTCCTGGCAGACCTCCGAACCTCCTCCCCTGGTCTGACCGGTCAAGTTATCCTCGGAACGCGTCAATCCCCAGGCGGAAGAAAGAAGGACGACATCCAGACCTCCGCGCTGCAAATAGAGGGCCAGTCTGCGTGAGGCTAACGCGCCCCGAAAAATCACCCAGTGCTTCCTCTTGGTATATATGAGACGCGCTCGCATGAGCAAAACGCGATCCTTCAAACATATGCCAAGGGGCCCGTGTTTATACGCTCAGTCGTACCCACCCAAGCTCGGCCACACCGAAACCCACAGCACCCGCTCTTCCGAACTAATGATCCTGGAGCCAAACAACTCGAGGAGGACGCCTATTTTGACATTACAGTCAGACTGTCGACCAACTCCAACAACATAGGGGGAGAGATTTGTCTAGATATCCGGCAGTTACAGAGCTTTATGAAAAAGCAAACAACGACTGCGTCCAAAGCTAGCGATGAACCTTGGCGACACAGGTCGGAAAGAACGTATAAGTAACTGGCATTTAACCTCTCTCAAGAAGTCCTCACGTTCCTCGGCAGAGCTCTTGACAGAAAATGGCATGAGAAGAGGCATCTCGGAAAAAAAAGCCGTAAATAACAGCGTACGCACAAATGGTGACTTCGCAGGTTTCCACCACCGTGGAGGTCCGCCGTTGGCGCAACCCAGCGGTGCCACCTATGCTGCCACAACAGGCGAACTGTTTCGCACGGCCAGTGGTCAAATACCATTACGAGGCTACTCCCAGTCCATCCCCAGGTACAAACCCGCGCAGCCATCTCTATTACCCGGGCCGCTCCAACCTCGGAGCCGGTCCAGTTCGATAGAGCAACTACGCGCCAGCAGCCCATCCAATAAACCTCTGCGCAATATACTCAACCGTCGCAGCCGTATAGGCATCCCAACCCCCCTCCTGTCTCTATTCCGTATCAAGGTTATGTTCCACTCTGTTTCTTGAAGGACCCATTTGCGCTATCCACCTCACCCGGTTGCGCCTGCTCACATCAGCGCCTCCGACACATCCACAGACAAGCATATCAAGCACACTGCTCCACCAACGCTCTCATCTCCTGCTTCCACGCCTATCGCTCCTCCGGTGGCTCTACAACGCCACAACTCTGTCGCGAACTATGCGCCCCCGCAAGCCGCCCACCAATCGGCCTACTATCTCGTGCTAAGACTATCTCTCACGCGCCACAGCAAGCTGCAACAGTTTACAGCAGGCTGCAGTTCCTCAGCAGCCGCTTCCCAACTTCCCAGCTGCACATACCACTATCCCCCAACCTTACCAAACATACGCGTCCCCACCGCCAGTAGAGGAGAGAGAGGCCTTTACTGATTGATCTGTAGTGTGTAAATTAATGACTCGATTGTGTACATGCTTTATCGGATCCTGGAGACTAATTCCATGCTGTTTTTTATCGACATCGTCCGCGAAATATCGGAGATTTCGACCTGTGTGGTGTTTTGAGCCGACTGTTTATTGACTGTGGGAAAGTCAGGGGATTGCACGGCGTCTAGCACAGTTAGCGTAAGTGCTCCTGCGCTAACACGGTCCTTCGCAAGCGCAGCTGTCCCACCCTTTCGTCACCACACAGCTCGTTCTCTTCGACAGCCACGATGGCAACACAGGGACGACGGGACCCGCCCCCGTTGAGGATGGGTAAAAAATGCTCAGCGAGTCACTGGATCACAGTCAAGATTCAGGTTCAGCAGATGCGACGGTATCTTAAGTACTCTCCGCAGACTACTTGCTGATGGCACTGAGGGCGTTGCTCTGACCCCGCCTACGCGCAATTTACAGGAACTTGACCAGCTCATGGATGCTGCTCAAGTCCGCCAGTCTTATGCTTGCCCTGAGTTGCGAACATCATCTCTCTCGCCGAAGCAGTACTATGAACTCTGTAAGCACAACTGGGTCTGTACCCGAGACTTTGACCCTTATTTTAGCCCCAGACATGGCCGTCCGTTCGATGCTCTTCGTCATTTATCCCTAACTATTTATTTGAGGCACATAGTCAAGGCCGCCATCATCTCGCCGACCTCTATATGAACTGTACAATATGCCGGCAACATTGTCCTCTCGACTGTACCTTATGATAACCGTCGGCTCCGCTGTGCTACTATGTCCATCCCCCGACGCCAGCCTGTAAAGGAGATTATGAGGACATGATGGAGACGTCTCGCGGTGTGCTGCACCCTATAAGCAGTGGACTCGACTTCCTTGCGGCACTACCTCAGCGGACAGACAAGAGATCACCTTCCTCTCTGGCAATGATCCTGGGTACTTAGTGCATATTCCCTTTTGGTTGAAGTGAGTTGCTCATATTCACCCCCTAGGCCATGTGGAAATCTCCAAGACCTATCTCTTTTGTCTGACTCAACTTCATTGAGATGAATAAACTCTGGGTACGCTTACACATCAGAGGACACTCGCGAGAGACGCGCGAGACTACTGAGAGATGGAACGAAAGGAGCTGCGGTCATCTTGGTGGGAACCATCTCGTTCGTCTGAGCCGCTGGACGCGTGAGGACCTAGAATTGTACCTTTAGAAACTATCCTGTGCGCAAGCATACCCTTCACAGCAGTTTCGTCAGCTGCACGGATGGTCATAGCACAGGAGTACCTGATGGAATTGTCGTGATTCAGAGTTGTGTTCTACGTGGCATATCCCTTCCGAGTCTGTCCTCATCTACACTCAAAGGTTTTCACCGACGACGAGTTCCACCTGTTACACTACTCGGCCAGTTCCTTTCCGCAAACCGCTCCTCAGTTACACCTCTTGAAGGGTCAACATCATAGCAGATTGTCACATTGCACTGATCGACCGCTTGGCAGCATATGCTGCTCGAGAAGCCGAGAATGAGGCATCCTGAGGAATTGCAAAACGGCCAGAGGAGAGTCGGCAAGCTAAGCGACTCGCAGAGAGAAGTCAAGGCGCACGGAAGTAGTACACGGGGCCGGTAACCGACTTCTACGCGCCCCACGCCCAGGCCACACCAACCGCGACGGAACGCCTCTACCAATGGATGGGGTTCTGTTCCTCACAGTCGCGAGCGAACCCGAACAGTTCGCCCATCACCGATGGCGTCTCCTGAGCCCTAAGACGCAAGTGCGGGTGAGCGGCTGACCGAGGTCGTGTAACTGAGAAGGTCGACAAGGGCAAGGAAAGTGCAAGGCTCTCCAGTTATAAAGTGTCCCGTGGGCATTCCACACAAAATGTCCAGCTATTTGAAGTGTGCTTGGCCAGCAAGTAGTAGTCAGCTTATCAAGGTGCGTGGTCTCGTTTACCACATGTGAGACATGTGATGGCGTTAACGACGTAATAAAGGCTCCGCGCCAGATCTGTCGATTCAAGACATTCACCGCTCTCCTCGTGTCGTGTTAGACGAACCTGTCAGTAAGCTGCTATCCTGATCGCCTCGAATACGTCCGACCAGGTTCTCGGATTCGCACACGACAAGATTCAGGAATTTGCAAAACGAGGTATCGCGCAGTAACCTCGTGTATGCCGCTGTGGGCTCATCAGTCCTAGCCCCGACCTACACTCTCCCCAGACTACCGGGCTAATCTCGCGGCTCTTCCTTCGCTGCCCGCGATCACTCGTACCACTCAGTCCTCACTCTACTTGCCTCTGCAAACGCTATTCCGCTCTTCTCACCCTTCAGCCTTTTGGCAGCACCGTCCCGGCTCTCGTCGCCCATGGCACTAATTCCCTCCCTTCGTTTTTGAAGACGAAACTATCATCGCGAGACACTCAGAGATGTTCCACGGGATCCTGAGCTCTGTGCCATGTCCTCATTCGCGATCACAAGACGGGGCTGTCACACAAGTTCTGCTTGCATCACAAGCAGGGATCACAGGCAAGAGAACGAAGGAGCGGTCCGTACTCACATGAAAAGGAGGAGCTAGCGAGGAACAGGGTGGATTGCACAGAATGGTCATCTATCCGGGCTGAATCCTTTGGCTGTACAATTTGAGGTATGTTGAATATACGCCTTTGGAGGACCTGATCCGCTCACTTACTGTCGTTTTTCTAGATTATCCAAACTGCCCGGAGACACTTTGAGACTGGGCGGGGAGCGGATGCGCATTCGTGATCCTGCTCTATCACGTCTGGCCATCAAGCTGTACGGAGTACAGATACGGAGCATCTGGTCAGTTCCATTAACATTGTCTCTGCGTATATCTCACTCCACGCCTCGCGCAGGAAGAAAACTGGGAATCTCAAAAGCGCAATCAACACTCAATTTGTCCGTCAGTGTGCTAACATAACTCGCCCACCTAGCGTCCGAAGCGCCTTCGAATAGCGCTCCGTTCCTTCCTCCTCGCAGCCAGATCGCGGACGAGTGCGGGTTCGGGAGCTATCTCACGTAATGAACCATGTACAAGCCTTCACCTTAACGAAGATAGCATTTCGTAGAGTCGTCCCAGCTCCAGGCGATCACGCTCATCATTGGCTCCGCTCACCAGGCGCGAGGTGTTTAGCGAGGGACAACTAACGACACCCTCGTCACCAAAGCATCGTCGTTACACGGGTGTCGCGGCTTCTGAAGTAGCCACATCAAGCTACCGCGGTCCCATTGGCGAGTCATTTGTGGTGGCAGAGATTTCCGTTCCGATGACGAACCGACCTGCGACAGGCAGGTCGAAAAGCCTACCCACGCCGAAAGGATGAGACAGAGAGGTCCGAAAGCTGTAAGTCCTTACGGTTCGTGTTGTGCGTGTGTTGTGGTTGTGTGGCTGATGTGGCGCGCAGTACCCTCGATCAGGACAGCAGCAAGCGCGTTTCATCGAGTGCCCTTCAGAAGGCTCTGAGTGACATCGCGGAACTCTGCGTACTGTGAAGAGATCGTCATCGATTCCATTATACTGTGACACGCCTTGGACGACACTATCGCTTCTACCTGGATAGTGGCGCACCCAGCGGTACGTCTTCCAGTACTGACCAACCGTGACTGTTCGATTGATCCGTGTTCCCGATAGAGGTGACGCCAAAGTTTGTACAACAGCCTCGTCGAGTACTGCATCACCGTCCTAGCATCGACACATATTTTCTTCGCAGGACGTACACCCTACACATCGCGCGGCCCGCCAGGTTCTTGCTCGAGGGCGTTGCTATGGGACCTCCGGAGATGATTAACCGGCGCACTTCCGAAACCACGACCTCATATATATCCCCCAAAGGAAGAAGGCGGCAGCCGCGGCGGGGATCCGGCACGACGCTTTGGCGAATTAACGTGCGAGATTGTCGCGGTGCGTTTCTCAAGATGTGCTATTTCCAGATGATGCTTCGCACTGTTGTGAGTTTGGACTGTGCCCGACCTCGGCGCCCACGCGACTCATTCTGCCCTGCTATTGTTTCGACTAGTTTTTTGTCATAGACTGTCTTTTTGGAGAGGAATCACAATGTGTCGTACTATGGAGTCGAGGATATGCCTCATGGCCTTATCGCCTGCTACGACTAACTTGTGAAGAAGCGTTTAATGCTGTGCGGGTATCTATCATTAGCTTCAAGGAGGGTGTCGAGCACCAAAGGACTCGCTATCCCTCGCTCTTGTGATGTTGCATAGGTGCAATTCGCTCGAGTACGTATGATGCGAAACTAGACCATCTCATCACGCGCATTCATTGTCGGCTCTCGACAGTGAAGGTAGGACTCACTGGACGATCATCGCTTGGCTCTCGGGGGTAGAATTGTATTGAGGTCATGGCCTGTTTTACAGGCTTGGGAGAATGTTTTGTGACGCTTCTATCGGACCTATCCGCTCCAACTCAGCAGGCCATACTAGGCTAGTAAGTGAGCCCGATACCATTCCGAGAAAGGATAAGAGTAGATGTGGTAAACGGGCAATGGTGTTATTCTATCCGAAACTAGTCAGGCTTCCCAAACAACCAAAACAATCAGGGCATGGAACTCACAGTCTCCAATCGCCCAAGGTCAACTCTTTCTGTACCAAGCATATGCTGATACAATTGGAGTGAACCGCGTGTTGAATAGGCAAGATTCACGCAATCTTCCGGCGACGAATACCAAATCATCCGAACCGACCTGATTGTGAGATGATGCAGGCGCGCGGTCGAGACGCCCTAGCAGCTCTGTTGAACTAGCAGCTTGGACGAACCGGGGTGTTTTTCATAGCTAGCCCGCATGTGTATATTAACTCGTCCAAGGATCTTATGACGACATGCTCATTCGTCCTGCTCTACGCATTTAAAGGATGTGGAGGCCGACATGTATAGCGTGGCCTTTCCAGCTCCGTACCTGATGTGCGTGCAGGTTCAGGACGGATGTGTGAGGATTGAGAGGGGGTCGTCTTTCCTTGCCGTCGCCTTTGACAGCCGTCCCTACCTCAGGTTGTGACAGCACAAGTTCTGCGAGGTCTACGGTATCTATCATTTTCGACGTGCTCCTTGGAAACGCTGCTTCGCAAATGTTCTAATCGCTTTGTAGTCGACCTCGGGATCAAGGGTCGAAAAGTCCGAAGTCAATGTGTTCGATGACCCTTGTACTCGTCGTGTGTAAATCTGAACTGGCAATTTCGGCGAGAAGGGATGTAATGCCTTACCCCATCGCTGTCCCTCGCCATCGTCACCAGCACGTCTTGCTTTTGCGTTTTGACATCGTTGAGACCGGATGATGTGCCGGTCTCAAGTATGTGTATAGCGCCCAATTGGTCCTGGGCTTGGAAATGCGGACAAGTGGCGAAACGCGATCAGAACTCAATACTACGACGAGACGGGCAACTGGCCACACGTGTGCGGCGTGCACACCAGCAATCCCGTTTGCGTGCATTTGTTCCAATTTCATTCTTTCTTCATCACTTTCAGCCGTTGTGACCTTAAGTGTATTATCTCGACGACACTCAGGCTTACATGGCAACTTCATCTAACACTTCAGGCTCGGCGGAGGTGGTCTCACCAAAGAAAATTGTGTTAGAGACAGGAAGTCAGGCGCACGTAGGTTTTTCCAGGTGTGTTATCTGCCATGCACTAGAGCTCTAAAATAGAATATCAGTCTGATGACACAGGATCCCACGTCACTACTTCTCTGACATGGAGGACATGTCAGCTGAAATGCTGGACATTTCCTCTTGAAGAGGAGTACCCAGCCGCCGATTATGTCGCTAGCCAACCTTCAAAAGATCTTGCAGGCTCTGTATCTAGCTAGGGCATCCGGACGAAACACTATTATGCACCTCGACCCGCCGGTCTATGAGATGGGATGAGTGAGGATTCATCACCTTGGTCACACCAGGAACATAGCGACGACAGCATGCCCAGTACATCTTTTTTCCCTAGAGCAGCGGCAAGCGTAAATGGGGAAACATTCCGACAATACACGGCCCCAGCTGACACTGCATGTAAACAAGATACCATCCGCATGGAACCTCACACGCGCGGGTTCACCAGAAAGTTTATCTTCACGGACACCTTTTGATTGGGCAAATTCACTTCAACCTGTAGTTGTCGTGAGTGCATGGTCAGCTCTTATAGATATGAAAAAAAATGTAAATTTGTTATAGGCCCACTCTAAGATGTATGACCAGCACCCTTCACAGGTCGCGTTGGGGAACTCAGTGGGAGATTGCACAGGCAAATGGGACGTGATGTGTAGCAACTCTGCCATTCAGGAGTAATTCCCGATTTATCCTTCACGCGTGCAGCTGACTGCAATTTTTGGACTCCTTGGACGAACAAGGGAAGGAGCACAAATGATTAACCACACCTATGGCCCCTGAAAAGAACAGCTGTGGTTAGCTGGACTCAGTGTCAAACCAGGGAATTTGTGTTTTAGATCCGAGCGGGAGGAGGCCGACAAATGGTGTGTACTGCTACACACTCTTGCATTACTGTGAGTAGCCTCATGAAAGTGATTTGCCACCAATTCGCCTGCTGTCAACTTTCTGTGGGAACATGCACTCCCTTAGATTGGATAACTAACAGGTAAAAAAAAAAAAAATAACGAAGGAGGGAGCACGAGCACTTTCATCAGTGGTCTCAGTTCCCCGATTCAATAGACATGTATCAGTCCATGATGCAGAGACCGTGGGTGGTATGGTGTGCAAGTGTTCATGTTCAGCGCCCACGCCTTGCCATTTCTCCGAGGCCGATAGTAGCCCTGCGGAATTGAGCTTGAAAAAACCAGAGCTTGGGGCCCTCAACCAAAATTACACGGCGGTTTGGCTCAACCAGTTTGGTCCGCGTCAAAATTGACAAGAACACAATCCTACCGGGCCTCACAGGCACAGGCCACAGCTTATCAGTTTTTTTTCAAGAGACCATTCATCATTTGGAGGTCACATGTTTTCCGCCGCAATTTTTTTTGCCAAAGACAACACGTTTTATTCTTATTCAGAGGGTCAGGAAAAGGACAAATTGAGTCCGTATGTGCCGTGTTCCGAGTCTCCACGGAAAATTCGGCTCGTCGAAGCAAGGCAACGGAGGGAGGAATAGGCCTAGCCTATTGGGATTTTTAGAATGGTTTCAACAGTTTTCGACGCTTAATTCTTCCCAAAGTGCGCATTTTTTACCAATAATACATACAGTCAACTACTGACATTTGGAGGTAGAGTATGACCAAATGGAGTGTACACCTACCGATGTACTTTGCCCTTGGGGCACTCTCAAGTTCAGCCCCCGTATATCCGTCTCAAGCGTGAAGACATTGAGATCATACGTTGATGACTGTGCGTTAACCTATCCCATACGGCGATCATCATGTAAATAACCAGACTGTGAAGTTTGACAAACGCAGTCGCAGTCGAACTCGCCATCTTACAGACCGCAAGAAGGCAAGGTGCCCCCCACGGAAATGATCATGACGAAAGATGGTTGCTGGCTTAGCAAATCGCGTGGTCCTTTTTTGAAGCACTCCAGACTGACAATTCGTCTGGGGCTCGCGTGTTCCAACCGCTGTCCAAGTCCGTATTTTTGGCGCGAAGGTGAAGTAAACGTAACCCAATGTCTTATTTCATCAAAATCATCTCATTATGTGACCTCGGCATTGCTCACAGGGCCTACTCATGCCAGCACATCCCAAGCACAAGACTGGTCTCCAAGGACGAGCGGTGCACGGATTTGGCTTCGTGACTGCCCAGTGTAAAAGTCCGATATGTCAGCCGACACCGCGGGCTTGGGGCACCTCAGGTCGCATCTCACAGTAGACGTCCTGATGGGCCTCTCTCATCTGCTAAACTGTCCCCCAGTGCCAACCTCGCCATAATCCTCAGAGACAATCATCAAACCTCGCGGAGAATAATGTTTCAATGCTCGCTCATTCATGCACGCTGCTACAGCCACGGTACGAGCTGGAACAATTCGCGTGAATGGGTCTCACAACTTGGTCACTCTGACACCACGACCCGACGGATGTTACCGTGCGTGTCTATGGCTTGCCACGGCCCGAGAAGGAGGGGTATTTAGTGCTAGGCGGGCCCGGAGCAAGTACTCTGAGGCACGTCTGTAAAGGGAGTTGTCTATGTGTTTTTGAGGATCCAACGGCAGGACCTGGCGTCACGGCCACGAGGACAATGAACCGATACCACAAACACGAAAAGCTTTTGGAATGGGGCAGCGGAGTCCTCGATTGCCGTGGTGGTGGGATGATATCAGCGGCTCCCCTTCGTCGCTTGAAGAGACAAGCATGGCCTTGTTGATGCTGGTTTGCTGTCCACCATCCCCCCGAATTACCAGTTCTCTGCGTCGAAGCAGAAGGAGATGGCCAAAAAGTCACTCAAAGACCTCACTCACCAGATACCACGTTCCAGTACCCATGTCATGTGTAGCGTTTCCCTTCCCCTCCCCCCTTTTTTCCCCGCCCGTCCAGGTATGTGATTGCGCTGTGGCTTTGATTTGCCTTGCAACTCATGACAAGCATTGAGATCCTTGTAGCCGGGGTACTCGGACCAGGGGAGTATATACTCACATAGAATCTCTCCAGCTCAAAAAACCTCATCGGTCTGAAAAAAAGGCAGCTATGGCGACACGTGTACTGATGGTGAATGTCCTGGTAAGTGCCAATCTGGGCGGCTTGCACTTACCTTTCTACCAAGTGCTAATATATATCATAACAATCCCTACTAATTTAGGTGACGCGCACGAGAAAACCCATGCAAAGTCCCAACGGACGTACAGAAGGTCAGAAACTTCTGTTCCCAAAAAGTCCCCCCCCATGCCCCCCGGTATATAGGCTAACAACTGGAACAACCCGCCAAGGCATTCATGCCGTTGACAGACATGAATTTGAACTTCGTGGTTTTGACGGACGTAGTACATAGTTGTGTCTACAAAAGATCATAGGTTGACGACCCTGCAGGAACGCTCTTGGCAGACATCTTCTCAGGTCATTAACAGGCGGCGGTAAGAATTTTGTTTTTGTCTTAATTCCAAACCCAGCTCGCGCCCTCATGATCAAATGTCATTCTCAGGTGTAGTGACTATGACGGAGATCGCGTGGCAGGGTGTTTTGGCGCCCCCAAACTCGTTACCCCGAGAATTTTTGGCTCCTTTTTGCCCCGACCTATCAGTTTCGCAACACCTCTCCTCCCACAGTCAACGAGTGCTCCAACGGGGACTGTACATGTCTCCCGTGCAGGCACTTCTGCAAGCATGTTGAGGTGGGATACATAATCCCGACGTATCCGCAGAAGATCTGTTGAGATACAGACCGCATCTGCTGGGTTCGCTGCGTGATCCGTCATTGGTTGGCATTTTACTCGATGCTTTGGCTACATGTCCATCTACATGTACGGCTATAAAGACCCCAGAAAACAATCCCACTTAGCGTATTATATTGAGTAGCCCAGCATTCACTTCCGCCACGGAAAAGGAAAGTTTAAAACTGATATATGGCACGACAACACATCCAGGTTATTGTGGAGCGGGCGAAAGAAATGGGGGGGGAAGGAGAGGACGGGGGTGGGGGAGGGGCAGAAGGGTAAGAGGAAGGGACCTCGGGAGCTGAACGCGTTTTTTGTGTGGGAATTAACGATCTGGGCGAGCTGGCTCTCCTTGGACAGCTCCAAGACTGGTGTCAGTCTCAACCACACTGGACAGCAAGAGAAAGATCGACTTGCGTACGGAGACATGGGCTCAAACCTCACCTGGAAGGAACCCATTGTTCCTGAGCCGGGTGACAGGTCGAGTCCAGTGAAATTTCCCCGGACCACCAAACGCAGCCATGGATTACCCCCTTTCCTGTCATGGACAAGATACGCGCAGATCTTGTTAAGATGCAAGAAAGGCTCAATTCTTACCATCGAGAAACCGCTTCTCGTCTTCCTCAGTCTGCGAAGCCAGACCCAGACCTCACACAACCATGGGACCAGCTTGTAGAGCGATCCAACCGCTCGCAGCCAAAGGCCGTCGATTTTATGCTCGACCACCCTTGTTTGACTTGTCATCAAGGAAAAAGTCAACAATTTGTACGACAGGTCCCATAAATTGGAGAAATTGAGGAGGGAGAAGGCCCCGATGTCAAACACGAGGAGCACCAGAGCACGGTTCACAGAGCTGCCGATTGAGAAGCGTCAAGACCTGCTTCGCAAGCACGTCTCGTGAGTTCCGTGCAGCTTCTACAATGCGATCCGGGCAGCGGGGTTGAGGAGTTAAGTGACGAAGAACTTGTAGGAGGTGCATGGCGTCGTATGTCTACAAGTATGACGACGCAGGTATCATTCCAGAAGTGGTCTCGATATCCCTGGAACTAGTGGCAAGGGGGTACCTGTGCGAGATCAAAGCTCATGCAGTCTCTCACGAAAGGGTGCCCGAAGACAGTGACCATGGATTTCTTATCAGCGCTTTACACGTAAACAAGAAAGAGCATTGCTAACTCCGTGGGTGGTGAATGACGGAAATGGTTCACTATTCTGGATTTTTTGTAAACGGCTGTTTGTAATCATACGCGGGAGCAATTAGAAACAACCATCACCGCCAGTAATTGTTATAGAAGAAAGTGCATTTAGGTTGAATGCGTTACATTTGCGCAAGTAGTGTAATGGTACACGTCTTGACTGCGGCGTCAACAACCTCCGTCATCCCAATGACGCCTTCCTCTTCCCTGAGTCCGGTCCCAATGAGCTGAAGACCTGAGAGGTAGCCCATGGAACAGTTCGGGTCGATCATCTAAAAAAAAAATGAGACAACTGAGCTTTACGTGCACTGCGAACTATACGTCAATCACGTAACGCTTACACATGTTGTAGACCGCCTGCATCTTCGACCGCTCCTGAAGCTCGTGTGAGTCGGGGAAAAGCGCCTTCTTGTCGAGCTCCTTGATACAGCAAACGTCACTGGGCATAAACCGCGCAAAAATGTGAGGGAAACAAACACAAACGTGCAGGGGACTGGAGGGGGGGATTGAATGAGGTCGAGCGATTGCCCAGCGTCGGTAGAACGCGTCGGCTGGCACAACTTGAGCGCGTCAGCCCGCTCTATGTTGCAACTACAATACGTACGAGTTTGCAGCCGATGATTACAGGCGCTCGTGTACCGCACACGGGCGACGGCGGCTTTATGATGGCTTCGCTGGGGGGGGGGGACGAGGGCCGGGCCAGTACCCGGTGACAAACGACTTATTCGTGTTGCACGGGGGAAAGCAGATCCCACAATAATCAGAGGTGAGACTTCCGCAGAGCAGAGCTTCTCCTTGTTCGACAGCATGACCACACGCTAGAGAGTAAACTCAACATTGCGGCAGTACATAGTGCACAAATGTGATTGATGGCTCACGTCTCATAGGCCCGATAGGGTGCCACAGGCTTTGCCCCGTGACGAATCCGTATATCTCAAAAGAATGGGCTCATCCAAGGGGTAGAATGGTGGTGGATCTTCGTCCGATACACACATGGTCCTCATGAGTGGCTCGCCAGATGGTGTCGCGCACTCTGTGGGAAGATAGTCCAGTGGCCTGTCGTCGGCCGTTGCAAAGATCTTCTTCCTGTTGGAATTTTTTTTGCGGTCCGAAACACATTTGACGATTTGAAACGTAAACAATTAGCCCACTGACAAGCGTTGGCGGTAAATCTCGCCAGGTGGCGATGCGGGAATCCCAGTTCCCAATGACCGTTAACGGGGTTGGTTCCTCACTTATGCATCCTCACCGTGACCAAAATGGAGTCATACCTTTGTAGACCCGACTGCTCTCTAGTCTGCCTTCGTGATTTGCATTGCCCGTAATTAGATGCGGGTGGCGGACTTGCGAACAGCGTCATTTGTCCCACATTATAGCGGAACAACACTGCACCGATACCGTGACCATGCTCCTCGTGCGTGCTGTACTTCGCCTGCTCCATGCTCCACGGCTTCCGGGGGGGGTGCCAAAAAACGAGGGGATCAGCGGATTTCCCACGGCTTGGCGTCGCGATTGACCCGCCTTTCGTGAACACGTCGCAGGCCAGCGATTCGAGTTTCGTCATCGGCCCCGGACGGACGATGATCGAAGGCCTCCTGGGCCCTCTTGCGCAATTGAACTGTGCATTGGTGCCGTAGGGCAGGCCGTTGCGTAGCTCGGGACACACAGGCCGTAGCAGACTCACAAAAGGCGGCGGGAATCCGGACCGTGACTCTACAATGAGGTCGTTTGGCTATTGTTTGCGTTCAAATCACGGACGCAAGGGAGTACCGTACCCGCCAATATCGGTCCCCGACGCACCATTGGGCTAGCCCCGGAGGGCGACGAGTCGCGCCTTCGCCACCGCTCGACACCACCCGGGGTCATGTACCGCGTTGTAGGGGTTCGTCGTCCGCACCAAAAGACGTGGTTGTGCGTCTCGCCCCACTGGCGAATACGGTTAAGCATGTAGACCGGCGGTGCGGAGGAAGAGGTACCATCAGGTCTGTTGGACGTTGGTGCCCGCACGAATAGGCCCAACAGCGCCCTGCTCGACACAGAACCTCGACCATACGCAATCGTTCTCAGCAGCCTGTTTTCCATATCCACGCGGCGTACCCTGTATGTGGAGTGAGTTTTTATTTCGGGAGCCGATGCAGTGGATGCAGGCACGTACCCATGATGTGTCTCCATTTCCCTTGATGCAGAACTGGTCCTTGAGAGAATCGGTAATCCATGGAGTGGACCGATCGGCTTCCCGGTGTTCTTCAGATAGTGCAGTCATTCGACCTCCTTTGCGGCGCGTGAGCAAACTTTCTCGATGAAGATTCTCTCGGTAAGGCAGTTTGTCTGCAATCCGTGGTTTAAAGCGATACCAAGTCGCAATGACGACATGGACCTCACAAGCTGGTGCGCAATGATCGCGCGTTTGTAGAACGCGGTGGTCCACTTCCACGGAAGACCATTGATACCGAGAGCGGAGCTTTCCCAAGAGAGACGTCACATCCGTTGTGTTCGTTATCTCAAGCTCACGTTCGGAAAGCAGGCCGCACGTCTCGGGGGATGTCCAGCACATCTGTCCCCATGGGCTCAGTGTTGGCGGGAGCTCTATGCGTCAATCGTTTTCGGGGGGAGACGATGCAATCTGCTGTTTCTCTCGCGCTCCAGCACAGACACAACGTCTGCCAGCATACGGTGAGCTCATGGATGGCAGTCGATGGTAGAGACAGAGCACAATGAACACTTAAAATATACGAGTCACGATTTATCAAGACCGTAACTGTGCCAATAAACTATGGCCGAGTCCATCAGATATGATATACACGTGCGCGTACATGCACATTCCAGGTCCAGACTAGAGGACGAGTGACGCCTATTGTGAGGTTTGTGGATACCGGCTCCTCCTCTGTGTACCTGCCAGACCAGTCTGTTACGCCTTCTCAGCAACGACGTCACACCCCGATATATCATTGCGAAAAAGACACAGGAAGATTTCCTTCTGTCCGCTGAACATATGGATTGCTCCCACTGGGCTGACTTAGAGCAAAGAAACCACCGACGGCACTCGGATTATTAGCTATTCGTCCTACTCAGAACTTTCGGTCGCTTCGGATCCCGACGGTAGGCAAGGGTCCTCGAGCTCGTTTCGTTTCCACCACCAGCTGGATCATCGGAGAACAAACATGAATGGAGAGGCAGGCGGGAGTCGCGGTCAAACCCTGTCGAACGCAGATATTGTCCCTGCAATGTGGCTATACGAAGTGCCATATGCCGATTGTGGTAGCTCGTGGGCCGATTGTAGTGACGATGGTGTGCATGCATGTGCCCCTGGACCGTTGCACTGATAGGCTTTCTTGTGTGCCAGAGCCATGACGATATCGTGAAGGCACGAGTTGGGCTAGGAGCCGCACGTATTGATCCTGAGATGATCAATGTGTTCGTTTGGTGTCGTGTACGCTAACCGTGTGACGAGGGCAACTTGGGGGCTGTGCAGCACTACTTACAGACCGGGACAAGACGTGCTCGTTGATATTCACGAAGGAAATACAACAACGTGCAAGTCAGAAGGTCGAGCTAGTAGAAAGAAGCTGTCTCGGCGGGGATACTCTGGGGAGATTCGAGAAAACGTATTATCTCCCAGGGAAGCAAATTGTACCTTGACTGCGGGGGGTAACATCCTATAATAGCGGTGTGTGTATTAAGGCTTCCACTGTATCCTCTCACTTTTCGCGCCACACAAGGTGTTTTCGGGGTGTGGTGCCTGGAAGAGACCAAAGATGTATGTAGGTCGTTATGACTAAAAGACGGCCGCGAACCGGGGCGAGAGCCAAACCGGTCACGAAGGTGCGTATAATTGGTTTTACACGCTTGGCCTTAGAGGTGAGAACGTCATGCGTCGTGGCGACATGTCAGCAGCAGATAACGGGCTGGGATGCCCAAGCTTGGAGTGGGTTTTGCTTTTTGGGCCGGTTTGGCGGTGTGCCTAAGGCTGCTATAAGGTTTTGGGGTGGGGAGTGAGTGGGGGAGAAAGGCGGAGCGCGAGAGCGGTTGGAGAACAGATTTTCAGCAGGATTTTAGTCGATAAGTCTCCGATGTGGCGTGAAATAAATTAAATAACCTAATCGGTATATGCTCTCGGCGGCCGTCCACCGGCTTGGGTTATTTCCTGCCGGCCGCCGTCTCCCAATCTTCCGTTGTCCGCTTGTCGCTCACGTCGCGACGGCTAGCTACGCCGCTCGTCGCCGGCGCATCATTATCGTCCGGTGTAACTTTCGTATACATTTCTTCTTCGATCCGTTGCACGATACATACATTCCGGGGGGAGGCTCCCTGGTGTTTGTACTTCCCTGGCGGGTCAAAGTTGTTCCAAAGAGCGGTGTCCTGACTGCTTGCATTTGCCTATTGTTTTCCTCGTCGATATACTACTAGTTATCGGTAGGGGGACGTCTTTCAGGCTCGGTCCTGAGCACTCTGAATCGGGCTCCCACCTTGTCTACCGTCTTGCCTCCTGTCCATGAGCACGTTCTGCGCATACGCTGCCAAGACTGGCATCCACCTAGAGATCTTGCAAATTGGACCGGCGCCTTCCAATACTATCAATCAACACTGCCAGTGCCTCGCCAGCGGTCCTTTTCGCCTGCCAACGATCCTCTGCCTACCTCTTCTCCAGTCCGGCCAACAGCCTTGATCCGTACCCCTCGATATATATACACACAGCAGCAAGACAGGCAGGATGGAACGCCGTCAACACACCCCTGCCACCAGCCCTACTAACCCCTATTCCGCTACAAAAATCCCCACCACAGCTAGCCTCTGTCCCCGATGCACGCGCAACCTGCTCCCAGGGACATATTGCATGTTTCCCTCAACCCGTACTACGCTCAGGCCAATGCTTCAGACTCGCTGCTCAGCGGTTGGCCTTATCAGCAAATGGTGCAGAATGCGTCTCCACCAATCGCATCAGGCGTGGTCCTCACTCTTCGTCACCCACATCCAGCGTCAACCGTAGTCGAAGCAGGAAGCGATAAGCCACTGGTGGATGTACTTTTCGTGCCGCCCCCCATGGCAGACTACAACTGCCCAGTTTCCGAGCGCAACCCCCGCCTCCCCATCCTGCCCAGCTTCCCAACGGCCTTACTCGCCAGTCCCAGGGCTCCCGGTGTGCTCGTTCGAATCACCTCAGAGCCCGTAACTTCGGGCTTCCCAATCCTTATCGTGCGCCCACGAAGTCGTCAGGGCTTCCTCGCATTCAGGATTGCTTCCCCAGGGCGGCGACTGGCGAAGTGCCTGCGCCTGCTGGCTCTTTCCAACCTCCGTATGTCCGAGCTGATGCCGCATGATCATCCACCTCTGTCAATTCGGTGCCTCTTCGCAACTCCGGCAGCTCAGCACCCGCCCAGCGTACCAACAGGCTCTCAAGGCCCGGCCGCTGCGCCCGGTAGCAATGGAAGATCGCCGTCTACATCTAACATGGCCATGGGCGCGCGAGCGCGAGCACATCCTTCAAACTCGAGTAGCGCGCCAACGTCGAGAAGACCGCATCAGCGCACGACATCATCTTCGTCCAACTCGTCCACCGGCACATCTCGACCATCTGCCGCCAGAGAAGTCCTCCGCCTCCTCCGCTGCTCCTGGGGCGGCAGCACTACTGCGGAAACCGTCTCCGCTCTCGCAGGGCACGTACACACAGCTGCTGAAAAGCGCAATGTCCCGCGACGATAGCGACCTCGGCTCGCCGCCATGCTTGACACCCGTCTCCGTGGCGTACTGGACGCGGTAGTCTCAGAGGGCCGTACTGATCCGGCGTGCGGCTTCTCTACTGAACGTGGCGGGGCCTCCCCTTAAACCCTGCGAGTAAGGGACGAGGAACAGAGGACTGCTGATCCGAAAAGCAGCTACTAACGAAGCGGTAACCTGGACAAGAGTGGGGAGAAACGCGCACGAGGTACAAGTGCTGTAAGCTGGTAGAACTGACGATCGTACGACGCCACGAGTACACGAAAAAGAAAGTCACGCTCGCTCTTCAATAACTCGCGAACTGACCCCGATCGACGGATAACATCTCCCTTTCGTCGACACATGTCATCGGCATCCATTGTTCTCGCAACAAAGACAGAGGAGGAGTCATAGGGCAAAATCCGTAAACTCGGCAATACGCAAACTCACCCGCGCGCAACTACTCCTTCGCCGGTATAACGTCGCTCTTTTCAAGGACAAGAAAGGAAAAGGAAAGAGAGCGAGGAAGCAGGCAAGAAGGGCAAAAAAAGAAGGAAGAAGGAACACGGAAAGGGCAGAGCGCGTCAGGAGCCCAGCGTCTCACACGCCACGGCAGAGTTGGACCCCTCTGAATGTGAGCTCAGACCTCAACGGGCTGTGAGGCCCGGCCGCTCGCCTCGGCGCGGTTACCAAAACACACGCTCAAGACGCCACGCAAGAGTAGACGGCGAGGGCGAAAGGCCGCACAGGAGGCAAAGGCCGCCGCGGCGTCGCCCCACAGGCGCCTCAGGGTGGAGATCCGAACCTGCCTTCCACCTGGCTGAGATAGAACACAGACGTCGAGGCAGGGTGACATACACCACGGAGCGGCACAGTGGGCGATGATGTTACCCCGGGTCGTGGTCGAGGACGAAGATTCGGACATGCGGGCGAAGAAGGGCACTGGGTGACCAGCCGTATACAACCAGAGAGCCAGGAGCACCGAGGGCTGGGAAGAAGACGACGACGATTGGGGCGAGGCACAGGACGAAGACGCCTACTATTCGCCGTCAGGGCCTTGAGGACGCGTTTCGGGTTTGGGTGTGCGACGACGATATGGAGCCGTGTGGCCTATGGGTGTGAGACGCAGCGTCGAACGAACACGACGGCCGGCGAAGAAGTATTCTTAAAGAGTGAGTACCTGAGTTACGACTTCTCCAATTAGACGTCCATTAGCCAGCTGGCGCGATCAATCATTCACGTTTGCATGACGCGCCACATGGGTTACGATCAGATAGGCTACGTTTGCTGCCCCCAACCCGTCCATTTGGCCGTAATCGCTCCAACTTCGCTATGACTCCCGCCTCCCTCTCTCAACCCCGATCTTGGTCGCTCTCTGGGTGCTCGCACACATCCCCCTCGCCCGATCCGGGACCACATTGACGGTCTGCACAAGCACCACACGTCGACTGTGTGTGCTTTCAATCCCGCCCTTGTCGTTCGAGAAAACTGACTCGCCCAAAAGACGAGAACCACGCACCGGCCCTGTCGGCTCAGTCAACTCCAGAGAAAGCGCCCTCTTCAGCTCACCCCAATTCTTCCGCACCTGCCCGTCTCCACCATGTTGTGTCCAACCCACCGACTTTGACACATCGATCCGCCACCGCTTCCTGCAAAGCGGGAGGTCTGGCGTTCGCGACAAACCTCTCGAAATGGTTGTACGATACATTCCCCTCGAGCGTCTACGACCGACGCAGCGAGCCCGCTACATGGAGCCGTCTGACTCCTGACTCTCGTCGCTCAACGCATCAAAGAGGACTAAACTCCTACAAGATGGAAGAAATGGAAGTGCATGCCTCCAGCCGTGTGCAGTACGTCGATCGATACTTCATACTTCATTCATGGTTGCTGATCATGAGCTCTACAGCACGCAATCTTCGTATAGAGTTAGAGTTAACCGACAGTGCGAATGCTTCGCTGCTCTCGTCATCGACGGCCATTATCGGGACCACTTTTGCTATTCAAACGACCTTCACTGCTGCTTCCGCCCTCTCCTCCCCCGGCTATCGTCCGCATCCCACATGTTCATTCCACGCGCGCACGCGTTTGGATCAGATATCCACGATCTCATATCAACTTATATACCCCCCGTCACTCAATCCCAGTCAATCCCTCAATCTGTAATATTATGATGCATGGTGTCTCATGTCCATCTTCGTGGTATTGGTGGCCCCTCTTTCGCCCATCTCGCTCTCTTGCATTCCCTCGGCTCTTGGGACGGACTTTGTGGGAAGCTGCTCCCCTCTCTCCTCTCTCTATAGCTAACTGTCATGTCTATTCATTGCTCGAGCTCTCTGGTGTCTGTCGTACAATTCCATTTACTTAGCCCTCTGCATCCGCTGGCGGGCACCACGGCGGCGAGAAGTGGACGTGCGTCCCGAAGTTTAAAAACATGTGTTGTTTGTTCAAGGCAACGGTACCGGTATGAAAGTAGAAATTATGTGTGTGTGTGCTTTCAAATATCAAAAATGTAGTTACAGTACATTGAGCGTAAATTTATCGTTAATTCCCCGTTTTCCTCTTTAGCCCGAAAGCCCTGCGTGCGATGAAGTCTTCCAAGTTCGCCTTCCTTCCACCTGGCCCTGTGATCCTCAGTGTCTCAGGGAACCAATCACGGATTTCATCCTCCTTGTCGAGGACCATGCTTGCCAATGCCTTGCCAGACACATCCAGGGTGTGGACCATGCCCTCACCAGTTATACCCAGCCGAAATCCATTCACCCGTTGCAGCAGTCGTCGCCTGCGCCTTGCCCGTCTCTTTGCTAGATGTTTGAGGAGTAGACGACACAGGCGGCTGTGGTCTTCCAGAGAGCTTCTGCGGAAGCCGTCCGACCCAGGGCAGCCGTCCGCCGAGATACCCAGGATACCGCACCCACACACAGACTTGGTCCTGCCCTCAGACCACACAGCGCCCCCCGTCTCTCGTCGTCGTGCGTGCGCTCGGGCACCTTCTCGCGGCCCCACGCGTCCGCGGCGAAAGTAGAGCGGGAGCGCGCCGGCGAGGTGGCTCGCGACCGCGAGGCTGAAGCCCGCGTCGTCCGCGCACCCGATGTCCGCGACCGCAGTGTCGAACGCGGACGCCCATCCGCCGCCGAACATGAGCTCGTGCTCGCCGCCCGGCAGCTGCGTGAGGTAGTCGTAGCCGAGCCCGCCGGGGTAGAACACGTAGGAGCGCTGTCCGTCGAGTGTTGCGGGGCCGAGCGAGGTGCCGGGGCGTTGTGCGCTCATTGTCCCCCGTGTGGGGTACGACCTTTTGACGCATTGGCTCGACGAGGTGGGAGACCCAGCCGTTTGTCGCGTGTACGACATGAGAGGCGAGAATGTTTTGGCCTGGGGTGCATACCGTGTAGTATGGCGTAGAGGTGGTGGGAGACTGGACCGACGTGCATGGTGTATGCGATGGCTGTATGGTAAGTCTAATGGGTAAGATCGAGGTTTAGTCAACCGCAGCTATCGACAGTGAAAGCTGCTTACCTCTCAGGGTATCGTTCGAGAAGTTTTGCGAAGAGGTTCGTAACGAAGCGGTAAGGATGCATGGCCCCACCAGGTCCAACGACCACACCAGCGGCATCGTTCGTCAAGTGGAATCTCTACGATTGATACGTCAGTTCCCAGCAGTTTCTTGGCGGCATGTCTCTGACCGTTTGAGCTTCAGCACCTGCGATGGCTTCATAATCATCAGCGACTTCAGGCATGTCAGCCGTCCATGCCTCTAAGCCCTCCCGAGCTTCGTCGAAGGAGTCTTTTGACAGGTGGACCTCGAGATGCTCGGTCTCGCGAACTTGTGACTCTTTCAATATGTCTTCTTTACCGGCGACCGCAAACATCTCCTTCACGTGGGCTAGACGGAAGTTGATGAGCTTTCTTGCGTCCTGTTCGCCATGCTGCTCCTTGGTCTCTGTCCAATCCTGCCACCAGGGGCGGATTGATATGGCCTGCCGTTCCTGCATCATCGTGTCAAATGAACAAATCCCGGGAGCAAGAGAAGGCACATACCTGCCAGTAGCTCCAGAGCAGACCTCGCGTGCCTCCAATACCACAACTCGTACCGAGTATTTGTCTCAAAGCATTATAGACAAACGAAGCCGGCCGTGATGCCTGAACCAATCACCACGATGTCCGCCCATGGTCAGGCAAGGGCTGCTTGATAGATGCAATTGACGGACTTGGGGACTGTCCAGAAGGGAAGAGAAGGGTTGGCAATTGGCAGCCCCGGCGATTGTTTAAGCCGCTTGTCGAGTGTGTCCAGTGTCTTGTTGACCAGGTACATTGCGCCCGAGGGACCAGCTTTGCCCGAGAGATGATGTTACCCCATAGCTTCCAATGTTTCGCCTATACGCTATGAGCTACCTGGGCAAGGCAAAAAGGGGCGGCCGCTCGAGATACACGGACGCGGGGACTGGGAGTTCAGAGTGGTTATCGTGTTAGCCTCCGTGACCATATGCCGATGATTACGTTTTTGAAGCATAGTCATAGGCCGTTCGAGGCACGTCCGCAGGCAGATAAAAACTGGATTTCATAGAGAGAGCTCGATTTCGGGTGTGTGTACAGCTTGCGGGGTGCCAGAAATCGTACCATGTTCAGGTCTGCGTGAGGGCCGATTTTTAACCAATCCAATCTTGACCTTTTCAGTAGCAAACGCTTAGAATCACATGCAAGTGGCCAGCGTCCAGCTCACCTACGTGTTTTGAAGCAAGTTTGTTGTGACAGCACTGGGCTCTCAACAACTAAGACAAGAATTAAGGGCTAACGTTGGCAGTGGTGATGGTGGTGGTATAAGAACAAGGACGTTAGGGAACGCCACATCCGTAAATGGGACCTATGGATAGCGGTGGGGTCCATGCCATCTGTCACGCAATATGGCTCTATAGCCACATCATTTCCGTTTAAGAGGATACAAATGCCACAACGTTCGGCGACAAAATGTCTGGCACTGGCTTGTAAACTCTGAATTTAAAGAGCCTCTTTTAAACACCTAATCATGTCCTTCTGGAATCTTGCAATATACGCGATGAGGTCCTCGTTCGGCAGAGTCGAGTGGTCCCTTGCCTGAGTCAACTGGGTCTTCAGCTAGATTAAATCAGAGTCGGCCCAGAACGAATACCGACAAAGTCCAGTCAGCTTTTTGATGAGTAAACCAGAATAACACAAGAGGAACGCCACAGACTGCAGAGGAAACTTTACCGGAGATAGAGCCTTACGCCGGAAATCGCCACCTTGTGTGCTCGAGCTTTTCTTCACGGTTTTACGGGCCCCTCAAGTTCAGCCAGCTTGTGCACGAGACTTCCTCTAGCCTTGGGTAAGAACTCCGTCCGGACAGGTCGGCTAGTCGAGTCGAGGTCCAGTCCTATCTATTGGTACCAGTTTGAGTTGTTCCCCGCAGCTCAAGTGTAGAGTTGAAGACCCATAGTGCCAAGATCTTCGGCAGCGCCGTCAATAAATTCTACGAAGCGTGATCAATGTCAGATGGTTCTGCAACAGGTGAACGGAAAGTGTAACTTTCCTGTATTGGAATGTCATGCCGAAGTTGGAAGCGTTGAGACGCGTCTTTTGCACAGAGAGATGCAAGCTTTGCCTCATGAGTACCGCAACAATCCTCCGGTCCGAGATCCACATACCTGACTACCGAGGGCTGCCGACTCCAATGTCCGTGACTAGCTCATGGAAGTGTCTGAGAGGAATGCTTCCGTATTTGACTTTCCCGCGAATATCATGGCACTACGTGGCGAAAAAAAACACATAAGACTGTAGATGGAGTTAAAGTCGTGACCACACATGACACCTTACCACGGACAAGTCACATACCTTTTTTCAGCCTTTATGAGCTGCTCCGCAATCGCATGCGAGATCTACCCACACTCCTTCTCGGGCGACGTTCCTCGCCCCAGTTCGTCAATGAGAATCAAAGAGTACCTGAGAAGCAAGGCACCTTTGCACCGCGTTGAGGTGACCGGTTTCCTGCACTTTAAATCTCCCGAGTAGCCGAGTGGAAGCATACCCGATATCATTTATGGGCCGACGAAAGCCTCCATCCCTCCGTTTTCGCCAAAATCGTTGCTTTGAAGAAACTCCCCTTTCTCCATAGGTCCCCCCCGTCCAAATCGGGGTTTTGAAAATAGCGGGTTGGTAAAGGAGAGTTCCCCCGTTTTTAGATTTCCCTGTAAGAGGGCCGCATGAAAGAAGTTGCTTGAGAAAAATGGAAGGTCCTGGGAATGGTTGTGGAACCCATACCCCGAAGCTTACCCGCGATAATACTCCCCGGACGGGGGTATGAAAGGACAAACCGGCTCATGGCCCGATGTGTTGACTGTTGGGCCAGAAAAACAACACAACCCATAGTAACCCCCCCGATCCCTGGGTCGTTAAAAATACCCGTATGCCTCCTTGCCCTAAAAATGGCCCCCGCCCCGTCTTTGAAAGTTAGAAACGTGAGAATCAGGGTCCCCCCGTGAAGCCGTTGGGGCGTTAACCTGACATTGGCCCCCTGGAAGTAGGATAAAAATGGGGTTAGTTTAAGCCTGCCGTAGGAGCGGAAGGACATGGTCAAAGGACGTGACCTTAACGGTGCGAGCGCCTTTGGTAAAACCAGATTTTGGCGAGAGTGGAATTTGAGGGAAAAACCAGGGAAATTTCGCCAGCATTGTAATTGAAACATTACCAGTTTGGGGAAAAACGCCATGGGTAACACCACCAGCCCGGCTTGTAAACCACCTCGCCTTCCCTTAGGAATGGGAATTGAGGCGTATACCCGGGACCCTTGATGGCGGGGGTCCACCGGTTTGACATCACTCCGGGACGAAAAACTGCCGTCTAGCTTATAATGTAAAGGAACCCTAATCCTAAACAACTTGCCTTTTTCTGGTAGAAATAATGTTTTAACGGGTAACGCCGATAATTTGACCGGGGGGGCCTGTGGAGGGGAACGGGAAGGGATTAGTTTATAGCATGGTGAACTGGTGTTTTTAGGGGACGCAACGAATACAGAACCGGCCCATGGAGCAAAATGAAAGCCACAGGCATATCCAGAAAAGGTTGCGACACGCCCCACCACCTCCGATGCCCCCTTTGTTACAGTGCCTTTAGCCAATAATCCGAACAAACAAGTAATCCCTTTGCCGACCAAGAAATTCACTGAATTAATCCTTTTCAACTTAAGAAATCAAAGGACTCAGTCCCTAGTAGCCCGTCTCGCTTCAATCCTATTGCGGTTTGGTTTCCCGTGTTTTTTTTTTCTGTGGAGAGAAATAAATGAAAAAAAAAGTGGGATCGTTTATTTGCCACCGGGGTGGTTGGCCTGTGGTCCCCTTGCCGTAACTAATTCAAAACCGCCTCGAGAAACAACCCCTTATTGTCCCTTTTTTAGCCATAGATAGCCGAAACCACATTTGGACCGGAAAAACCCACTAAGGAAGTTCGCAAGGGGGGGCGCTTAGAGTCAATCCTTTCCCCACCCCCCCACTTGAGTGGTGAATCACCGAAAAAAAGCCCAGCGTTTTCATGTAAATAAACCGAAGGCGGTGATTTGGGAGAATGCCCCTAGATGTTTATCTATCGGAAACAAGGCGGCCCACCCCCCTTGTGTGTATTGAAGTGCCGAAATATGATCCCCCCGCCGGTAAAACCATGTTTTTTTTTCCTTTTCCCATTTGCATTGTTTTTTCACGGGCCCCAACCGTCCATAGAAGCCGATTTGTAAATTCGGCACCTGGAGAAAAAACCACTCTGGTTCAAACTAGTCCCCCCCCCCCCCCCCCCTTTATTGTAGAATAACAATAACGACCGAAAAGAAAATCTCTGGGAACCGACCCTGACCCCTGCGATAGACCCGAGCGTTTTTCCACTAGAGACCCCAAGTCACCAACCACCCCCGCCCTGCGGTGGGTATTATGTGAGGCGGGAATTATGACATTATTTAACACCAGAAAGTTTTCCCAATGCACACAAAAAACCTTTTCCCTGCAAATACGGCCCCCTTTAGGTCCATTCAGGAGACCTGTTTTAGAGACTAGCTTTGTTTTTGTGTTTTTCTAGTTATTATATTCCCCAAGGCGCTCCGTTCTTGAGAGAGGAATCCATCTACAGGCCCCAATTCCACGATGGCTGAGAAATGCCTGCAACTGATAGACCGAGAAAGGGGTACAAGCACGTCCCCCCCCAGCCCACCACCAATGAATGATCCTGCAAATAGCTGCCGATCTATTTCTGCCTTTCCCTGTCAACGGCCCCCCTAGCCAAGCAAGGAGGGCAAAATAATTCTTGACTAAATGCTAGACGGCGTTTTTCAACCATTTTATGGCGCTCACCGCGGGAGCCGCATTGGCCGGAGCACCCCCAGAGTCCACCACCCTTTCCGCCATTGGGTTGTTCTGTTTTCCCGCGTACCCCCCACCGCCCTTCCCCGAAAGACCCGCAAGCTTGCCGGTCCAATCAAGATAGAACCGTCCCCCCCCCCTTGAGGGATCGGGCCGAAATACACAGACCGTATAGGCCGCTTTGGCCAAGAAGAAAATTATACCGAGGGATATCAGTTTTTTTGTCAAAGTCCACAAGTTTTGTAAAGTTTTCTTTTTAACCAACGCGTCTTTTGTGAGAACTTCGTGGAAAACGACCCTCTTCTCTGTTTTGAACCAATTCTATCAAAGCTTGAGTTTCTGTTTAATACATGCGTTATGTGGTGTTGCGGAAATGCGGAGGACAGCCCATTCAACCCACGATTCCCCAACCGGGGCATCGCGAAATAGTGCATTTTTGTACTGGGGGGGTATGTTTAATAAGATCCAGCAATGTTTGTTCGCACCAAAACATTACCAAGTTGGGAAAGGGGCGCCGCTCACGCATGGTTAGCCGGTGGGAAGAGCAAAGGTAGCAACACGCCGAAAGGTTTCGAGAGCCGGCCCCATAGGCAGTTAGTATTGGTTGTTGATTTAAAGAATACTGTAGAATTAACAAATGAAAAAATGGATGTTATGCGCAAAATGGCCCCCTTTTTTGCATACAGCCTACGCCCAAAACAGCCTGGGAATTGCGAGAGACCGTTTGCTCGTCCCTTGGTTTTTTTGTTGTTGTTTCCCTGACCCAAGCTGCGTGAATTGGGGGGGGCGTAGCCTGAGAGTTTTTGTTTTATACCCCCTTTCTGGTCCCCCTAAGAATCCATCATGTGTTTGTTTTTTTTCCTTCGTTACGGCAGGAGTGAGGGGAGATACGTGATGCCGAAGCATTGGGGAGGGCCCCCCCCCCCAGGGGGAGAACGCCATGTTCATTCGATTGGAAAACGTCACCCCGTTGATTTTGAAAAAGTGCGCTTGCTTGCAGGATAGGCGCGTGATTAACCTTAAATTGGTTAAAGTGTTCCCCCCATTTTTTTTGTGTTATTATTATCATACCAGGCCACTGAGGCATTGAAAAAAAATGGGGCGATGACGGGGGTAAAAAATACCACCACGAACACCTTGCAACTTCCACCCCCTGATGCGTTTTATATGAAGTACCACAACTCATTAATCCTGTATAGTCCTTAGTGTCCCCCCCGACCTCGTGTATCATCCTTTACGAGGCACATTGGTTTTGATCAAACTCCAAGCCCTGAGCAAGTTAGCGGACCCTATGAAATTCAGCCACAAAGTGGAGTTCTCTGTGGCCTTTCAAGGGATAACAATGGAAGTTTATCCCCCGCGGAGTCCCCCCGCCCTCCAAGTTAAATTTTATCCCCTGAGACCGGGCCTCCGACAGGGAACCCGGTGAGGGATCAAAATTTTCTTCCGAGGATGGCATTGTAAGACTCATAAGGAGCAAAAGTTGTATTTGGGGTTTCCCGTTTTTGTTTCCCCCTTGCTGTATTTGATTTTTTTGCCAAAGGCCTAAGTCTCCGCGAACACCGAGAGAAATGACCCCTTTGGGTGTGTTTCCTGAAAACCAAGGGACGAATAACCACGGTGCTAAGTTAGATATATGCACCATCTGAATGCATAGGTATTTGAAAAAATGATAAGGGTTGGGACAATCCTGACCAGCCCCTGGAAAACAGGTTCCCAGTTTTTTTTTTCAGGCAAATCGAGTCAGGAGCCCCAAATTATGGGGCGACAAAATCAATTGATTCCCTAGTCACTTGAAATTATGAGGAGTGGAAAAACTACCCTGCCAGTTGTTGTTTATTACTTTCTTTTTCTAAAGCTGGCTAAATGCGGCACGTGACGTTTCCCACCTCTCGGCCCACTACCAGGCGACCGTTTTTACATGCGAATTGCAAATGAATGTGAAATGTTCCCGCCTTCTATGTTCCACCTCCGAACCGAAGCTTTCCCGGTCCCTGAGGGTCGGTCCCCCCGTCACCTTTTGGGACCCTTGACCTGGCCAGATCGGGTAGGGAGGCGAGAAGTGTTCCCGAATTGCCCCCCGTCCACGGTGTCACCCCCCGCGAAAAGGATTTGGCGTGTAAAGATGAAAACAACCGGAAAATTTGGTTGAAGCCCGATGTAACCGGTATTTGACATAATTAACCCGTGCAAATGACGATTACCTTTTTTTTTTTTCCCGTCGCTTTTTTTTTTCGACTTGAGAGAACTACCAGGGCCTTGGGGGAAGTTGGTGGGCCATTGGAAATAGTGGCATTGAGACAGACACCAGGCGACGGTCCCGTAGTTAGAGAGATGCAAAACCGTGGACCCGAAAAGAGCCCTCCCACAGCACTGCCCACGTGGGACTAATGTGTCACAACCGTTTCAACTGTTTTCACGACTTTTAGGGGGCCCCCCCAGCCGCATAAACCTCGAGCCCCCCTCAGTCCCTCCAGGCCTCAGGCTTAAGGGCCACCGCAAATGAAACAGAATTTGTACTCCACTTTTATTTTTTCATCCTACGAAACTAAAAGGGTAAAGGCGGTTTACCCCCCACCCTCCTCCAAACTCGCACAAGACTCCTCCCACAAGCCAGGCCCCCCTGGTTACTCCAACCCATTTCCCAACCACGCGCCTGAAGCCCCAATTCGTGACCCCGCTGAGCAGCAACCCTTTTGCGTCCACCCCCCTGGGGGCGAACCTTACCCCCATAACCTTGCAGCTTTTGTGTTGAATTTTGGGCGAGGTATTTTTCCTGGGGGGAGGGGGGGGGGGACTTTTTTCCGCCCCAGTACGCCCCCCCAAACAGACGAATTCTACGCCCATCGGGTAATGACCACCCCCGCTTAATAATGCTGGGCTGTTCCTGGACGACGGGGGAAAGTCCCCCTGCACCTGGGTCCCTGGTCTGGTGGCGAACTGCAAATGCACAAGAAAGTGCCCACCCGTTGCCGGGGGTGTGTGGGAAGGGCAGGGTCTAGGCAAGCTGAAAAATGTTTGATTTTTGAAGGAGTCGCTGCTGGGCCCCTGCAAAGGTTTTCCGTTAATTTGGGCCATACAGGTCCCCCGAACATCGGGTATTTTTGGGTGACTGCAGACCACCCCGGGGAACCTTGTGTATTGTTTTTGTTTTTTGGTTTTTTTCCCGCGAATGGAACGGGGCAAGTGTGCCGTATATCCCAAAAAAACGGCATTTTCCCGCGAAGAAGGCCCCCGGGTCACCCTGTTGGCAAGATTTGGGTGACCCCCCATTTCCAGTTAACCCATTAACGGAGCAAATGTATAATGAAACCAGAAATTAAAACCTTACACAGTTCGGTTGGTTCGTGCAAAACACCCCAATTGTCTCTTAACATCCCACATGGACCCCCGGACGGGTTAGAGGTTCCCAAAAATCCTGAACGCCCTGAAAAGCGGGTCCAGTTTTTTTTTGATTATCATTCCGGGTACAATTTACTGCCTTTGGTTGTGAACATACTCCACTTAGCAGTTTGAGGGGGTTGGCCCCCTTTTTCAAGACTGGCAAAGGTATAGGTGGACCCCTTGCGCCTAGTTGGGTGACTTGAACCTTTTCCTATGCCTCCTCCCGGTCGAGGTTTTTTTTCACGCCCTCTTCACTTCCCGGGGGGGGGGGGTCCAGTGGGGGGGGGGGGGGGGGGTCCCGGTTGGGGTTCCCCCCCCCCCTCCTCCAGGGGAAAACCTCGGGTCCCCCCCCGCCTTCTCTCGGGATGGAGAGGGTGGACTCGGGTTTCCCCCCCCCCCACAAGCCGAATGCAAGAGTCCCCGGGTCCCCCGTATAAAATCTGGGGATTCCCAATTAGGCTAGATCCGGAAGCAAAGATAATTGTGAAAAGTTTAAAAGAGCCCCCAGGTATTAAATTGGCAGGCAGTGGAGAGGGAACGGGCAAACAGTCACCCCCCCTATTGTGGCGACATTTTTTGGTTGTTTGTTTCCGTCATCCGGCCCGAGAAGGCCCCCCTGGACCTCAGGTTTTGAATTGTCGCACACCGTAAAGAAAAGAAAGTTCGTCGTAGAAGAGGCGGCTTTGGTGTTGTTATGCGACCAGTACCAGCCCTAACTGTCCGCGTGTTGCAATGAAACCCCTTCTACCAGCGCGATAGAGGTAACCGTGCGGCGGAATGTACAGGGCATCGTCTGAAGAAAGCTTTCTTGGTGTGTCGAATAGGCGAACAGCCTCAGGTCGCTTAGCCATCATAAGAGGCAGTGAGAAAAAATGCCTCACTGCATGTGGGGAATCCGTCAGTCGCAAAAAAAACATAGCGGAGGGTATGAGCCAACGCACCCTCTGGCCTATCCTTGGAGTTGAACGAAACTGACGAAACCCAGTCCTCCCCTCCGTGGGGGGAAAACGAATGGTTCATTTTTCTGAGGACCCGGCCATGACCGATTCGATGTACTCTATGTCTCCAAAGAGTCTCCTCACTACATCACATGTTAGCACTAGAGCGCAAACATGCAAAGGCCTGCTCAGCAGTAGTCCCAAGCCCTGCAATATTGCAGCTTGGACTTACCTCGCCAATTCCCTTCTCCGCGCACCATTCTGCCAAAGTGGACCTAACATGAGAATCTCTCCACGGACAAGGAAATCGAATGGTACAAGGTTTGGCAAGAGACAGGGGCATTGTTGACGAGCTGCGAGAGTTGATACCGCCGCCATGACGCAGTGGATCATAAACTTTTGAGTAGGTAGAGGGTACGCGGTCTGCGTGGTGAAAACCACAGGGTGCGAGACCTCAGACGAAGACGTTGAGGCCATTTCGTTTGCTTCCTCTGAATTCGAAGCAAAAGCGTGAGTAGCCCGTCACAAGAGTATTATGGGAGAGATGACTTTGGAATTACGCTGCAAGCAGGGAATTTTTGTCACGCGCGACCCAGGTCACGAGAACCACGTGCATTGATGACGCGTTACGCGACGTTACGCGCCGTCACGGGTCCGCACACAGCGCCCGCAGGCGCCCTCGCGAAGGCGAGAGCATGTGTTTAGCCCAGATTTAGCCAGACCTTGACCAGCACTCTTACAACTCTCGAGTGAATGTGAGTGACAGGCCAAAATCAACCAATCATAAGCTCAAATATCGGAACGTAGGCTGCTACTCACTAGCAAACGATGCTAGCCCTTCATCAAGTTCATCGTCGGGTCTCCAGACTGGGCCTCCAAGGCTTTCGCAGGCTGGCTACATCTGTCAAGCAAACCGTGGATGATAACATAACCTTCAATGGGACACAATATCCTTATAGGTGGCTCAGAGACTCGTGTCAATGTCCAAAGTGTCTTCACCCATCAACACGTCAGAAGTTACACCAATCCTCCGAGGTCTACCAGGAGAAACCACTTTCTGACACTCTGAAGGTCACGGACGAAGGGATCCATGTTAGCTGGGGACCAGAAACATGACTCCTTTTACCCATCCGAATTTTTGGAACGCTACGCGTCGCAAGAGAACCTACGCAAGTTTCACCTCGACCTCGATCCCGTAGCCTGGGACAACAGCCGAATTTCCTCATCTGAACAGCTGTTTCATGGAGTATGACGAACTCAGGGAACCAGCTGGGCATCTAGCTGCTATCAATCATCTCACTCGCTACGGACTAGTGTTTGTCACAGGTTGTACCGACGGAGAAGACCTCGGACAAGGAGTGCGAGGGTGGCGCAGCTTGCGCAATATTTCTCGGAAAATTCGCGAGACGTTTTATGGCAGAGTCTGGGACGTCATAAACATCCGGGACAGCAAAAATATTGCAAGTACTAACCTGAACCTTGGGCTTCATATGGATCTCATGTAAGCATGTCCCCACCATTGCGATAAAGTTCTGACCGTATCTCTCAGGTACTTCAAACACCCGCCTCGTTACCAGATTTTGCATTGCCTGCGAAATCGAGTACAGGGTGGAATGTCTCTTTTTGTTGACGCGCTTCATGCTGCCAATCGCTTCCGAGAGACTCACCCCAAAGATTTCGACATCCTAACTAAGACCCCTGTGCCATTCCACTACGTCCACCCGGACAATCACCTACACAACGAGCATCCCACTATTGAGCTCGATTACGATGCCCCAACTGAGCTGGGGCCCAAGCCGGTGCAATTTATAAACTTTTCTCCCCCATTCCAAGCCCCTCACCCTGTATCGACACCTCTCGAGTTCTACGCCGCGCTCGAGCGATTCTCGTCCCTTGTACACGAACCGGAGGCCGTGTTCTCATACACGCTAAAAGAGGGCGACGCGGTGCTTTTCGACAACCGTCGAATACTCCACGCCCGGACAGCGTTCAATGATGTCGAGCACGAAGACGGTGACAGTGGGGAGACAAACAGGTGGCTCAAGGGCTGCTACCTCGAGGCGGATGCAATGCTTAATCGGAGGCGGGTGTTGACGAAGAAACTTGCCGAGCAAGGGCACGATGACAAGATGAGTTGGGGGACAGCTTCAGTAGCGGATGCACTCTTCCTGTCCATGATCGACTGACCAGAAATCTAATAAGTATCTTAACGCAAATAGCCATTCTCGCATTGTGACCTAGCTCCGACATGGTGGCATATGTAGCTCAACAAGCACGAGACTAAGTATTTGAATCCACCTTCCTGTAGATATTCTGGTTTTCTGAACGACCTAAAGGCATTGCGAATAGTCTGGCGAAAGACACGATTGAGTATAGTCGCACTATCAGATTAGGTGAGGAGCACTTACATGCGTTCGAATAGGTGCAGGTAAATGGAGCAGCGCATGTGGTCGGTCCAGTGTATCCTTGGCCGCCGCACTGGCCGTACTGCGCAAACGGTTCCAGAGCTGGATCCGCCACCGCCAGATGTCGGGCTGCTACCACTAGCAGACGAGGTGGCGCTGGCCTTAGCCAAAGGCGAGATCTGGGGAAGACCGGGGAAGAAGGTGGTCGGAATGGTTCTGTGAAGAGACATCTCGATTAGACGAGGCGGAGTCATGAACTAGACTCCACTCACGGAATGGGGATCGGCGAGTTTGTCGCGAATCCAGCAGCCAAGTTGCCGCTCCATACTCGTGGGAGTCGAGAAAAGCAGCGGGCTTGGAGTAGCTTTGGGTGATCTGGGAGTATCCTCCTCCGCTGCCTGACTTGAGACACGCGCCACTGCCGTACGCGCTCTCGCAAGCGTAGGTACCGACGTTATTGCTTGCCCACAGGTTCACGTTCTGGACCTTGATGTCGGTACAAGGGGCGGTGTCTGAGCAAAGAATGCGGTATGCTGAGCGGCGTTGGCCATCAACAATGTAGCCATCCCAGTTCTATGGGCTCATCAGGATGTACAATCAATGACGTGGGTCAATGTAGCACTTACAGAGAAAGTGAGATTAGACAGTTGTACGCCGTTACCGGCCGCTTTGGAGGCGTCACTCCACTAAAAACTCATCAATGTCCACTTGCCTTTGATCAGTAAGAGATGGAGGGATACTCCAGAGATAGACTCACAGGCGTAAGCAGTTCCAAAGCCCAAGAAAGTGTCCAAAGACAACATTTCGAACATAGCCGTCACCGCCGTTGGTTTTAATCCTAGAAAGGGAGGTTAGAAGTCACAGCGGAAACAGCGAATTGGCATAGACCCACATCATCATCTGGCTCCCTCCGACCGTGTAGATGTTCCTGTAGAGGATATTCTCGATGGTTGTGCCAGAGCCCAGACTGCCAATAGCGGAGCCACCGCTCTGGTTACACCAGATGCGCTCATCTGGTGGTTTGACGACGGGTTCTTAATGGTGACACACTCGTCTCGGTTGGTGACCTCGACATCGTGAATCCAAATGTTGGACCCGGAGACGTCGATCCCGTCGGAACCACCGATGTCAGCACCACGGATGGCGAGGTTGTAGACTTCGCCGTCCGAGGAATTGTCGAGGATGACATGGAACTCGGGAGCTGTTAAAAGAGGGCGCGTCAAAGATACATTTTCCCCATAACAGGAAGGGGAGCGCACAGTCTACAAAAATCAAGTCATGAAGAGAGAAGTTCTCCGATGTTATGATACGCAGAAGCCGAGGACTGTACGGAGTTAGTCCAGCCGCATAACTCGCATCCGGCCTAACAAAACTCGTACGTACCCTGCATTGCGACATTGATATCCATTACCTTGGATAGCTCCGGCACTGTTGCTTGACCACATCTCAAAGTCGTTGGCGTTCTGGACTGCAAAAATAATCAACATCTCGTGTTGATGGAGCAACGTAATGATATGCACCAATGATCATGTGTCCACCGGTCGTTGCTGTCCGGGTGATAATACCGTCTAGCTGCAATGCCCACTGGGTTGCGCCCTTCAGCGTAACCCACGTCTGCATGTTGTAGTTCCCCGGAGGAATGTACAATGTTGAACCTTTTGTTTTGAAAACACAGTTATTGAACGCAGATTGGATAGCGGGACCGATATCCTTTCGTGTGCGAAAATTAAGCGATGAACTGCCCCATTCGATAGCGATTCACATACGTTTGAGCCAATGGACCCTCCATAGTCGAGAACGTTACAAATGGTTGCTTGCTTGGAAGCGCGCGAGGTGGTAGGGCCAACTCTTCCGGACAGCTGCCCAAAACGCTGGAAGGACGTTGAGCGCGATGAATAGCGCTACTTTTAAGAACAATCTTGCTTGTTGGTACCTATAGGAGGGGAGACAGAGAGTGTACCGCGATTTTCACCGCGCAGCAACTCCTTTATATAAGTAATCAGGACTTTCTCCGATGTAATGGCCGCCACAAGGCTCCTCGGGAGAAAGGATGGTGATGGGGATTGCGAGGACATGCTGGTCTGCGGATCAGTAAAGGTTATTTAACCTCCTTCGTTCAGTTGTTCCTCCTTCTCAGGCGTATGCGCGTGGTTACTGCGAAGCTCAACCTGAGATAAATAGGGCCGTAAACCTATTTCTTCACTTGTGCGGACGAGGCGCACAGCTGCAGACCGTTACCTTAGTGCCTTATGCCTTCCTCATTAAGTCTCGAAGAAGATTCCACAACGAGCCTATGGGACGGTGAGAGGCATTATTTGTGTGCCAAGCTTAGTGATTCGCAAGTCTCTACTATAATCCAGAGAGAATTCAAAGACGTCATGCTCACCAGGTATATCCGCTCCGGCGGGGTCGCGTGACACTTGCGACGGAACAAGTTCGTTATTATTCGGCTGACTTCTGAGCATGATCAGAGCAATCCAAGCATTCCTGGAGAGCTCTCTAAAGGACATGGCAGCTGCTAAATGTGCCGATGATGCGTAAGCGGGCGGTAGCAGGTTTCGAACATACCGTAAGTTTGACAAAAGCTGCCTCTTGCCATCTTCAAGCCTCAGACGACGATCGAGTCTACTTACCTCAGCCCAGGATGAACAATAGTGTACGAACCCGGATATAACTCTGGTAAACTGTTGTGAGCTGGGTAGATGCTGAAATGCACCACAAAATGACTGCGGAACGTATGCCGAACGTAAGTATAAGTAACATGCATTGGACACGGAGTGGATACTAACGACACGAGCTCTTGCAGTCGCAACGCCGCATTGTTGGGCGTCTACTATGCTCGTACCACGTGGCAGGTTCGGCAGGATCCGTCCTCGGCGACTCGGACTCGGATAGCCCGAGTCATTTTGGACCGTACGTCTCTGAGCTTTCTGACCGTGACCAACTTGAATTCTCTTGAATACTGGATGTGACTTTCCATAAGAATTTAGAGACAGTTTGCTCCAGATTTCGGAATTTCAAACAGTGTGACAAGGTGTGATGGCTCCAAACCGTGAGCTTGATGCGACTCTAGCGACGAGTTTTAGTTACAGATCTAGTGACAGTTTTGAATCACGGTGTAATTGAAGTCGCTGTAAGCACTCAGATACATCTGTAGAGTGGCCAGCTGCCTGTGCAGCGAGACAGGCGAGACATGACATCTAATAGAGGAGCCAAGGGATTGTCCCAAAGTTGTATTTATTCTACGCGCGAAATGTGGCAAATACGAAGGCCGGTAAGCCATGCAAATGAAAGACATCAACCACGCGAGGGCAGCGAGGTGTCGAGTATCGCGCAGAGCGCGCAAGATGGCGGACCAAGTTTTGAGCGGAGGAAATGATGGGATCAACACGTCTTTGCCATTTCGAGGGTGTCGGGCCGCCGTTACCTGCCCTTTTCAGCGGTTTGGAACACTGGTGACCGTTATAGAAAAGTTTGTAGAGGGGGGTACCCCCCTCTATAGATTTCGACGATCTGGAAGAGTTTGGTGAGGTGGAGCGCAGTTTAGAAAACGGGGCGGAGTTGAAATTGTCACGCCCCCCCCCCCCGCTTGCTCCACTCGGAGAGGTTTGGAACGATCTGGAAGATTCAAAACTGTCTCTAAATGCTTATGGAAAAGTCATCCACTTACCTCCCGTGACAGGCGACAAGTTGCAGACCTTTGGCCCAATGAATGAGCGTTTATTGGCTTCCATTCTCTTTAGCGAGCTCACCGCTCACGCTAACCTGCAGGTGGCCGTTACAACGAACATTTTCCGCTGTGGGATCTTCTGGCCAAATCCTAGTATCGAGCTATATCCCTCAATCCTTCGATACTTTCTGCCACCTAGTATGAATGGTCCCATCACTCTTTGCCGAGCCCTAATCTCTCGCTCCTCAGACCCCTCAGGGCTTCCGAAGACATCTCCATGTGCTTCTTTGGCGGCACTGAGCATTTCGCACTTCGCACATCAAATCTATCCTAGCACAGCTGGTTTCTCGATGTAATACGTGACCCCTCTCTCTTTATGCTCGTTGCTTGCCATATAGTCAGCTCGCTTTCCGAGCTAGTCCTTTCTGGTGCGCGGGTGAAAGAACTGAAGAGAAGTCGTAGCTCACGTCAGATCGAGCCACGCCTTTCGCGGTGCGTATAGAGCACTATACCTCCACACTCATCCTCGAGTAGGACAGTCGTCCAAGTGCACGACGCTGGCTCCATTAACAGCCCTGTATACACATGCACAGACTTCTGGACCGGATGCTGAATCGTGCTCGCAGCTGTAGGTCAATCGCGCTTCTCAAGCTGACTTCTCCAGGGTACATACACGTAGTCGACATGTAGCGCAATGCCTGGACGATGATCACCAAAACAATGGTTTTTGGAGACCATTTGAACAGCAGTCATTTTCCCATCTAGTACACTGCTCCAAGGATGCTCCACCAGCGCAAGTCTGGCCTCGAAGAATTCGGCCTCTCTCATCGCATCAAGCAGCAAATGCACTGTCGGTGAGTATGAAAAGGCGTGTACGCCTGCAATCCATGCTTATGTTCCATTTGTAGCCGAGCCATGCTGGGTTCGGGCGGGTAAGTACATGCGTAGCACACGTTAACGCGGGGTAGGACGCCCACGTTAACTGTATTAGTCGCGAACCCTAGTTGCATATCGACCTGAGTTGGACAGTTGTCATGACCCTGCCAGAACCGCCCAAGAGGTAATATTTCAGTTCTTGTAGGCTCTTATGAATCTCTGGATATTACGATAACGTTCTCTTAGGCTCGCCACCGTGACCCACGCCTCATGCGACCGGCCCTCTTACCAGCAAGGAACCTGTCGCTAGCCCGGTTTAATGAGAAGACCGCTGGCGACAGAAAAGAACGTCACCTTACAGTTTGTGAGGAATCGATTTGATCCTCATGGAAACGCGTCCGGCAAGGGTCCAAAATCCGCTCGTGAAGAACGTATACGGCGCATTCACCATACGCGGAGCGGAGTATTCTTATGCTCGTGCTTGATAGTTGTTGCTGTAGTATAAGTAATGGCCTGGCCATCCTCGACGTTTTGTCGTGACTCAGTAACGGTGTTATACCCCCATCTACCCCCATCTACCCCGGCAGCAGCTGTCGAGGGCGAACGTCAGAATGAGCTCTGCGGAGGCGGGTCCCTCGATGAGGCCTGCTGAAACCGACGAAGGACGCCCTCCTAGCCCAGCGGCAAACAAGACGGCGATGCCACACGAGCCGAAAATCTTCCGGCCGACTCCTCATCTTCAGGTCCCTTTATTCCGCTGCCGGGCGTTGATTTCACCGCCATAATTCCCCCCCGAAGGTGCAAGTGGCAAGCGCACGGAGATATTCGACGAATGCTGTAGATGCTACAAGAGCCCTGACGATTCAGGTCGGAACTTGGTAGTGTGCATTGACGGGACGGCCAACCAATTCAGCTTCAAGGTTTTCGTGGTACATTGTCTCCAGTCCTCAACGTAACAAATACAAGTGTAGTCATGTTGACCTTTATCGTTATAGAACTCCAACGTTGTCGAACTTTATAGCCGTTTGGATAAAGATCGGACCCAGTTAACATACTACAACAGCGGTATCGGCACATACATCCAAGGACACAAACCTACTCGCTCGTATGAAGCAGGGCATTGTCAACGGATGGGATATGGCCGTCTCGCCTGGTTAGTCCCCACATCTTTGGCAGAGAGTGTCAGCGTATAATCTCATCTATAGGACTGCTAGGAACCTAAAGAAAATCGTGTTGGAAGCATATCGGTGGCTCTCGGACAACTACAGACCCCGGCGATTACATCTATCTATTTGGTAAGCGTAGTTCTGTTTCTTTGAAGTTATCACCATCCGCTCATTCTGCTCATTCTGCGGTGCCTGAAACAGTGCAGATATAGGGTTGAAAACATCGAAAAATGGGTTCTCTCAACCGCGGTGCATACCCAAATGTGCGCACCAGGCGCGCGCCGCGCCCCCCAAGTGCGCATAATCTCTGGCATGATTGCTACGGTATGTCTGTCTACCAGGCCTATAGAAAAACATCATGTGACGTCAAACATAGGTCGGACTTCTACACAAAGGCAACGACGACGCCAGATCGAGTTGTACGTCTAGCTAAAATGGCACATCGTATTCTGACCACTAAAATTGATGATCATAGCGCTTATGAGCTGTACTTGTCAAATATCCATAGGGATTTTGCGCGTCGAGTCCTGGATACTAAGAAAATTGGGGTTCTTCAACAAGATGAAGTATGAAGAGATGCATAAGAAAGATCATCCAAACTCACTAAGAAGTTCAAGGAGACGCTATCTCATGAGCGTGCCTCCGTGCATTTTGTTGGTGTATGGTGTGTACTAAACTCGGGTAAAGCTGGAACACTTTACACTAAACAACATCCCTGAACATAGGGATAAAACCTTCAGGTGTTCCCCACCTGCGCACGCGGGGTTCTTCGGTAGGCATCACGGATGCGCGGGCAGAGCTTTCCCTGAGACTGTGAACGGGTAATGACGAACGCTTGCGGCTGCCGTCATGGCTGTGTCGCTTGACGAACTCATACGGCGTGGGAAGTTCCTCCCGGAGTATTTTAAACGGGGGAGCTGGTCCTACTGCTGTACGACCCGTCGGAGAATCAAAACGCCCCCGTGCCGGGTGATGCCTGACTGCATCCCGGAAACACAATCGGTCAAAGAGGTGTGGTTCGTTGGCTCGCACTCGGACATGTAAGAGTCTACTGCCGATTAACGTCGCAAAACAGTGCGCTGACATGAGTCAGTGGGGGTGGAAACTCTGACAATATAGACCTCGATAGCTTCGGGCCTTCCCTGCGCTGGATGCTCTACGAGTCGTTTTTGCAGTATGGCCCACTGAGGTTGAAGTTAGACCTCAAAGGATGGGGAGCTCCAGAACACAAACCCTCTATGACATGGGTCTGGCGCATACTCGAGATCTACCCCTTTCGCCGACCTCAACCTATAAAGATCATGATAACACCAAACGATGGTACGTGGCGTCAAAGCTTCAGTGGTCTCCCCTCGGGCAGGCAAATTTATTTCCTCACGCCAAGGCCTCCTCACCTATCGCGCGGACGGCGTATGCAAGAAAGGTCAACTAATACACCAGTCCGTTATCAAGTACATGAACGACAATCCCGATTACACGCCGGCCGCGCGGGGACCCTGGAACGACCTTGGTCAAAACGATGGAGTGGAGCGAGGTCAAGCGCCCACCATTGGAGGGCGTACCCAATTACATAGAGAAGGATGCGGACTTGCCGGCCCTCGATATCCTCGTGAAGATGTGGAGAGCCGCGTACACCGATAATGGGATTACGGAGAAAGAGTTACAGCCGCTCTTGATGCTGACGTCGAAATGTGAGCGAGAGCTTCACCTTTATAAATCGCTACAACGTCATGAGGCTCATTAATCTGATAGTGCGCGGCGGTTCGCAGTCGATCGATCATTGACGCGGCTGCTAGGGGAAGCTCGCAGATTCTTTTGGACGCATTGCGGCGCCACCGTGCAGCACGGTCACTCCGGTCCTCATCAACGCCACGTTGTTTCCACCATTGCTGCAGCACTGGCTCTTTTTCCATCTCGACCCCAAACGGTTACACAGCATGAGAGTTCAGAAACACTTCGGACTATGTTACAGCTCGCTGACCGTGAGGTCCGAGAGAAAGTGGTGGCCATTTTTGGTGACAAGACTGCCCCGGTGCCCTCCAGTGGTAAGCTCCATAATCGTTTTAATCGCTCTACTCCATGCTCAGCGACGTGTTTGTGGATAGTTCATTCCACCCGGCAGACTCAAGTTCATGCCAAACATATCCTGCACGGCCATTTCGAAGGAGTGCCTACCGTAGCGTACTCCCCCGACGGGAGTCACATCGCGTCCGGGTCCTGGGATCTGACCATCCGACCTCTGGGACGCGCGCACTGGGAAGAGAGTTGGAGTACCGTTTGGAGGACACACTAAACACGTCAACACCTTGGCGTTCTCGCCCGATGGTACTCACATCGTCTCCGGATCGGACGACGAAACCATACGAGTCTGTGGACGTGGCGACACAGTAGCAGCAAGTATTCGCTCCTCTCTCTGATACATATCACTCAGTCTCCTCGGTAGTTTATTCTTCGGACGGCAGCCACATTGTGTGCTGCCTGAGGAACAGCTCAGTGTTGGCATTGGACCTTGGGGACGAAACTCTCTGTGCGAGCTTCGTTCCGCGAGGCAAACACATCCCCCCGCCCGTCTCGCTGCGTTTTCATCCGACGGGAGACATATCGTATCCTCGGGATTGGAAGGTGACAGGACAATCCGCATATTGGACTATGATACGCACCAGACAGTCAGAGTTCTCGAAGGACATTCTGGTTGGGTCAAAAGCACCGCCTTCACACCGGATGGCGCACGCGTCGTTTCAGGCTCTCGCGATTGCACCATTCGGGTGTGGGACATTGACTCAGGCGATGAAGTCTTGAAAAACCTTCGCGGTCATGAAGACGATGTGAACCCGGTCCGTCGCGGTCTCACCCAATGGCAAATATATAGCCTCTGGCTCGGACGATGGAACGGTTCGGTTGTGGGATATGCAGAGACTGGAGATGCGCTTAGTGGGGTCCGCTGCGCGCCGATGCGATAGGAGTATGGTCCGTTGCTTTCTCACCAGGACAGTCAGCAGTTTTGTTTCCGGATCATACGACGGGACCCTGATGATCTGGAGTATAGAAGACTAAGGCAGGGATTGATGGCTAACTTCATACTTCCGTATGAGCTACGATAACTAGTACATAGATACTGCAATGTCTCCTATGCGGTTCTTACTTTAAATTCATTCCACGTATCCGTTTGAATCTACTTACCGCCAAACTCCGTAACGTACGCAAGGTATACGGAAAAGTGGGTGACCGTAAGTCACACTCTCTGGAAGTAAGATCATATTTCAAAGTGCCTCAACGTCACGGTGTGTCACGAAGAACGAATATTATAATTTGCCAAAAAACCTCATTGCCGAACAATGTTCAGATACACTGAGAGTAGTCTGAAGGTAGATTCAGTATGTTTCGCGGGAGAACGAGGCGCCACGGAGAGCACTCACAATCGTTCGAGTACCGGCAAGTGTAAGGGGCATTCGCATGCTGTCGGGCCGTTGTATTCTAGGACCGCCGCATTGGGCGAACTGCCCAACAGTGTGCTGAGAACATTAGAACCCAGCGGTAGGGACGCTGCCACTCGCCATTAGGACCTGGCCGCAGTAGCGGAGGCAAAAACAGCAGCTTTAGCGCTGTTCTTGGCCAGGGGCGAAATTTGCGGCAGACCGGGATAGAACGTAGTGGGGATAGTCCTCGATGAAGCGTCATTAGGATAGGTGGTAGAGTATGTAAATCAAGCGACGACTTACGGAATCGGTATGGCGAGTTAGTCGCGAAGCCGGAAGCTAAGTTTCGCCTCAAGCTCAAGGCGTCGGGAGGGGTGGTGTAAGCAGCAGGCTTTGGTATATGCCGTCGTCTTCTCGGCATAGCCGCTTCCCGGAGCCTGAGGGCATACAGATGCCGTGGCCGTATGCGCTCTCAGCAGGCCCATGTGCCGACGTTGTTACTAGCCCAGAGGGTATACGTCTCCGATGACGATATCAGTACAAAGGAGCAGTGTCCGAGCAAAGGACACGGTAAGCAGAGCGGCGTTGGCCGTCAACAATGTAGCTAGCGTCCCAGTTCTACGTTCGTACGTGAGTGGATCTCGTTATGACGCGTCGCAAGCCGACAACGCACGGAGAAGGTGATGTTGGAGAGCTGAACACCGTTGCCAGAGGCCTTTGTGGCCTCGGACCAGAACTGGTCAATGTCCACTATTTTCTGTCAGCTTCACAAGTCCAAAGAAGCTCAGAAAACCGTCACTCACAACCGTATGCGGTTCCTTAGTCCCATGAAATGGTCGAAGGACAACGTTACGAACGTAGCCATCACCACCATTACTCTTAATCCTAGGATAAATGTATTAGTGAAGGTCCATCGAGAGAGCGGTTGTACCCACATGAACATCTGGTTACCACCGTTGTTGTAGATATTCTTGTAGTAAATATTCTCTATAGCCGTGCCACTGCCCAAGCTACCAATAGCGGAGCCGCCGCTCTGGTTGCACCAGATGCGCTCGATCTGGTGGTTGGATGACGGGTTCTTGATGGTGACACATTCGTCTCGGTTAGTAACCTCGACATCGTGAATCCAAATATTGGTGCCCGAGACGTCAATACCGTCGGAACCACCAAATATCGGCACCACGGATGGCGAGGTTGTAGACTTCGCCGTTAGATGAGTTATCGAGGATCACGTGGAACTCGGGAGCTATACTCAGATAAGCCAAAGTTGCACTCAACGTCATAGAGCATGGAAACGTACAGTCGACGAAAATCAGATCGTGGAGGGAGAAGTTCTCGGAGGTGATAATGCGCAAAAGTCGGGGACTGGACACGGTCAGCACTACATCAGCTAACTGGCGCGGCTAGAAAATACAGACCCAGCGTTTTCGGCACTGGTAACCAGCACCCTGGATGGCACCGGAGCTGGTGCTGGACCACATTTCGAAATCGTTGGCATTTTGGACTGAGGATGATCAATTAGCATACTTTCTAGCTCGTCTCAGATATGGCTTTACCAACGATCATATGGCCACTCGTCGTCGCTACACGACATGTCAGCAAGCAGCGCCGCACTGTCCCGAGCTTTCTCGAACTTCGGATCGCATACCAGTACGAGTAATGACTCCGTCGAGCTGTAAAGCCCACTGGGTGGCGCCCCTCCAGCGTGACCCAAGTTTTCATACTATAACTGCCGGACGGGATGTACAATGTCGAGCCTTTTGTTCTTGAGCACACAGTTGTTGAATGCAGACTGAATGGCAGGTCCAATGTCCTATCATCATCGCAAATAAGCACCCACATGTCATTCAGGTTGTTCAGAGCCTACTCACACTGGAGCCGACGGAGCCGCCATAGTTGAGAACGTTACATATAGTAGCTTGCTTGGATGACCGGGAGGTAGTGGGGCCAACTTTGCCGTTGATAGTTGTGCATACGCAGAGAGCGCGTTGAGTGCACATAGCAGTGCAACGGTCCAGAACATCCTGCTCGTCAGCCTGATAACACTGGAGGGCTGTAGTAACGTTAGCCACTCCACCGCACGACTTATATACGAGAGAAACAAACTCACTCCGACAACACCGCACAGAGGGCAGCTTCCTCGGCAGAAAATCATAACGAATTACCTGGTCATGCTGCTCTTGACAACTAGAAAGCTAATTGACTTCTTTGATTCTGCTACCCACCCGGCTGGGCCGCGCCCGCTGTGGTGATCAAGAAGTGAAGTCCTGGTGTGCATGGAGCTACAGGGCAGTTTCTCCACCCGGCTGGAACGTCTAGGTCGAAACACGACGGTACTGCTGCCGCTGCCGCCCATCGGCGCAGGCACAGAGATTGACAGTGATGCTGGTTCACTTGATCTCCGGGAGACCACCCAGACACGCACACCTAACAGTAGTCCTTATATTTATCTTGCAGATTTGAGAGCGTGGCCGACATGGCAAACTCCATAGGAGCTTAAATCCGCTCTCGCCGAGTGCGCGTGACGACTGCGAACGGAGCAAGTTCGTCGTTACTCTCCCCGCGCACCGGTCCCCGAAGCTAAAGCAACGCAGATGCCTCACTAAGAAGTGATAGAAATAAGTGTGTGCTGATCCGGTAAGAATATACTCACCTTGGGCACACTGGCACGCTGGAGCGGCGCGACGCGGGCAGCTGACGTGCCCCCCGGCCCGTCGTTGACGTCGCAAACCAGCAAGAGAGATCAGGAGAAGACCTGTTCTTGCGCATGAGGTCAAGCATCATTTCTACAGACCTTTCCTGATAGAAGATAGAGGTGTCGTCATGTTGATGAGGATCCTACAGGAAAAAAAAGGCACACATCCGGCTGTTGACGACTAGAGCGTTCAATTTGACCACCTGCTTTATACAAGGTAGAATCCTTCGTAAGGCGATGAGTGTAACGCAGGTATTGCAACAAACTGACACTTGCGGATGAGTGGTGACCTGGGTGAGAGGAGGTGGCTCCGCAGAGCGTTTGACGACAGTGAACGCTTAAAGACGCTAAGCGTGAGCGGGTGTTGCCGCGTCGGGCGTCTCCGCTTTCGAGCTACCATCACCTCGATGGCGTGGCGCGGTAAATACCGAAATGTCGATTGCGATGTATGCAGCTGCCGAAGTTCGGTAGATAAGATAATGCAAAACAGCCCAGAGTGACAAGATCTAAGGCAATGACTGTAAAGACATTGAGCAACTGATGTGCATTCTCGTTTCAATACTCTGTTATAACATGCTAGAATACACTTTAATGCGCCACGTTGTACAAAGGGAAGGGCTTCTGGCTTAGAGCACCGAAACGAGCGTAAGTAAAGCCGTCATAGCCCTTCTGCACCGACCTACACCGAGGCTGGTGGCCTCAACGCCGGCTGTCCTCTTGAATCGCTTTGAGAAGTTGACGCGATCACCCTCTTCGGCGGGCCCAGGTTTTCGGAAGGCATCAGCGACACGTCCCTGCCGCACACAGTGTTGGTCGACCTGACATGCGAGCAATTATCAGTCACCGACACCTAGGCACGAGCACGGTTAGCAACGTACGATGACTCCACCCTTGCGCGTGAAGCGTCTAGCTTCCTTGTAATAAATGGACGATTCGACTCTTTATCAGTCCGTCGATGAAAACGAGGTCGAATTCTCGTCGTCGGGGATCTTCTTCAGCGTCTCTGCAGCGGGGCCGACACGAACTTCAATTTTGTGAGCCAGGCCGGCCTTACTCAAAATCAGCGCGCCCGCACGCGAGCCTGAGACAGAACTCTAGTGGTAGGATCGTGCTGTCACCAGACGAGTTATGACATTCACCACGTACCAGCAGCATGCTTCTCCTCCAATTCGGCCGTGATCACGCGTCCATCGTCCGGAATAGCGCGCCCGAAAACCAGATGGGCTGGAGTAGCTACATCACGCGACATAAGCAACATGTGACGACAGCTGCGTGGTCACTTACCCTCCAAGTGGTGTCGGACCGCGACCGCCCGAGGGATCCTCTTTGCGTTGATAGACTTCGCAAGGAGGTTGAGAAACTTGCCCTGAAACAGCACTGACTGCATGCGTGGCAAACCGTTCTCGTCGCTGCTCTTAAGAGCGTGTTCGAGCGCGTCATCAGGCTTGTGGAGGAAGGACTTGTGGTACATATCGCTGCGAGCCCACGTCTCGTCGCGAACGGGCTGGGGGGCGGTTGGGGTTGGCAGCCATTGTTGAGTATGTAGATGAAAGATGTGAGAGAGGATGCGATGAGCGGTGGGATTGTGTCTTGCAGATACTGTGGTGGCGTCGCACGCATTATTATAGGAGTTATCAGATAATCTAACCGCCCGCGGCCGAACATAGGGGCATATGGTCGACCCGCCCGCCGTGGCACGACACTGCGAAGGATTGCACACAACTGTACGCGTGAAAACGTCTGTCAGACACCCCGTGTGACACGATATTGTCCTGCATTAGCAATCAATCATATCAATACGCGCAGTACGAGTCAGGGATACGCGAAAGACGTACCGTAGAGTCATCATCACGCCCCACAGCTGCGCGAGCACGCATCGGTCGTCTTAGATCGTGCGGCGACTTAGCATGCGTAAAAGCCGAGAGGTCGCGCGTCGCTCGGCCGGATCGCAGCAGCGCGTATGTAGCAGGCTATAACGACGGCAAAGGCAGCTAAGAGCTATCAGCGCAAAAGAGCCTAACTGATACAATTTGTTCGGGAGCTGATCATTCTATAATAACACTGTCAAGGTAGAACGCGTAGCGTAAAGCAGGGATGTGAAGTGTAATCCTGGTGCGAGGCCATGTCAGAGCGAGGCGATGTGGTTGCCAAGTGTAGAACGCGCGCCAGCACGGGGAACTCCAGGGTGAAATTCCCACGAAGTGCATGAAGCGCCCAGGTCCAAAATAGCAGTACATTCACACGATCAATAACGTGCAGAAGCGCCCAAAGTTCTATACGGAGGTTGTCGACCAACCACTTACCCTACTCGTCTGCGGCCGATGTACGCTTTGCGCCGGGCCCCTCGGACTTGTATACGCTTCGCACAAGTACGCGGAAATGCAACCGTAGAGACTGCCGCCAGTTTAGAGGCTGCGACACCCCCTCTCGCCGCCGCCAACGAAGGAGAAGGCAGAAACGGCCAGCCCGAGCTCTGCGCCCCGGCCAGCGAAAACGAAGTCCTCGGAGAAGAACGCAGACACAAAAGAGCCCGTTGAGCGAAGATGTAGACGCGACGGCCAAGCGGGCGGCGTCGCGTTCAGTGGCCGACTTCGAGGCCGTCTATCTCACTGTCGAGCGTCCTCGTCAGTACAACCGGCCCATCGGTGTGTGGCGTCCTTCCGTTTACGACCGTGCGCTGGAGTATATATAAGCAGGACTCGCAAAATCTCAAAAAGGAGCTTCAGGGTGTCAAGGCTCAGCTGGAGAAGGCTCAGGCTGCTGAGAACCAGAATTCCGAGGAGATTGAACACCTCAAGGAGCGCGTACATATCCTGGAGGTACAAAGTGGCATCAACTTGCCGTCTGTCAGATGGAAGGCTAGGAACGGTCTTGGTACGTGAATATAGTCCACGCAACGCCTACATTTTCTTACTTTCGTCGTAGCGGACATGACACAGCCTGTTTACCGCCACCTCACTGAACAGCGTTGGCGCGGCGTGAAGAAGGGTGCATTGGATCTAGTGGTGAGCACAAGGAGCCTCTAATCCAGCCCCGTGTACTCAAGTGATATAGATGGAACGTGTGTCACACACACAAATGAACGTCGTTCCTGACCTCCTTCCGGAGCTTCAACCCGTCCTTCGACCTCCGTGTCAATTATCCCGAACGTCCTGCCCGACAAGGTCAGAGCCCTTAACCGGACGAAGGCTAAGGTTGAGAAGACGGAGCCTGGTATCTTCATGCTACCAGAACAGGTATTTTATGCTCCATGACTTGCATGGCGCGGTGGTTGACATTCGAGTAGACGCGGAAAGCCGCCTACCCTTTACACGACGGTCTTCCACCCGGAGCCTCGGTTATATTTACGATGCTCATGGTTGACCTGGGTGCGTTTCTTTTATTAAGAAAACGTATATTTGACCTCACATTTCCTCAAGACGTCCCTGACCCGGCGAATAACGGATTCCAGACATACTTGCACTGGATGCAGTTAAGTCTCTCAAGTCTTTGCTCACCACCCACAATACTTATTTTCTGATAGCCCCAACATCTCTCTCTCCACCTTCTCCCCTAACCCAATTCCCTTGACGGGCACCCACACACCTTACGTCCCCCCTACACCCGCAACGCGGCACGCCATACCACCGCTACGTCCTCCTATTCGTACCGCAGGCGTCGCATACGGAGCGGATTAAGGTCCCTGCCCTATCCAGCATGGAGGACACGCCTCGGGTTCAACTACCGTAAGTTCGCGGCCGAGCACGGTCTCGACGCGAGCCAAGGCGGCCGTGTGTGTTCATGTGGAGGAGATCTGGGACGAGACTGTGTCCAAGATCTACAAGGAGACACTTAGTACGCTTGCTTATCACTACTGCTTTCGAAGTAGTGACCGTCACTGATGCACTCTGTTGCAGAAATTGAGGAGCCGGTGTTCGGCCGCATGCCGAAGGCAGATCCCTACGCTGTGTTCAAGACGACAAAGAGGTACCTCTGAAAGTTGCCTTATCATGCCCCTCCTGGTTTACGTAGATTTTTTTGCTTAATATCATGGTTAATATCGCGTGACGTGGGCCCGTTGTCACTCTGCTGACGTCGCACCATATAACAAAGCCGAAAGGGATTAGAATTGGTCAATAAGAGGTACAATCGCGAAGCCATTAGATTATGATTGAGTTAGCAGGTGCAAACTGAGCGATGTACCGTACGAACTGAAGGAGCCGACGATGGGTATGTGGAGAACTTAAAGTCGTGGACAAACTCGAAAGCTGGACACAGCGCGGGAGGAACGAGAATAAGTTTATAGCGTGTACCCATCCTAGTCGAAATCGTCAAACTCAGACCCCGACCCCCCCGTCGTCGTCCGATATGTACGATGTACGCTTTCGGTGCAGCGCGTGCAGCACGTCGCGGTGCCCTCATCCCCCCAGTTAACGCTTCTGCAGCACGTGACCGGCTCGTTTCACGTCCATCGACACGGTCTTCGTCCATCGCTTGCTATGACTTTTCTTCGTTTAGCATGTAGTAGCACTTCTTCGCGCTGGGTGCGGCCTTGGGCTTGAGGGAGCTCCCGGAGGCTTTTCGCGCGGCTGGTGCTGGCTTGGAGTCTGACTTGCCGAAGAGTCTCTGTGACGAGGCTATCTCTGTCGCCGCCTTTTTTTCTTGTGGCCGGTTTGATGGTCAGGTCATCGTTCAGAATCGTCGGCAGGCAGACTGAAGGGTGTAATTGAGCATGACTACCTGCAGCAAGGTTCATGACAGGAAGACGTACTCTCTTCCGTTTGGCCGAGCTGCTGTTGCGTTTCCTCCTTCGCTTTAACCTTTCGCGGGGTATCACTTCGACGTCTGAATCTGAGTCCGAAGGGAGAGAGGGTTTTGCACGTTTAGCTGCAGGCTTCTTAGTTTCGAACAATCTCAAAGTCAGAGTCCTCCGTCTTTAGTGGTGCTTTTCTTCGCAGGAGCCTTCTTTGGCGCAGGTTTGACGTAGTCGTCCTCAGAATCCGAATCCTCCACTTCTCGGCTTCGCTGCAGGCCTTCTTTTGCGGGGGCTTTCTTCGCCAGCAGGCTTGACGTAGGCATCCGAGTCCTCGTCCCTTTGATCTCTACCTTGGTAGCGGTAGGAACCAGCAGCCCGCCGGCTTCTTCTTCGAGTCAGGAAAGACTTTACGGGCCGCTTGCGAGGACACCAGCCTGTCGCTGCCGGCTTGAAGTCGTAGTCGTCGTCGTCATCTGAGTTCTCCTTCTTGGCCGCCTTCTTTCATCATGGCAGCGAGTGTAGGCTGCTTGCGCTTGTCTCTTCTTCGCGACTTGGCCCGGCCTCGATCGCCTTCGAGACCCAGTCTTGGAATGTCAGCTAAAGCAGAGTGGTGGGCGGTTAAATTGCTGAACACATCTGCGATCAAATAACGCTATATATACCTTCCATCACCGCAAGGAACTCATCCAAGTCGGGTGTTCCACATTTGGATCGCTGCGTTAGCTCGAGGAGACGAATGAGCTCGTCATCCTTGTCTGGGCTTGCTTCTTCAGCTTGTCAATCTGGATGAATTTATATGGTCAATACTGTCCGCAGCGTCGATGGCAAGGCCCGACGCACCCGCCTCCTTAGTCAGACTGGAGATAGACATGTTGAGGAGGTAGTCATAGTCATGCGATACAGCATGTTTTCGTCCTGCTCTTCATCGTCTTCTTCAACGTCGACTTCCTCCGTCTCACCTGCGGCCTTTGCCTTGGAGATTTTGGGGAAGGGCTTGAAGTCCCGCTTCCGCAACTCGGCAATGATGTCGATCTTCTTACGACCAGAGATGACGAGCTCCTTGGACACAATCATGGTGATTGAAACGGGCTTGGTTATTGAGCTTCTCGAGTTCGAGTTGCAAAACAGATGCCATGTGGTCCTAGGGAAGGACCATGAAAATTAAACTCTTCTTGTGGGAGATGCGTACTAACCTTGCGCTTCTGGTACCCATGCCAAACGCATCGGGTAGAAGTCCTCAATAATCTCCTCCGGCGAGTTGTATTTTTTGATCTTGCCGTCAAAGTCGAAACACATCATGTTGCTCGTGTTGATCTTGCCCCGTAAGCTTGAAGTACTCGAGAAGGCCCTGAGCCTCGCAAAGCTTTACTACATCTTTCTCCATCTCCTTCTCGCTCAACGTCACAACGAAGTGGACGTTCATGTTGTCGTGATATTCTTTGTAGTCCTACAAATGCAATTGTTAACAAAGTCACCTATCACATTTGTACAAGTAGAGGGCATACCTTCACAGGGCCGTCACCTTTTTCACCCCATCATGGTTTCAAGCTCTTGCTTGTAGTTCTGGGTCCACTTGTGAATAGGTGAGCTCGGTAATTTCAACCGTGGTGTCATCGGTCTTGTTCACGATCCCAGTCACATCGTACTTGTGCTCTCCAGTTTTCTTGATGGAGCCCTTGAAGCCCCGCCACCACGGCAGCATGGGCTCCTGCTCCTCGTTCGCCATCAATCGGCGGATGTTTGCGACGATGTCGACCGGGTTGTAGCAGGGCACGTTCGTGCTCCAGCCTAGCCCAGTATAAGCTCAAATAGCGCGAAAAGCAATTCGTTCAGCTTACCTGTACCAATACCTTCCGCACCGTTTGACGAGAACAAGTGGAAGAATAGGCATGTACCATTCGGGCTCGATGTCTGTCGTGTCATCCTTGAGGTAGTTAAGGAGCGGGTCGTCGCCCGGATGTAAGAGAGCGCGAGCCCATGGGCGACGGCTCGGTGAAAATGTACCTCGCCGAGGCGTGGTCTTTACCGCCTTGGTCACGAGTACCGAACTGTCCATTTGGCATGAGCAGGTTGATGTTGTTGCTACCGATGTAGTCCTGGGCCAAGTTTACAATTGTGGCCATCAAGCTTGCTTCACCGTGGTTGATAGCACGCCTTCTCGGAAATGTAGCCGACGAGTTGGGCGACCTGGAAGGTACATCAGCTGGATACGACATGGCGGTTAGTGTTGATTTGTACCTTAATCTCGCTCTTCAGCTTTCGTTTGAAGCAACCCCAGATGGACCTTTCTCTGACCCGGCTTCAAGCCATCCGCGACCGAGGGGATGGAACGGACATTGTCCGCGTACGAGAACAAGATGAGCTCACGGTTGATGAAGTCCGAAAACTGAAATCTCCCTCGTGTTGTTGGTTGAGGAATGTGCCAGGCTACGAAAACATCAGCACATGACTCTGACAGGAATGATGAACATTTACCTCGAGTTTGCGCAGCCAGTCCTTGCGGTCATCCGCCTTCTTCTTGCTAAACGCCAGGTCAATTAGCTCGCTCGTTCGCCCTCCTTGACCGTGCCAAAAGGAATCATGTGTTTGTTCATTTGGCTGAAGTAATCTCGGGCATCCTCGTCTTTGCTTGTACCCAGACCCTGTGTGATTGGCACGGAGTTCAGCATTCTTTAAAGATCGCGCGACTCCTGACACTCGTACCTTGTAGTATTTCGACTTCCACTTGTGCGAGTCGGGAGTATTCTCCAACCATTGCTCGTACTCCGGAATGGTGAAGAAATTAATCTTTTGGTTTCCTTTGGTAACGCGAACAATGGGTGTCACGAATTCGACCAAGAATTTGGGAACCTTGAGCAGAGAGGGATAGAAGTGATCGAGATAGTTTAGGATGAGACCCTTGATGTGGGATCCATCGTGATCCTGCAGGGGTGTATGAGCAACTCCTCAGAGCGGACTTTTAGGCCTACAGACCTGGTCCGTCATGATCATGAGCTGTCCATATCGAAGGTCATTGGTATCCTTGTAGTCCTTATTGTGCTGCAGATAGCCAAGAATCTTCTTGATATTCTGGATCTCTTCGTTCTTCATAATCTGATCATGCTTGGCTTCACGAACATTGAGCAGCTTTCCACGAAGGGGGAATACACCGTAGTTGTCACGACCAATAACGCTGAGGCCTGCGACTGCAAGAGACTTGGCAGAGTCTCCTTCTGTCAGGATGAGGGTACAATCAGCCGCCTTCTTCGTTCCTGCATGTTCGCATCGGACAACTTGGGAAGACCCTTGAGCCTATAGAGATGTCAAAACAATGTCGCAAATAAAGTGCAATGTTTTACCTATTGCGACCTTTACCGTCGGTCTTCTTCAGCTCCTTGTCCGCTTTTACGATTGGCCCAGTTGAGGATCTCGTCGATGATCGACGACTTCTGGACTAGACTCAAAGTGGTAAATACGATTATTTCGCGTGTTGTTCGCTTGAAACCAAACCTTTTCTTCATGAACTCCTCGGATAGCGTCGGCTTTCGTACCGAATTTGCTGGCCGGGTAGTGTCAATTGTTCCTTTGTCTGACTGTCGAATGTGGGGTTCTCGATAAGTGCGTTGACGAATATCCACATGTGACTCTTGATGTGCGCCGGGCTTGACCTGAGCAGCCTTGTTCTCTTCTGAATACTCGCGGCAAGGTTCTTCGCGATCTGGTCCCCAGCAGTCCCCCCGATGGCTGTTACGTGCGTACCACCTTTGGTTGTCTGCGATGGAGTTTGGCAAACGCTACATGCTGGAATGTACCGTCGGAGACAGCAAATTGCGATCTTGCCCAGCGTTTCCCGATAGTCTCATAGATCCTCCCCTGGGTTGGCTTGGGGCCTGGGGCGACGGCACCTCCCAGACTCCTCTTGAGCTTGCTCCGCGACGGAGTTGAGATAGAGTTCGACGTATTGTTTGAAAGCCCTTCACTTTGACAACGCTCGTCGTTCAAGAAGACTTTCAACGTCCTTTGTCCGTTTGACCCAGCCCAAATTAAGTGTACACGCGCTTCTTCAAAGAGCGCGATGGTATCCCTCGTCAATAACTGTCCATTTTCATCAAACACGCTTGAACTGAGATCTGGTTTAAAACGTCACCCGTGTTGTACATCCTCAGTCCTTCTTCGAGTTCTTGGTGATCTTGGCCTTGTTTGCCTATTGGGGGGATGGGGGGAGGAAAGGACCTCTTCCCCATATTGTCCGTCCATGTCTGCACGTACCGCTTAGGAGCGGTGGTTCTTGTCCGCCGTGTCAATCGGTAAATTCGGTAGAGTAGATGTTGGCGAGCTTGGCACCGTAACCCGTTACGGCCTCCGGTGAGCTCTCTTCTCGTCATCGTCTTCTCGTAGGAGGTAGTTACTTGAGGAGAGAAGGTGTCCAAAAATGAGCTCTGGGATGTAGACTTTTTTCGGTGGAGTGAATCTCTCAATGGGGGGGATACCACGACCGTTGTTGTAAACTGATATAGTGTTATTCTCGGGGTCAACTGAAACCTTGACGGTATCCATATTCGGTCGTTAATCTTCACATCAAAATTAGCTATACTCATTCTGCGCTAGCTCAAGTAAACACACCTGTTTTATCAGCCGCGCGTTTGACCCAAAATCTCGTCGACGATCTTAGAAGAATCCAGGAACAGTATGTAATTCTCGGTTGACCATACGCTTGTTCTCGGAATCCCACACCCCGACATGGGCTGTGTGAGCTTTTTCTACACTGCCGATGTATGAGTCAGGTCGTTTTGAGATGTGGGGGACTCGAGTTGTTGTGAGCTGTAAAAACGGTCATTTTACGCGTCAAAATTAGCGTATATTCAATAGTGGGCCACCTTCATCTCCCCCCCCTCTTTCCCGGTACATCTCAGACGCGGGTTCTTCTTCTTGGACAGGCCCAAGCAGCCCGCTTCGAGGAGGGACAAACGACATCATCGTCACGCAGTCACGCCTTCCTGGTTCGCAGACTTGCGCATTAATCGTCCTTGTATCACAAGTATCTTCTTCTTAGCAGTAGTACAGCCTTTGGTTTCGCAGCGGGCTTAGACGCGGCCTTCGCAGGGGCGGCCTTTGCCATTGGGAGCTGCTTTGGTGGTCTTCTTGGGGGCGGGGGCGTAGTCTTCGGATTCGGAGGCCGAGACGTCCAAGTCAAAATTCTCCTCTGATGAGCTCATCCATCGTAATCCCGACGACGACGTGAGAGACGATGTGAGGTTCGTCACGAATAGTAAGAAGAACAGGCGGGTTGCCGTCCAAGTTTTCGAGTCGCGTGAGGTCGCGTATGAGACGTGACAACATCACGTGATTCGTGATTGTCACACAAGTGACGAAGGACTAAAGTAACTAGAGCCGCTAATGAAAGTAGAAATACTTTTCTCAAGCTGAGTGTAGAATAACTTCTCGCAGGGCGAGTAGATGGAGATCGATAGAAGCGACTGCTCAAATTATTTCGCAACGTTTTCAGAGTCATCAGTAAGAGACGCGGTCAAGCTTGTAATTGGACAGCGCTGGCGAGTGTTGCCAAAATGTGGTTGTAATGGAACCGCCTAAACATCCATGAACACAAGGATAAGCCTTTTCTGAGCAGCTCGGCTCATGAATTTCAGAGCTAGCTCTATGGTTCTCGCCTTGACGTTGCTCACAATGAGGCTCTAGAAAGAAAGGCGTTGAGCGCCCAATTATTACACGACGGAATGAACGCCAACCTTGTAGGCTTGTACATCGCCCTTGAACTTGCTAACGGTCCCATCGGCACATACCCAGAGCTATTATGGTGTTTTATTCCGTTAAGAGGGAGGGCGCCCATTGATACCTACGACGTACCTCAGAAGCGACAGTCGTGATGAAGCGTTTCGTCGTGGGAGATGACGATGACAACCAGCCATTCCAAGCACTAGTGCCCGGTCATGAGCGCGTCAAGACCCTCGATATCCAGATGGTTAGTAGGCTACGAGCGAAAGCGTTAACAAGAAAAAATCATGCATGTTCTACCCCCCTGTCATTCTACTTCCTCCTTATCCCTCTCACAGCGGCGTACCTCATCGAGAAGTAGCACATGTGGTCTCTGCCAAACTAAGAACAGCGAAAGCTACACGAGATTTCTGACCACCAGAAAGAGTGCCGATTGGCTGCAAGCTAATTTGCGATGAGGACGCGGGGAGACGCCGAACTTGGTCAAGACGTACCCTGTCATACCACTGATCTGGAAGTTACCAAAATGAGAGCGGTATAATCTTGCTCTGTTTTACCAGGGAACTTGTGTGCCAAGAATTGTAAATACCGGGTTCATGGTCGGGATGAGGTTGTCCACATGATGTTGTGTCGAAGTATCCTCTGGAATTTTCGTATGAGTAATATATCATGAACTGAGCTGCAAGGCGACGAACATTCTCAGACGGACCGTTCTGCGTTACATGACCCGGCCATCGGCTGGAGCTCGCCCATGAGTAGTTTTGATTCTGATGTGGTCATATCAGCCCGTCAAGCCTCACCACAACGGACGCGGGTAAATGACGTACAGAGTAGACTTTTCCGGCACCGTTGGGTCCAACGATGGCCATTCGAGAGTCGAGGACCGACATCGATGTTGATAGCCCTTTAACAAGAGATATTACTCCGAAGAATAACCAAAAATGTGACCAGTCGTTGAGCTGCCAGCAGAGGTGGAGAGATCTTCTCGGTTTCAGGGAACTTGAAGGTCTCTGTTTCGTCAGCTTCTGGAGGAGTAGAGTTCTGGAAGCTTTACGGCCATTGTTAGCTCTGATTGACATGGTCTGGAGAGTTGACGCTGATTTACCTTCTCCAGGATCTTGATCTTCGGACTGAGCCTGAGCGGCACGGTTGGCATTGTATCTCCATCGGTCAATGAAGGCCTGAAGATGCTTTCGGTACGGTACTCCATTTGTGTATCATACTCTCTTGCGCCAAATTACGATCGCGCTCGGGTTTTAGTAGAGTAGAATTGTGTGAAGTTTCTACGCGCAACGTGGTGAGAATTCGTCACGCAATAATTACAGATTGCTCACCCCTTTGTAGTAGTCTAAGCGAGCCGAGTGCATGTGGATGATATCCGTCGCGACAGCATCGCTGCAAAAGGGCGTCATGAAGTTTGTCTGAGCGGAGCGAAGTATGAACTCACAGGAAAGCACGGTCGTTAGGGATCTATATGTGATAGTGAAAGTCAGCTTCGCTGCTTTGAAGCGGCATGATTTGAGACTTACACCACCAGTAAAAGTTCCCTGCCAGGTCTGCAAGTAATCTTCGAGCCATGCCAAAGCGTTCAGATCAACTGCACGCTCCGAGTTAGCACTTCGTTATGGGTCGCAGGGAACCGCACGGACTGTGATTGGAAGGTTCATCGAGAAGAAGTAAAGAGGGCCTTGACAAAGAGTGCACGAGCTAACGCCAGTACGCATCGATCCCATCCACCACTGAACGACTTAGTCGGCCTCGACTGATCGGCTTCGCTAAATCCGAGACCCGCTAGCAGAGCCGCCGCTCTTGCGGGGCCACTCTCGGCCCATCCATATCCGCAAGGCGAGCGTGCACCTCTGCAAGCCGGGTCTGTGCCTCTTCACGAGCATCGTCGAAGCGCTTCTCGTCGTTCTCGCCCCCTCGAGTTGCTGGAGTTTGGCGTTGAGGAGGCCTCCTCTTTGAGCAGCGTGTCTCGCCAGACGTCGGCTTTTGAGCACGGAGTCGAGCGCGCTGTAGTGTCGTCCTCCGATGATCTATTCTTCACTGAGCACATGTATATATGCGTATGTGGGAGACTCACCTCTTGCTCTACGAACAAGATCGTAATGTGTTGAAGGAATCGGTACTTCACGCATGGCGATATGGCGCAGTAAAGTAGACTTTCCGACACCATTGCGACCAATCGATACCATACCGAATCTCCAAGTCGACCGTGCGCAAGAGTAAGCGAAGCCCCAGAGCTAGAACCAAAACTATGAGAACCGAAAGACTTTAAAATGCGATTTGCGCACAGAATCCGATTTGAAGCAAAGTTGACGTCGATAGACGGTAAGTGGATGTCTTTGGATTTGTTCTTGGATGCGGACCGCGGCTTCCAGAGGGTTTATCTTTCATAAACATCTACCTCGTAGGATTGCTAATGGATGTGTGGCCTATCAAAACGCGGAAAAAAAACGAGGAAGGGGGAAAACCCTTACCTGCTTCTTGTGTTGGTCCAACAACTTGGATCCTTCGTACAAGTCCCTCCGTGCGCGTTTTCTCGATCTTGGCCTATTGAAGCATACGCAATGAGAAGAATAAATATAAGTGTGTCGGACACATACCCGGAGTTTTGCCTCCTGCTTCTCCAACTTCTTCATATCGACCCGCGAAGCCCTTTGCAGACGTTAGCACATAGCGGTCATACCAGTCGCATGTACTCACTTTCCCTTGTTGATGCTTTCCAAGTCGACACCCTCACCAAACGCAATAGTGTTGCTAAGCGAGGTCTTGCTCATGTCCACCCGACCTTGTCGAGCCTGACTAGACTCATTAGCTTTCCCTGCTCTATTCCTCTCTCCCGCCTGTTGAGAGGCTCTTCCAGCATCTTGGCGAGCCTCTTCATAGCTTCTCCAGCTGAGCATCTCGGACTCGACTTGGAGCGAGGACGAGTCGCAGATTCGAGATCGTACGAGTGACTGCAGCACGGTCCTCGTCCTCGGCAGCGGTCAATCGAGGTCCAAAAGGTAGCCCGAAAGGTATTGGACAATGATCTCTTCTGTGCCCGCGAGTTCCTCGCGGATGTCTTCGGCAATGTCCTCGTTCAGTTGTCGTTCATTTTTTATGAGTGTTTCCGGCGTACAAGGACTGGCAACCGTTGTGCTATCAGGTAATATCCTGCAAAGAATCGGCGCAGGACTTTGCGATCGGAGATGATGGTAAGCGTCAACGCTCACGCAGGAGCGCGGCGCTGTTAGTGCCTTTTTCCACCACAGACAGAGACCTTGGATCCGGCCGCGCGAGCCATTTAGCGTCGACTTGGAGCTTCACCAATATACGAGACTGTTTGCAAGAGACGAGGAAAAATTTGCAAAAAATGAAAAGCGAAAAAACCACGCGAGTGTACATTTTAACCTAGTATTAACAGCCTCATAAATTCCCAGGTTAAATGATACAACAGATAGTGGGTATACTTCGAACGAGTGACTTGAGAACGGAGTTGTCGTCGTCTGAACGTCCCTAATCGCGCATTCAGTGTCTATTGATGGAATTTTATCCTTGTGTATATCCACGCAAGACCTATATCACTGAACACCTTGCTTGACCTATCGTCTTGAACCTATTGCGTCTAGAAATAAGGCATGTTACGCAAAAGCGGTGAAATACACTGCTCACTTTACTGCCGCTCTATACCACTTCGCCGCTTCTTTGCGATCTTTCTTACAGCCCTTTTTTTTTTGCCCCCCGCCCCCCCCCGTTGCGCGAGGCAAAAGGCGAGGTCTTGTTGAGGACATCCGGATCACAAGCTCGCAGCAAGCTTAGAAATAGCTCTGAAGGAACGTTTAAAGCACGTACTCCAGTAGGATTGGCGGGTGACACTTACGACTGCCATTTGTTTATCCTTTGTCAACACCTCAACCACTCTGAAAAAGCTTTGTCACCGACTTCGTAGGATAGCTAAAGACCGAGCTCAGACTGAGGGGCAGCCGGGGGGGGATGCTCAGACATATAGACATTCAGTTAGTGACCAAAGCAGAAGCTCACCTTGATAGCCGAACACTTCGGGTCCATCCCAGCTCTCGCGGGCCCAAGTCGAGATCGCCGACGGCCATTTCAGCTGCTCTCGCTGTCAACCACTCCCCTGACACTTGAAGCCCTTTCGACTCGCTCTGGGCGACTCCCTATCCATGTCTCTGCGTTAGTCCCCCACAATCAGCATATGCCGATTCCACATCCTCCGTTCAGAGTTGTGCGCTCTTCTCAAAGCAGGCGCAGCCGACGCAGTCAACTCATCGTTTCGCCAGGTGGTGTTTGTAGTTCCGAGTTGCAATAGTAGCAGTCACTTGCGCGGCGTTTCTGCGGATGATTCTTCAAGGTGTGATCGTTTGGTGGTGGTATTTGTTTTGAATTTGGAGACTCGGGGCGCGGGAGTGCTTTTTGGGGGGATTGTATGGCAATCTTTGGGCTGGGCATTGGCTGAGAGATGTGAAGAGCTTTGAGCGGGGAAGGTGTGAGGCAATGCGCCGTCCGTATGGATAATAGGAACATAATTTGAATACACGCTGCCATGGGATGCGGTGCGTTCGCTACGAGAAGGGGGAGGAAGTGACATCGTAGGTGGTGGGGCGGATTTCGTTTGTTGTGCAGCGTGGGAGTAAGACGTTGAGTGTTTTTGTTCGCGAGGTTTTTCCGGGGAGTGCGAATGTGCATTGCGCATGATTACTTGTCTCTTCTGTGCTCCTCCGAGTGTCGATCCTATGATCGTAGGCGTGCGGTGCCGGGGCGCGCGAGATAATTCGAGTGCCCCGCAAGGTAGTTTTATGCGACCGGCACCGCATCACGTTACGCCCGAGTTGGATGGGTGGTCGAGTTTCTTAAACTTCCGCGGATACAATCCGAGATGGTAGCGTTTGGAGGCTTGTATACAGATAAACGCCGTTGTCCCGTCCTGCAGTTTTGTTTTCCTCGTTAGCCGGTCCGTAATATCAGCCGTAAGCTTATTAGCTGGCGAGGTGGGCCATGTTTTGGGACCGACCTTTCGCGTCGCCCCCCGCACTGGGCTTTGGTTGGCACCGTGTCTGTATGATCTATGGTAGATTTCAACGAGCATCGAAATGAAGCTGAGGATATATTATGTCCCCACCTTTAAATGGTTATTCCGTGCTTCCGATGGACTCACAACAGGGGCAGATATTTCCATGTCCCGTGGGGTTGGCCATGTACAGGAAACCCCTGTTTCGTAATACCGATATCCGAACGTGGTAATCGCCTAACCATGAGCTTTCCTTAGAACGCCGTGGTGGTAGCAAGGCGGGCAGTGAGGCCGACTTGCCCATTTTTTTCCTGGCTGGGCTTCTTTGTCCCCGTCACTTTTGCGGTGTCATATCTTCCAGGCACTCGTTAGTTTGATTGCGACTCGGCCTCTTGGTGCAGTTGGAGACCCCTGCATTTTCTTCCTTCGCCTCCTCGCGCAGAGGAGTCCACAGGCGAACGGATAGGTCGTGAGCGCGGGTGTGATGTCCCCGCGCTATTTCTTGTACTAACGGGTGAACTGACAGCGGTGGATGCACTGCGTGTTTGAATCCATGGGCCATTGTGGAACGCAAAGCGTGGGTGCTCACATTTCATTCTCTCCAGAGCCAGAAACTGAAAGCAATGCGGTTGTAGGGGTGAGCAATGTGGGAATTGACAGGTCGAGGTGTCCCACAAAGACCCATATTTTTGAGGGCGATCAATTGGAAAATGTCCAATAGTGAGAGTGAATCGCGATCATCACGATTCCACCGGGCTGCTGTATCGCAAAGGTTGCCCAGCGTCGCCGCAGCTTCCTGGTGTTTTCGTTACGCGTCCCCCCCCCCTCCTCGGTGATTTTCGTCTATTTGCTACGACCTCGTGGAGGCCTACGGTGAATTATGCTCTTTGGGTTGGAACCGTCATACATGTTGAACTAGTTCTCCTTCGACCCTACGTGATATCTGAAGCACAATGACAGCTAGGATTGGTGGATCAGCAGTATCACGGCCTGTATTCCTTTGACATGACAACCGGGTGATTATTGTGACATTGTATCGTTGAACTTGGAACTTGGATCTTGAATTGGAATACGAAAAGTGGACACTGGAATCTAAATTTTTTTTAATCCCACTCGCTTCTATCTATGTGCGTGATGCTATTATTTAACCCGAACGATATACATACATAAATATCGTCAGTGACGCGTCGCAACATATTAACAGTGTTTCTGAGATAGAAGCACAACATGAATGACACGTGCCGGAAAGCTTTGTCGTCTACTATGTACAAAGATGTCTATCATATCCCCAACTCCAATGCTAGTCCCTGTGCGATCGTGTTAGGCTTACGCGGTCATCGTAGCCATTGATGTACTGTCTGTGTGCCTGTGTCTCAGCTCTTCTTGTGCGCGGGCGATAATGTCGTTACGTGATAGCCATTCTTTCAGTAACCATCAAGCCACGGTTTCCTGACGACTCGGATGTTCCTGTACTTGGGCGTCTCGACTAAGATCCTCAATTCCTCCCACCGCGGTAGACGCGCACACACGAGAAATCGTCTCGCTCAGCTATCACCAACCTCAGTTTGATCGTGAGGATACGCGTCATTTTTGGATGACGTATCACTTGTTCTCTTGCTTCCAGTTCAGCGCTGGGTACAACTTCTCGGGGTCCCCAGAGTGTCTAGCGGTGCTTGAGGCTGATGTCTAGCCATGGGGAGCTACCGAGCTGCACCCTTAAGCACAGGCGCCTTTTTCGAGCTGGTGGCGCATAGAACTTCATCGAGCATAGGACTTTGAGAAGAGGCCACTGTGTTTCGAGGATCGTGGGATTTCGAGTTTGAGGTTATTAAGTGCGGGAAGGGTCCCTATATTCAGACCGACAGAGCTGCCATCTACAATACCCGAAGAATGTAGATAGCATTGTGTGAACCGTTAAGTAAATCCCGCGTCGTATGGAAAACATCACCTTCGGGCCCCTTCGTGTAATTGGCGAGAAATCAGGTGTAAAACGGTAAATTCAGGGCTCGTGCCCCAGTCGTGCAATGGCGGCGGCCGCCGTGTGCAGAGAAGGGTAACTCCCGTCGGATTCACGCTCAGATTGTATCGCCAAGTACTTGCATTTGAGCCCGCGCCTTTTGGATGACATCAATGACATCAGGAAAGTGGGTCAGATGCCTATATATCGATGGAGCCGGCATGAGACGTCGTCTTCGTAGCCCTGTTGTTCTTCAAGATCGAGTCGGAAAACCCCAATCTCTGAGCCTGCGTCAAGTGGATCATCTCAGCTTGCAGGAGCCCTAACGATCAAAACAAGGTCTGTCGAAGTCGATGTGTAGTCATGATACATGTCGAGCATCTTCAAATCTTGTAAACTTTAGAAGGAGAAGTGGTTCGGATTTTGCTGCGTTCCTCCTTCGTGCTCTTCCATATGCAGCTGCGGAAATGAAGGGTCCGTAATCCCGTGAAGCACTCCAGCACAGCGCCACTTCAAAACCTGCAGCAGATCAAGAGACTGGCCTTTCAGCTGGATTTGCTGAGTGTGCTGAACCAAGTATTGGGGCGCCTTTGGGAATGTGGCTCCAAAGGAGTGCCCTGTATGCCGGATGAGTAAAGCCTGCGGTAGAGCAGTCGTTGGGCTTCGGGCGTCCAAAAGCGACAGACAAGTGTGCAAGCCTTCAACGAGTCACGCTCATCAGCTAACTCTGACAAGACCATGGAGAGGAGGTCCAATGGCAGTCGAGTAATAGGCCCATCCCGAGTGGTGATTACGTCTACGCCCTTCGACTGCTTCGCTAAGCGGGAAGACGCGACACTCTTCCTGAATAAACTTTACCGTTAGCATGACTGTAGTATTTATCGACGGTGAAGCTCACGCGGACGATTTCTTCGTCGGTTGGGTGCGGGTCTTCGTCTCGGATGTAGACTGTACAGACTTGCTCTCTGAGCAACCACTAGGTTTGACTCTCGTACGGGTGGACTTTTGGCGGCTGGATTGTTTGGACACTCGGGGCTGCTGTGATTGAGCCGTTTCTGGTTGAACGGCCTTCAAGTAATAATACAAGTACTGAGATATGACGCCACACCGGCAGCACGCTCATAAGGCTCACCTGGTTTGGAGGTTGGGGCGCCTCGTCATCGGCTTGCGCTTTAGCCATCCGTCTGGTGACAATAGGCATGGCGATAAGTGTCGAACTATGGAAAGATATGCTAATGGCTCTGATGTGGCCTGAGCTAGGTGAGTCGTGGTAGGGAACAAGCCGCGACCGCGATGATGGGGCCGAACTCAGGGCACAGTAAAGCGCCCGCTTTGAGGTGGCCGATTTGCTGGACCGGTGTGAGGGCCGCGCCACGACGCGCATCGGCACGTCGGCAACTCATCTTGAGCCCGTAATTGAAACTCATTGCAAAAGCTACTAAATAATAAACTACTTGGCTGTGGTCAATCCAAACGATTCGTTCTTGGGAGACGTAAGGTACAAAACGAGTCCTTCCACGTCTCTTTCTGAAAAAATTATCCTCCCCCCATACCGAAACGCCGCGTTGATATTTCAGTACAGTGATTGCGGTGGCCAATTATTGATATGAGCACTACTTAGAGCTCGTCTCAAGTACACGGAAATCACGAGTGTTCGCGTCAAGCGGTCTCTCGTGAATGCAAAAATGCAAAATAAACAGATAATTTTCCGATTCCTTTAGCTGCTAAGTACAGAATGTCTATGAAGACGCGAGTTCATGGTCACCAGACCATGCTATTGAATGATTGACACAACGCCATGCGGAGGATAGGATCGAGAATACTCGATCTTTGGGAATCGAATCCCGACGCTTAAACGTATAAGACAGCGTCGGTCGCACGGAGGGGCTTTATTCCCATCTGAGAATGTGAATTGGTAGAATCGTCAAGATTTTACCGGTGCAAATGTAGTGGGCTAGAAAGATTAAGAGAAAAAAAGTAGAGCATATCAAGTTGTATAATTATACTAGCAGCTCGATAATTAGGCTCCATACTGACTTTCGATCCTCTCGACATGCATATCAAGGAAATGGCAGCAAAAGGGCCCGAGCCTGCACTTGTCAGCAAGAGGCACACATCATGGAACCGCTTCTGCCATCCGTCTCGCGACTGAATTTCATGAGTCACGCACCCCGCACACTTGACCAGGCAGCCCAGCGCACGACGGCCCACGTCTAAACCAATCTTCCGCACGAAGGGTCGCAGCGGGCCTCATAAATGGCTCACAGCTCACCAAGCAAGACAAGCCTCCAGGCTCCAGCGATGAAGTACGACACACTCGCCCGCGTATTGGTGCTGCTGCCCCTTGCAGCCGGCGCACCGAGAACACACGGCCCATCATCTTGCGTGAGCTCGCGCAGCCGCGCTTCTTCGGCGCCGCCGCAGCGAATACGATGTGGCTGTTCAACGACCAGAACTACACAGCCGTCGCCTCGAAGCAGGTAAGAGGGTCACGGGCCAGTCTGTGTCAGCGACTGACTCAACCGGCACGTGCGGGCTGCTAGTTCTCGATCTTTACACCGGAGAATGAGAGTGAGTCTGTTGATGAGCGCGAGCGTGGAAGGTGACTGACTGTGCGCGGCAGTGAAGTGGGAGAGCATCGAGCCTGGGCCGGATACATTTGATTTTGGACCTGCGGATGAGATTGTGCGCTTCGCGAAGAGAGCGTAAACGCGAAGATGCGGGGGCACAACTTTATGTGGTGCGTCGCATTCAGTAGAGGTTGAAAGTATGCGTTTTGAATGAAAGACACACCAGGCAAAACCAGCTTCCCGCGTGGGTGAACACGTCTTTGACGGCAACCGAGTTAGACAAGGCCCTGAAGAACCACATCACCACGGTCATGGACCATTACCGTGGAAAGATACTACGCCCTGGGATGTCATCGTAAGTTTCCTCCGTCATCATCGGTGCTGTGGCGTGCGTTACTGACTAGGTATGTGCAGAACGAGATGATCTCGGACAACACACCTAACGAGACCTTCAAGGATAATATATGGACTCAAAAATTTGGCGAGGATGCTATGCCCAAGGCCCTGACGTACGCACGGGCGGTCGACAAACAGCCTAAACTCTAGTAAGCTTTCCACTCATTCTTTAAAAGCTACATACTGACCTCATCCCAGCATCAACGACTACGGAATCGAGGGCATCAACAGCAAATCTGACGCGCTCTATGGCCGTCGTAAAAGGCTTCCTCGCCGACGGCGTGCCCGTCGACGCAATCGGATTCCAATTGCCACTTTACCCTCGGCCCGCCAGATCCCGACAGACCTCGGCGCAAACCTCCAGTGTACGCTTTTGCCGCTCTAGGGCTCGCCGACGTCGCGATCACAGAGCTCGACATCAACCTCCGTGGGCCCGCAAAAACGCGACTGCACTTGCGCGACAGGCCGCAGACTACTGGACCGTCGTGCACGCGTGTACCTGTGAGCACGCGCCGGTGCGTGAGCGTCGTGCGTTTTTTACTCTGTTTGTAGCTTGGGGAGAGTGTAGCTGACGATGTCTCCGTGTGTTGCGTGCAGAGCGTGTGGGGCGTGTCTCTGACGATCACTCCTGGATCCCAAATGGCGAGGGTCCGAGTACTCCCATGGGATGCCATGGCCGAGAAGCAGCCCAAGCCGTGCGTTACTATGCTATGCGATCGCGGATGCATTTCGAGGGAAAGCCTCACGCAGCCCCTAGATGGGGTGAGCGAACGATGTCCCGATAGGCACGTTATGGGCGTCGTAGGCCTTCATTTCCTGCACATGGATGTCATGGTTTACTTTGAATCGTGCGAGCCGAGAGAGTCAATTGAAGCAATGGGATATGGTACAAGACAAGGAGCGACGGATGGTTCGAAAATTAGTAGCGCTCGCTTCGAGGTAAGTACCCTGGCGTACCCCTGGCGGTCCGGCACAACCGACAGGAATCACAAGATGAAAGTGTGCAAAATCATACAATTATCCGACACTACCAGAGAATGGGAGCCTCTGATAGACCGAATCACATCCGAGTCATTCATGATAATCATTATAAAATTGAATGCATTGAAGATCAACAAATGTTTAATCCAGCAACAAGATGATTCATAGATATTCTAGCCCGCGCTTTGTTGTGCTCAAGACCATTGCTCCCAATTGAGCAGTCCCATGGCTCGCGATACAGGCAGCGCTCGCGCTACTATTTCTTGTTCATCCTCTGGGTAAGGTTCCGATCTATGCCATAGGTCTCCTCAAATTCCCAGTCTGTATCATCGTCGTAGAGGATTGGCTCATTGAACGTCATGCCGGACACGACTCTGAACCTGATTCCTTCAAACGTTTGTACGATGGTAGGGGTAAGCAGACAGACAGTTCTGAGTCCCAAGCACCGATGTGCTCAAGATCCCATCGAGGTACGCCAAACCGCACGCCGAAGGTGGTGGACGTATTTCGACCGGAAGCGGGCGCGTAACACTTCGTCGATCATCGCCTTGACAAAGGCTTGCAGTATCTTCAGGATGATTGATCTCGATCTTGAGGGCGTGTAAGTCCACACTGATCGTCGATAAATCGGACACCGGAGCCACCGTCTTCTAAATCCAACAAAGTCTCAGAGTGCCGTTAGGTTATAAGGGCGCCGGAACAACTCACCTTCAGCTCCTCCATAACGGAAAACACATCAGGTGCAGAATTGTGAAATCCGAGCTCTGGCCTAGTCGTGCAAGTAATGGTTGGATGCAAGGCACTTCTTCTGAGGTCTGAGTGAAAATCGCAGAGTAGGTAATCCACACACGAGGCGTGACCTCAGCAGGACGTCGACAATTGACGAAACGTGAGGACCGTAACGATCGTACGATCCGAGTTGGAGGACGAGATGTTTGCAAGTTAATGTCGTCCTCAAAGATTGGCTGATTCTCCACGGCCAGGTCAATATGCCTAAGTTCTATACCCGTCAAATAGACCGAATCGGCTTGCAAAAAGCCTGATGGCCAAGGCTAGCTCTGACCGAGACATCAGGTTTCCGTCGAAGTTGATTTTTCGTAGCTTTCGAGTCGATAAAGAAAAGGTATAGAGTGTAGGCTTGACCACACTGTTCCGCGTCACTCCTCACACAGGCAAACCAGAAAATTTGAGGTCTTGAAGTGCTTCGAAGGGTTCCAGAAGGTGTAAGTACCGCAGTATATCAAATCTCATATGTTTCAGTTTCGAGCTCTTGTGTGTATTTGAAGAGAGATTTGGGTGCCAGAGTCGAGAATGGATCACGGTGGCCAAAAACCGGCAATACCAGCTTGCGGAAAAGAAGGCGTTGAGCTTCCAGCTTCCAGAAGCGACAGACCAACGAGCAGGTCCTCAGAGTGCGCTGGTCCCCGAGAAAATGCGACAAGATTTCGCCTACGATCTCAAGTGGTAGTTGATAGATTGGCCCACGCTCGTTGACGGCTGTGTTTTCTTGCCCTTCGACCCAGGCTGTGGCACTTCGGGAAAGACGTAACGGTACTTCTAATCAGTTCTACTTGTGAGCGTTGATGGGATGGTATGTGAAGCATGGATCTCACGAGGATGTCGTAACATCACCATTTGTTTTCGCATTCTTCGCGACGGTAAGGCGTGCAGACATATGTTGACCCGACGCGCTGGCCTCTCCGATGCCATGGTCCAGCTTTCGTCGCTTAGCAGGCTTCGGCCCTGTATCAAGATCTGTGTCCGTCTCTACGTGAGTATCCTACAGTTCCAGAGAATGGTTTTAGAATATCTGCAACGAAATTGGCATGTTGAATGCCTACCTCGAGGCCAGGATGTGCCACTTCGGGTTCCTGAGGGACGGCCTGCGACTCGGACGGGGCCATTCGTCTGGTGACGGCCGGCATGTTGACGAAGACTTGGTAAAAGGTGTATGTCTAGGTTCTACAAGGCAAGACAGATCACGGGAGCAGATATATGTGACTTGGTTCAAGACAAGATCGGTGTAACCACCAACGTACCTTAAATAGCAGGCGCTCCCGGGCCCTCCGAGGTGGCCAGTTTTCTCGGACTAGCGCGGGCCGCGCCACGGCGCCATCACTGGGACCTAGTGTTGACATGACATGTCATATCATGCATACTCACTACTCAGTGCTAGCCCATAGTATCATAGTAGTATGTACAGGCTCGGGACCTCACCCTGCTTCACAGTGGATCTGATCAACGCACCTACTTCAAGACCCTCGTTGCAGAGGACAGATACTAACTACAACGATCGTTCCGGAATCCGCTGTCTTGAGTTGAATACTACGATCGAGGACGGAGTTGAGGATGTGACAATAGAGTATGATCATTCGGCCGTGGTTGTCAACAGAACCTGTCGTCGATGTCGAGCGAGTGCCGAAGCAGGGAAGATGTGCGTACGGCCAGAATACAATGGTGTGATTCGCGCGGGCGACCTCTTCTACCATATTGAACGCCTACAGCAAACTCTCAATTAGCGGATATGTAGATTTGTGAAGGATATGTGTTGTATATAGAGCGTGATAGGAACCAGCACGCCTCGAACCGAACCTCTCTGGCACATTTGTCGTCATCCTCAAAGCCCAACATGATATTGAGCTGGGTACATACTCGAGCTCTTTCTCTCGTCAGATCCGCCAGAAAGGAGACCGCTTGGCCCGACATGGCAGGGCACGTATGGTGCACCACTCCTCCCGACTAGCACCGCGGAGGACTATCGAGGGCACGCACGTAGACCAAGCCGCCTACCCGACGCACGGCGGGCGCCGCATCTGGACTCATCTTCCGCCGCAAAGCACAGAGCATCGAGCACGCCGCTGTAGAGGGACGACCCCCGCAGCCAAGACGAGGTACCTCGCGGTGTGTTGGCGGTCGCGCCAGGTGGCAGAACCAAGCATCCACGCGACCTTGCACGCCCGCGGCAGACAAACTTCCTGTTCAACGACAAAATTACACGGATGTGATTTCGACGCAGGCGAGTTGAGTAAGTAGTGTGCACGCATTTCGTGTGACATGGACTTACCCAACCCCGCGGGCGTGCAGCAACCTGCCCAGGTTTCAATCTCTACGCCGGAAAATGAGAGCGAGTCAAGTGCAGCATTGACACCGAGCGGGTGCATCTTGAAGATGGGCTCTGCCTCGAAGGGAGCAGTCCTACTTCATTGCTTCAAGCCCTGCAGTCGCCCCGGTAGTACGCGCAAACGTGTGGGAACTCGGCGCTTGAAATGGACGCTTCTGCAAACTGATGGCGAGGCAGCGCCCAGCTGCGCTTCTCAGTTTAAACCCGCCATCCACAGTGTCTATAGGGTAATGCTTTGTTCTTTCCTACGACTGTGACATGTTGACGAGGTTTGAAATTCAGCTTCCTGGAGCGAGTCGTCATGATTGTGTAGTCGGTTATTCAAAAGAAAGCCAGTCCCCTGCTCCCTCCAGCATTGATTCTCGCTACAGAGGATTCACATCTCAAAATTGAGCAGCAGCGTACTGAGGAGTATTATACCTCAATTTTGGGAGTCTTCGGAGACCCGTCGCCTATAGTATGAAGCAACTCGTCTGTTCTGCAAAGATAAAACTCCTCATATGCTCAATAGATAGGCTATGTGAGTTCCCTATTGAAAGGCTACCTCCAGAGTTACTGGCCGAGATCTTCTATTGCTACATCATCATGGTTTGCTGCCATCCGCAAGACGACGTATGGTTGCCAAGACCTTACTGCTGGCTCGTGCTACGCCATGTCTGCCGAAAGTGGCGCGATATCGCTTTTGAACGACCCCAAGTTATCCTCCTACATTTGCCTAACTCGGCTAGAATGTGTTCAAGATATGTTCAAACACTCGAAGACACTACCCGTACACGTCTTTGAATCATCAATAGATCGTCGATCAGGGCGATGGGACGAAGCTTCAGCGTTACTCAAGCTCATCGTTACACATCTTCCTCGGATATCAACGGCGCGGTTTGGTTGCTGGTCTGGTGACCTGTTTAACCCAATGGTACATCATGAAATGTTGCAAGCTGGCCCTACCGCACTTCGCTCCCTTACGCTACGGCTTTGGCCAAACTACTCCCAACTAAATCACAACGATAACGACTTCGACCTCTCGCCCGATATCACTCTATTCCCAAACACGACATTTTCCAATTTGACATACCTGTCTTGCACACGGGTGAGCTGTATAGCTGTGCGCAACATGCTTCACCCTGGACTTCGTCATCTTAAATTGCGCCTGGTTCTGCCCGGTCCCTTAGACAGGCTACTCGCTGCCCTTGAACCGCTGCAAGCTCTGGAAACACTGATTCTCTCAGACATAGTTAGCGAAGTAATACCGACCCGACAACATTATATCACACTCACCCACATCAAAAACATTTCCATCGTGAGCACAGAGAGTGCTATCATTATTTTCCTCTTTCACCATATCATATACCCTCGTCCGCGTCTATCAAGCTCTTGCCCTCAGATGTTGAAGAGACTTGGGCTTCCTCTCTAGTGCCAGAGTTGTTATCCAAGCTGAATGGAGGGGGTTGTACTTGGGACTCCCCAAGACATACAGTCTATCTCCATCTCGACCTCGGATGCCGGAGTCAACCTTACGCTCGGTAACAACAGCCTCTGCCTCTTGGACCCGACGAAGACAATGCACACTCTGGAAAGCCGTGAATTTTCCCCCACAGCCCTCGTTTCACCACGCTATTTCCCGGTGAATCCTGGATTTCGAGTTTCTTGGAGCAGATACCATTATAACGGCGTGCGCACCGCTTTCATAAGCGAGCATACCGCAACCCCAGCGTTACGTCTGGGCCGACTCATCAAGTGTATGCCCTGCATAGAGGAGCTACGCTTGACCTACGATGCCTTTTCACTATCAACGAGCTCCCGTACGACGCCCACACGTCACCCAACTATTGGTGGAAACACCTTTGGAAGAGTTGTGTACGTTTCTTCCGTGCCTGAAAGTCTTGCAAGTCCACGAACAGCGTCATCTACATTCACATCAATCTCAAAGCAATTCATCCACGTCAGACCTTTTCCTTTCCACACAGAAATGATGAGGCTCCGAAGCCAAGAGGGATCCCCCTTCGCGAGTGTCCAAATATCGTTCGAGGAGTCCATACAAAGCCACATAGGGCCGATATTGGGCTGTCGATGCGATCATTGTGCTATCCTTCTCAATACCATACCACCGCGTCAACATGATCAAACCTCTATTGTATCCTCTCTTCGCGCGCGCTCACCGTCGGACTCTTCACTCGCAGACGTGAATGACACTTGCTAGATTACTCTACATTACAGAAGTATTACGCTGCTACTGAAAAACAAGTCCGATCATGCAGGTGGTATGGATACAATGATGATGTGTAGATAGTGCGTGGTGGAAAAACTTGAATCCGACTACGCAGAAATAACGAATAATGAACTGGTTGCAATATCAAGTACCGTACCTCCCCGGGTGGTGAGTCACACTAAGTGTCCTTGCGGGCGGTTATGAGGATAACATCAAATAAAGAGTGTCCGACAGAGCCCTATGCCGTACGAAGGACCGTCGGGAGATGCTGCAGGAAAGGGTCTTCACGAGAGCTGGAGTGTCGGTCAGGAAACTTGGCGCAGACACGAGGTCCGGAGACAGCCTCACAGCATCTCGGCAGGAATCAACAAGTCGGAGAGGATATTATCCAAGAGCCTGTCAACCTCTTCGGACGTAGGTATCCGCGATCCGTGAGGACTCGCAATGGGCTCATCGCACTGCACACAGCATCCTTGCTATCGCTGTGGAATACCATTTGTGGCGACGGGCTTGTGGGTGCGAACAGCGCGGGCTTATTGTCGACCTCCTCGTACTCCTCGTAGTCAGGGAGGTCCTCGCCAGTCGTGGGTTTCTCGGATAGGGAAGAGGACAACGCAACAGTAGTCTTCTCGAAAAGTGCTTTCCACCCGGAGGATTTTCCCAAGCCCAACTGCTCCTTGACTGGTGTAGATGGCGACACAAGAGTAGTGTCGCTGTCGATGGAGGTGCTCGGTGACGGGAAAGGCGTCATGTCGAGTCTTCTGTGAGAGGTCTCATAGGGGAGTGTGCGACGATCTCGTTGATACTGGCCTCCAAAGCCTCTAGATCGATTGACGTGGCTTGGATGGCATGCTGGTCAGCAGTCGACGCTGGAACGTCTAGGAGCAGTGCGGACTGCACGCGAGCACATGCACTTGTGCGTGGCGTAGCATCGAGGACTTTAGAATGAGGTTGTGAGGGAGCCGCCATGAAACCGGAGGGTGTGTTGGGTGACGGATGTAAGTGGGAAGAAAGGAAATGTGGCATTGGGAAGTGGATCGAGTGCCATTGCCGAGGCTGAAGAAGAACACAACGAGCGAGTGGCGCGGTACACCGAGAGAACGGATGACGCGGGGCGCATGAGCTGAGAGCGTGTTTATCGAAAGCGGTGGTGAAGTATAGGAGATATTGAGGCGTTGACTTGGGTACTTGCGCCGGTGACGGGGACTGCAACCTTCTTGAGTGGCGATGGTAACCTGCGGAAGAGTGCATCGAGCTCCTAAAGTAGATCCAGATCATGATCGACATTCGAGAGTATGGATCTAGCCTGACGAACCTTGATCGCAAGTGTTATCTTGCGCAAACGACCGTGGCTAACTTTCGCTTCCGTTGAGAGCACTTGAGCGAGACCCCTTCGAATGGTTGGGATCGGCCACAGTTGTCTAGAGACCGTGCTGTCACGCGGAGCATGCTCGAATGTCTTTCAAAATCGTGTAGCGGGTTCTCAAAGTGTAGCGCGTGGTTCCTCTCTCTGCGCTTGGTCCTTTTCCATTCTACTCTCTGGCTTGAGGTCATGGCTCGGAACCTGGCTAGGAGATTGTGGCGTCGTAACCAGATGTCTGCGCGGTGGGAATAGAGGCGAGATGGACTCGGAGTGGATTGAATGTTGTCGGATATTGCATCCTGACAACTTGAAATGGATGGAGAGCGGTTTGTAATGTGAGGACAAGACATATGATGAGGATGGTTCACGGTTGGCCTGAGAGGTTGTAAACTCCGCTGGTGTGATGTCGTCGGGGTTATTACTTGCATTTCGGAGCCGATAACTCCCTGTGCGGACATCAACATAATCAGTGCAGATTCAAACCCAGCAGATCAGCAAGTCTCCCTTGTGCCACTCCCGGAGCTCTGCTCAAGGCGGGCAATGGATAGAGGGTGCAAATCAAGTGGCAAGCTAGCGAGAGATGGTTAGTCGGATATATGTCGGTAGGTGAGAGTCTTCCTGACAGGCTCACACTAGTCCAAACATGAATTTATGAGGACCGATCAGCACCATGAAACAACTTACCAGAGCTATACTACGAAAAATCCACTAGCTCGTCGGTACATTGCCACATATCCAAATAAGACCATTTCCTTAATTAAGGAGTTAATATATGGGTTACATCAAACTTCGATACCTGAGAATATCATTATGATCCTGACTGGCGCCCTACTACTTCTGCTTTGTAGGGCTGGACGAGCATTTTGCTGAACTCCTTCAACTTCTGAGGACCGGCGGGACCTCTTTCCGTCAAGAGAGGGTAGCTGTATAATGTGGAAGAACTCGTCGTACGTAGAGCTCATGAGCCTCATTGAGATATTTCTGCTGCATCGCATTGTCGTACACGACAGTGCTCGCAATTGGGAGTCCTAAGCAGAGGCCCTTTAGAGACGAAATGGCAACAGATATGACACAATCGTACTCTGCTTCGGGAAAGAGGAGTTGATTTGAATTGACGACAAGAGAGTGGTTGTGGGTGTTCTGATCTCATAGCTTGTGGAGTTCTTGAACAAGACGCTCTGTCTCGTACAAGGACAAAGAATTCGGAGATTTTTGCATGCTACGCGCAAACGAAGAAGGTCTCAGTCTTCTCCGGGTTCCTTGAATTGAGTGTTCACCTCCGTGATTTCCCCTCCGTGATCACTGCGCGCATAGACTCGAGCTTCGCAAACATATCTCTCGGTCTGGTCACCTTGTCCACCGCCCTCAGCGAGGTCATCTGGTTGCGCATAGGACCAAGGCGAACCGGCTGTCTCTATGAGTGTGCTGAGCTTTGCCTCCCGTAGCTGGGTCCTTTTCAAAGCACAGTAGGGAAGGAGAGGAAGCCGGCAAGGTCGGGGGGTGGTATGTCCCAAGCTAGGCGCAGTATCGAAGACGATAAACCGAGAGTACTCCATCGACTTGACATGTCCTATTGGGCGATTTGAAAGTGAGGCAGCGATAATCTCACGCTATGGGACCACCATACTTCATGATCTCTGCGAAGCTCATGGCTTCGTCCACTCCGGGAATGGCGAACGCGTACCAGGTCTTGCATCATGCTGCCCATCATCTCCATTCTTGGTTCAGCTGTATACCCCGATGAGTCGAGTTCAGCAAGCGACAAAATAGGGGTTTGGCGTTCTGACATTGTTCAACCATCTATTGAATAGCACACGGTGGGGGTCGATCTCCATCGCGTACAGATTGTCGAAGCCATGACCTTTGGTCGCAATCCTTGGAGAACTTTTGACCAAAGGCATCCGAACAGGTTGTGTGCATGAATCTGTGGACTATTGTGGAAATCCTGATGTAGACAAAGTTCATACGTGGGGAAGGAGAGAGATTACGCACAATAAGCAGCACGGATTCGCGGCAGGAGGCTCTAGTTGAATAGCGAGGGAAGCACGATGTCGTAAGTCTTTGCCTGCACCGCCTCGTTAAAACCAGCTGAGCCAAGGTGTTTATTTGCCGTCGCAACACATACCAAACACCACCCCTTCCACAACTAGATTGTTGAGACACGTCGCGTCAGCATAGGCTGGACATGCACATTCGCGGCTCACGGAAGACCGCAGAATAGGTCCTATTTCAGCGACTTTTGGTCAAGACATGTTATGGAGGGTGGGCTCAAGTGTGTTTCGCTCAATGTTCGGGGGTATTGTAAGACGAGGCGATGAAGGAAAGATGGTAGGGGTGGTGAGGGGATGAGGATAGAAGTAGTCTTGGCACGCGACCGACGTGGAAGTGGATGCAAGATGCACGCGAGCGCGCTCAATCTTCTTCTTATCCTTCTATACCAACCTCCCACGCTGACAGATGTCTACGCTTACTACACGGCGCGCAGCAACGGCCTCAGCAGCTACGCTAGGTAAAGTCTCGCAACTATGCGGTGAGGGGGAAATGTCAGCCAGTTCTTGAACCATTCAGTCCCACGAAGCTCTCTGTCCTTCAAGGGTATGTCTCATTGACGTACGGCGGGCAGCAGCAGGTCTCAGATGCCTCATCATCAATACAAAGCGTTACAGCTCGCGAAATGAGCAGCGCAATGCATACGGCCTACGGTACAATGACTATATCTCGGTTATAGGAAGCATTGCGCAAATAGGACACCATCGTCTACGAATCTACTCTTAAGATTGACGCACGGCCAAGGCGTCGCGAGTTCAAGACACATTGCCCCCCCCCGGTGATGAAGTGGAAAAAACATCAAGGAGTTGCATAGTATGTTCCCCCCCTTAGGACTTTCATAAGAATCTACTTTGACTCTTGTAGTCTTGAGCTACTGCTCTTCGAGGCCAGACAGAACGTGCATGGACGTACTCTCAAGAGCTAGCCCAGACTTGCCTCACGCTGCCCGCAATAGCCAGGACCAAAGTACCTCCGCCATCCGGCCCGCAACGCGACAGCCCGCTTCCGCCGCGCGTGAACTGGGCGACAGAGCTCTTCTGTCGCGACTGCCAGGGCCTCCACGCATCCGGTCGTCTCCCCGCTTCGAGCCTCATCCCAGGCAGTCCTAGAGCGTTTACACGCTAACGGCTATTCTCAACGGCCGCTTCCTGCGGTATCGCTTTGACTTTGACGACGCCCTTACGCAGCTTTGCGTTGCGCGCTCGCTCGCTGCTTGACGAGCTCGCCTCCCAGGCGAGCACCAGCCGCGGCCAGGCACTCCGCTGTACTCATTCGCAGACGAGATTGGCCGGAAATCAGGTATTGCGCGAGTACGAGCGTGGGCAGCGCGAAGGCATACGACGTGGACGCGATGGTGGCCGCCGAAAGTGCCAGCCCCCGCGCACACAGGCTAAGAACAAAGCGAGCTGGTCGAGGGCTATGATAAGTGTGTGGCGGGAGCTGAGCCAGGAGAGCGCAGGGGTGGTGCGGCTGCCGAGAGGGAGAAGCTCAAGCCCCTCGTCTGAAGGAAAAGGAGAGCCCGTGCCGGTCAAGAAACCCGGAGCTCGTGGACGGTTTTGTTGAAAGTGCAGGAGGCGAGGAGAAGCTGATCAGAGCATCCCCAAGGAACCTGCTTCTACGGCGGGGAGCGAGGAGGGTGCGCGAGACAAGAAGAAGGGCAAAGTGGGTCAAAGGGCACAAGTCTAAGCAAGGCGTTGCGGCATACGATGCTATTCTCCTAGCGCTAAGCGATGATGAAGGAGTTGCGCGAAAGCTAGCGGAAGCCCAGCAGGTATGTTATACACGTTGTTGCCATGCTCCTCAAAATACTGAATTACATGTAGCTGAGTGCGGTGGTAGTTCTGCCCACACCGGCCGGCAACCCGTGATCTGCATTTCGTTCATGCGTTTATCGTCTTACACCGTATATCAACTGCTGGCGCACCATCTCATCCGGATTCAGCGAGATGAATGACCCCCCCCAGTGTGCGACACTTGATATCCACCCCCATCCCTCTGTTGCACCAGTCTCAAACCATTCCCACCTTCCCCAAGCAGCAAAAAAGACTCCATTGCATCAGATGAAGACCACTCGCTTCAAAAACCTCAAAAGATTGACGTACGCTCAGAGCAATGACGTCCCCGGCTTGTAGTCAAATTGCTGGATACTGTTATCCAAAGTCTCACTCAGATGCCAGGGACGCTTTTTCGATCCCTGCTGTCGGTACAGGATGACAGCCCCAGATCTATGCGTCTGCGGTCGATTGCCACGCGTTTCTCTGACTTCTTACGCATCACCTTAGGAACAAGCCTAACCCAAAGAGCGCAGGCTGATGTCACAAGGTGGAGCGTAACTTTGCCATGGGTGCCTAGCTCACCAATTCTATATAGCCCTGTTACGCCCCAGATGTCAATATTGGGCCAAATAATTATGTCGCTGTCCAAAAGAAATACGAGAATTAGGCAATCATTGGACGCTAATACAAACCAGTCGTTCCCCTACTCAACCACATCCTTTAAGCGAATCGGGAGGTCATCCCTTCAAACCTTGATTCTCCCTCGCCATCCGGACTGTAAGATACACCACATTTTCCACATTACTTCCTCCCCTTCCTACAACGCTCGAGCCCTCACGCACTCACTGGAAGCCAGCTCCAAACAGGCCATCGCCTCGCCCGCACTGAGGATGTCTGAATAAATGCCATAAATTACGCGACTAGAGCAACAGTTCTGCTTACAACGAAGCGCCAAAATGCGCCGCAGCCGCGGGCATGCGGCGCCACACGACGAAGCCGCTCTTCTATCGGACATCGCGCTCATACTACAGCCGAACTAGACATGCCGACATGGACCGCCTCCAGAGCGCGCGCGGGCAGGCCTTCGACATTCGGTCGCGCACACGGGCCAGCGCTCGCGTACGGCGCAGCGCAGAAGGCGGTCACGCCCGCCCGAGGCGACGGGCGCGGTTGCGCGGATAAATGCGTAGGAAATGGTGGAAATCCTCTAGACAGCAGCATCGTATGAGGAGGCCGTAGACGCACTGAGCCTACGTATCTGCGGGCCGCAGAAGGGCGGTATTGAGCAGCCTGTTGGGCGGATCGGATAGTGGGAAGATAAATAGGGACACGGAAAAGGGGTTTTGGATGATGATTGCTTGGTACCTCCCGTCGACAACACCACTGAGTTATCGCAAAGTACATTCATATTCAAATTCCGGCACGCTGCCGCGATATGAGGAAGCGTAGAACCCACGAAAGCTGCTAGTGAAATGAAAGACCTGGCCGATACTAGTCTAAGCAACCTGGTCGTTATGCAATCTGTGGCCGCTAGGCGCATCTTTGCGACTGAATCCTCGTAGAATTCTGGAAAGAGAACGACTACGACTATTGTCTTGCGACAAAATTTCTTGCCGGGAGCTGATTAAGGCGACGCAGCCAACATTGAACGAGAAACAGGAAAACGTTTGGTTCGAATGATGGTCGGAAAATGTGCGCTTGGTGGTGCGTTATATAGAAAAGTCAATGCTAATTATTCATAGCCATGTACCTAGCAGTTATAAACAATTAGTTAATATCATACGTTGGTTATAATCATTATAAATATGGTGCCCACCTTGCGTCCTAAGCCCGGAAGCTGCTTTGTAGTTGCTTCTAAGTAAGCATAAAAGTATCTTAGTTTTTGAATACTTGATAAAATCCGCTTTTAATAATTTAATATTTCAATAATTTAATATCTATCAGTTTAAACAATAAATTCTTCGCCTTGTTACGTGTCACTGTACTCATTAGCACGATGTTTTTCAACGACTCAAGTTTGTGCAGTTCTGAGAGCCAATAACCGCTTGACATCGAAGGAGTGAATAGTGAGCGGTGCGTTAATCATTTGAATGCGACTACATGAGCCTATAGCAGCTGTGCCTGCATAGTCATCACTGGGTCTTGAAACATGATGCATAATCACCGTGTCCGGTAGGGAGCTAAGTTAATTGTGCTAGGGGAAAGTGTTGTCACAAAATATCTGCCGAGCTTAGCGCACCAGGCACAATAGCACGTAAACGTACCCCGTGTGCGACGCAGGTGACTACATGGAGCGCTTTCTTCCATAGCGCCGCATGTTCTCCTCCAAGGAGCTTTCTTCATGTAATATCTTCTCATCTACCATAACGGAGGCAAGGAGGCAAGCGGGCTCGAAAATGAGTCCTGTCCGACCACGACTGTCTTCGTATATACCTGGTTTTGGAATTCTTGTCTGTGGGCTCCCAGCTTACGGCTGGTGTTGATGTGAACTGGAGTTCCTTTCATACTCCTCTTACGTAAGAGGATGTTGTTGGCAGATACCAACGACAAGACCAACAAATTGGTCGAGCAAAGCAGAGCAAAACGCTCCGTGATATCAATCTAGACAATCCATCGCAAATTGAACTGGCCATTACTTCAAATTACGACTGTAAAGCGTAAAGAAACTCACCTAGTGAGACACGAATCATTCACGATATCCAATGCAGGTACTTACCTCACGACGAACACGCCGCTCGAGAACAAATCAAACTTACCGCACCTCGCTGCAACCACGAACACTCACCTCGCCCCAAACCCCATCGCCAAACTTCTGTTCCCCACGCCAATCCCCACCTCATTGGCACACGCACCGCATCACCAAAACCGATTCACATACACGACTGGGGCGCAGATCCAAAATTCAATAACCACCAACGCACTTCGCCGTTCGGGCGTCTCCCGATTTGCGCAAACTGGGCGCGCATGTCCACACCTTTGCACAACCCCACCACCACGAACGCCCGGGGCACATGCCCCAGCCATGACGCACCGCGCCGCCACTACAACACACCATTACCACCTCGCCGACGCTGGGCGCCGTTGACCGTCCCGCAGGGCGACGCGAATGCCTGTGTACCCGCCTACGCCGCTGACGGCGCACAGTGCGCGCTCGCACGAGGAACAAGGAGCGGGAGATGCACCTCAGATGGATGTTTGCAGAGAGTGGGAAGCACGGCGAGGGTGCGGTGAGGATTACGATTCTTGCGGGTACGCCGGCGCCGGCGGTGCTCCCGCCCAGCCCGCCGCCGACGTTGCCTGGGGATGAGATGCGTGCGGCTTCACAGCAGCCTCACCCGCCACTACCGCAAACGGCCATACAAAAAACATCCGGGTGAAGGAGATGGAGGCGCAGTAGGAGGAGAGACTCAAGGAGAGGAAGGAGGAAGAGAAGAAATACAAAGACATGCGGCAGAGGACGACGACCGAGGAATGGGCGACATCGGCACGTACGACCCATACGACCTGGGCTACTCCCCCGAGACACCCATCGGCCCGTCCCTCCTGCGTCCCGCGCCCTCGCACCGCTCCTCCCCGCGCCCGCCCCCGCCCAGCCGAACACCGCCCCTTTGGGAGACGATCCCTCCGCCTCCCCCGGTACGTCTTTCCTTGCTTCCTCTACATCGAGGAAAGTGTGTGTTGATAGTATGGATAGGAGCACTCGCCCACTTCATCCCGCGCTCAGCATACTACTTTGGTCCACCGGGCGCAGACGCCGCGTTCGGCAGCGCGCCGGTGGGGGCACCTCGGCGTGCACCACCCGCGCGAGCTCGTGCGCGTCGAGCGGGACTATGCGAGCGGGGAGCTGCCGCAGTTTGCGACGACGTATCCGCTTGAGCTCGAGGGCCGCGTACGTCTCTCCTCTTTCACTTTCACTGTGAGGGTCAGGGGGGCTGATGAGCGTGTGAGTATTGATCACGCCGACGCAGTTCCTGGACACGGTGAACACGATCAACGAGCGATATCTTATCGCGGCGTACAGTCTCCGGCGCGCGTTCATTGATAAAAGGCGCGCTGTCGTTTTTTGACGTTGCAGCTCTCGCGGCTTGTGTTGCGGCCACACTACGAAGCAGGGGTGTGTTTTCGCTTTTGCTGCTGAGAATGGGGGTGGAGGGTACTGATGTGGTGCGTGTAGGAGATGGAGAGACTGTCACGCGGGGCAAGCGCGATATTGAGGAGCTTAATGTGAAGGTGTATATAATCCGTGTGGGGTTGAATTATTTCTTTGGCCGCGGAAGGTGGCGTTCATGTTTGTGAGTGCCAATCCATACTATGTCAAATATTCTCAATCGCCCTCTAGTATACTCTCTTGCTTTTTGGCAGCTCGAAATTGAGTATATTAGTACGTGAGCGTTCTCGTTTTCTATTCAACTATGTAGCGAAAACTTACATGAATATTGCCAGTAATGTGCGATATCATAACCAATACCAACTCCGCATACCCGGATCCTCAACAACCACCCACCGACTCCCAACCCCGACTCACCTCGCGCCACACGCCATTCGTTCCCCGCACACACACGCATCTATCTTATGGGTCTATTATTTCATTCATTCCATTCACTGCGATTCCGCGCCGGTCCATTCCTTTTACTCTCTCGTCAATGCTCTCTTCTCTTCCGAGTCTGTTTCGTTCCTCTCCCTCTCGAGTACACTCCGCATGGTCGCTACGGCACGCCTGCTACTGTATCTATGTATATAATCGTTTCTTTTTTTTTTTTGGATTGAAGAGATTGTGTATGTCCTTGAAGGGCGATTGTTTCCTTCAAGATGCAACCACTGGGTTTCTCTGACTATACAGTTGGAACTATTGTGTGGTGTTTTGTTGCGGCGTCGTGGTGTGATCTGGCTGAACTGTGGCGGCGCGGAGCCGATACTGCGTTTTGTCCTCCTTCGTGCTATGGAATAAAAAATCTTCTTTGAGGTTAATACTCATCTTGAAAACCTCATTGCTGTCACTACGATGATCTCGAAAGCACCACCCAAGGCGTCACACGAACGGGCAGTGGACGCGGAGTAAAAACAAGTTCCATCCCCCACGGACACCGCGACAGCAAACGATGTCGACGCCTGACAGCGCACCGTCAACATTTTGGCAGTGAACTCAGAAGGCGATCGGCTGGCTATATATAAGAACCTGTTCGGAGCGGCCGGACAGGGATTCGCGCCGAAATCATCAGCATCTCTGTCCGTCGACGGCGCGGCCGGGGACGTACACAACTGCACAATCGGTCGACACACAATCCAGATCCCAGACTCGTCCCATCCGAGGGAATTATCCAACAGCGTCCAGAGACATCCAGGAGTAAGGGGAAGCGTGATCAGGCCTTGCAGCAGGAATATGAAGGAGATTCGGTTGCGTGATACCACACCTTCTAGAATTCAAGCGATATTTCATTGTGCGACGAGGGCCCAGTACGTGTTTAAGGTTGTTACGGCTACAGTCTGGGGGGTGGTTGGTGCGCAAAGGCATACTGTGCCGGAGGAAAGGAACCGCGTTAGGCGACGCCATGTACGTCATGCTAGGATTCGGGTCACGTATTCGTTGAGGCAACGGACGGACGCAGAGGCAGGGCAGCACGTTCCGACGTCGACGCGGCGGCGCGGTCTAGGCGGGTACGAAGGAGACCGGGGGGGGACAGCGGGACAGGGCTCTCGGACCGGATCATAGGCGCGGGCTAAGTGGGCTGGTCCCCAACCCATCTGTTCGTCTCTGTTCATTGGGCACGGGCGAATCGTCATGGCACAGTCGAGGCGGTCTTACAAAATTCACTGTGCTCTGCGGGTGTCGGATGTCGGATTAGATAGATGAGCTTTACACATAGATAGAGCGTGGGGCAGGTAAAGACGTACTCTAATAGGTGGAAATCCGCCATCCGGGCGGCCGATCTGCGTCGGACGGCGTATGTCGCGTGATTAACGCACCGCGTTTCCCTGATGTGCTGTGCATTCTCTTGCCATTCTTCGCGACGGCGAACACGAACCACAACAGCAGCGAGGCGTGGGCTTTTTTTGTTGCTAGCACGCGCCGTCGAGATTGATATTCGTGGCACAATAATTAGTCCTGCTGCGATGTCCGTGTCCCATCGGACTCTGGATCGCCGTCGACGTGCACACACACATGCGAAGATAGACCACGGAATGAGCAACAAACATCGATAGTAGCTGCAGCACGCACCGCCGCGCAACCAAGCTTAACGGGACCTCCTCCGGGGGAAGACGTCATCCCGAGTACCATCCCTACGCGAGTCCGCTCTCGCCACATATCACTTCCACATCTGTGGAGCGATGCAAAGCCCACATCCAGGTGGCCTGCCGTCCAGGCCTGCCGGGCTCGGTATCTCGTGTGTAGATACGTTCACACCCAGCGAGCTATGAAGCTGCAGTGCGATGCACAGCATGGAGAGCAAGACTTCATGCAATTGATCTCTGAGTGTGTTGTAGGTTGCTGACTGGCGAAGGACTGCTTATAGATCAAGCGGATCGCTGTCTAAATCGCTCTTAGACGAACCGGCGGTGACGTCGTGCGCTGCCCGCGAGCATTCGAATTTTCTGATGAGGACGTAGCATTAGTCCGAGGTATAGCACGGTTCGAGTTTCCTACTCGACACAAGTCGGCGTTCTTACGACGTCGACTCGGCGGGAGGGTGACAGTAGCCTTCGTAGTCGCAAAGGATGCCGGTGAGTAAGCAGCCCAGGGCCCAAACCACGCGCCCCACGTAAGCTTGCATCCCCTCGATCACGCTATGTCAACCTTTACCTGCTTGTCAAGGTTTCTCTCAGGGGCGCACAATATATCGGAAATTCGACCTGCCTTCGCCAACATCATGATGTAAATGTATCTACTCACGTTCACGTCTCTGAAGGCTGTTCTTGTGGTGGCTAGTAACTAATACCTCTTTCAGTAGCAAATATATTATATGCAGAGGCAGGCTAGAACGAGGCAGCGCCGCGTTGTCCCTCCAGACCGTCTGCTATATGAGAGAACATCGGGTCGACGAGCGCTGTGGCGCGAGTTCGACGCGGGCACCGCGAAACCGGAAGAGGTGGCGGTCGTCAGACACGTGATAGCAAACGCGTGTGCGAGCTTACGTGTGGATTCCACGGCACCCGTATGAGTTGCAAACAGATTAACAGTGCGTAGGCAGAAGTCAAATGTGTCAGATGGCTCTACGTATCAGCGCGAGGGGCGGGGAATCGGGGGAGGAGGGGATCTGTCGCATCGGACGTGGTTGGCGGGTCAGCGCGTTCGGGGGCGTAACGGGCGCGCAAGACGCTACGGCGCCGAGCATTGACGAAACGCTTTAGAATTTTTCTGACACCTCTCTGCCCCGACAACACTAGACCGCCGACTAATACTCCCTAAGTCGGCAGACTACTTGTATATAGTACGATCCCTCCTTATGAATCACTGTCGATCGGGTCTTGTGTCCCTCAATGACATAAAAATTTCCGGCAAGTGGGAAAAACAAAAACAAGACATAAGCGTAGTAATAAAGTAGTCTAGGTCGCCAACAAAATGATTCTCGAAAGACACAAGTGGATCGGTCTACTACCCGTCATTGTCACACATTAGTTAAGTGAGAGCAACCCACGGTTTTGACTTCGGCGAGGCGGCTTCACTCAGTTGAGTAATGATATCTCAAAAAAGGACGACCAGGTCCCGCCGCCCCGCCACACACAGCAGCCAAGAAACACACAGCTCTTCATACACGATTCTCCACCCCCTTATCAAGTTTGCTCGCCTCTGAGCTCTGGCGGGCCCGCGCGAACCGTTTTGCAGGTGCATTCAAGGGCCTCTGGTGGAAAACAACAATCACAAGCCCCTGTCCTCTGATGGTGGCATTTTTCGTGAGGTTTGCGCTTGCGTTTCACACTTTCATTGAAACGGGTGGTTATGAGACATATGTCAGAACGCGCGGTGGTATACAACGCCTGAGAGCAGACAACACTTCATTTTTGGCGTTCTGCGGCAGCAACAGTAGCAGAGCGATTTGCAAATTCGGGGAATGCAGGAACATTCAACGATTGGTAGCGAGTCACAAATCAGGCGGCGAGGGCTGGGCGTAATTCTTTAACGGATCCTCGTGGGGATACATCTGAGCAACAATGCATAACTGCAAAACTAGAAGATAAAACAATACAAGCACGGGGTCGCATATACTCCGCTATATAGGTGCGAGTGGATTATAAGTCCCCATTATAAAGCAATGAACAAAACACGGCAGTAGCAACACGACCGAGCGACGTGGGCTGGAGCCGAGATGCTATGGCGAGTGCGATGCTGGTGCTTGATAAAACTACTGTCCCCTTGGTTCGAGTCCTCTTTCTCTGCAGGGGCGTGGGGCAGCCACGGAGCCTGAGGTCGTCTCACCATCCTGCGGCGACGGGCACCGGCAATGTGCCGCGCTTAGGGGGCGGAGGGCGAGCTACAGGGACGCGCTTCGGTGGAGAGACACTGCCGAAGTGATCGCAATCAGTTCCACGACGCCCTTCGGGCTCGAGGTACCGACCCTATAGGTGCACCGTCACCAACCGTCGCCTTTTTCGTAAACGTCGGATGCAGAGACTCGTGATGTCCACATGATGCTGGGTTCTCCCTCAAGTCCATAAATTCAGCATATAGTTATAGACAGGAGGCGGACACAACTTGAACTGCGGGTTTCTGCAGATATCCGCCACGCGGTGAGCACCTGATAATTCCGGCTCGTTCTGTCTCCGATCTTGGGGAAAGCCATCCGGAGCCCTTCGCACATCACCTGCTCTGCGCGCCGGTTCGTTCATCCGCCGCACGGACCGCGTTCGGGCCCACTGTGTCCTCGCGCCCCCTTGATTCGACGCGAGCAGCGCCTCGTCGGCGTCACGTTCGGGCACGCGTCGCACCGCGGTGCCAGGCCATGTATCACGCGTGAAAGAAACGACGCGCTGTCCTCGTGGTTGGAGCGTCGGCGTCGGCCCGGCGCGGGCCCCTGCAATCAAACGGCCGACGGGCCCGCCGCCGACGATCTTCGACGGCCACTCCTCAGCGAGTCTTCCGGGCACTGCCCGTCGTCCTGCCGCGACAAGCGTGGTCTGACGTGTGCTGCGTCGACAGCCAGGGCCGGACGCGTTGCGCTGAATGGTGGCAGATGCGCGCGGGGGTCGTGAGCTCGACGCGGACGCTATGCCGTGGGCCGGAGGCCATATGGTGTTGCGCGCGGTGTGACGGGGAGACGGGCGTTCTGTGACAGGAGCCTCGCGACGAAGCTGCGGAGCGAGCGCGGAAAAGTCGACGCGGCTCTGTGGCGGCTGCTGACCAACGCTCAGAAGAGGCTGAATCGAGCGCTGCTCGAATAGCCCGACGTGGAGCGGGCTGTGTGCTCGGCGGCGCGATACACTGTTCCGTGAACCGTGCGACGTCGGCGTGCTCTGGCTTCGTCGCGTGCTTGCAGGGGGCGACCCGCCGAGCGTCTGTAGCGAGGGCGAGGGACATGTCGAAGGCAGACGGCTCGGCAAAGGAGTGACATGTACAAGTCGGGTTGCTTCGCGGAGCGTCTTGTACGTCCGCAAGACGCTCACGTCGGGCTGGCTGAGCTGTAGTCCATGCTCATCGTACGCCGTCCGTCGCGGTTCGCTGTGCTACGTCGAAGCATGAGACTGAGCGAAGACGCATCAAAACGAATGGTATTAGCGAAGCCCGAAGCTCACGTCAAAGATTCGACCCCCGCGGCTTGCGATCGTGTTGCGTGGCGGCTTATGCTGGTTGCGCCGCCGCCTTCCCGTGCTCGGTCGCCGGCGAGCGTGAAGAATCGACGAGGCGGACACATAGGACGGCACAATAGGCTGGAGGCAGCGCTGTTCGGCATTCGGAGATCCGGTGAAACGTGAAACGCGGCCTGCTGGCAGTGCCATGTTCTCCGACTGTAGCCGCGCACCTGAGAGCAGATCCCGCAGGTGTTGGCCCGTTGTTCCGTGGCGAGACTCTGCCTGGTGGTTCTTGGCCTCGAGCGCAGCGACCTTGTCTTCCAGCTGATGAGCGCACAGTGTTTGTGCGAGGCGACGACGCTGGAAACACAGGACGATGGAGAACTTACAAATCCTTGACGTGCTTCTCCTTCACGCTCGCGGAAGGCCCGTTTTAGTGCGGCTCGATTCTGCTCCTTGCGCTTCAATACAGCCGCGGGACTCATCCTGTGGCAATCAACGTTTGATGGGGTGTCTGCGAGTGGCGGCGAACGAAAGAGATCGTACCTGCTTGGAATCCCCTGTCGATTTTTCCGCCGATTGGCGGCCGAGAGCTGGACGACCGACGACTTTCTTATTCGAGTCTGTCGTGCGCGATGGGTACACACGTGGGGGGTAAGGCAACGTGAGCACATACCAGTGTGGACAGTTTTGTGAGTTGGCTCCTCACCGAGATCGTCGTCGCTGGCCTTGCGCTTCAGCGACGGGTCCTCGACAGCCTCTGGTGATTGAGCTGCCAAAGACCCCTGACTGTGCCGCCGTGACATGGCTGGCTCCTGATTTGTACTCGGCGGGCTGGGACTGGGACTGTCGGTCGAGGGCGGTGTTGGATGCGGAATGGGGAGAGAAGAGATGTTTATTGGGTCAATGCCATCGGGGGGCGAGAGGTCCAAAGGTGGTGGTGGTGGGGAAACTGCTTCTGTGTAGCAGAGCGAGAAAGTCGATCTTCTGGCAGCGGAGGAGAAACTGGCGAGGGGTTCGCAGAAAGGTCCCAGAAGTTGTCGTAAGAGCCAAAGGTGTCCATATCTGCTGGTGGGTGGAGTGTGCTGGAGAGGGCGTATGCTAAAAAGCAGAGTGACGCAAGGACGGCCTGAGTCGGCTGGGCAGATCACACGCAGGCACAGGCAGTCTCGGCGCGGCAATTGTCGTTGTCGTATTCGCGAGGCGTGGGCAGCGTGCGATGGCCCTGCTCGTTGTTGCTGGCGGCGACGACGGCTTGGAGGACGGTGAAGGGGGGAAAGCGGAGTGGTGGTCGCTGACAAATGTGGAATATAAACTAAAGGTGGGGTCGAAGGTCTGGTCCCAGACGCCGTGCGGCCTCCAGGCGCCGCAATCGGCGGAGCTTCATGCAGTCACAGCGTGGGCCGCATTGGGCAGCGGCGCAGGCCGGATAAGGGAAGCGCGTCACAGAGCGTCCGCGGCGTGACGGCGTGACGCTCCGAAAGCCCCGACTGACTCGACGAGGCAACCGACCCGAAAAGGCGTCTCCCGCTGCGGCCGTTGCATACGTACGCTCTCCGACGCCCGGCACCCGCCAATCAATAAGACACGTGCTGCCCAAGGTTTGCTCGCTGCTGCCGTCAGAATCCCCCCCGCGTCCGTCCAGGACGCACTGGCGGCGGAGACGCGCGCATGGTCTCACGCGGCGAGGCCAGCAATGCAAAAAACGCTTCCCGAGTGACAGGGTCCGAGTCGCCCTCGTATTTTCCGCCTCTCTGACTGCTGACCTGTCCGTGCCCTAGCAGGTCTGCCCCGTGGAAAAGACCGTCGCGCGAGCTGCGGTAAGAGTCTGCACGCCCCCCGCGCACGTCGCTCGCTCGTCGCCGGCGCATGCGGTCATATCGTCGCCGATCGCGACACTCCGGCATATCCGCGGCAGACCCCACGCATCTGCTGTCCGCGACGGGCGACCTCGCCTGGGCATGCACGCACACTATTATTATATTAATATTGGCGGCGGATGCGATGCGTCTGCCCGCCTCTGGATGTCCCATCGGACCGATGAGCTCAGCTTTCACCCGCTCGCTCCATCGCTGCGCCGCCGCGCGCCGCACAGCAGCCGCCATCACCGCGGACGCTGCGGGCCGCCCGCGCGCGTGCGCCCCTCGCCGAGGCCGACGCTGGCCGACGCCGACGCCGACGCCGACCCGCGCGCAGACGTCACGAGAACGTCTGTCTGCGCTGATCTGGCGCCGGCGCGCGTTCCGCCGGGTGGGCCCTGAAGCCAATCACAGCGGGCAGGCGAGGGCGATCACTGAGTTGTCGGAGTTCTGGACCGCCTGATCGGCACGGCGCGCCTCTCAGGGACACCGGATGCGTCGGGGCGCCTCCGGGGCCTCCACGTTGTTCTGTTGTGTTGCCCTGCCTGCCCGCCAGCCCCCGCCAGGCCCGTTCCCCATAACTTTCTCCTCTCCATATCCCGTTCGCGGCGCACGTCGAAGGGCATCCTAGAATAAATACATCTATTTTATTGTCCATCTCGGTCCGTGTCTCCTGGTGCGAAATTGGCCCCGATTCTAGCTCTGCATGCGTTGATGAAAGCCTAACCTGTTTGCAGACGATCACCCTGCCCGCTGCAGACCGCAGTCCCGCGGATAGCACCCTGCAGCAATGTCGTGGGCGCGATAAGCCACAAGAAATGGGGTCACTTGATGTCGTCCGCTTGTCGTCTTCACACGTTGTCCCAGGCTCGATGGTCGTCTATAACGAACTCCCACTGAATCTCGGGCGCCGTCTGTTGATGGGGGAGCTGTATGCTTGATGCTTTCTGCTGCTCAGGGACACGCTTCGTTTGAATCGGATAGAGGTGTCGTACATCCCGATGTGATTTCACCAGGCGGATCCGGCAATTTGATCCTACGGTACAGTTGTGCTACATGATGCCCCAGCCAGCCATTTTCTTGTTGTCTGCATACCCGGTTCTAAAAAATCGCGCCATGTCAAGTTCAGCTCAATGGAATGGCCGGATCGGACATTGTAGCTCATCTAGCCTCCTGCACCCATCATCTGCTTGCCACGGAGACATCCGAACATCAAACAAGCACCCTTCGGACAACCGTTGCCTCGCATTTCACTTCTGCTCGCTTGCCCCCCCCCGAACCTTCGACAGAGATGCTACTTATCGCCCCTTCATACCCCCCCTTCATCACCGCGAGGAAGACTCCGGCACATCCTACCAGATTCTAGAAAACAAAGACAAGGCCTCGAAGCTCTTCGAAGCCCCCACTACCCCAGGGGGCATCACAAAAACCGGAAGCTCCAGCACACATCTCGTGGGTTCATCCACATCGCTTTTCGAGCCGTCCCAATGTCTCACAACCCACTGGCAGGAAGCCAGGGTCGGATCGCAGCCAGCAATCACTTTTTTTTTTCCTCCCGCAAGAGCTTCGCAGGCCGCTGCGCTGGCTGGCACACCCCCCCGAAGGAGACACGCAATTCCACGTCTCGTGGCACGGCGCGACTCGACGTCGGACCGCCGTACGATCGCGCTGGCAGTATATGCCGGCGGCCCGCGGCATCAAGCGCGCGTTGTCTCTGTGGCGCCGTGGGACGTACCGCCCGCGCATCCTGTTTGGCGCAGACTCCGGAGCTCTGGCGGTAGGGTTCCGGCATCTGGTGACTAGCTCAAGCTCTCACAGGCGTAGGTTGTGAATCTACGGCCTGTACCGCATCATCCTCCCCGTCCCACGACGGCACCCGAGGGCTGCCCTGGCCGCCACGACCCCCGGAGCCTCGACTGCGTTTCGCCCGTCGCCGTCGTCTGCATGACGTACATCTTTCTCTCGCATCTCGGGACCATCCCTCTCGTCTCAAATACTAGGAGGACATCCGAATTTTGCACAGCATTGCATAGTGCTCGACATACGAACACGAACAAAGGAAATGAAAGCCCATGACGCCATGCCAGCTCTATTTTGACGTCTATCGCCCGCCTCTCGAATCACATACATCGAACGCCGGCGCGCGCTGCTTCTCGGCATCCCACGCGTGCACTTCGAGGGATCGTCGCACCGGTTTGCGTTGTGGGCTGCTACAGAGGCGGGGACGATGCGCTGGGAGGAGCCTGCGGCGGATGCAGGACTCGACTAGTCTCCGCCGAGGCAGAACGCAGAGGCAGAGCGCGGTAGGCTCGCTCGCCTTCAAGATGCACAGGTGCTCTGTCAGCCGACGCTGCACTCAAACTCGCTCTCATTCTCGGACGTACAGACTGAAAACGGGCAAGTTGGGTCAGTTTGCAGCCAAAAAATGCGTGCACACTACTCAACTCACCCGCGTCGAAATCACATCCCTGTAGCTTTTGTCGTTGAACAGGAATATCGTAGTCGCCGGGGTACCAACGAACCGGTCGCGCAGGATGGTTGGTTTCGCGCCTCACAATCCTCCGCGACGTTAGGCAGGAGGGGCGACACCTCGTGCGTGCCTTCTCATGTCTGCGTCTTCCTTCGCGACAGTTTCGAAACTCGCCGATACCAAAGAGGACGAGGACGAGGACACTCTATATTCCAGATATACGGTGAGAGATACCCGGTTATAAAGAGATATCTGGTCCTGAGACGACGCATGAGACCAGATTCACTGGAGGTTGGCTGTGATAGTGAGGCACCAATGTCTAGATATCGCTAATTGAAAGTCTGTTGTAGTTGGGAAGGGGTCGCCTGCGCGACTCTCGCTTCCGCATATATTTAAGCGTCGGGATTTTAGCCACATGTAAGTCTCCTGGAAGTAGTCCCTTTTGATATCTTCCTGACCGCCCAGAGGCACGCGATGCTATTAAGAACTATGGTCAAAACGACCACTCTCGGCCTATTGCATCCTCAGCTTATCCTCGGAAGTAGTGTACAATCAAGACAGCGGGACGATTGAGCCCCCATGAAACACCCTGTCCTCTCTGCAACGATGCTCCTAAAGTAAGTGCGTTGATCTATTCCCGTGGGGTAGAGTGAGGTCTCGGGGCCTGTACATACTAGTATGGAATACTATGGACTAGCACTGAGTAGTAAGTGAGTATGCATGATATGATAACATGGCAACGTTTCAATCTGAGTCCCAGTGATGGCACCGTGGCGCGGCCCCGCGCTAGACCGAAAATTGGCCACATCGGAGCGCGTAGCAGCCTGCGCTACTTAAACGAGTTACGTTCGTGGTCACACCGATCTTGTCTTGAACCAAGTCTGAACACATATTTGTTTCGTAATCTTTCTTGCCTTGTAGAAACCTAGACATACCCCCTTGCTTCACGGTTGTGGCCTCCTTGTCAACATGCACCACGGCCTCCCGTCACCAGACGACTATGGCCAAGGAATCGAAGGCCATCAATCTCCAGGAAAACCCGATTACCCCTCCCCCCCCCCCCCCCCCCAGTGGCACATCCTGGCCTCGAGGAGGTTCCCCGGCATACCAAATGACCCCCCCCCCCAAGATGCCAATTTCGTTGCAGATATTCTAAAAGCATTCTCTGGAACATGGTAGGGACACTCACGTAGAGACGGACACAGATGTTTGGAACAGGACCGAGGACTTGCTAAACGACGAAAGTTGGGCCATGGCATCGGAAAGACAAGTGCGCGGCCGGATCAACGTAGGTCTGCATGCCTTGCGTCACGAAGAATGCGAAAACAAATGGTGATGTTACGGACATCTTGTGAGATCCATAGCTTACATACATCCATCGGACGTTACAAGTAGAACTCATTAGAAGTTCTCGATGGTTTCGAGCTGCCAGCCCCTCTACAAGTACACGCACACCTTTGAATAAGGCGGGCAACGATGAACATTTCTGGAATTTTTCGACTTCTGACGGAACACTTCACGGCGTTGCGAAAGCTCGTTCTCGAAAGCTGTTCATGGCAGAACACTGAGGCTCAATGTAAACAAGGCCTGCAACAGAGTTCTCTATCACCGGTTTGCAGCCTCGATGTGCTCGAAAATAACACATCACTATGGTTCAGGCTTGCATCGGTGTGAGACAGAATTAGCTAACTAATCAATCGGCTATTACGCAGCCGAGGCGATCTGTTTGCTGGAGACACAGCCTTCTCTGTTCTTTTCCCAGACCTTCTTAATGGACTTCGAAGAGAGGAATGTGTCGTGCAGATCTCGTCACACCGTTGTTCCCTTCCACCCGACCGGAATACTGTTAACGTCCTTAGCCCATTATCAAAAAGCCCTTCAAAGGCTCGAACTCTCAGTGCAATTCTCTGAAATTTTTAATCTCGATGTCGGCATGGGCCGAAAGGAAGGTATCTCATTTACGATCATGCTCGCTACGAAGCCTAGGACAAAATCCAGACCTCTCAAGTCTCTATCTGCACTTTTTTTTCTTAGTCTTCCACAAATATAAAGTCGCGAGCGAAGGTGAGTTTGAGTCGCTCGCACAGTCTTAGTCACGACAACGTTCTGGACACCTGTCACCGCCTCAGAGGGCTGGTTTTTTTGGTACCGGGCTGAACCTTTCGGCTCTTCCCGCCCCTAGAGCATCTTACGCTCGACATTGAAAATCCTCTCAACACGGGGAGCCTCCTCGAATCGGCACTCCGCAACCGAAAGTCTTGCGTGCGACACGGGTCGAAATGTGCCGGAGTCCTCGACGTGGATCTCGGGGTGGCGAGCTAACTACCCGGCTCAGGAACATCAAAGTCTTGGGAGACTGGCACCATTGTCCGGCTATGGCTCTTATGCCGCGGCGCGCCACGGCAATCCAGCTCCTTTAGCTCAAGGTCATCCGCTTCCAGCACGACGTTCCGCGCCACCGCCCAAACGCAGGACGAGAGATTAGCCTCTCGGGGTTTTGACTGCGGAGCTTCGAGTACGGCCTCTGAGTTCATAGTATCGCCTGCGTGCAAGAGGGGCTGAGAAAACGTTCGTCCGTAGGTTGCTATATGCCTCGCCTACTACAGCCGCCGGGATGCTCAAATGGGGCTACTTGTCTCAACCTGATTTGATGGCAGCAGATTCCGAGGAACCCCAGTCGTACCTCACGTCGTTTCTCTGCAGAAGAACTATTTTTGTCAATGCCAGCAATATACTCTGTATAATCATCTTGTGTTCTCGATTTTGTATCAGCTCATCCATAATGTTTGACTCCGCATATGTACACTAACTCATACTGCTACGTTGGAACCTTCAAAACTATAAAACGTCCATGTACCTAAATGACGCATTGCATCAACTAGTCTTACTCCTTCCAACTTGAGATCTGCCTTTATGTTTCAAGGCTCAAGTCGTTGTTCACGGATTACGTCGAAGCTCATGTCGGTCACCGGTGGAATTGTGTGACCAAACAAGACACTTGAAAGTTTCGAGACGGCAAACGGAATAGTGAAACCGCACGCTCCTGAGCAACACGACGTGGCGGTGCGATTCGGTTCCCAAACTCTGCTTGATGCTTACCGGCGCTACGGGTGTGGCGCGGGTATTTACCTTCGACAGGCACACTAACGAGACTAGAGCGCTAACTCTCCTCAGCGCAAACCACGACGTAGCCCAAGCACATGTCAGCCAACAAAGGTTCTTCTCATAACTGCAATGCGCCTTTCGTACCTCAAACATACCGAGAATTGTTGTTGTGGACAATGGTGGCATCCACGATTAAAATAGGCGTGTGCGTCGAGGGTGTCGCGGACAGTGCTGCGAAGTCGGTGAAAAGCATTCTGAATTCACTGCAGCCGAGACTGAAGAACGTATGAGCGTCGGGTGCAGGGTTGTGCCAAATGCGATTTTAGATCGAAAGGCGACAAGGCAACGCTACTTGGGCCTGAGTTAGAGAAATGCAAACGGACCTTCTCGTCCTTACACTAATCGTTTACCATTCGAGAAGGTGCAGTTCGCCGCCGCCTATGTGATCACCGGTTTTGGGGCGCCATCTCATGGCTCAGATGACCAGGGAGTAACCTCGTGGATTGAGATGGCACAAAAGAGCCATCTGGGACGGTATCTTTCAGCGACGGATTACCTCATGGTGACAAACTCACAACCTGGCTAGAAGCGATGGACTGACCGAACCCTTTGATGGAACAGTTGGACCCCACAGCATCGTCGCTCTTGAGAGACAGAGCCCTATTTCAACTTGCCAAATCTTCAAGACCGTTTATGAGAACACAGTTTATTTTCGAAGAATATGAATTTCAATCATATACTATGCGCTGCACGCGTACGTTAATAAACCCTCAACTGCGCGTACCCAGCTCATGAGTTGCTTTCAGCCGCGTCTCTAATACCATACGGGAAAACTCTAAAAATACAACAGAGAGGGCGCAGCCTACCCCAGAATGCGTTCTGGTCGTGGACTCAGGCTTCAGCTATACACCCGTCATTCCCTTGATCAACGGATCCATAGTATGGGATGCCGTCAAACGGTGAGCTGAGGTTTCTCTGTTCATCTCGTATCTTAAACGTATACCGTATAAGAATAGACGTGGGAGGGAAAGCTCCTCACAAATCAGCTCAAGGAGTTGGTCTCATTCCGCCAGTGGAATATGATGGACGAGACACATGTCATGAATGAGGTCAAGGCGTAGGCATGTTGTTTGATGTCTCTACCCAGTTTTACTTAGGGATCTGGATATCTGTAGGTAAGTGCCCCACGGGAACTGCCCCCCTGCATCCCTGGATCGCTCACGAAGTACACAAGCGACAATCCGAAAGGCACAATCCTACCTTCGTGCAAGAATATATCTTACCGTGATTTCTCTTTGAATCGACGCGTGTCGTGTCCGCGCAACAGGACGAAAATCTTAGGCACGACTCTTGTCAAGTTTTTATACATGAACACGAAACTGATTCACCAGTACCGAAGATAATGTTTCGTCCAGACGACATAGGTGGGGTTGCGCCAACATCGCTCCTTCATATGCTTACGTGCGTCGTTTGTAGGCTTGACACAGGCCGGTATTGCAACAGACGCATGCGCTCCCATAGTATACTCCGTTACTGCTGAAGATCTCCACGTGAGCTTTGGTCCGATTACAATAGGCAAGTGTTTTGGTCAATATTGGCCTGATAGGAGGCTCGACGAAGTTTCCTAACTTTCGTGCTAGACTGTGAGGTCCAGGCCACGAAACCCCCGTCCATGCGTCTTGGCAGCTGAGCAGCGGCATAGCGCTAACCGCGAACTTCGCCCAAATCGTTGGCACCCTAGACAGTGAAGTCAAGATAATATGATCCACCGAGTACGCTTCCCTGAAAGGTACATCGCTTCCCTGTACTGATCATCACTTAGCGCCATCCTCGAGGCGTACCGGAGCGCAATTGCGTTTGCCGAGGTAAATCAGGATTCCTCCAGAGAGTAGTAACCGAGATGAATACAAGCGAAATGGGGTAGCAATGCTTGTCGCGAAGAAGTTCCCCGGCTGGAAACCTGCGGATGTAGGGGATACGGCTCTTACTAAAGGAAAGGGAAAGCCCCGCGTGAGGTCGAAGAAGAAACGACAAGAAACCACCTCCGAAACGCGGAAGAGGGACGAGGTAGGGGAGCATGGCCTAGCCGACGTGCGACTCGAGGTCGGCCGGGAGCATGATACCATAGGAACGGGACGTCAATGTCCATATTGACCGCGCAGGACATATGATCAGATATTCATGCTGTTTTCGTAATGGACGTGAGTCGCAGGGCCGTGAATCAAGCTAACTTTTTGTGTGGTCCAGCCGCCTTCTTCTGGCCAAAGTAGTATCGCTTTCGTCCCACGCCGGCAAACCATGCGGACTCTTAGGTCAAAACACGCAGACAGCTCTTTAGTATAACTTTTTAAGAGAGAGAATGCAGGATAGTATTCGCACCGTGAGACCAGAAGGAAGACCACAAAGGTAATGTTCCCATGGGTGGTACCATTCCAACTACTGAAGGCGTAGTATAGCGGAGGTGTGATGGGAGGCCAACCCACGTCGCGGCAAGCAATGCTAGGCAAAACGCATGCTGTAAGAAAAGGGGCCAAGTGTCATTCACTCAACGATATCTCACTGTGTAGCCTAGGCAGTGGAAGTCAGCATAACGCGCTACGAAACGAGAGGAGGTCACATACATCAGCCACAGCCATCGCGAAGAGGCTTGCGCCAATGATTCGCTCTTGCGTGGCTGGGTTCTCTGGGATTGCATCGCCGAACAGCAGCGGAACACGAGTGAAGAGAGCATTCCTAGTAACAGGTAGCCTGGACAACATTGGATACGATCGCGTCACGGTAGACTTCACAAGGATATAGCGCTGCAGCATACAGTTGACCAAGCTGAATGATACTCATATGAGTCCTGGGGTCTTTTAGGCCTGACGTGGGGGGGGGAGCAGTTTCCCATCCGGAATCAACTCATGGTGAAACCATGCCGCTCCTGGGAATGTCCAGACGAGTAGACAGGGAAGCGCGGTTAGGGACTAGCAGGACAATTCATCAGCTCCACATAAAGAAGTCCATTGTCCCTAACTTACACGGCTCTACATACAAGAAGAGGCCACGATAGAAACCAGGTTTAGCGCAGGGAAGTCAGTCATCGGCTGTTCAACACGAAACGTCCAGCTAACAGTTCCCGCACCCACAGCCGTAAATGTTGAATCATTTCGCCCAGATGATGCAATTTTATTGTCCGAAGGCAAATGTCAACGGTGGTTGAAGCGGAGCTTCAATCCGTCTTCAATGCACATAATATCCCTCCCTTGACGTGTTTTCATAGCAACTTGGCGCAGGGGTAGCGCGCACACGGGGCTCATAACCCCGAGGTCGCTGGATCGAAACCAGCAGTTGCTAGTATTTTCTTGTTTTCGTCTTTTTTGTCCTGTGGGTTTAACTTTTAAGGCGTACACCACACTTGTAACTATTAACAATTTCCCGGCATAAAATGTGAAGCAATGTGTCCAGGAGTACCGACTGCGTTTCCGCCACACAGAGAATCCTCAACTCGGGATGATTGCAGCGCTATTTAGTTTGCACACCGACTGTCACCCGCAGCAATGCGTGATTCAAACATGGAAGGCAGGAACCAAAAAAAAAAAAAGGTGTTTCCTGCCACTACTCTCGCTCCAAAACAGCCCACCCGACTGCAACAGCCCAGGGTCATCCATCTTCGAACCTTCCTACCAACAACGATACTCGACTAGCCTCTCAAAGCAATGCTCTAATGTTGTATCAGAATCATCTACAGTCCCCGCGATGACATATACGCCCCCGAACATGTAGATACGAGAGATGAGAATGTTCCCTCATGTCTAGTCATCTCTTGGTGGAACCGGCTGCAACGCAAATATGTGCTGCTTTTGGAACTACCAACGCGAGTTATGTCCTACCTGTGTCTGATGATGGAGGTTCGTCCAGCGAAATCATTCGTGTAATAGGCGGCCCTTCCATAGGTATGTAGGTTGAAGCGAATCTTGATTGGGTACGCTGAAGTGACTGGCTGTAGGCCGATATAGACGTTCTCGCCTTATCCGTTTAATACCGGCGTCATCATCCACATGCCCTTCCTCTCCGCTTGCTCGTCAATCCGCGACCTGCTTGCGTATCGATATCTAACCGATTCTAAACTGCTCTGAGCAGGGAAGCGGAGCGCGACGAATGGAGGGATCTAGTTGAAGGGCGCACGTGCGATATGGGAGGGTATCCCTGGAGAAGATCGGAAGGAAATGCAAACGAGGTTGCGTTCATGAGCTTGTGCATGTGAGAAGCCAGTCATACTAAAACTCTACATCCAGGATTTCTCGTTCATTTCGAGAGTGAGGTTTTGAAGCAGAGCGCTATAAGAATTGCTGCTGATCATAAACAGAGCAGGTAAGGCTCCTTGGGTTGATTTGTCAACGTTGATATACCAAATCCACTTTCAGTATAGGAAACTATTTCCTTTACGTGCAGCCCCAGGAGTTTTCTTGCCGCTTCTCCTGCCCTTCTAGCCATATTCCTGTTGTGCTCAGAAGGATCACTAACAGCCAGGTGCGGCAGTGTCCTAAGTCCAGCAGAAAGGCTGAAGCGTTGCTGATGATTTTCCAGGCGACCATTTCTTCATGGGATCGTGTGACAAACCTTAGAGCCGATCACCATCGCCCACAGCGGGTGTTAGCTCCTCCTTACGATCTGACGTTCAACCGGCATCTGACCCCTGGTTGCAGACAGACGGTACAACTCTAGTTGGCCAGTGTGAAATATCTCATCCCGTTTCCGCGCCTCGTTTCGGAGGGCCGACCATAGCCATCACGGACGACGAACAAGTCGGACCGAATCACCAGTCTCAACTTCCACGCGGATGATGGTGACGACGACCCACTTTCACCTATAGACGAGATGCATGGACGGTGGTAAGAAGAGCAACGTCTTCTTTGAAGCTTCCGCAAAGAACGACGGTGGGGTGTACGAAAGGCTGCGGGCTAGGATCTCTTCGTGGGTCATATCAAACTAAACAGGGAAGCGGAGCTTATTGCGTTTTCAGGTCTCTATTACATTAATACATATGGTACCGAAATCCATCCTTCACCGAATACCCTGAATTTATTCAACATCTCCGGGAAAAAGCAAGTTTCTAGTGTATTCATGTGGCTCTCTGTGGACCAGGTGTGTAAATATTTTTAGCGGCATGAATCACCCGGCATTGACGGAACACATTCTGAATCAGCATTATTCCATGCCTTGCTCTTCGAGGTGTCGCAGCCGGTATTGCTCGACTCAGCGTTCTCTCAGCAGCAAAGATTCTACTCTGTATGACATTCTCCCCGTGCTGGATACTAGCGTTGAAGCTCACGCGCAGAAGTAAACAGCCAGAACGATAGGGAGGAACACGGCACGAGTGGTAACTCCCCCGCAGAAATCGAATACGTGACAATAAGCGCTCCTGACTACCATACAGCATCAAGGTCTCCAAATTGGACCAGATTCTATCATAGTACCATCGTCCTCGTACGCTCAAACCGCCACCATAACGAGTCGCCATTTCCCGGCCTTACCTTTGAGCACTTCGTTCGGAATAGGGGCGATCGGGCGCAACAACGACGTGTATCCTATCTCGGCATATCATAACTCATCTCGTAGACCCACCCCCCCTATCTGAAAAGGATTGCTTAGCTAGATGTGTGGAATCGGTGTCCCTTCGCGCGTAAGCTAGTTACGAATGACACATCATCGCAACGGTTCCCTCCCCCACCCGTGTACTGTTCTCCAGGCTGTCGGAGTCAAATGTGTTGAAGTCGAAGCGCACAGGGCAGAAGGATTGAGGCGGCATATTAGATTTTACAATTTGAACGCAAGAGCGTTTCGCAAAGCCGTTCTAGACATTACTTGCTAGTTGTGAAATCCGCCGCCCAACTGGAGACTCCGGGGGACTGCGTAACTTCGCGGAAAACACGAACATTCAATAATACAATTTCTCAGTGACTCGCCAGGGCCAGTCACAAGATTCTGTATTCCACAAACCTGAACGCTGACACGAGCTTGCGAGAAGGTAGAGGAAGACGAGCCTAGACTTTGACCTCGGGCTTCCAGTGCTCGGACGGATGTGATGGGTAGGATGTGCGCGTCTACGGCGTGCGGCTCACGTGAGCGAGGGTAGACGCCTCTCATGTCCTCCTGCCCACCTGATATAAACCACCGCTTTGGCCCACTTGTTGTCACTGCCGCAGGGTTTGCTTCGCTTTCCCCGATTTTGCTCCTTGTCTACACGGAACATTGAAGTACTACACGAAAAACCGACGACGATTCTCAGCGCCACCCACCTGGTCACCAAGCGAGAGCATTTACGGCAACCAATTGACTTACCACGAACTCTTGCGCAGCGCGCGCCACCCCGAACTGGAACACGCCTTGACGCAGTACAAAGGAATAAGGAACCTTGATGGTCAAAGAGGGAGGTTTAAGTAGAGAAACGCACCAGCTTTCATTCCGCGTCTTAACTTTTCCCCTACCTCATCCTCACCGACCATGCCCCTGAAATCTGAGCATCTTCGTAAACCTACCCATGTCAAACTTGACATGGGTATGTTTGCGCCCGAGCTGCTGAAAGAGGAAGTTTCTCTTGAGTGCGCTCTGAGTGTACTCGAGGGACAGCTTCTTCCTGCGCCCAGCGGCTGCTGAGAGTATTGTGCACCACAGCTCATCGACAGGCCCCATCTGTTTGAGTACTTGTTTGCTGGTACGTGTATACCACTTTTCTAGCGCTGCGAATTTTCCTTGACGGCTCGAATTACAGTGCTTACGCCTGACCAGGCCCAGGTGTTAGAGGATTTAGTCCTCAGCACCTTCCCGACCGAAGCAAAAGTCTTTCAACGAATCTTTAGCCTCGAAGATGCTCAACAGCCTCTCGCTATATTTTTGGTCGCTCGACTATCCTTATAGTAGTTTTGTCCGACTGTCACAAGGCAGTCGATCTCGCAAAGCCGGCCCTCGTAGCCCCTCGCTAATATCGATATATTCTTTGGGGATCAGCAAATGTCCGAACAGCTTGCAAGCCCTCGAGAGGAGGAGGACGGATTCATCAAGAAACGCACAGTCCCAGAAACATCGTAAGAAAACTTGTCGCACGCCAACGGTCGGCCGTATCGATCGACGCGAAACCTTTTCGACCAGCTTGGGACAAGCGTTCCTCTAACCTTGAGCGATGCTCTTCAGCTAGCAGGAGATCTTCTTTTGGACCAGAAGCAAAGTATTCTCCCAGGTGCGTTCAAATCATTGCTACTATCTTTTGGCGCAAGTTGTGACCCGCAGGCATGTTTATAGAATTACCTAGACATACTTCGCAAACCTGAGCTCTTTTTCCGCTCTTCAGAGATTCATACCTTCCAACAGCTACAGAAAAAAAGGAGCTTGAAATTAATGGTGATGAAGAGCAACTAGCCACGTTGGCGGCTCCCGTCTGAGTTGCAGTCGGAGATCCCGGCGGCGTATCCGCTGATCCAGCCAATGAAGGCTGCCTTCCACTTCGACTCCGTTGATGGATTCGGCGAGTGGAGGATTCTCGTCTCATCCCGCGCTGACCGCAATCTCCGCGAAGCTAAAGAACAGCGACCAAAAGCTCTTCCGGATTATCCTGAAGAAGATCGAGTAAGCATGGCACTGTTTCTCGGAGTCGTTCAGCTCAGCTTATCGTGGCCCAGGGAATTGTCAAACGGCCATTTCTCCAACGATAACCAGAAGAAGCTGACGGGAAAAGATGTCGGAGTGCCAGTATTTGAAGCGAAGATGACCCGCGATACAAGGCTTGTGGTGAGCCGCGCTTACTTCTGTCCCTTTCCCACCGGCGATTGATCAGTCTGTCCCGACAGTATCAAGTTGACTGCGTGCGAGAATTCGAGACAGAGGTATGATTTGCCTATTTCTCAACGTAATGCCTACCGACTGAGTGTTCGAAGATCGATCGCCAGGGTACCAAGCGTCTCCACCTCAATAGAGCCGATCGAAAGCTGACGTCGTCCTAGTGATTCGTATATTTGGCATTTATACTCACTTGCACAGCTGGAACGTGGATTTTGGGATGCCGTTGGGCAGCATTTGGCTGGGAAGGGCAAAGAGTATCGTAAAAGGCAAGTAAAGGGCATTCAATCAGAGTATGGTGTCTTAACAAGTTCCAAAGATGTGTATATCGCAGGCCTCCCAAAGTGGCCCGGTGACAATGTCTTCCTCCCGGAATCATTTCCTCCTACTGCCGAGCCGGACGTTCCTAAAGGTCCGATTGAACTGCCAAATTTACGTGACGAAGACCGCGAAGAGGTATGTTCAACAACATTCGCTCATCGAGTTCAACTGCTTATGAGTTTACAGCTCCATTCGCTGCTAGTGTAAAGCCATTTTCATTCAATCGAGCAGTTTCATACTGATTTCATTTCAGTTTGCAAAAATTTGTCGACTTTTCTCAGGTACGCATGGTGACCGAGGATCGTGAGCGCGTGACTGATTCAATCTCCGTGACAGGCGTTACTGAACAGTATGTATGTGCTTTATGTTAGCTTTGCAGCGACTTACGACAATTCTAGGCATCTGGGCGGACCAAGATGTTCAGCAGCATGTGTTCCACATGTCGTAAGAGCGGTGCATCTATCCTATGTGTATGCAATATTGACATCAAGACAAGACCAGCGGAACAGGCCGTTGTCAAACATAGTGGATCATGCTACGTGTTGGGACGTTAGTGGTACAGGGTATGACATCCTCATTCCCATTCAACTTCCCTCTCATCATCAAACAGGAAGACGACCACAATGCTCTTCAAGATGCTTGGCATGGAGCGGGCCTGGGAAAGAGCGTGCGCGAGGGCACAGACAGCAGCATATCTCGTCCACGACAAGTGTTTGTGACGCAGTCTCGTGTACTTGCAGAGAAGGTCGAAGAATACTACAAGAAATTGGCAGAATCTCATGTTGCAGGCGACTCGCTCAACGGAAGAGTCTGCCCAACTGGTGCAAACAAGGAGGAGCCCGAGGACCGAGCACTCGTGGACCTGGACGAAGAAGACCAGTGGCAAGGCTCGCTGCCCCAAAAGTATAGCGAACTAAGGGATGAACATTTCCCTTTGTTTGTCACGTTCGATCGTGTATGTCTTTTCCGTCAAGGAGAATCTCCTATACTCACGACCCACTACCCAGCTCTGCCAACTGCTCGAAGGAGATTTCCGCGGGATTGACAAGTCAGATATTGCCTTCATGGATGGCACCGATGGCCCGAATGGCTCTGATCCTAACTTGACAGCCAGCGATTACATGTTGCAGCGCAGAAAAATCATTTGTATCTTATGGAACCTTCCTCCAGTCATACTGGCCTCTCATCTGCCGCAATCCTTGACCAAAAACTTAGGTACAGTGCCTCCATATTCTCAGTCATGTGTCCTAGTTTAAACGATTGCCCCCCTCAGATCCCACTCTTGTATGTATTCGCAGAGATCATGGGTGAGTACATGAGCCCCCCGCTTCGAGCAAAATCTAACAGACCATGGATACAGGTGTGATCAAAGGATCGGAAGACGTACTGAAGTCCACGGATGGTTTTCTTGACGAAAAAACCTACGTCAATCTCAGTCATCGACAACAGGGCACTTTTGCGAATCGCAGAGATGCTCTATACTCAGTCTTTTTTGTCATACCTTCCGACTGAAACGGGAGCGCAAAAACTGGGACGCGGCGGACAGGTACAAAAGTCTCGAGTACAATGTTCTCGTCACCACTCACGCTACTTGTATCCCAGAACCCGTGCTATCCTTCGCGGTCTTGACAGCGTCGGAGTTCCCGGAAAGAAGCTAGACTTTATGTGAGCTCGTTGCTCGCGCGCAGCATTATCTCAATTGAAACTTGAACATGACTACTATCGACTTTTAGCTATATAGACGAAGCTCAAGACAATCTACTGATTGATGCTTTCGGTAAGTTGAAGTTAATTGATACCACGCTATCTGCAGTAGGTAACGACGTCTCTACAGTGATCCGGACTCTCTGCAAGAACCCAGATGGCTTATTCTGGGCAGGGGATACTGCACAGACAATCTCAGTTGGAAGTTCTTTCAGATTCGATGATTGAAAGCTTTCTTGTATCGCCTGGAGGTAAGAGATTCACGCACATACTGATATGGCTCTGGCTAAGGCGTGGGTCAATCCAGACGGCATCCGCAACGCTTGGATCAACGTCGAGGTCACCTGCGGCGTTCCAGCTCACAATCAACTATCGGTCGCACGGTGGAATCGTTGGCTGCGCCCACTCGGTCGTCGCGCTCATCACGAAGTTTTGGCCTCATGCCATTGACTCGCTTGCAGAAGAGAAGGGGAATTGTCGGCGGCCTCAAGCCGATTTTTTTCAGTGGTTGGGATCAGCAACACTGTTCAATACGAACAATTTCTCTTCGGAGCATCGTGAGTTATTCATCTGTCTACGCCGTGAGCTAGGGTTCTTATCGTCGAACAGAGGGAGTCATATCGAATTTGGTGCAGAACAATGTGTGCTCATTCCGCGTATATCGCAAGCTACTGTGCGCTAAATCTGGTCAATCAGGTATCCTTGTGCGAGATGACGAAGCTCGATCCAAGCTTCAGGCTCAGATGGGTGACATTGGACTTATTCTGTGAGTGACATTAGACACTGGCCTCCGTTTGCTTTCCCACTAATGAAGTTGCGCCAGCACTTTGTACGAAAGTAAAGGGCCTAGAGTTTCAACGATGTAAGTCTACTTGATTCCATTGAGCGACCTACTTGCGGTATTCACTGGAACGGCCTGGTGCAGGTTCTCTTGTACAACTTCTTTCGAAGACTCGACGGTCGATGCGTCGCAATGGAGAGTCATTCTCAATGCCCTATCCGGAACGAAACATATCAAGTGTCCTACCTTCGACGAGACTCAGACAGACACAGCGGTGTGTGTCGTGAGGTATATGTACCAGACAAATTCTGCGCGTCCCAGATTCTAATGGTTTACTAGCTCAAGTTCTTGTATGTCGCGATTACGCGAGCCCGCAAAAAACCTATGGATAGCAGACTGCTCAGACAAGGGCGAGCCCTTGAGAGTGCGTATTCTCTGGATAACAGTGTGATATGGGCCACATTTAATGGCGCGACAGACCTTCTGGACAGCTCAAAATCTCGTGAGAAATTGCAGCGCCGCCGACGAAGTCCCTCGCCTTGCCATGTCTTCAACCGCAGAGGAATGGGCCGCCACAGCTCGCACGTTGTTCAACAATCGACGGTATCTCCAGGCCAAACGGTGCTATGAACGAGCAGATATGTCTCGTGAAATGGCTGTCGCCTATGCATATTACCTTCGCGAAGAAGCTCGTGGCACAACACGGTCTAGGAAAACAACAGATAACGCCCGCACAATGGCATTCGTTGTTGCTGCCGAGGCCTTCTTACATTCCGCTTCTGAGACTACAAAACTCAAAGAGAAAATTGCTTACTTCAGAATCGCGGCCGAGTGCTTCATCGAAGCCCGATGACGACAGGAGAGCCGCTGATGCGTACCTCTGCGCGCAAGAATTCACACGCTCGGCGCAGTTGTACGAAAAGCGGGTTCCTTCGACGAGGCAGTCCACGTCGTCCAAACGTATCGTCAGAACATTGCAGATATAGACGCCGAAATCATTCTGGACGTGGCCAAACTTCACTACGTCAAGGAGAATCAACTCGAGTGCGTATGCATACCGATCAGAAACAATGATAATAACTCACCATATTCATATGTCACATCGTAGTCGAGCGACAAGCCTGTTCGAGACCTTTGATGACGCGTTGGAGTTCATGGAGGACTATGGGTTTGGGGTTGCCCGTACTTCCCTCTTAGAAGGCTCTGGTCGGTTGTCGGAAGCGGCCGAGCTTCATCTACTCGAAGGTCGCCTACTCAAGGCTGTTCAGCTGCTCATGCAAGACAAGGAGAACGAGACCTCGTATCAACGCGCTCTGGATTGCGTGTTTAGATGGCCTCTGGCAACATCTTTCATTTTCAACGACCCCCGAAAGCAGGTTATGAGACGTCGGTCTTGGGATCGCTGTTGCAACTTGCGACAGACGTCATGACAAACCCGCGGGGTACTCTTACGAGCCATGTCAAAGACCAGGTACATTGTTTACCATTCTGGAATCAAATCTCATCTCATACTGGAGTTCCAGCTTGTCATGTTCCAGGCCATCGCCACCGGCAAAACTGTTGCGCTCCAAGAGCTAGGCGAGCGCTTCTTATCAGTGCACGGGGACACAGCGGCGGGACTTCTTTGTCTTGACCGGGTTTTCTGGGGTAAACCGGTTCAGGTTCACAAAGGGAGTGCCGCAGAAGTCATACCGCTGCTGTGCGGGGTCCTATGCTACGTCAGGGAACTCCAACGGGCCGCAGGAGAGCAGCAGTCTGCATCGAACCCTGCACTTCAGCGTTTGTTCGGGTTCCAAGCAATTGACGGGATGGAGAACATGTTTTCTCTGCCTGTCGGAACGTTTCTCTATTATGCGCGATGTCGTCAGCAAGGCACCACCGTACCGCAGGAAGATGAGCAGACACAACCTCTCGTGCTCAGCGAAGGAGACGTCACTGCTTTATTACAGGCTGTTCTTCGGGGACAGACTTAAGCGCGGCGTAATGGACGAAAATTCGCTCTGTGCAAATGCTCGCTCCATTTTCCCTTGTCCGACGATGGCCGTATTCGGAGACTGCCATTCCAGAGATTGTAAAAAAGGCTCATTGGACCGGGAGTGCGCCGGATCATCTCTCGGAGTACAACAATCGTGTTCGTGTCGTCTTCATCCAGATACTCATCTACCAGACGATTGGCTTCCTTGAGCATAGAAAAACCTTTTGCTACTCAACAAAGGAAAGTCGATGTTCTTGTCCTTGTATAAGACCTACTGACGTACCAGCAGGTTTTGGCTATCTACCCTCTATCACACACTGTATCCCTGTGCACTACATACTCGGCGCCGCCCCCCTCTTGGACTTAACGTCAATTCCCGAAACAGAGAAGAGGCGGTCCAGGTAATCAAGGACTGGGTCAGGGATTCAATCTACAAACATCTCCCCGTGGCCCTGGGGGGAGAAACGGCAGCATTTCCTGACCAATATGACTGAGCTTCTTGTCCTGGCATATGCCTTCGATAGGTCAAACGCCCAGCACTACATTCCACGGAGCAGAATGTTTTGCTGGGGTCCCGGCAGTGGGCCATTAGATCTTATGCGAGGAAAGCCGGTGAAGGATAACTACATCATCCTCGACCTCTTCGGGGCAGGTCGTTGACGGTGGCTCTGACACGGCGCTATCGGCAGGAGTCCTTTTCCTCAGTACGTACTTTCGAATTGAAACACTGTGTATACTGTTACCAATCTCCAAACTCAACAGCGCCGTAATTGAGAATCGGCTCGATATGGACGTCAACGTCATGTGCCAACTATTCGAGCGGACATGTGCACTCTTCATTTTCTCGCATAGGCTTCAACGGTTCGGGAATCCTGCACGACATGACCCTCACACGTCGATGGGGTTTCGTCGCTTTTCGGGAGCCAGCTCCCGAGAACATTGGATATAAGTCTTCTAACTTACTTCTTGCGTCCTTTGGGCAGCTTCCCTGGCAGAGGTGTATAATGAGTCGGGCAAAGCTGGAGGTAAGCTCTATATACCTTCGAACTTCGAACATTCACGTCTCACGAGCGTTGCTGATACTTCTAATCCAGCATATCTCTTCTACAATCGGCAAGGGAAAAATTGACAACCAAGTCCGCAATATTTTTCGTGGCAAGAATGTAAGTCTTTGCGTGTATTCACTATTTTCTGTCCAGGAGCGACTGATCTTGTTGTCGAAAACAGCTGTCGCAGTCTTTGTCTGCGTGCGTAGTTCCCATTTATCACGGTCCGCTATTTCAATTGACGTTCGGGTCAATCTGTAGTTGGTTATAACATCAAACGATGACAAAATCAGACGCGAAGTACAGCGTACGATCATGTCGATCAAGCAAACCGGACAGGATGTATTCATGGATCTTCTTTCGGTGAGTATGCCATCTGTCTCTGCAACGAATTACTTTGCCTGAGACTCGATGTTCTTTGCCTCAGGTATATGAGGGCACAGAAATGGGAGGATCTAGTGAGAGCTCTGCGTACATCGGCCCTAGAAGAGGGCTCCCAGCTCGACGAGCTCGTCCAACTGAAAGACGCTAACAAGGTCAAACAACCACCCCCCGCCCTCTCAGAGGGAACGCAATTCGTCCAATATCGTCATCCGAGCGATATTGTACCGGTGATGAACGGCGAAGAAACTTGGTAGCGCATCGCCCCCTCAAGTCTAATCTTCGTGCCGAGCAGCTCCGTTCATTCCAGCTCGCCTGCAAGCTCCCGACGTTAGCCTGGACGAAGGTGGCGCAGCCGATTCCGACGATGAAAACGACCAAGTTGAACCCCAGCAAGAAGAAGACGCAGGTATTGATCACACAATTGACCCGGAGGGCTGCTGCGCGCACTGTAGACGCTGCGCACGCCGAGCAGGTGTTCGCACCCTCCAACTGAAGAAAGAGATCAATGCTGCGCCCCAGACTCATTTCTACCCTGTATCGTCGACAGCGGGCATCGGCGACAAGGGAAGCCCAAGAAGGTTTGCCGGAAGCCCGAAATCGCTGCTTCCTTACTTGTCAAGAAAATCGCAATGATAGGTTCCCTCATCCTATCGCCTCTTCTACTTTGAGGGTCCTCTACCCCCACGCACTAGTAGTCGTTGAGAGGCTCAGCGCTTACTCGCTCCGGAGTCAAGAAGAAGGCCCATATGCGCATGCACATTGCGCGTGACGCCGAACTCTAGAGAAGGTCAAAGGCGAAGTGGATGCTGCGATGTGCGTGCTTCTCAAGTTAGTCATCTCATCATTGCTAATATAGCACGCAGCAAACAAGCAAGGGCGACCACGGGGCTGAAGAAAGTAAAGTCTCGACCCCTTCCTCAGAACTACAGACCACCGAGGGAGCATCGAAGAACTGAAGAAACATAGTCACCGCGCTCCAGGAAGTTTCCGCCAGCGTACCTTCTAGCGTTCTCCCAAGAGTGGGGGTGGGACCTTCAGACGGCTTTCAAGGGCATCGTGCAGGAGAAGGCGCCTCAGAAGAAGCAGCCCAAACCTGAGCTTGTCGTAGAGGATGATCTCGATTACTGCTAAATACCGTATCGATCTAGTTTTCATGCTGTATCATAGGAATGCTTGTGCTTGTAACCTCCAAATCTTAGCATATTCTCCCTCGCGTTTGAGGAGCTGTTCGTGTGTACCCAGACTCTATGATCTGCGAGTCGTTCATATATCTAGAAGGGCGCATTAGCCTCCATATACTTTGCTTCCCCTCTGGCGACTTACAGAATGAGATCGGCATGTCTGGTCAGATTCCCGAAGCGATGCGAGGAAAAAACATCATGGTTTTATTTCCGCGTAGCTCTCTCAAGCGGTGTGATGAACAGATCTGTATAATGTACGGTCAGTTTGTTGTCAGAAACCCCCATGTCTCATTCCACGAACCATGCTCGGCCCGAAGGATCTAGCGACGCACTGGGCTCGTCGAACAATAACAGCCCGACCTGTGAATCTTCAGATACTACAGAGCGCATAAACGTCCGCGACCTGAATTATACAAAATCAGTATACTTCTTATACATAATTGAGCAGTTGACTGACAAAGCAAGTCGCTGCATCTGTCCCCCACTGAGCCCGTGGAGGCTGTAGAGGACATTTGACCCGCCCTTCGGACCTGATTGTAGTCGACCGGTCGACCGAACAGAGACTTCGTGCCTTCCGGTATACCGCTATAGTAGTCAGTGACGGGTCGCTCAAGATAGGTGTCGAAGCCTTCAGGTAGACGGTTGATGAAGGTCTCGGAGCCCCCGAGACGCGCCGCTAGACGTATGCGTTCGCCATCATCCGCGTGTGCGGGATCGCCCAAAGCTATATTGTCACGAATCTAGTAAAGAGTTTGTGAAAGATACTCAGGCAGACAAATCAAAGAAAATTACCGAAAGTGGGAAATGAGTGTAGTCTTGGAACAGCACCGAGACGGCTTGCCGCAGGTCTGCTAGCTTGAGTGTTCGGATGTCTTTGCCATCTATGAGGATTTGACCCTCTGTAGGGTCGTACAGTCTGACCATGAGTTTGAGTATAGTACTCTTGCCGGATCCGTTGGCTCCGACTATGACCTATTTCGATGTTGAGAGTGCTAAAAGAGGTAGAAGAGACAAAGTCCGTACACAAAGTTGACCTTGTTGTAGTTTGAAAGAGACATTGCGTAAAGCAAACGTCCCTGTCCCCGGGTATGCATAAGATACACCACTATAATCGCAAACATGTGTGAGCGAGTGCAATATCATGCGACATTGGCAATGTCGTGACATACCGGAATTCGACCGATATTCCAGACTTGATCTTCTCAGCGTCTTCCGGAAAACGGTTGCTTTCCATCTGCAATCCTATTCGGGATGTTTACAATCTCATACAGCTTGCGTACAGTAGCGAGCTGATCTGCGATAGATCCCGTTTGTTCAAAAAACCTAACCAGCGTCCAGGTAAGATTGCTAGTGTTCTCTTGAATCAGGCTTAAAGAGGCCAGGGAGACGGTATTGACGCGGGATGTTGAATAGCCCGTAGAGCAAATGCTATCTGCGGTATTTAGTATGTAAGTGAGTTCACGAGGACGAGCGGCAACTGTTTACTTCTGGAGGCAGTTTCGCTTAGCGAGTCTCTGAGGAACATGCTATATCCCAGACGTTCTTGATTTCGGTATTCTCGGTGTTACGTTTCGTAAAACTCATCGGCATAATCTCCGACGCGGAGAAGTGTTTTTCTTGAACGCTAAAAGGAACGTTTCAATTGCAAACGAAGATGTGACGCAGTTGCCTTCGTACCTTCAGTAAGGTAAGCAGCCATGTTTCCGGCGACGAAATTCCTTTCTCTGTGTTCCATGTCATTTACAGCATGTTTGAGGCCTTGAAGCTTCACGTAGTCCCCTCGTTCTTCGTAGTCGCAGCCCAGACTATGAAGAGTCGGTCAGAGCCAGTACAAAGTTTGGAGGGTGGAGTGACATGTGTACCTGCGCCGCCATGGAGATTAACCTTCTGCCATTTCATCCATTGCATAAGCTCTGGAACGAAACTCACAATGGCAAGCAGTGGTGTACCATCAGGTTGGGTCCTTTAGTACTCGTGCTAGCACCGCCATCTGCGAGCTGACTTTGATAGCAGTAGTCAGGAGGCCAGACACATCGTAACGTGCCCCAGGCCACGCTCTGTCCATTGATATGGGATGCAGTGTCGAGCTGCCGCTGCACTGCAGGGTCTTCGAACGTGGGGTACGTCGAGACGGGCTCTTGCTGCGAAGAGATGCACGGAATAGTGCTGTTTTTGAGGCCGCGCCTTGAGCGGAAAGGTGATACGGCTCTTGGCGTAATGGAGTAAACGTAACAAAATTTTGCACATCCACATCCCAAAAGTCACTCGGATGAGTAATGGGTTTGTCGACTGTGCGCGAGTCTACAGCCACCTGGACCTTGACACGGGACTTTCAGCGAGAAGCAGAATAGTGAGGCCAGTAAACACATACTATAGATAGTAGCTGGCCTTTATACCTGGTAGACCACGGTAAGATATGAGTTATGTGTTGTGTGAATTTAAACATACCAAAGGGACTGAGGCAGCCTGGGACAAGCGCCGCCACAATTTCAAGGATCAAATACGACGTCAGAAGCAGCAAACAGCTTCGTATGCTTCCAATATCCCTGACCATCCGCCACACGTAAGGCAAGGACTGTCTGAGGGTCAGAAACCTTTCCAAACTTGGCAAGCCGGGAAAGCGGTCCAGCTCAGGCTCCCGCTCCTCGTAGAGGTCCCATACTCCGAGACGGGTGTGTTTAACGCGTGTCTTGTCCTCGGGTGTTGAAGACACCTTTGTCGGGATGTTATTACGGCGGTTTTGAGCGCATTTTCCTCCCTCCCACCCATGGCTATTTCGTTAGTATTCGTGGGGACTTAAGAATGGTTATGAGAGGGGTTGTCAGGGACGCCGCACAGCAGAGTCAAGCTAGTAGTGACGCTCAAAGGACGTGGATTGGTGCTGCGTTCAAGCTTTCAAGTCGCCACAAGTTGAACTACATTGGGCGCTTACGCGCAAAACATAGAGTCTGATCGCATTCCACATATGGAAGGTAAATCCATGTGGTCAGAGTTTCGCTGTACCTCCCTTTACCCCGACAGTGCCTATTCTTCCCTCGCATATATGGTGGGCAGTCGATGCTATTCTTTCCCAGTTCTAACTCCCGAGAAAGAGGATCTCACAACGGCTTGTATGTGAGCTGAAGGATCTACAGTCATGGTCAGTGACCGAAAGCCAGTCACTCCGTAACGCCTGGCTTTGAACGACGAGGTTTTCACCGACGCTCAGATCTTCGCGAACGACAAGAAGTATGCCTTGGTATGTACGTAGCGTCTGCAAAAGCACCCGATATTTGACGATCTCGTAGCGAATCTTGTATTAAGGGCCACCGTTCTTCCTCTTGTGGTCACACTGATCGGCCTCTATTCGAAGTGAAGAAGAAAGGCCGACCAGTTTCCCAGTGTGAGAAATGTAGGGAGCTGAGAAAGACAAAACGTTTCCACTCCAAGTGCAAATGCGGATGCTCTTCTGAAACGTCTGAGAAAAGAGAAAAGTCTCTGTCTGATAAATGTGCGTCCAGGAACCCCCCCCCCCGCTGTCGCGAGCTGATTTACACAATTCCCGCCGCCCGTAGCCAAACGGTTCATTCCTATATTACCCACCTTACCAAATGGAATCCAAGGTCCTACTAGCCAGACGAAGTTGACAAACTCGGGATTGAGCGTCACGGATCGAGAAACCCCAGGTGGGCTCTCATGTCCTCACGCCGGCTTCGCATCGGTCAATGTGTCGGGTTAGACCTCAGCTCATCGGGACCTTCGGTCGACAATGCTTCATGGAAGCACAACGTCACATCTCGTCTAGCGCCATCCATACCGGTGGCCTGGAGGCTTTGGCCAGGGCCGCTGCTTTATGTTGCTCCTCCGGCAGCAGCGGAGACATCGTGCGGACCCCTGCTCCCAGGACTGGGTCATCATCCGAAGAGAGACCGAGGTTGAGACGCGTTACATCTCTTCCACCAATTCTTTCGAAACCAAGGCCTGACTATGGGCGACCCATTTCCCCAATAATCCCACCACTTAGCTCCGTCGCTTCTCTCGCGGGTACGGGATGCACTTGTGGCTTTGATTGTACCTGCCCAGGATGCGTGGAGCACAGAGAGGTCCCCAAGACACCTTGGAAGACGGTTCATGACTACCCGGATGAATGCGGCAGCTGCATAGACAACGAGAACAGTATAGAGTCATCAATCCCTTCCGACCGTGGTTCTGCAACTGCGAGCGCACCACCACCAAATATCACGAACTTCGTCGACACCTTCCTCGCCCGCGCAGTTACCAAGATCCCACCACCGCCAGCGCTACGGGTCTCTGCCTCGGCAGCCTCCTTTGATCCAATGAATGTCCACTGTTTACCCACGTAGCCTTTTCTCGGACGAGGGTACACGGCTTTGACGAACAAGGACCGGCGTTTGGACTCGTCAAACTACCAAAGCTGGAGTGTTGTGCTGGCAACTGTGGATGTCCGGGAAATAGCTGCGGGTGTGGGAACACGCATGTAATGGTTTGCTGCTCGGTACATTCTGGGGCGGTCGATTCGGTCGATCGAAGTTGACATCCATCAGGAGCGGTAGATAATTGAGGTGATAATTTTGTGGAAGAAAGGTTTTTGAATAGCGTTTCTGTATTCATATCTATTCGTGATTGGGCTTGGTACTCATCGGTCCCTTACAGACAGGAAATACTTCACTTGGTTACTGCACTTACTGGCGACGCGCTTGTCGTCAGCCTACGATCTGTTCAATATAATATTATTAGTCTCTTCGATCTTCGCAAGTCTCACGCAATCCAGCAAGACCTTGAATTCTACAGCATTCCGAGCCTAGAACTCAATTCTCTAACGATCGCGAGCGGTAACGCCACATTTTGCTCACCCCCCGCGCTTCGACTCGAAGTGACGCCCCGACCTCTTCTTTGGGACAACGGCCGCGATGACGCCAATTTCATTATGGCTTTATCTCTTTTGAGTCACCTGACTGACCCAAAGCTCTTGCTAGCATCCGAGAGGTCTGGGCACAGAGCATGCTCAAATGGTTCCCATCACCCGCCCCCCTATCACACGGCGCCGCCCCCTTTCCCAGGCGTGTTGAACTCGCAGACGTCATGGACGGCAGAGTCTAAATCTACCCTCACCTTGTTTCATCGCGCAGCGGATCTGCGACGGCACTGATATCCGCGCCTGTCCCCAGTAATCAGCCCGCGTTTTAGGCTGCTTGTAGGACTCACCGCCTGTCAGCAGCGCTGCGGGTCGTTATGATATGACCTCGGTGTCGTTGCTTGGGGAAACAAGGCCTTGTCTTTCCGGAAACCTGAATAATCTGACTTTTTTGTTCCATGCCGTCATCCTCAGCCGTATATATGTTGGCACGAGGTGATGTAGGGTTGTCTTTTCCGAGCGCTAGGTTTTCTACGCTATGGGGACGGTCTTTCCGAAGAGACACTCGCGCAGCTTCAACGCATGCTCTAAGCCCATTGATGGACTCCTTGCCACGACTGGTATCTAGCAGGTACCGCCACTTTGAACTCCCATATCTGCTAGCGTTCGCTGACCAGCACTTCTCAACCCTTCGCCACATGCTAGTCATGGCAGCCGTCGGACTGGTGTGTGCCCTGTACGACCACATCCTCACCCCCTTCCATGAAGAATGGCAGTACATGTGGCTGCGGGGACGCTGGGACGCGACCCGTGTTATATTCTTCATGATCAGATACTGTAACGAGGGAAACACGGTTTGCTTTGCACTGCCTACGGTACGCCATTCGCAATGCTGTTCATGGTTCACAGAACTTAACCAACGATGTGCGCAGTATTCGCCGGATTGAGCGGGGACCTTAAAGATGATGTGAGTCCGCCTGTCACGATGACAGTGTCCCGCTGTACCGTCTGGATGCAGAAGTAAGAAGATCCCATGTAGCCAGAACACATGGAACCCAACACTTACTCTCTTCGTAGCTGTCAAGGTTTCTTCTTGTCTTTGGGGCTGCTTGGCATCGTCACCATCGGCTGCGCCCAATGGTATGCAGTTGCGCGCTATGGGTCCATTCACACTCAACGCTTCCCCAGGTTTTATGACTCTACGTCACTATGCTCTATGGGACCGTAGGCGTTGGGCCTAAGATCGTTTCTATATTTCCGTGTTCGGAGTGACGTACCTGGCGATATCTATTCTCGCCATTTTCACTCTCATTGATCTCTTTGGTAAGTACTCTCGACTGCTCTTCGTGCGGAATGTCTCATGCTAACCTTCTTGCGTTCCTAGAAATCGGCGTTACCCCTTTAGTACTACGATCCTATCTATCGAGTTTGTCTCGTGCACAAGAAGCCATGGGCTGTCGTTGGTGTGTGGGCCGCAATGGTGAGCTCAAGAACCTCTGTTACGCCGTTCTTACTGCTGATGACTTAGTCACATAGTCTACATTTGATCTCGTTACCCTCGTTCTGGCTGCAAGCAATGTGTTGGACCAGCCATATCGCGAGACGGTCGAGGTTCTGGAGCGCTTCAGGAGAGACGGTGCGATATTTTTCGTCGTAAGTAATCCATTAGCCAGCCCTCGAATGTACGCTGACTAGCGCGTAGGCATTACTCAGTACGTTAGGTCTAGTCACGGCATGAGAGAAATCTAACGCTGCTCCAATCTAGTATTACGACTAACAAACTTCGTGTGTGCGGTTGTCCTCCCCCATTACGATTTGGTCATCACTCTCTAGTACGCACATCTACTTCTCCACATTCCTTATTCTCATGACCCTCTAGCTTTGTCTGGGCAATGGTGACGGTTATACCTGTCGTCTCATGCTCCGTGTCGCCAAGATCAGAGTCGAAGCTGGTAAGCTCCCGGCTTACAGTCCCAATAACTTCCCTCAAGAGGGATACCTCGAGATGAACTGGGTCAATCGAGCGTAATCACGTCTCGTTCCGTTTCCTTTTGGATGATGTAGCCTGTATCAATAGCGGCGATGTATATAGTATTAGCTATTTATCCAAGCGTTCCGCTTGCGTATCACAACTTGAATATACGAGTCTTGTATAACACAGTGCAGTTCCCAAACGACAGTACTGTAGGTTACCGACCTGAAAGGATGTCACATGTCACAAGGGCCCCGAAACCGTCGTTTCTCGGCCCCTGTTCACAGGTCACAGACCCCGCCGCCGCTGTGTGACACGCTGTTTTTGGCGGCGCTAATGTGTCGGGACATTTTCCGCGCCTGCGGCGCGAGTGTGGCGCCCGTCGGTGTCGGTCATTGTCACAGGTCACTGGGCCTGCCGTCGCTGTCGCCATGGTGCATTTGTAGGTGTTACACGTCACACCCCCCGCCGTTGAGGTCGGTAACCCTACAGTATTCCGATATATACACAGCGTGCGGAGAAGGCGTTCTCTTCGATGTCGGAAGTCGACCGAGCGTGAGGGTCGCCCGTGCTAGAAGATTTGTGTCGCGTCCATTGATACACTATCGGACAGATCTGTGCGCTCTCGAGCATCTTTTCTGGTGAATCCAGTATTCAGAAAAGAGTATCAATACACAATCAGAACAGCATATATACGACAGAATTGTTTACAAAGCAATCTCAACATCCAGCCGAGCCAAGTACGAGTACACGTCAGCCGACATGCGGTACTTGAGGATGCCTGCAAACACAAAGATGGATCTCGCCTTGATCCGTAGCGTCTCGAGTGACTAGACAATTGTCAATAAATGCGTTGCAATACTCTGAGTCTATCACGCACGTGCTGTTTTGTCGCGTCCGGGGACATGGAGTTCTTGATCTTCTGGTGCATGGCAGCCAGAGTATCCATTGTAAGAGTAAGGAAGGTCTGCAGGTTGCGTTGAAGCGATTCCGGGAAGGTCCCTGAACTCTTCGGCACGTCGTTGCATTCGGGCCTTAGTCGTTGTCCATGGGGAGAAGATCAGTCGACTCCATGATCTACGAAGGTGAGATCAGACTTCGTACGACAAATCTATCAGGGAGCTCTTACCTCCAATGCCAAGCTCGACGCGTCCACTCTCCTTAGCCTCCATGGCCTCTCTGACTCGAAGCAGCTTAATGGCCGCATCCCGGTCCTTGCCCACAGCACGGTTTGTCCTCTCGTAGTGGCGGAGGATATCCGCAGCGGTGCGCTCGATGGCCCGTGCCTTCTCGTCACCACTAAGGTTGCGTAATTGAGCTGCCTAGCTCTTGCGCAAGGCAGGCGATAACGGTTGTGTAGTCGCCTGCAAGGTTGTAGAGCTTGATAGCTTCGGGTGCACGGTCGTTCTCCTCGGAGTGCTTGGCGGCCCGGATAAGGATCTGTTCGTTGTAGTCGCGGATGTTGTGTCCAGCTTGAGCAGAGGCGCGCCTTGCTCAATGACACCGCTCTACGTCAATAATTTTTTATCAGTAATTGATTTCGGAACGAGGACGAAACTTACGAAGCGAGTGCCGTCTGGGCGGAAACCACCAACGAGTTCTTCCCCACGCGGCGCCTGTGTTGGCCAAAACGATAATCCTTCTGACCAGCTCCCATGCGTTCTCGACTTGCTCTTTACCAACGCCACCGGGCTGATCGGCACAGAGGCAGACGCAGTAAACATACTGCAAGGCCTCCTTAGCGTCCATCTTCACGAACTGCCTGATGTAGCGCCAAATGAGCGTCGACAGGCTTAGCGCCGGTGAACCCGACGGTGGGAGAGACACTTTTATTTGTGATCAATGGCTTTTCGCTACTAACGAACGGATAACTCACGAGGGGTGAGATCTGAGGTCTCAGCGCGAGGTGGAACTCGAAGTAGCCCGTGATAGGCAAGAGCGATTGCGAGGTGGACGGCCTCGACTTCCGTCTCTTGATGCTCCCATAGAGAGGCGACGGCCTGCATAGATAAATGAGTCTCAAAGTTCCTGTCAAACATGTTCTAATTACTTACCCTTTCGAACTGTCCACACACATGAGCAGTACTCCTGGCCAGACGCCCCGTCTCTCACCCTTGGGACCTTCGAAGTGCCGTTCGCCGTATCCTAAGAGCACTTCGGCCAGCCCCCGAAGACCGCCGTGTTCTTCCTCATCCACCTGCGAAGATTCAATTTAGTACTATGACTGGGTCCCAACACGATGTCACCTACCATGGCTAGCTGGAACCACAACCAGTCCTCAGTTGTCACTGTGACTTGAGCAACACTTCTGCGCCCGGGGTCAATCTTGCCTATCAGCTTGTACAGCGCAAGTTTGAAGGGATCTGTTGATGATGAATGAAGCATGTGGGCATTGTAGATTGAGTGAAGCTGGTCTCGCTGGGGCTTGGGTAGGCTGTGTTCGAGTTTTTGTGAGTGAGATAGCTGACGGCGGTACGTAGAGACATACCGTCGCTCCGAAGACTCGGCCCAATTCCTGAAGTGGCTGAGGAAGCTCGCTTCGCGGTGTGATTAATTTGTGTCTGGTATTTCAGTGCCTCATCGAGGGCTTCGCGTACGTGGCCAGTCCGGACCATATAAAACAGCTTCGCCCACAAAGGCTGACCGGCCACGAGCTGGAGCATTGTTAATAGACTGGGCACACCGAGAATTATATGCACTTACCTCTACAACGGTCCTCCCACTCCCCATTTCGGTAATGCCGGAGCGCGACGAACGATCGTACCTTATTCGCTACGCTCGGGTCGCCGCCTAACCTCGCCTCCATTGGTCGTGCTTGGATTGTTCGTTCCATCACGTCCCAGTACTGTTCTTCCAATGCCTCTCGTGCACCTTTCGCAATTTGTCTACGCAGCTCAATCGCATCGCGCGACTCCGAATCGCCCAGGTACACCCGCGCGGACTTGCGCTCAAACAATGGCGCGTTTGAGAACGTGGGCACCTGCGTGCTCCATGGGGGGCAAAGCTGGCGGTTCGCCAGTGATCTTAGCGAGTACATGGAAGTTTCGTGTCATCTGAAGATTCCGTGGCTGTGGCGCGGGGCGTCAGTTTGTGTGTAGGGTGGCCGGGCGATGAAACTCACGTCGCTGCTGACCGCAAGTGAGGCTTCAATGAGGGCATGGACGACGGGGAAGGATGTTCCCTGTAGCCGTGAGCCGTTCAATCGCGCGATGACGCGGTCGTATGCCATCATCTTGTTCTGCAATCTGCAGCGTCGGCGCAGGGCCCGTACTCGCCTGCTACAATGAGTTGGCCATGTACCCCGAAAGTCGCGTAACACTTACCGACAGTATGCTCTTCCCTCCATAGCTCTTTTTCAGCTCTGACAGTGCCTTGTTGTCCGTGTTTTACCGCCCTAGTCTGCCGCCTAGTTCCTCGAAAACGCGTCGTCTTCTTCGCCTCCCAATCCCGCTGCTCGCGCGCCTCTTCACCAATGGTTCCTCCAGCACTCGGTAAAACTCCTCTTGCGTTTCCTTCCGAGCCTCTTCAATGGTAGAGATGAGATTTTGTGTTCGTGCGCGTGTCGGAGGTATCCCGCAACGTCAGTGTCTTGAAGTGCTTGGAGAGGGGTGAATGTAGTAGCCGTATTCAGGTGTGCGATCTCGCTCGCCAACGCAGGTGCGTCAACACGAGCCTGGGCGAGCAGATAGTTACTATACAAGGTATGATTAAGCACATCGCAGCAGTAGATTATGGAGAAACGCGTACGCTCGGTTTGTCATCGCTGGGTCCAGCTTGACGTGAAACCAGTCTCCGGGACTGTGCCTCAATTTGGTCGAGGGAGAGGTTTACTGAAGGCAGGTCCGGCTTTGACAAATGCGCAGTCAGCGCCTTAGATGCCGACAGTAGCGACGACAAGTCTGCGGCCATTCTTGGTGACAGGAGTAAATGTAAATGTAGAGGTGGGGTTTGGGCCTTCGCGGCCAAGGACAAGAGGTTTGAATTAGAGGCGCCCACCGCTAACGCGTTCATGAATATTCGCTCGCGTCTACTTCTCGACCGCGCAAGCGTGTCGAGGCTTGCGATGGAATACATTCGTAGGATTAGTCCAAAATGATGTAGTAACAATCTAGTAAAATACAGATGCTGAGGAAAAACATGGACAGCGACAGACATAACGAGATCGACAAACAAGACGGAAACCACAAAGACGACAAAGGGGGTCCGGGGAGAGTACTAGTCTACTCGTCATCACTGGGTGTGAGGTACTCGTCATCGCTGAGGACCTGCTTCCGCGCACTCTTCATCTTCAGGATGTGTGGCCGGTGCATCCTCGTCCACAGGGGTCAACGCCTCGTAATGCACCAGACGAGGCGCCTGTGGGTAGCAGGTGCACCCGGGATGTCAGTGCCTGCGACGGTGGACTCGAACGTCGCGTCAAACACTTTCTCCATCTCGTCCGCATCGTTGTACACCTGAGTAGCCTTCCTGTGTTATACGTTCGGGCCATTGTTTGAACATCAGCCGGAAGTCCCTCCCGGAAGTCGAGCGCGTTTTTGTAATAATTGCTCGTGATGCGTTTGCGAATAGTGGCGAGGGCAATAGGTTGCTTGATAACGTGGTAGTAATCACGGCATAAACCTACGAACCAAACTGTTAGTCCCAAGCAAAATGACTTCCCTCGTAAATACTCGTACCTTCTTGTCTGGGGACTTCTTTGAACAAGTCGCAGCGTCGGCCCCGCGGCCCATCTTGCGTACCCAATACAGCCTTGTAGCATTCGTTGAAAGCCCTCTTCCTCATCTTCTCTTTCATGGGCCCAGAGATATCGGGCGTGCTTTCGTCTTCCGCCGTTTCTGAAACGCAAGTAATTAGCGCGGTCGCGAGGTATCGAGGAGCAGATATGTCCCATACCGTATCGCGGTCCTCCGGCTCCTCGTCGTCGAGTGACGGGTGACCGACATGGTCTTGCCGCGTTTCCGTTTTATTCGACGGGGTGTCGAAAGGAATGTCTGCCGCCTTCGCCTTGCCCTTCTTGGCTTTACGGCCACGAGGCGTCTCCTCGAAGGCAGGTGAGTTCCGCGAATCGACCTCCTTGATCAGCTTGCTCTGACCACGCCGGTCTTTGCTCGCACGAGCGCGCTCGGATAGCTCCTGCAAGTCACTGCAAGTCGCCTTCTTTCCAGAGCCTAGTGCCCGAATCAGTCGTGACCCTACACAGCAGTCCACCACACTCACAATTGCCCACTGGATCGTCCGACAAGCCGTCGTTGTAGTTGACAACGGTCCGCTTGCGGGCACCCACGACCTTCGATCTCATCCAGGTCATTCTTGTCTGCGAAGGGCTCGTCCACCCTGTAACACTCTGGGAGTTCCTCGAGCTGAATCAGCGGAGGCGGAGGCTTGCCACGGTTACCGGCAGCGCGCCACATCTCCTGGGCATCCCGGTCCCGCTTGATGTCGAGCTCACGGAAGATTTCGACTTCGTCCTCGTTTACGAGCGATGATCTCGTTGATCTCCTCGTCGTTCATGTCGCCGGCCTCCTCGTTCTCTTCTTCCTGGTCTGCTTCCAAGATGGATCGCTGCGCACTTGTGAGCTAGCAATGGTCATTAGTGGTTAGGAATGCTTACCAAAAACTCCTCCTGATCTTCTTGGGTCGACTTGTTATCGAAACGGCCGGCTTGAATGACCTTGTCGTCGATGTCGAGTTTGTATCGCGCACAGATCGATGTCGCGAACATTGCTTCTTCGACGCTCTTCTCGGTGATGAAGCGCAGGATGCGGACGACCTTTGTTTGCCCGATACGATGCGCGCGATCCTGCGCTTGCAGATCCGCGTGGGGATTCCAGTCACTGTCGAAACTAGATAATGATCATTGTGTGAGTAGGCTCGCGTGAGTATGTAGCTTAGGACTCACGATGATAACCGTGTCGGCCGTCTGCAGGTTGAGAACACCACATGCGAGACCACCAGCACGCGTAGATAAGATGAAGACTTGATGTCGGAATCCTTAGCGTTGAAGACTGAACTGCGCGACATGGCCTGCACGGTCTTCGGTCTTGGTACCACCGTCGAGACGAAGGTATTTCCATCCCATCATTTTCAAAATCCTCCATGATATCCATGACCTTCGTCATTTGAAGAAAATCAGGACCTACAACGTGTCAATCATCACCGAAAATCCCACATTGCTATAGAAAGAAAACTTACACGATGGTCGGTGGCGAAGAATTTGGGCAGGATACGGGAAAGGAGCTCGATCTTCAATGCGATCTTGCCTAAGACGACCGGATAATGAGATCGTTGATGTAGCCGCCGGGGTTGACATTGTCCTCGACACTCTCGAACAGGAAGGGGTGCTGGCAGATCTTTCGCAACTGCATAAGCTCGTTACTAAGACCCTTGACACCTCCCGGTTTTCTGGAAAATGCGCGTAAGCTTCGTGTACACGGTAAGTCGTGAGCCTTTACTCACCCTTTGGTCTCCTTTCCATCGGCGATCATCTTGTACTTCTTCATCTGCTTGTAGAGCTGCGACTGCAGCGCCGACATCCGGATCTTGATGACCTTCTCGACCTTGTCCGGCAGCTCGCTCTCGACGTCCTTCTTCAGCCTTCTGAGCAGGAACGGACGCAGCACCTTGTGTAGACGGCGAATGATCAGGAGCGCCTCTTCCTCGTTTCAGCTCGATCTTGTCGCCAGTACCCGAGTTCGCGAACGGCGTGTTGAACCATTCATCAAATGACTTTACCGAGTTGAAAATCTTGGGCAACACAAAGTTGAGGAGGGCCCACAGTTCCGGTAGGTTGTTCTGCAGCGGTGTGTACCGGTAAGAATGAGGCGGTAGCGAGAGTGATAATGTTGGGTAAGCGTTTGGGCGAGTTACTTCTGGGTGTTCTTCATACGATGACCCTCGTCTTTACAAATTATTAGCGCGTGTGCGGTTATACGCGAGGAGGAAGACGATCGACGTACCGATGATCATGTGTACCCATTTCATGCATCGGCTGAGGATAGGGCCACGGTCCTTGATGATGTATTCGTTACGTCGTCTTCAGGAGGACCTGGAACTGGCCCATACGAATCTCGTTCTGGAGTCCTGTGCACGACGTTGAGTGGGGTTACCCTTGTACGAGATCATGTTGACCCCCAGGCGCCCCACTTCGCAAATTCGCCTGACCAATTGGTCATCGTGGAGAGGGGAACGATAACAAGGTACGGGCCCCGCTGCTTTCTTCACTTCGATCAAGAAAGTGACCAGCGAGATTGTCTGGATGGTTTTACCGAGACCCTGGAAGGATGTTAAAAAATGATGAAAAGGGCCTGAGTGTGAGCTGGCTCACCATCTCATCTGCAAGGATACCGTTGAGCTTGTTGTTGTACAGGCTGACCATCCACTGTAGACCCTTGAGCTGGTAGTTCCTTCAGCGTACCGCCGACAAGGAGATTCGGCTGCTTCGCAATCTTCTCCTTGATACGGTGGGCGACGGCATAGTAGTCGAGTCGGCCCTTGTCTTCCTCCATGTCGAGCTTCTGCGCACCGAACGTCTCTTCGCTGGTGGGGCGTTCGTCGAGGTCGTAGACAACCTCGACGCCGCCGTTGCCCTCTTTTTTTGTTTTTTTTCTGTTATTCTGCTGTTCCATGACGGCTTGTGCGAGCGAGTCTAGGTAGGCGTCGTCGGTCTGGCGTAGGAGGTGCGTGATGCGCGTATCCTTGGCGGTGTCGATGAGTTTCATGTACGCTTCCTCGTCGTCCGCCTTGAGCGCCTTGAGACGCTCCTTCGCGAGCCGCTCTATGCGTTTCTGCTCCTCCTTCTCCGTGTGTGCATGGAAAGCAGCAACCGCTTTTGCCCGAGCTTCATGATGCGATCTTGAGCAGCACGGTTGACGGCGAGAACTTCGCGACCGTGGTCGCACATGATCTTGAGCTGCTCGACGTGTTTCGCCTTCGCCCGGCGTTCACGCTCGGTTCGCTGTTTGCGCTCCGCGTTCTCGGTCATACGCGCATCCCGCAGTGAAGGCTTCTTCGTTCTTCGGAAGTCGGCTCTGTTCAGGGGAAGCATCGTTCCATGGACAAGCCGCTCGGCAACCATAGCACGCATCTGTCGTTGCTTATCGAGGAGACGAAGAGATTTGAGTTCGATGACAGCGCGAAGCTTGCCGTGAGTGCTCGGAGGGGGGTGCATGAGCGCCTTGAGGTCAGTGGTGACATTCTCCTTCTCGTCTTTGACGTCCTCTTCGTTCATTGACGACTGGCTCGAGTCCGCCCTCACCCATGAGAGCGGGCATGTCCTCGAGCTCGCGAATACGTTGCTCTATGCGTGCGTCAACGAACCGATTGCGTTCGGCGATGATCTGTTGCGGGTCGAGTCCCGCCGGCATGATGGACGGTACGAGTAGGCGTTGCAAACGAGTCGCAAACAACGCGGGATCCACTGATGGGTCGCGTTTTTAGATGAGAGAAAGGGTGTAGGTAGGCATTGTATGGATACACTCCCGAGTCGACGTTATCCTCCAAAAAAGGGCCTTTCGGCATGCCGGCCATGTCCTGCACAATCTCGACATTCTCTTCTGTCTTGATCTCGCCATCCTTGTCGGCTAATGGGATCGTTTCGCGTTGCGGCTGGTGTGGGCGTGCTCTTATGTATCTTCACGGCGCTGTCAACAACTCTCGAGTTGACCATCTCCCCCCTGGAGAAGCTTCTCGAGCTCAGGGATGGCTTGGTTGGGGGACACGTACTGCAGCTGGAGGGCGTCGGGTACTGGCATGCCATGAGATATGAGCTTGAAAGCGTGAATTTGGGCACGAAGGGCATTGATTTGGTCTGGGGTGAAGGACACGGGGGATTGGGAGGTTGGGTATGGTTGCGCAGGGAGAGGACCCGAGGCGAGAGGGTTGCCATTGGGGACAGGACTACCATTCATTCGGGGGGGCTGAGGACGGTTGGAACATGTCCATTCATACCGGGAATATGGTGAGGTCCGCGTTTTGCTCTGCCTCTACTTTCAGGAATTCGTGACAGTGAGAACAACAGACTACGTACGGTGTTGAGCCATGGCCTTCAATATGCCCACCATCTTAGCCAGCTCCGGGTTGTTCTCTTCTGTGTAGCCAGCTTGCTTAAGGAGCTTGACACGCTGAAACAGGACTGGTCAAGTACATGCCAGGGTCCAGTTCGCCACGCGTAGACCTACCTCGATAATCGCGGTGTACTTTCGCTGAACTAGCTGCATTCTGACTGTGTAGGGTATCTGTGGCTTTGAGGGAGTGGAAATTTGAGAAGCGGGGGTTGGGAAGAAGGGCTGGCCTTTGGGCAGCCATCCTCTTGCACGAGATTTGGGCGACAAGCGAGGGCTCGAATATCTGCCCTAATTTGCCGTGGCTGCACACGCCAGAGTACCGTGGGAAATTGCGACCTCGCACCGCCCTTCCTAAACCGTCGCTGCACGTGACGCATACACGTCTTGACGAGCGTTTTCGAAAGATCCGCTACTCTTACCTCACGCGTCACGTCGCGGTCCCGCACACTCTAACCGTGACTATCGCCATGACGGAAACGAGCAGGGGCAAGTAGCCAGACATTCTAGGCTGAGTGTATGCTGATAATACTACAGTATACCGTGACCATGTTCCTCGTTGACGTATCCCCGTCGATGGGGAAGTTGCGTGAGGTCGAGATGTATTTGCCCAATGGAGAAGTACAAGTGGTAGAAATGACCAACCTAGAATGGTCTCTTCAATTTGTCAAGCTCAAAGTGCAGGAAATGGTATGCTCTAGCCACTCGCGAGGTGCTTGGTTCTTGACTCGTTTCATAGATTTACAACGGCCGAAAAACCGACCAGTGTGGTGTAATATTGTTTGGAACGGAAGGTCATTCACTTGTCATCTCAGGCCAACAGAATCTCTGAAACTAAATTGTCGATACAGAGACAAATAACATCATCAATCGCAAAGATGGTGGATACGATCATGTGTATGAGTTCGTGCCGATTGGTACACCCAGCGCCGCCACAATTACGAAAATCAACTCGATATGTCCTGCAGAGAAAGTTGGGGATCGTATGTTATCCTTTTTCTGTTATTTTTGGTGCTGACCATTATGTGTAGCTGTCGACGCACTGATTGTAGGTATTGAGACACAGGATCGCTATCTCGGAAACAAGAAGACATGGACAAGAAAGATGGTATTGCTCACGGACGGGAGAGAAAACCCCAATAGAGCTTGAAGACTGGGAAGACTGGAGAAGTGGCGGCCGCCCAAAAAATGAACCGACCTCAAGATCAGACTTATTATCATGTTCGTCGTATACTCCTCGAGATACTGGCTCCACCTGACCTTTGACCAGAGGCATCGACCCTTCGATGACGAGACATACGGGCTTCAAAAAGAGGAAGACAAGTCTGTGTACAAGGTATTCCTTCTCTGTCTTTATAAAGAGCTATTGCGAGTCGTTCCACAGCGTGCGAATGAGGAGTTCTTTCATACATTTGTCGAAAATCTGAATCCTGGCCTCGGGGACGTGGGAAACTGTGCCGGTGCAATTGAAGAAGTCTCTCGGCCTGACGTGAAGCAGACTAGATCTGCTCTCATGGGAAATATTCTTCGCCTCGGCGATGTCGACGACCGTCCGGACGAAGCGATTGAGATCAGTATCAAGACAAGCAAGTGTACTGCCTTAGCAACGACCGAAGGCCTTCAAAAAGTTTACAAGAATCGGAGACGAGGACGAGGACATTATCATGCGTAACACGGACGATGACGACGACGAGCCCACGGCCACCTACGGTCAACTCGGTATACAAACTCGATATGCCTATGACCCTAATGGCCCTCGCGAAGATGACGGCGAAGAGGCTGGCACGGACGATAAGAAGAAGGAGCTTGTCGAGATTGAGAAAGAGGAGCTCTTGAGAGGATACAAGTACGGCGCGACTTTTGTCCCTGCCCCTGACGCGAATTTCCCCAAGCTCGAAACCAAGAAGGGCATAGACATATGCGGCTTCTTCTACGAGAAGGACTTGCGGCGAGAATGGTTCATGGGCGAGGTTCAGTACATCTGGGCCGATCCTGCTTCCCCTCTACAGCAAGTTGCATTGTCTAGTATTATCTCGGCCATGCTTGACATCGAAAAGCCACGAGTGGCGATTGCTCGGTGGGTAACGAAGGACGGCGCCGAACCAAAAAATGGGTATCTTGAAGCCATTCAGAGACGACTCTGTGGACTATTTCACTTGGGTACAGGTGAGTAGACACATGTCATGAGATGCCGGGTTTGAAATGGGTTTTTCATCAGATGCCCTTCGCGGACGACGATGTACGCAAGTATACTTTCCCCTCGCTGGAGAGATTAATCAACGGCAAGGGAGAGGTGGTGACAAAGCATCCGTATATACCCACTGACGACCAGATGGCGATGATGGAGAATTTCGTCGACGCTCTGGACCTTACGGAAGCCGGCGAAGAGGACGAAGAGGGGTAAGTCAGTCCCCCTTGTACCTTTCTTCTTATATTGATCGTCCACACAGAGGTCGAAAACCCTGGTATGATACGAGATTGTCATACAATCCCGCCATACATCGCGTGAAACAGGCGCAGTTTCACGCGGGCAATTGTACAGGATCTGAACAAGGAGCCGCTCGCGCCACCACACCCCGGAGATCCTCAAATATTTTGATCCACCTCGTAAGGTTATTAAGCGTGCCCGTCGCGCGATAGAAGCTGCGAAAGAAGCTTTCAATGTCAAAGAAGGTGCGTGACGTACGACACGGGCTGACATCTTCTGTCTATACCTCAACACTGCTTGCAGTTCCCAAGAGAGTGGTACGCAACCGGAAAGACGGGCATGTGCGAGCTCGTGAAGATGGTGATGATGCGCTCCTCCTGGAAAAGCAGCCCAATAAGAGGATGAAGCTCTCCAGCACACAATCACAGTCGATGTCTCGTTCTCAGACCAGCGTTTCTACCAAGAGTCAACAAAAGCCGTCAACTGACGATAGCGACACTGAACCTGAGGGAAGACGAGCAAGATCTTCTGCTCAATCAAACAAGGCCAAGCTGCAACTTCTCCGGCAGAGGACGGCACTCTGCCTACCCCGAGTTCAGACACCAGCGCCGGACGACAATGGGCGGACCCCAGGACGAATTATCGGGGAGCGTTTAGCGCCCTCGCGGACTTCCACAAAAACATCAAGGAGGTGCGACCTAGTGACGAAAGCGCGTGGAAGACCTCGCGTTTGTGATCAAGGCACATTATCTGCGCCGAGAAAAACGTTCCCTGTCTCGGCAAACGAGTGGACGAGATGCTGCGAGTGCATCAAGGACAAGAACCCTGCGCACGGTGTGCCTTGCTTGGTGAGTCGGCCCGCCCCCTGATGGCCCGATCGCACCGTCATCGTCCGTGTTTACGCTTTCGTAGGAAGATTGAAATTGATGCGTGGACATGAGTGCGTCCCGATACCTCACCGTGATGCATGCAGCTTGACGCGCCCGTTCTAGATTCCTGCCTGACCCTGAGTCGAACGGGCCTGCCTCGACAATGATCCCGGTAATCACGCGTTTCTGGGAGAGCACTTGTCTCTCACAGGGACGCAGTGTGAGCTTGATCAGGCAAGTCGGAAGCAGCACAGCAGGAGTAGGCCCAAAAGAAATAGCAAAAAAAGAAAAAAGCATAGAACAGCCAACGTCGGACATCTCAGAATGCAGACGCACCGAGCAGGTGCGTTCCACCGGTGTACAATGCGCTCACACCGGAGGTTCAGCTCACGGAAGCTTGGCAGTTTTATTGACGTCGACAACTGGAGAAAGACGAAGATCTGAGACTCTCTTCAATTTGACACTCAATGTTTCACTACCTTATGTCCGCCAGATACCATGTTCTTGTATAGCCCTGTAAAGCCGCTCATATCGAGCACTCTTCGATAACGACCTGCAGTGCAACTTCGCGAAATCGAAGCTGTCTCTCAGAAGCCGCAGTCCGAAAAGGTTATATTCACTATCTAAACTCTAAATCAGTCACTGGTCGTGCTAGTGACCGATCGGACAGGTCGACGGATGACACGGACTGGCACTGGCTATTGTGTGTTTTGGCCAGGATTTGTCGGGGGAAAATCTGGTTGTGTGGCGTGTGTGCTAAGTTTCGTTGACATTCCGAGCGGTGACCATAGTCAAGTATCGTCTGTCTTATGATAGAGCACGAAGTATCAACTCTTGTCGACCAGTCACGGATCATCCATGACAATCACGACTAGCCATCAGGCTGAGATCAAGAAACCGAGGGGCTAAGAAGTAACCCTCCCGGCGTGTAACTCGCTTTTCCAACGCCAACACGGTCACACTCGCCGCAAAAGGAGATACAACTTTGCACTCGGAAATCCTCCGAGTCTCAGTACTGGCGTTCACGCTCACACAAGGGATGTCAGGACCCAAACCCAAATCAATTCGGTCCAACTAGTCAAACAAACGACCGATCAGCAGTCGCAGGTTATAGAAGGTACTTCTAGCAGGAATATATAACCTCGAACCACACGGAACACGATCACCCAATCCTCCTTAGAGCATGCGGCTCGCGCTGCGCCTGAAGCGGCCGCCGAAGGGTTTGCCCACCCTGGAAGCCACCGAAGCCAACCCTTCTGGCCTTGCTGTCCCTGCTGGCCCTGAGCAGCGTTGTTCCGGTGGCCGCCCTGCCGTTGTTGTGCCCCTGCGCACCACCTTCTGGCCGTTCTGTCCGTTGTTGCCGGGGGTCTTGCCGGCAGCAGCACGAGCGGAGGTCGCGGCGGCGGCAGCTGCGTATGAAGAGGAGCAGCGGATGCAGCGGGGAGGCGGCGGTGTGGCCCGGTCGCACCAGCAGCAGCGGCGCTGGAGCCACCGAAGGCACGGAGCTCGAGTTGTTGCCGCACCGCGACGGTTAGAACTAGAAGACAGTGGGGTTAGGAAACAGTCAGGCATCGAGAAGAGTAGAAGCACGTACGTAGACCTGGTCGTCCATGGAACCGTGCTGGGGTCGACAGCGACGATGTGCCGGTTGGTGGTTAGCCGCGGTGTTGATAGACGAGAGCCTGTAGGTGCCGGCAGGGAGACCCGCGGTGACGTCAGCGGTGAGGACGCCGTTCTGTGCGGGGTCGTTGAGACCCTTGAAGAACGCGAACTTGGGGTGGGGTCCGTTTCGGTGTCGTGTCGGTGAACGAGGAGATCTGCTCGATGACAGACGTGCGAGTGGCCCTGGATGTCGCCTGCGCTGTGTGACTTGCTGGGGCTGCCGAGAAGTAGTTCTCGTTGGCGTTCACGAAGAGAAGCCCAGTGTCGAGATGCGAGATCGCCATCGAGATCGTGAATGCCTGGTTCTCGCCAATGTTCTGGCCGTTCACCGGGTTCGAGAACTTCGCACGAGGGCATGTTGGTCTGGGCGACGCGATGACACCCATGGGGCGGGGGGGGCGTAAGAACGGGGGTTTGCAAGAAACCGGTCTTTCTTGATCTGCTGGCCGTTGGTGATGGGGAGGTTTGGTACGGTCAAGCAGAAGAGGGGAGTTGATGAAGTTGTTGCTCGAGGTGTGAGCGACGCAACCTGACCAGCGGTGGGCTGGTCTTGACCGTTGTTCTCGAAGCCGGTGGCAATGACCTTGGGGTCAAGGGCTGGAAGTACAATGAGAAAAAGTTACTTGACGAAGGATACAATTACTTACTGTCCGAGCTCTGGGGGGTCGTTGCTGTTGTTACCGCCAGCAGCCGCCGAGGAGGCAGCAGCAGGCCAGCAGCAGACGACGCCGAGGCCGCTGAGGAGGCAGTAGCGGACGCCGCAGAGGCCCAGACGCAGCGTTGTTGCCGTTGTTGCCCCTTGTTATCGTTGCCGTTGCCAGCAACACCGCCCTTGAAGGACTATGAATAGAACGTGAGAATAATATCCGAAGATTGCCTTCTCACGGTGACTTACGAGAGGGGGTGGCGGAGACCTGCGTCCAAGAGGGGGAGGATGAAGACCAAGCTGGAGATGGACACTGTGAACTTCATGGCTGCAAGTTGAAGAAGCTAGCTTCAAGGGATTAAGTGAAGGATTGGGACGGGGTAAGGATCCTGAAGAAGCTGAAAGCAGTTGTGAGTTGGTTATCCCTACCGATGGCTGTAGACCATGGCGAACTTACAACGAAAGACCAGGCAGCACTGCTGCAGAAGAGAACCGAAGAACGAACGGTGGGTGGGGAGGACGAGACTGGCATTCGAGGATGGGTATCGTACAGTATATATAGCAGCGAGTGCGGGAAGGCATGTCAGAAGCATGTCAATGGGGCGTATATTTGGCGCAGTGTCGCCAAGGAAACATTCCGGAGACAGTGGGAACAGCTGTTGGTTGCCCAAGGACGGTCAACTGTTCCTATCTGCCGTCATGGGTGGAGACTTCATCTTCACGATGAACGTGCTGATTGGTTATTCGGGCAGCTAGGTGATGGCGAAGTATAACATCAACGATGCGAGAAGAACAGTGCTTCAGCCACGTAGCCGTGCTGTGAAGGAATTCGTTAGCATGCATGCAGAAACTTCCACCAATCGAGAGTTAACAATGAAGGGCGGTATTGTATATAGCGGGACACGACTTGGATACGAGAATGGGGTTGGAAACAAGGTGGCGCTCCACGAGACCGGCGGTCCGACAAGCGTGTATAGCAGGTGTAGTCGGTGTATCAAACCCGTCCACTAACGATCTAACAAACTACAAAGACAGATGCCAGAACAATAACTCACCTTTAGCTTTCACCGCATGCATGAATGATGCCAACGTATCAACCTCTCTAACTTGATAATCCTGGAAATGCCTCTGCGCTATTTGCGCGAGGACCTTGTGGACCTCTCCCACGTCCGCTAAAATTGGAGTGACGTTCGGCGCTTCCTCATCATCCAGTAACCTGGAGCTCCTGCGTCTATTCGCGCTTGCGCTGGGTTCGCGCGCCGCGGACGATTGGCTGGTGTGGGTGGGAGCGGTTGCGGGGCAGGGCTCGTGGTAGACGGCCTTTGGCCTTGCGGTCGAAGCAAGTATGACGGCGGGGGAGGGTCCAGGGCCGTCGTCGGCAAGGGGTTCAGGTCGGGCACGATGTCAAACTCGACGAGGGGTACCTGTGAATTGCCTCGGTAGACATCTTGCTGAAATCAACCTGTGTGATATGTCGAAATTATTGTTAGATGTTTGCATTTCCCCTGAGGCGCATACACCCAGGCGACACACCGTCGCGAAGAGAACGAGACTCACCAGCGATTTTTGTTCCCCATCGGAAGCCCTTTCAATCGGTTTTCTGGCGGCTGCCGCTGCGCCAATACTAGTGCTCGCACTAGCTACTGCAGGCTCCAACCTCTTGCGTTTCACCCTCGGCTCACCATCTGCCTTGTCCGCTGCTGCTCGTTTGGTGCCAGTGGATGAGGGGCAATACCCCATGATATGCTGCGTCGTCGCCCTGCACGTTGGCTTTCCTTCGAGCTGGGGCTCTAGATCTGGACGAGTTCGATGGCGGGACCTGCGAGGCGGGCACAGTCGATCCTAGCGGTGCCATGGGGTACAGAGGGGAGGAGACAGGCCAATCCAGAATAGTTAGCGAAGGGGGGACTCTCAGTCCTCCTAGGGTACGTAGACTTTACTGGTACTGTGGTTGAGCGTTCTGACGTCGAGTTCCAGGACGTGGTCGTCGTTTAATGTGGTCCAACGTTCCCCGCGGCGGAACGCCTTAATGAGCGTCTAGACTTCGCTCGGGGAACGCCCGTCTTCCACGTGGGTGAGATCACAAAAGTGCCGATCTGATCTGTTGTGGCCGCGGTCCTTATAATAATTACTCGAGGCTCGAGTCAAAGCCGACCTCACACGGACTTTCACCGCGCATACACCGCTGAACACTGCCAGTGCAGTGTCGGGAGGTTCGAAACGAATATAATTACGGGGCTCAGGCTGTCCTGGTGAGTCGTCTTTTCCCCCATTTGCTTGGGTATTCCTCTCATTCTTCTCCAGACCTGCCAACTTTCCTCGACCAGACTGTGAGGCTGTCCCACGTCTAGTCTCTCTCTCGCAACCCACTCATCTTCGCAAAGTTACTCGTGTAGCTTTACTTGACACCATGTCTACCTTTGGCACTCTTTTCCGCGTCACCACCTACGGCGAGTCTCACTGCGCTTCGGTCGGTGCAATCATCGATGGCTGTCCACCGGTGCGTCTTCTAAGAAGTACACTCTAACTCGAATCGACTTCTTACTTTCTGCTTCTTACTTCCAGGGATTGCCCCTGGAGAACAAGGATGTGCAGACCCAGCTCAGCCGCCGTCGCCCTGGCCAGAGCAACCTCACCACTCCCGTACGTGCTGCCGCTTTAGCTACCCGACGCTCTGTCTCAGACTCGCGGAATTACAGCGTGATGAAAAGGACCTTGTTCAACTCCAGTCCGGTATTGAGCACGGTATCACCCTTGGCACGCCCATCGGCCTCCTCGTCAAGAACGAGGATCAGCGCCCTAGGGACTACTCCGAGGTAATCATCCCTTGCATCAATGTTTCCACTGCTAGACACTCACGGACCCTCATCTAGACCGACCTTTACCCCCCCGTCCCAGCCACGCCGACTGGACCTACCTTGAGAAGTATGGCGTCAAGGCCAGCAGCGGTGGTGGACGCAGCAGCAGCGCGCGCGAGACCATCGGCCGTGTTGCCGCCGGTGCCATCGCGGAGAAGTACATGAAGGCTGTCTACGGCATTGAAATTGTCGCCTTCGTGTCCTCCGTCGGCAAGGTCAAGCTCCCGTCGTCCGTCGGCGCGCCCTCGCAGGCCTCGTCGAGGACGACGACACTGTCGAGGATGCACTCAGCCCCGAGTTCCTCAACCTCCTCAAGACCATCACCCGCGAGCAGGTTGACGCGCACCCTACGCGCTGCCCCCACGCCGAGACGGCCGAGCGCATGACCAAGGTACATTCGCGCCTTCCGCCTCCGTATCATCTCATGCTCACCTGCCGTGCAGCGCATCATCCGCTCGAAGGAGGCTCTCGACTCCATCGGTCCGGTACCGTCACGTTGTGTCATCCGCGGTGTTCCCGCAGGCCTCGGCGAGCCCGTCTTCGACAAGTTCGAGGCCAAGCTCGGTCACGCCATGCTCTCGATCCCCGCCACCAAGGCCTTCGAGGTTGGCTCGGGTTTCCGTGGAACTGAGGTCCCCGGCAGCAAGCACAACGACCCGTTCGTGCGCGCCGAGGATGGCTCGCCTCGGCACGAGCACCAACTGGTCTGGAGGTATCCAGGGTGGTATCACCAACGGCCAGGACATCTACTTCAGGTCAGCTGTGCGCCCGCTTTACTTTTGCACTGCGCTCATTGTGGCTGTCTAGGGTTGCGTTCAAGTCCCCCGCGACGATCTCGCAGGCCCAGGAGACCGCACAGTACGACGGGACCCCTGGCTCGCTCGCCGCCCGCGGCAGGCACGACCCGTGTGTCGTCCCCCGTGCTGTGCCCATTGTCGAGGCCATGTCTGCGCTCGTCATCATGGACCAGCTCCTGATCCAGAACGCGCGCAAGACTGCGTCTTCGCTGCTGCCCACGATCACGACGCTCCCGCCTACGATGACGAAGCCCCCCACTGCCTAAATTGTTTGTGAAATTGCTGTCGTCTGAATCGCTCACTCGGGTTCATTTGTTTGTGAGAGTAAAGAAAGTTAGAAAGTCCTGTATGAAGTAGTCTCTTGGTTAGAACTGTAGCCTGAATAGATTCGCTTGAACACATGATAGGGGGGATGGAGATTCGATCAAGAACTCAATGGGCCACTTTCCCGAAGTATCCGGCCGCCCGTATTGAGTCTATCCTCTTGCTCCCACCATCACGTCCCTTTCTTCCCCACTCGTCGTTGCTGTACATATTCTCTTCGTCGACGGCTCAATGATATAAACATCCCCACAGCGATCGTCGCAGCTTTGTTTTCGCTCTCCTCTCACCCGCGGCGGCTGCATCCCTGAGCAGGCAACAACGTCTATATCAGCATTCAGCACCCCGTGAGAGCATCAGCTCTGACCACGCTCGACCCGTGGGCTGCATCTCGGACGGCCCACAGCGACCCATGAAAACAAGAAGACGAGAGGGCAGGCGATGTTGCGCTTATCCGAGTCTCACGACGCCAGCAGGAATGTAAGAAATGAATCCGCGGAAGTGATGCTGCCGCCAGGTGCGTGTCTGGTCGCTGCCCACACCAACGTGGAATTAATTTAGCCTTCGTTTCAAACAATTTGCATCCGACTCGTTGCTTGGGAGCAGGCAGCACCAGCCCGTATGAACAAAACACGGCGCGAGCCCACGCCGCAGGTGCGCACGCACGCGTACACGACCTCGTCGAGTCCGACCTCTCCCTCTCCGCGGACGACATGCGCGCGCGCATGACCATCGCCCTCGACGACCAGCTGCACGACCACCCGAGATGGCCGCGCTCTTCGAGCAGAAGCTCGCGATCGAGGGCGCGTCGCCCAAGCCGGAGTGCATCGTCCCCGGCAACGCGCTCCAGCTCATCGACGACGACCCCGCCGCCAGCGCGCTCGCACACGCCCTCCTCGATTATCGTTCTCGACAGCGAGCCCCACGGCCCTCGCGAGCCCAGCGCCCGACAGCGGCTCCAACGACGCCCGCCGCCCCATCCCCCGCGTCCGCTTCCGCTCGCGCGTGCGCATCACCCTCCGGCCTCAGACCGCAGCCGCCACGTCTCCGACGGCGCCCGTGCCTCCCACCACTGCCCACGCGAGCCCATGCAGCTCGGCCTCTGAACTCGCCCTCGTCGTCCATCTCGGGGCGCCCATCCGGTGGCAGGCGGACGAGAATGCAGCGTGGGGCCCCCTCGGGGCGCCGGCTCAGTGCGTTACGCAAAGCCAGAACGGGTGGCAAAAACGTGTGCCTAGTGCACCCAGGTCGCAGCTCCGCCATGGAGCGTCGAGAGAGCAGCCCCAGGCCAGGTCAAAGATAGACGAACGGACGCCCTTGATCAGGTCTGGGCGCCATGTTGCGTATGTCGATTCTGGCCTTGATGGGGGAGGCGAGGCGGATGATGAGAGGCTCGTGGAGGGGGAATACGAGAGCGACGATGAAGAGGCTGAGAGAGACCGTGCTCTGCGTGCTGCTGCTCTGAAGCGAGAAGAGGAAGCTGTCTTTGGTCCGTGGCCGTGGAGGTTGTTCAAACAGACATGTGAGTATTCTTGGCCAACATCATCATTGAAAGTTGCTCATGGCATTGTGATTCAGTGGTGGTGGTGGCATGCAGAGCCCGTTTTGTGTGTGTGTGCTGTGCTGACGAATCCGATTTTGACGTATGATGACTCTCGCTCTCTCTATGGAAGATACCCGACTGGCTGTTCTTTCCTGCTCTCGTGCTGCATCATGCCCGTGTATTTAACCATGCATATTTGTATCAAACATCTGTCTCCCAGCTCAACTCCCGAAGTTTTCGTTTTGCGATCTCAACATCACGAATAGCGACCGTCAACCATCTATGGCATCCTAACAGGTGAGCATGTATGTCGTCAAACCTTACTTAAGTCTGATCATGTCGGTCTAGTTTGCCAACGTAGCAATATGGACTGGCAGCTCAAAGTGTAGCTCCAAACCATTACGACATACATTTTTAACCAGAGGCTGACGAGGCTGTCCTCCCAGTCAGCCTCGCTCACTTATCCAACCGCCGCGATGCGTTGGCAACCTCTCGCGTCGCTCATCACCCCCCACATCTACTGCGGTCACGCCAGGTCCCAACACCGCCATGATCCTTGATTTCACTCAGCCTCGTCGGAGCCTACACCTTCTTCGAGCATCTGTTGGGATGCGACCCTCGACGCTGGGTTGCTGACAGGCGCCATGGGGGCCATCGTCCTCTCAATGACGGTCGCCCTCGCGCTGTGCCTCATCATAGGTTGCGCACGCCGGAAACGAGCGGCGCGCCCTGATGCGGACCGTCATGGAGACCCAGCAGGAGCTACTCAAGATCTCGAGCCTCTATTCCGTGCAGCGCCAGGTTTGCAGAGGTGGGTACCACGCTGCCGCTCTGTCAGCCCACGAGGCATTCGCTGACGCCCTTCTTTTTTCGCAGGAGCTGCAGCATAAGCTGCGCAAGATGGAGAGCGACATGGGAAACTCGGCCACGCACTGGCAGGGCACCGCTGATGCGGCGTACCAGAGCCTGCGCCGTGCGGAAAAACCGGTCGAGCCGATTGGTCTCGGAGCAGGACAAGACGATCCTGTCGCTGAACGTGCAGATATCGGACCTGCAGGTGTGTGAAATGGCCTGTCTGCAACGGCACCCCGATACTGACGTGTGATCGCAAACTGTAGCAGAATAACGAATCGTTGGCGTCAACGGTCGACCACTTACACGAGATGCTTTCTGTGGCCTCTTCTTCGGCCGCGGTGCAGAGGGCGACGTATGACATGACCATCTCTACGCGCGCAACAACTATTTCGGCTCAGCAGGCCCAACTCGCGACAACAAATCGGGAGGCTCAGGACGCATTTGAGACTAACCGCCTGGCAACACTCGCTCTCACCGATGAGCTGCAAAAGGCGAATGAAGCTCTAGCCAAACAACGCCTCTCCAACGAGAAACTTCGCCCCGAGCTCCTCAGCGTAGCGAAACGCATCGCAGACATCGACGAGAGCCTCAGCTTCGCACTCAAAGAGCACGAGTTCGCACGCAACATGTACGACGCCCAAATCGCCGAACTCGAGGCGCAGCTCGTGCAAGCGCAAGACGAGAAAGAGCTCCTCCAACACGAAACTCACCGCCGTCGCCGCCGAGAAAGAGCGCGACTGGGCTCACACGGCGCAGACGAGCGCGCGCAGCTCGCTGCCCAACGCGACGAGGCCCATGCACACCTCGAGGACCTCGCGACGTCCACGACGACGCTCGCGCAGGCGTATCGCACACCTCGAGGCCGAGCGCGACCGCCTCGCGGTGCAGCTGCGCCAGATGCGCGAGTTCCATGCTGCGTATGCGTCGCCGACTCCCGGCGCGGCGTTTGTGTTTGCACTTCCCCCGCCGCTGTCGCCCTCGCGCTCGCCGTCGTTGTCGCCCGAGGTGGCCTCGCCAGGGGCGTCTCTCGTGAGGTCGCGCATACGGCCGCGGGGCAAGAGTCTGGCAACGTCTTGTACTTCTCCGGACATCTTCGGTTTTAGTTCCACGGTTGCTGAGGAAATATCTCTCTGTCATTGACCTGTGTTTTTCCCAGTATTTTGCAAATCAATTTCGCTGTCTGACTTACGAGAACGGAGCGCTAGGCTGATGAATCGTGATTTCGACCTCAAAAGGATGGCAAGCAGATTTACCACTCACTTGCTGTCCATATAGTTGGCCACCTCTGTTCGTGCATCCTTATCGAGGCTGTTGCTTTACACGCGGATGAGACAAAGGTCACTGAGCCTTACTGTGAACCGCGACGAGACGAACGGTAAGACCATAGGTTTTGTCACTGCTTGGAGCGGGCGATCTTTTATCGCGCATATGCGTCTTTTCAAGCGCAATTGGTCATATTATTGTGTGTGGAGTATGGAAAGGGTGGACGGGCACAGACGGGAGCTCGGAGGACCTGCGAACGACCGATCATGATCGAGCAAACAAGGTCCTTGGCGCCGAAAAGATCGGCCACAATGCCAGGTGGCGTGGGAACGTAGGTAATAGGTATTGGACTTAGGCCTCAGATGACGAAAAGCATTAGACACTATCATTCATGACGTGCACATGGAGCTCGAGAAACGTTCACATTACACTGGGTGACTGGTAGTCCCCATGAAGCTAATGATACAATGACAGAACAGGATACAGGCAGTGACAAAGATAACAAGGGGGAAAAGGATCGTCCGTGTCCAAGTGCTCTCGTCAGCAGCAAGCCATGGCCCGTTGGGTTGCTGGTGGCGGCCTCGGACCATCGAAGGGTGGCAGCTACTACCAGGAAGGAGTCAGTAACGGAGTTGTACGGCCCGGGACCGCTACGCGAAAACTCACAGTTAGAAGGCTGCGACCCGGTTGACATTGTATTGAACCAAGGAAACTTGAGAATTAAAGGCCAGCTCTTCAACTGCTTTGCTTAATGCCTCCCTAACTTGCTCTCGACTGGTAGAGTCCCGGATATTGGTCACGTAAACCGTAGCGCCATCTAGAGTGCTCAAGGAAGCCGGGTATACCCAGAACCGAATGGCCCTAGTGGTAGAAGATCCAAAGCCAGCGCTAGTCTCCCAGTCACATAAAACGGAGAGTTTTGAGCTATTGTGCACGGGAAGGAGGACCTGTGAGCCTTGGCGTCTCGGGGCGAAGTAGTCTGCGATCTTGGGGCCGTCCGTCCGAGTCTGCACAAGGGGGCAAGCCTTGATATAGTCAGCGAGGGCATGAAGGTTTGTGGCATTCATGTTATCGAGCTGGGTGTAAAAGGTAGACATCTTGAAGGAGTGGATGAAGGAGAACGGTGAGATGATGATGTCGCAGCGAGCAAGGCCGAGGTCTATTTATCCCGCTGTGGCGGGTGGCCAGAAGACCGTGGTAATTTCTACGGAGATCTCAATGGTACCTCAGGGTCGCGATGTGAACGCGACCCGCTTGTGGACGGATGGCCAATCATAGGTATCGATATTAATCGACTGACGCATATATCATCATTAAACGTCCACGGAGGGGCGCGACGGCACGTGTAACCAGATAATCAAGTCTTCTGTCACCACGGAGCACAGTCCTCCCTTTGTTCTTGTGCGCGAGGGCGGGTGATCGTGCTTGCACCTGACCAATTTGGTCACAGTCCCAAAGAGGACAAGCAAAAAGTACTAAACCCGCACAACCTGATGACCACATTCAAGCAAAGCATCAAACCAAATTAGGCAAATGTAATGGATGCCAGTGACGTAAAACCTACTGTGGGCTTTGAAGGACCTTTGGTTGTCGCATTTTCTTCCGTCTCCGTCCGCCGTCGCGAAGTGAGAACCACTGATTTCCAATTCCCGAGCGAAATAAAATATTGTTGAGGACAGAGTACTGTCTTCGTTTTGTGGTTCAAAGTATGTCCGATTATCGATGGCTTTAAAGTTACACTATGAACACTGGCAGCAGATAGGATGCTGACGAATGAGCGTCGCTAAACGTCGACATGGCTTCGAAGAGGACTGGGGCGCTCAAGATGTGGCTTGTTTGTCTCTTGTTTGTCTCCGCGTCTTCAACGTCAGCCAATCAAATTAAAAATCGTTATCATTGGCCTGTTCCTCTTTTGATCTCACTCTCACTCACGTTGAAACATACGGTCTCGTGCAAGGAGATTCTCGAGGGAAGACGGATCCTCAAACCGTGCGCTCATGTCTCAATTGATAGACGGACAGTATGATCAAGGAGACAACTAGCCTACCCTACTGGCGGGTTATCGATACGTAATTACGATTTATAGTATACAAAGATAACAGACACTGTAACAAGAAAGGGAAGGGTAATTCGAAACCGGAAGTCCGCTGGTAGGGAATGTGGAATAGCCAGGTTCAGGTGCCCTCAACGAGTACGCACTGAGCGCAGGGCATTACTACAAGGTCACGGTTAGTCGGTTCAAGTGCACCTTCCGTCCGCGGATCAACCTGAAGACTGACCTTCAATGAGTGGCAGACGCCTTATTTACGTCGTATTGAACCAGTGCCACCTGAGGATATCGTGCCAATTCGCCAATTGCCTCGCGTAATGCACGCCGAACTCGTTCGGGCGCAGTATCTTCTGCAACATGCGTGATATAGATTGTTGACCCAGCGTTCGTTCCCTGGCTCCGAGGATACACCAGAAATCGGACACCTGTGGAGGCCATGTCGCCGTGTCCCAACTCGACACCCCCAGTCGCACAAAACACTGATTCCCAGTTTCGTTAGTGACTGGCAATGTTACGCCGTAGCCTTGGAAATCCGGGATGAAGAACTGAATGTGGCCATTTTGCGCCCGGGCCGGGGGGGTTACCGTGTCGATGGCTGCCAACGAGCAGCTGTCTATTAGGTCCGATAGTCTGCGAAGGTCCTGGGAGTTTCATGATGTAGCGTTACTACTGGATAACGGGGACGTCGCTGTAGAAGGATAAGGGAATAGTATAGACACTCTGCGGACAGAAGGCCCTCTTATATCTTTCTAAATAATGGGGTGGCCAAACACTGTAGCCACTTCCCAGCTGTGACGGTGGTGGCCGAGCCTCTTAGCCTGTCGCATTCAAGTTGTATAAGGTAAGAGTGCTCGCACATGTCAATCTAAATCGGTTGTCATATTTGCCGCCGTCGTTGGTGGGCCACAAAGCACTGCCGCTATCTTAGTCGAAGAGGAAAAAAACAGATAAATTGGCGCCCAAAAGGCCACTTCACGTTGTAATAAGACTTCTCGAGCTATATAGGCCGACTCCGCCGGGGCGCTGCGAGTCTTATTTGAAAGCGTTGTACTGAAGACTGAAGTGAGTGAATGGATCCGATGAGACGACGAGTCAAAACATGACGGGTCAAAACAAAGAAAACGAATCTGGAGGACCCAACAGCATGTCTAGCCTACGGTTATCCCTTGTCCTCTTACAAATACACACCCGTCTTCATGAGCCTCTGAGACACACTTGCTGCTCGCAGTCTGTTCTACACCACATCTTCACACTGTACTCAGGTCATAATCATTGGTCTGGCCTCCATGGCTGCGGTCTTCTTCCTCATATCTTCTAGCCTCATCTTCTCCTCCTCCAACATCCTCTGCTGAATCAACACGCGTTTGGGAACGATTTGCTTCCTTTCGGTAGTCGGCGCGAACGCAAACCTGTCGACGCCCAGGGCCTTGAGTGTCTTTTGTTCGACAAGACTATACTGCGTCGGGTCGTCCCTGTCGAATTTGAACGGCTCTCGCAGGGCTCGCTGGAGGGGGTTAGAGATAACACGTGCAAACGCGTAGGACGTTCTTGGATTTCGAGTGCATCATAAGCGGGTGCAAGAGCACGACGTCGCCCACCTCGCCGGTAAGTTCGACGAACTTGGTGCATTTCTTGATCTCCTCGAGGCGCGACCAGAGAAACCCAGGTGGTCCTCCCAGTCTGTGTACGTTCCGTGGCAGTACGACGGCCGGAAGGTTAGGTCTTCCGGGATGACACCCTCAGGGTACGCCGCGAGGTAGCGTGCAATCATGTCGATACCCTCTGGCGCAATCCATGTCGCACCCCCGCCAGGATATATGTCGGAGAAGAGGGGTACAACGAGAAGAGCTTGCATCGGGTGAGTCGAGGTAGTGCACAAAGAAGTCACCTTCGACATGCCAAAAGTCTAGATCGCGGGGCTCGCGGGGCTGGGAACCCCTCAAGTTCTGGTGAACCTAGGTTGACGATGAAGTTGTCCGCCCACTGAGAGCCATCCACATTGACGCGATCTTCGCCACCGAGGAGTTCAGTGATGGCAGACCACGCCTAGGATGCATAAGTTTGTGGCCGAGGTACTGTAGAGTACTTCTTACCTTGGGAGCAAACTCATCTACGCAGACTCCCTTTGTGATCGGCATGTTGATCCAGTCGGCTCCTTGCCATGTCGACTTGTCATTAGGGTTCATGCCAAGACGTATCCACATTTCCTTCGTAAATTCCGCGTTTTGCTCTTTGGAAAAAGTTTTTGGATGATGATGTAGCCGTTCTCGAGGAAGAGCTCATTCTGCTCCGCTACCAAGACGATCTATTCATTCGTGGATTAGCGATGACAAAATATATCTGCAGGTCGAGCTCACCTGTCAATGACATGGCAAAATGAAACCTGTTTCGGAGCGTTTCGAGACGAGGGGGGCAGCTGCACCGAGGGAGCTGAGGCATAGGCCAGACTGAGGATAGAGTATTTATCGCACCATAAACGATCTTCCATCGTCTAGTGCACGAAGTCAGCTGCACCCGCGCACTCTGTATAGCGTTCAAGCTATATCCTGACGCAGTACTTACCATACATACTCTACGAGCATCACCGATAGGCCCGCAGTGTCCCTCAACAAGATGAGGAGTCCTCACACCGCAGATGGGTGTTATTGATTCGGCCCCGCGCAGTGGGAACGGGGACGTAGAGGGTCGATATTTGACTTATGACGGGGCAGAAGGCTGACGAAGCCCGAGCCAGGATAGTCCGTCCGAGTATATTTTCAGATGCAGAGATCAAGGAGCATGCTTGTGATCCATAGTCCTGGGTAGCGGCAAGTATCAGCTGTGTACGACCATAGTGAGTGAATCGCGTATGATTTACTGAGTTGTCGAGATTGGCGTATGCGAGCCGTACTCCGCAATGTCATCTACAGGATTCAACGATAAGCCTAACATGTTTGTATTCCATCTATGTTCTGCTCACCCAAGGATCTCTCGCAGTCTCCGAACCGAGAGTCGAGACCTTGAAGGAAGGATGAGACTGTGACTTGTGCGACAAGATCGCATAAATTCGGTCGCTAGATATTTAGTTGAAGTATGAGGATCACGCCCACGATTAGAATGGTGTGTGTCCCATAGAGCTCATAACAGCGCGTCATCTGCGACCAAGGGATCACAGGGTATGCTGAAACGAGGCTCCGGTAGACATCAGCACATCGCTTGACTGGATGGACATGTACTGATTCGTACCTCAAAGCACAGACTATACATCATGATTGATCTCAGGCCCTAAAGCTGGGAGTCTGGTCCGAATGCGATGTGCTAGCGGAAGCGGTGACTCGGACACAAATCGAAGAGGCGCCACCGCGCCGAGACTACCACCAGGCGCCTCCTGACTTATCTAAGTTATCTTCCAAGTGTCTCACGTAATGAGGCCACGTGATCCAAGCACGTTACTTGCTTGAAGCCTTGAAGTTGCAACTTGCAACTTGCAACTTCAACCGCCGCTCAAGGTTGCGCAGCGATCGATGACTCTGACTGAGTCTAACTACCTTTAACTCTCTGGAGTTATCTATCACATAGTCATACGAAAGTACTCGTCTACTGCGTATCAGAAAACGATCTCCGACAAAACTGGACGGTCCGCGCTTGGTCCCGCGCAGCATTATGTGGCACTTGTGGCAGTACTAGTACTGACGAGGCGGATGATTGTCCATGTCCCCATGTCATAATGAGGATATCTGGTATTTTCAGGCTGCTACAAGCACAAAAATGCAGGAATAGCTGACTCAGAAGCCCAGCATGGCTGCCGATCAAACTGATCCAACTGCGATACAGCCACTAGCACGACGGTCAATAGTACCACATAGCCAACAGGTAGTTATATTTGGCTGTGCACACATCTATCCTACTCTATCAGCACAATGCAGAACTGAGTGTATCCTTGCTGCAGTCGGCGCTGTCCGGCGCGGTGTGAATAAGTGATATCCAACGTCGCTAATCGGAGGGGGTTGCACCCGCGCATGATATGGTCACAATGCCCTTGCGGGAAAAATCTTCAGCAAGAAAGGTCATATGTCTCTACTAAATGGAGAACTGTGGGCGTTAGCATTGATATTATAATTGCAGATACTTTACACAGGAGATCAGTACTCAAGTCGCTTAGAATGGCCATGCACTCAGAGCAAGTATGAGATCTGGGAAGTCTCGTTCGAAAATGACTCTGTCCTCCGCAGCATCGGAGAGGAAATAGGAAGGGAGCGATTCATACTCAATTGTACTCTGAGTCAAAAAGGTATCAGTCATGTTCTCTGTGGTCAAGGAATCGAGGACAGAAGGGCCAGGAAGTGTAGTAACATTGAGACTGGCGCACTGTAAGTTATCACAAGACTGGACGACTACGTGAATGCGGGGAACGGGGTAGGCACGGCCACTGGGCGTGGTGCAGGTGGCAAATATCCAAGAATGGTGCACAGTCGCTCCTATCTGATGCAGCTCGAGAAGATGAAGATCCTCGCAACTCGAGGGCACCAGGACCAAAGCGCAACTGTCCGTCGCGGGGAATTGTGTTAGCTTGCCTGTGAGTGCTAATGAGTTTTTTTGTCACCTTCGAAACATCCACTGCATACCTACCTCGGCTATGAAATTGCGCACTACCTACAGCGATAGCTTTGGCAACCTTGCGGGCGCGTGAGACCGATACGAGCGCGTTGCGTTTTTTGTACGACCAGCGTGCTTCTGAAGCACGAAGGGTTTATAGCCCGAAATCTAATGAAAGAGGTATTCGCAATCAGCATCTAGACTTTTTTGTAGCCTAGCACCCTTGAGTAGAGTCAGGCTAGGACGTACCGCAACACGAACGCTGACTTTGGCTCTGTTTGTCCCCAAAAAATATATCCTCCTGATGGTCCATGTGACGCAACCAGCCCATGAGGGCGTCGCGCAGGTTAACTCCTGAGCAACCATTACTCGTGAAGTGGGAGATAATTTTGTTCTGGTCATGGAGCCTGCTCGGCTTATAGTCAACATAAGGGATCGTTTGTAGACTCATATATGTGGTGTGGTTTGGAGGATGGTAGGCTCTACCGGAGAGAGTGAGAAGAGCCTGGTGCCATGCTCTACCATCGCCAGACGCGACTTTATACTGCAACTGCGATGTCCTTTCTGTGCCTCTGGCGGCTGTTTGAAATTTCCGGAAGACTTGATGTGTTACTACCTCAGATACCGCCTGACGTCCCCGAACCTCTTTGTCAGGCCTACCTGATGCTCAGCGTATATCTCAAGGGCCATTGGTCCCCAGCACATGCTGGCGCATCAGTGTCTATCTATCCATATGCCGCCGGCTCCCCCGGGGCTGAAGCTTCCAGTGAAGCGCTGAAGTGCTGATATGAAACGTGATAGGATGGCATAGAATGGTACGGTGTAGAATAGGACCCCCCAACAATGGGAGGGAAACCCTACCTAGAGATTTCGCCAAACCACCCCCAGAATACGGACGGGAATGGCAAAATTTGGTCATCCAAATCATACGGATTTTGCGACGCCGGCGTATCAGTAAGCGGGCCGCAGGGGGGGCCGGACGAATCAAAAATCTAGTATACGGACTTTCGCTGAGGCTATTTTCCTAATATACAATATTTATTATCGCTTCATCCACAGCTCTTACCGCATCAACTCTACATTGATCTTGTAAGTTTACCTTCCTTCTGTGCGGTTAGGACCAATTCAACCTCAGATGATGACTATCATCGCGCTCTGAAGTCCGTTTCAAGCAGCGACCACGAACGGACAGTGCTGTACGGACTTTGGGCAGGCTTCCGCCCAAGTCCGCTCGACCATATACGGGGACGAACGGGTTTTTGGCCATCCGGACCAAAATCCTGCGTTTCGATACGGATTTTCGCCGGCTGGGGGGGCCTCCGGCCCCCAAGATTTATACGGACGCCGGGTAGGGTTTTTCCCTCCCATTGTTGTGGGGTTCCTTGTAGAATGGTACAGAACGGCATGGAACGGCATGGAACGGTACAGAGTGGCACAGAATGGCCAGTCTCCCTAGGCAAACCTTATATAACGCCGATGATAGTAGATCGTGTAGAAACGGCACAGAATGGTACAGAATGTTCGTTGCCCGGCCGCTCTCGCCCGGACACACGAAACGCCGGTGACTTCTGGCACGTGTCGTTCCGACCAGTCCCGGCTCTCTCGCTGAGTGGAATCTGAGGCCAGCTAAGATCGGTAAGATCAGCAAGACAGCGAAAGCAGAAACTGTCACATGTCACAATGAGGGATGGCACTGTGATGAGCCGCCTGACGACGTACAGCTCCGTTCGCGAACAAGTAGTAGGGTTATGAAACGGGTAACTATCAATATAAAATACGAGCGCCGGTTTTGTGTACTACTAGGTAATACGGGCCATCAATCTCTTGCCGTGGTATATATGCGGAGGGTAAGTATGTTCAGCTGGTAGGACATGTTCAATGAGAGAGCAATGTTCAATAGATAGGACGATAAATAACAATGTAATAAGTATAAAGATCAAAGTAAAAATCAGAAGCTGGCCTTGAGTGAGCCAATTTCTACCGGTGAGTCATATGTTCAAGGACAAAAGTCGTCCGGCGCAGGATACCCGCCTGACGACAAATAACTATATTGATTTCCCTCCGGGGTGCAAGGGAGCATAACTCATGCTTCCCATGGTCGATGAACATTGCGTTTGCCAGGCGCGAGGCGCAACTGTAGGATTGATGTGCGAATGAGAGTCACTGGATGTCGGAATCATGCACGCGTGCTACGAGCGGTCGCATGTGGCGCGGAAGATAGTTAGCCCAAGATTGGACTGGCTGAACGGTTGCTCCTGATTGCTGTAGTTGCAACAGGTACAAGTCCTCCATCTGCAGCGCCACAGGACCGAAGCTCAATCGCCCGCCCACAGGTATCGTATTGGCTGCCTGCAGGTACAAGTCAACACGAGACCGTGCTCCAGCTTTTTCTCCACGCAACTTACCTGGTCAATGAAATCGCGCACAACTTCTGCGATGGCCTTAGCGGCTTGGACTCGCGTGAGGCTGACACGTTCACCATTTCTTGTGCGCCTGGCATACTTTTGCCGGAGTCAGTGGTTTGTAGCCTACGATCTAGTATAGCGCCAGAGATAAGCGGCAAACCGTGAGTCCAGTACACACTGACGAGGAGAAGATAGGGCTTACTGCAATATGGATGCCAACTTTGTCCCCGTTGTTCGCAAAGAATAAATCCCCTTGATTGTCCATGGTGTACGCTCTCCCTGTGAGAGCATCCAGCAAGTTGACACCCGGACGGCCGTTTGCTCGTAAAATGAGAGACAGTCATTTCGTGGCCGGATGCCCTCTGGGGCTTATATTCGACGAAAGGAACGTAATGCAAATCCATGTCAGTAGCTCTTCTTAGCGTGGTTCGGCGGGGAAATGTGGTTTGGGGACGGCCCTCTGGGCGGATTCATATATCACACCTGAGTGACTGCTGCTAGCGCGTATGATATCCATCGTGCACAGCCATATTGAACCGAGCTCAGTGATATACTGCAGTAATGATCGAAGTAGTAGGAAAACAGGGTGATACTGGGGTCATGTCATTACTCACATCCGTTACAGCAAAGCTTCCGGTGGGCCTTCTCCGGCCCCTGACTAAGAGTACCGCCACGTGAAAAGGTAGATTTTGGATTTTGATGATCTCCGGATTTCCCTTCCGGGATACATGGTGTTTTGCGGGTTCTTGATTTGACGGAGGTAACTTGATTCTAGGGAAGCGAATGTTGATGATTCGCCACAATGAAGACTTTGGCCCCGTTGAGACGAGCTGCCGCTGCAATGGACCGAAAAATGCCAGAGCGATGGTAATAATCAGTGCTAAGGAGTGTAATGTGAGGGCGGCCGCGTGCACTATGTAGCTGGTTACGAAATTTGCCGTCATCTTGTGTCGAATGCAAGTATTCTTAAAGGTATAACTGTGACGAAAAATAGTCCGAGGGGTCAGTGTCTGGTTAAGCAGGGCGGTGCCAACAAGAGGCGTTTCGAGGTAACACAGAAGGCCGTCGTGGACCCACAAATAAATCCAAGTGGCGGGAACTGGAGCATGAACAACAGGGATGTCTTGATCAGGATCATGACTGCGCCACAGCAGTCGGATCGGATTACTGCAACTTGAAGCATGATCTTCCAGCCTACAGCCTCCGCGATCGAGGCTGTACTCCGCAGGTTTGTTGAGCCGTTCACACAGCAAAAACGGATAGACAATGGGGCACTCACATCACACGGTGGCCGGGGCATGCTCAGCACGGCGTTCTCAGCTCGTAGTTGCGGGATGCGGCACCCGAAAGCCCACTTGCGCAGCGAGGATAGATGCCGTGCGCACACGTCTTCAAGGCCCTCGACAATCTTTGATCTGTGGCATGGCAGCAAAACCTGTGAAGGAAGGGCCTCATACTGATGACCAAAGCGTCAGCCATAGACACGCCACACAGGTTCAGGACGACGCGCCTATCAGCATGTTGTGTTACGCCATTATCGGGATACCCGGAATCCAGTTTGTCTGCGCGAAGTGCATCTCGTGCGCCTGTTCTACGCGTTTAGCTGCACTGCAAGATGCGTCACGATTCTGGCCCTGATCATGAGAACCCTCGCCACAAATACATCGTAGACCGGGGAAGGCATTTGCCGGTGTGTTAGGTTTACGGCTGCAGTCGTTGCAAACCTTGCAGTGCAATCGTAGAAGCGATATCAATACGCTTGAAAACCCTCTCAGGCTGACCGAGACCGAAATGATGGATATCCTGACATCGCTCCAACGGACTATCCGCGGTCTCGAACACCCGCGCCTCGTGCACACTACACATCATTAGCATCCGCCTTGCATGCCTGAAATACTGCACTCACCATTCTAGAAGCGATCGTAGCAGCTGTCGAGAGGTCCACACATCGGGACTCGCTTGAACGACCGCAGCCGCGTAATATCTAGCCAGAGAGATTCATGTCTGTCAGCAGCACACCCTCCTCCGAGCCATCTGACAAGTTAGACGGAAAGACGCGTCCGGTCTCACTGCACATGGTGGGCAAACGGTGCCGTCATCCCCACGACGCCGCGCCCTCCACGGGTTTCGGCGCCGACACACTGTCCACAGTTCCAAAGTCCTGCGCATCGCGCGCTACAGATTGTCAGCACACACCTGCCACACGGCACACGGCACTCACCTGTCAGAAAGTAATCCGTCGATACACACAGCGGCGGCACTTGACCACCGGAGATACGGACTACAATCTCACTCGACCGATTTTGCTTCATACCGCGGAAGCATGACATCGCTTGGGTTACCCCAGGGCATCCCCCCACCGTCCACCGTACTTCGCTCCGATTCATAGCACACAAACGAGAGCGCCCTCGTTACACACACGTTGCGAATCGTCAGCGCTTCCGCTAACACACAAAACACCACACTCACCCTAATGAAATTCACTGCGCCTCTCGGATATCATCAAAACGATACTCAAGCTAGCCACACAATCGCGCAGGGGGATCCTTGAGGCCCACCACGCGACGGTTGAGGCTTGTACCCATCCCTACCACGCGCTTTCCTTCAGAAGAGGGCAAACGCAGGCACTCGTCGTTTCTGCAGTCCACGCTGCGCACTAGAGAGTCGTCCTACGCCGCCGGGCGTATTGCTCTCTACACGCTCCGCAAGGCTCCACAATCCTACTCCACAAACCAATCAGCACACTTCTCTTGTCCATAAGGTCGTACTTACCCGTCAGGAAGCGGCCATAGCACCTGTCGAGTCGAACAAGAACCCGCTCAAACTGACCGAAACCACGACGACAAAACATCCCCGTCCAGAAGAAAAACTTACCTCAACCCTCACAACACACCCACACCCTCAATGAGACGCACAAAACCGATCCATTTCGCAAGCACGCATAAACAAACCCCTACACCCTGCCCCTCCTCCCCCACCGGTCGCCGCTCCAGCACGCTATCCACAATCCCAAACTCGAGCGCCTCGAGCGCGCTACAAACGCGTCAGCATCGTCACGCTTCCCTACACACACCACGCCACTCACCCGTCCAGGAAGTAAGTCCCTCTCCAGCGCCTTCTCTACCCGCCGCATCCAAGAGATAAAGTCCACAAAAGAAGGATGGAGCGGAGGAGGACTCACCAAAACCGCGCAACACCGTCCGACACGCTCTCGCCGGGCAGGGCGCAGTGCCGCTGGTAACACGCCCCCGTCGTGAGGACCTCCGCACGCGGAGGATCTCGCGTGCGTGGATCGCGATGTCGGAGGCTGGCCGGCTGATGCGCCGCCGAGGGTTCTGTGGGGGAGTTAGTTCCGCTTGCGTTCGTCCGACAGAGGAGGAGAGGGTAGGGAGAAGACGAAGAAGGGCGGAAGGCGACGCGGGAGGGGCAGGAAGGGGTACGAGGAGAACAGAGAAGGCGGCGAAGTGAAAGAGGGGAGGAAAGAGAGGAACGCACGATGTATCATGATGCTAGCGTGTGGAAGAGCGCATGCAATGCCTCTTCCCCTTCTCCCCCCGCCGCAAGGAGTAACGACCCCATCGAGCACGCCTTGCCCCACACAATACGTATGTATCGGCTCCGACACATACTACCCCCAATCAGCCTCCCCCTCCTCCCCACCAACACAAACCAACACATACCTGCATCTACAATCTCTCAGCATGCGACCCAAGCAGAAGAAAGAAAGACTTACAGTATCATAAAATCGCCATCCCAGCAGTGACACTCCCGCCCGGCGAGTTGACGTACAGATGGATCGGCTTCGTCGCGTCTTCGGGACCGTCGAGAAGAGCAGCTGGACTCACGAGCAGCGCGCATGATGCATGCCTGTCCCTGATCTGCCCCCGTCAGCGCACGGCGGGCGTGGGAGGGAGGAGCGGGACGCAACGGGCCCGTAGAGCATCACGACGCGCTCCTCGTTGAGCAGCCGCGTAGAAGATGTCGTAGCTCCGTTCGCCCGCGGCCCTAGGCACGTCAGCACGTCAGGGCTTCTTACTTTTGGGAGAGAAGGCAGGGAGAGATTAGCACACACGGTTTTGGCGGGCTTTTTATTTTTTTTTTTTGTTTTGTTTTTTTTTTGCTTTTTTTTTTTTTTTTTTTTTTTTTTTGTTTTTTTTTTTTTTTTTTTTTTTTTTTTTTTTTTTTTTTGCAGTGTTCGATGACCATGGGTACGAGGTCATCGCCGAGGGTGGGGTGTGGTGCGGAGGACCCATTGGCCGGTCCAGGGGTGGAAGCGGCGCGTGCGGGAGTGCGGCGCGCGCCAGCGTCGAGGGACCTGCTCTTGATAATGTTTCTGCAGAGCGGATTTGTGCTAAGCATAGTGGTGGCCATGGAAGTGTCTATAAGCGAAATGCGAATGTATCCAGTGTGTAGTGTATAGCAAGACGAGCAGTGCGGCCGTCGACGCGGCGCGGAACGGTGCAAGCTCCCGCTCACACGCGCGCGCCACGTGACCCGCGCGTCCATCAAGCGCCACGCTCGACTTCGATCGTTGCTTCCCAACCGCGGCCACCCCGCGCACCTCATCCCTCCTCCACCAACCCTCTCAACTAACAGCCCATATGGCGCGCCACACGACCCCGATGCTCTTTGGCTCCCCGCGCTCAACCGAGTCCCCGATGGACTTACTGAGTACACCTCGCGTCCCGCTGTTACACCCGCCTGGGCCCTCTTCGTCCTCGAGCATGCCCTCGGCGTCGGGTTCAGCCGTGCGTGTTCCTTCCTTTCTACTTCGACTGAACCGCTGAAGTCGTGGCCAGAACACTCCTACGCGAGCTCATTACGAGAGCCCGCCAACGCCAATCGAAGAACCGCACGACGTCGACATGGCCGACGCGAGCCCTCTGCAGCAGAAGGAGCGCGAGCAGCGGGTGGTGCTGCGTGTGAGGCCGAAGCGGAGGACAAGGAGTGTGCCTATTCCCGAGGACTCTTTGAGTGAGTCGTCCGGGAGCGAGAGCGAGAGTCGTACTACGACGAGGAGGGAGCGGAGGGAGAAAGAAGAGAGAGAGGAGGGAAAGGGAGAGGGAGCGGAGAGAGGGGAGTGAGGTCGTGCAGACGTTATACGGTCGAACATTATACGCTCAATATGGCTGGGCCGGTGGTGCCAGAAGCCGGATTTGCCGTATGTGCTGCTTGGGTGCGTGGTGTGCTCTGTGGGTGGTGTGCTTCTGCTGATGTGCCGGAGAGCAGAGATTTGCAGTTTTTACTTTTAATCTGTCGCTGGGTGCTGCTATTTCTGTACATCCTCGTGCAGGTGCTCCTCACGCCTGCAGCGCGACTTTGAGCATCGGGCGTCGGAGCACTCCATAAAGGTGCGTTAAACCCTTTCACGAACCGCAGCACATAACTCTCACACGCCGAAAGCTAGATATCGTATCAAGAAATCGCCGAATGCGCGTACCACCACAAAAACAACCTCTGCCGCACCGGCGGGCCGCCGTGCCCGCATGACCCACCAATGCGGCCTCCCTGGGCAAAAACTACGCATGAAGCCGCGACCCGACAAAGGTCGGGCGCGCGCGCCATCCCAGGCGCACGGGCCCCCCCCTCATCGCGTCGGAGGTCCATCAACGGCTTCGTGATTCGTCGAGCCCATCAGCTGGAAGACCCTCGTGCGTCCACTCCCCCTCCCTCTCTCTGTATGCCAAGCTATGACAAGGAGAACAAGATATTTACGATCACCGTCCTCACGTTCCTCACCATTTCGTCAACAGCCTCCTCTCGCTCTACCGCGCAGCGCGCCCCACGCCCGCGACCGCTTCCCGGCTATCTGCGCACCAACAGCACCACCCATACCATACCGATCCCACACCAGCGTGGGGCACCGCCATGGCGCCCGCCGGGCAGATACAACGCCACGGCCGCGGCTGGAGGTGTCGTCGCTAGTGGAGGTGCGGATGTAGATCTGTGTGGTCTCTATGTTTCTGGGATGGATACCAATGGATATACATACTTACACGCTGCTCTGGCAGGCGCGGAAACGCGCCTAGTGGAAGGAGAAAACAGATATGTTTACGATACCCTCCCTCGCGTTCCTCACCATCTTGTTCAACAGCCTCCTCTCGCTCTACCGCGCGCAGCCACGCCCCCGCGCCGCTGATCCCCGCGTCCACACACCACCCCCACCCATCATACGCGATCCCACCACCAGCGTGGGGCCCCGGCTGGGCGCCCGCGGCAGACACGACGCCACGGCCGCGGCTGGCGAGCAAGGCGGTGTCGTCACCGTAGTGGAGTGCGGAATGTACATCTGTGTGTGTCTGTGTTTCCGGGATGGATGATCTCCAATGGACGGGCCCCACCTGATCATCCCGGGTTCCGGGCCTTGTTAGGCTCCGTGTCACTTTCTTGTGATGGGGCTATATGCGGCCAGTCCCCGCAGAACCCACGCTTCCTGGCATCTCCTGAAAACCTCTGGATTTAGTCGTACCCTTCAAGCGCGCCCTTGACAGCCATCAGCCGCAAGCCGTGCGGGCGTTGCCATCCCCGCCCGCCCATCGCGCCATCCCTCCTATCTAGGCGCGTCCCGTTCCCACCCGCGGTCAGGCGCTCCCCGCCGCCGCCGCGCCGCCTTCCCATATCCTCTTCCTCCTGCTCCCATTTGCCGTTGTTCTGCACTCTCACAATGTACATTAGCACCTTAGTATGGCAGCATCACCCTAGATAGTAGAAATTGAGCACAAGCGATCACGGTGTGAAGCTGGCCTCACAGGCGCCCCTTTCTGATGCGCCCAAGCGCCATCAAAAGCGCGCCCTCCGCCATCCTCCTTGCTAAGCGAGTGACGCTATTAGCCACTCTCTCAGCACTTCCCGCCGTCTCCCTCTATCCCCATTGCTCACGGGAGTACATGGGGATATCTCTAAGCCATTATATAATATCACACACCCTATCATACAGTACAAGGGCATCTGTACCGCTGTATGCATGACAATCAAATGTAGGCTCAGTCAACTACTTTATTCAAGGACAGTAGTACAGTGGTAGCTTGAATAGCAATCTAGCAAAAATCATACACTTCTGAGTATGTTGTTAAGATGCCGGAGGTGTGTGACACTCTACCAGCTTGGGGTAGGAGCTGTAAATCAGTCATCCCCCACATAGTCAAGGATCAGAGATTGTATTCGCTCTACACAGAATTACACACACTTGTAACGCATTTAACGCGTTTATCATATGCTAATGACACTCTGAGGGCTACAAAGAGGCTCATAATACCTTCTGAGAATGATCCCGCTGCATCTCATGGAGAAGGACACTGAAAACTGTTAAAATGCGCACAAAAGCGGCCAAAACCGCAGTGTTTTTAGAGTTTCCAGTCGGTATATTGTATATTAGACAGTATAAAAGGATTTATGAAGTGACCTTGAGCATACAAACATATCTTGTTTACTGGATATTCCCCTGAGATAAGTCAGTAACCTTGTGCTCACTCGGTATCTCTTTGATGTTCCCAGTGAGACTGTAAAGCACATTTGGGCTGAACTTGAGCACCACATCGGATCTGTTTAGTATATAGGACGTTGATAGTTTGGTTACTAAGGTTTACTTTGGTCGCAGAATACAATGGTGAGGCTAGTTTCGACGTCACGCTTGCTCTTCACTATGTTCCTGACAATTCGACCGTTTTCACGCGCTAGGCGCCGGTGAGATCGTACAGAGATTGGACTATCGGGCTACTGCAGCATATACCATTTGATGCGAGTAGGTACTGAGGATATGCGACAGTAGTATAGAATGCCTCTGTGATGCTAGATTGGCATAATTTCAACATGATATGCTCCCAATGTCACGCTTCTGCAAAGCTTAGGAGGCATCAGAACCTCTTCATACCTCTCGTTTAGCTGATATACCATGTATACAATCCTATGATAAACTGATATCTCTTGAAATGAAGACATAGCACCTGTTGCTGACCGCTATGCTCCCTCAGATATATGCAAGCATGTTGTGTGCTGTCTGTCCTTTAATAGTCCTATTCAAGCATCACAATTACATATTTGTATAGAACATAAGCTTGGAGTGCTTTCATTAACCTTAATTGTAGCATAGAATGATTCTATGGGGCTGGAGATTCAAAAAAAGCAAAAATGCGTTGGAAAATCATGATTAAATTGTAATTGAGCGGTAGGATAAGCTTCAAATAGGTATATATATGTAAAGAGAAATATATACAATGAGATACCAGGATACTATAGAGCCAATAGGGTGTGAGGAGACCAAGGGGATAGCAAGAAAGACCGCAGGTGACCAATGATGTCACTCGCTTAGCAAGGAGGACGGCGGAGGGCGCGCCTTTGATGGCGCTCGGTTGCATCAGACGCGGGGCGCTTGCCCATCTCTATGCTCTTCGTAACCATTTCTATTATTCCAGTATTATACTGCCAAACTATGGAGCTGATGTACATGGGAGAGCGCAAAACGACGGCAAATGAAAGCAGGAGGAAGAGGATATGGGAAGGCGGCGGCGGCGGCGGCGGGGAGCGCCTGACCGCGGGTGGCAACGGGACGCGCCTAGATAGGAGGGATGGCGCGATGGGCGGGGCGGGGATGGCAACGCCCGCACGGCTTGCGGCTGATGGCTGTCAAGGCGCGCTTGAAGGGTACGAAATCCAGAGGTTTTCAGGAGATGCCAGGAAGCGTGGGTTCTGCGGGACTGGTCGCATATAGCCCCATCACAAGAAAGTGACACGGAGCCTAACAAGGCCCGGAACCCGGGATGATCAGGTGACGGGCCCATGTTGTACACTGACGCACGCTCCCCTCTGGCAGGCGCTGGTGATGGGATGGTTCCGGAATGAGCCGGCAGCAGTTGCCGCGGCTGCGTGGTGCTGCTGCTTCGCGCGCGCCTGGGGCGCTATCGAAGTCTATCGAGGCAGGCCCATCGTCATGGAGAACGTCGGCGGCGCGGCGCGGCGCGTCCTCGCCGTCACGCGCCCGCGAGATGCGATAGGTAGAGCCCGCGAGGGACCACACGGGGTGGGTTCTCAGCAGCGAAGCTAAGGCGTGCCTGGGTCCCTAGAAGCTCGTGGGAGCCTCGGATGAACGACACGGCTGGATGAATGAAAGGGTTGGATGAATGCACACGACTGGATGAATAGACGTGTGCGTGCAGAAATAGCTAAAACGAGCGTGCGGGCGGCGATTCGAGAACGGCGCCGCCTTTATGCGAATTGCGATGAGAGCCGGGCTGCTCTGCCGAGCCGTTGCTTACGGCCCCGTGGGCCGTCGACGCATTCCGGGCACACGAATACGAACCCACGGCGCCCAAACGCACTACGCGAAGAAGCCTTTACGGTCAATCAGAAACAGAATGGCAGGACAGGCACCCGTGCGCAGGACCCGCGAAAGCAGCCCCATAGGGGTTTAGGCCCCCCGAATACGGACACGGAAGAAGGCAAAATCGCGGCCGGAGGCCGCTCTAGCCCGGTACATTTTGGACCTAAAAAGTGCTGGAGGTCGGGCCCAAGACACGGACAAAATTCAGGCCAAATCGGACATGCCACTCCTACCATCCGGACATCGCTCTGAGTCTGACGTTGGGAAACCGACGACGTTCCCGGTCACAACCTATCACAAGCCCCGTTGGTCCGGGGTTGGACAGTACCTGTTCAGCCGGTGCGATGACGCCATGGTAAACCTGTACGAGCAAGCAAACACACACCCGTGGGTTTTTGTGTAGCACATTATCTGGAGGAAAATGTATATTATTTTCACTCACTTCTCCTCGACTTTGACCACTATTGTTACACACAAAAAAGCGAGCGTTGTTTAGAAAATACATAGCGTGCATTAAGAACTCGCCCGACGCTAGCGACGCGCCGACGCCACCACGCGAGCGCCGAATCTACGGCCTCCCCCGGTCCCGATTCCGCCCTTTTTCGTACTGCGTAGAAGTTTTATATTCACTTCCGTAACTCTAATTCCCTTGTACCTACGTGTCCCCAAATCCATACAAGCACGCTACCGCGTTTGCTCTCGTGGTCGAGACGACCCCCTTCCCGTTCCGTTCGCGTGCCGCTTGGACTCGCGCCCACGGCGCTCGACCGTTTTTCTCAATAAGCGTCTCCTGTCATTTCTACGCCATGGTCCGACACCACACCCTGTTGTCTCTCTAGACGATGACGAAACATATTTATCTGATCCATTATCGTGATACAAAGTTTTCGAGGCGAAGTATGCAAGCCAACTCCGGGCAGTAAGTATTCCAGACATTTTATTTTGTCCTCATTTGTCCCATTGGCGTTGCTGTGTTAGCTTCATCAAACACTGGTCTTCACCTCTGGTGACAGATTGCTGACTCTCAAACCACACGGATATGGAGCTCTTTCATAAGCTCAAAACGGAAGGGCGAATCTCAAGCGAAGCCATGGTACTGTTTCTAAAACGTGGCAAAATATCAAAGGCAGCAGACGCCAAGGCAATATCTGAGCCTGATACCAGACGTAACTAATGTTTAGTCTTGTCTTGTGACGTTGTTGTTGCAAAGCTTGTAGAGAACCCACGATTATTCGCATCTTTAGATACAAGATTTCTCAATTTATGTTTTGGGGTCGAGCTCAAAATGCACGACACTATGAGGCGGAAAATGTTATTTTTAATGTTTTAAAATGAATTATTTTATTGCGTAATCCGGACAAAATGACCACCGTTTTGGGGTCGGGCGCCGTATCCGGACTGCAAGAGGCAAAAATCGGAGGCCGAGTTCGTATCCGGACATTTTGGCCAAGAAAATTTCGGACATCAAAACCCCAAATTTGGCACTTTTGGGGCTAACCTCTATGGGCTCTTTCGGGGTCCTCCGTGCGCGCGTCTGGTGAGGATGCGTGCTCCCACGGGGAGGGCGGGCCACACCGCCATCGGAAGGTTCGTGCTGGGCGCGCGCGTCCGATCAGGGTGTGCAACAGAGGCCGCGCGCGTGGCGTCGTGCAAGCTCAGACTCAAGCTCCCGTTGCCTCTTCCCCATACACAAGCCACTCTTTTTTTTCCGCACCCCGCGCACGCGCCGGCGACAGACAAGGAACACGCCGCGCCCCGGTGATATCACGCGCGAAGCAGCCCGCGGACGGGACGTGCGGGGCGTACACTACACACATATCGGTGCCCCCACCCTGGCGGTGCGCAGGCGGGCGGCGATCCATGGGGCCCTGGCCGCCGTGCGCAGACGAAGGTTTTCCGCGGGGGGACTAAATGGGGGGGATCGCGCGTTTGCGCGATGTAACGCATCCCGCGGGAGGGATGCGGGTGAGCTCCCGATGTTCGTCGGCTCTGCGCCGCGGGGTGTAGGTTCGTTTGGCGTTGTTGTTACCTGCGGCGAGTCACTGGAGTATGACTTGTCGTCTGGGAGAGAAACGGCGAGTGGGAAAGCGCGTGTCGCCGCAGAGCACGGCTGCAGAGTGCCCGTTCCCCTCGGCCCGGGCGCACAGCCGTCCCTCCAAAAGGTCTAATGCCATCGCTTCGTTGTTGCTCTGCTCTTCCCTTCGCGCAACCGTAAGGGATCTTGCGTTGTCTGCATCCCGTGGGACCGACTGGTGTGAACAAGCTGCCGCACTCGACAGCGTGCGGTGCACGCCCCGTGCACGTCGCCCTCCATGTATCGCAGTTTTCCATTGTTTGTGAGATCGCAGTTTCCATTGTTGTTGGCGCTCATTGGACACGAGGGTGTGTGTGCTGGTGGGAGACGGCGTGCGATTCGTGCCTGCGACTCGCAAAAGCCTAAAGCCTGCCTTGCGATCGGTCCTGTGCAGCTCGAGCCGTTCGCACACGCCGCACGGCGAATTGTCGCTGCAGCACAAACCATACATATACGAGCGCATGCGGCGGGTTCTAGGTGTACAGAGCGTGATCTGGGTATGATCAGACTCGACAACGAAAGGACGAAACGAAACCCAAGTAGTGTGATCCCTGCCAGGTGGGCGGCGACAAGGGGACGGCGTAGTGTTATTTCTTCGCCCCGCCGCCGCCGCCCGCCCGCACCAGGCCTTCTCCTCCTCCTTTTTCTGTCGCAAAACCGTCAGCACGCCCTCGCCACCCACTTGCTTAAGTACCGCACACCTTCTGTTTCTCGCGCAGGAGATCGCCGCGTCCCTAGCTGCCCAATGAGCACGCAAGAAAGAATGAGAGAGGAAAAAGAGAGGCACGCACTGCTCGCACGCCGCTCTGGAGCGAATCGCCGACGCTATCCTTCTGCTGCCACTTCTGCGCCGCCACCTGCAGCTTCTTCTGCGCCTTCGCGCGGATCCGTCTCGGCGCTGGTTCCCGCAGAGCACGTCCATCAGCCCCCACCCTCTAGCCTCACCAACCAATGGCTCAGACTCACGGTCATCGTGGAGCATCGTCGTCTGCGCACCAACACGCCTGCGCGCCCAGGGTCGTGGGGGGTGCGTGTGTGTGACTGTGTCGGGTGTGAGTGTGAGTGCCACCGCGCACTGGCCACGGTTCGAGGACCGTTCGGCGTGACGTGACGTGAACGCCTGGCGGTCACGCATCACGAGCGCTGTCCTTCCACGTCATAACCCGTTCCTGTATTTGCGTTCTGACGTGCGCTGATGCTGCCTTGCGCGCGATATCCTCGTGCGCGGCGATGCTGCGATGCTGGCTGCTGTCACATAGAATTGGCTGTCAGAGATGGCGACGGCGGGCACGTCAGGGAGGAGTTTCGTGAACGGGCGTGCGCTGTCCGTCAACTTGAGCCCTCGACGCTGGGCGAGAGACGACGCGTTGGCGTGGCGTTGCACGGCGAAGCGCCGGAAGACGGCAGCACACGCGCCGACGTTGTCGCTCGCAGCTCTGCGTATCCGTAGATACAATGGCGTATACGCGGATTTCTTTGCGCCTGTCTGACGTGCGTGACGTACGGCGAGCACGCTTCTCTGGTCTAGCCCGCAGGCCACGCGCCCCACCACCGGCGGCCAGCACCGCGCCCCCGCGTCTGCCTGCCCATACCATCCGTCACATCAGCAATGCACAAACCCAAACACCCCCAGCCCGCCCAAACCGGGCAACGCCCACCTCAAACCAATGCGAGAAACTCTAATAACGCGCATCGGGGGGGGGGCATCGGTCCGGGCTCGAACCGCCAGGCTCCCCGGGGCGCCACCTCCCTCGCACGCTTTGACGCAAGCCAATGCGCGACGCAGAGACAGATCACCATTTAGAAGTTGTATCGTAAGGGTCCCACCGACTCAGGCCGACGCCGCCACGAATAACATCACATCGCAGGACGCCACAACGCTACTGAGCTATCTGCCTCGGCGATCGATCGCAACGCGCGCTCGACGGCGCCCAGCCCAGATCGCGCGATCGATGCGCTTTGTGTGGGTGTCGCCGTCGTGACAGGTTGCTGCGACGGGGTCCGCCGCGAAAGCGGACGCGGTTACGTGAATGGGGCGCGGGGAAGAGCAACTGATGGCGCGAGTGAGTGCATCTGGCTCGATTTGACGCGGGCTGGCGGCCATGTCGCTATTCTGGTGTCGCCGCTGTCGCAGGGGCGAATTTTTGTGCCAAGTACGCTATCAGCGTACAGTGTCTCAGCGCCCGCGTGGGCCCGCCTCCGCTCTGCAGGAATGTGCGCAAACATCAGCCTTGGGCTTTTCGCTCGGTCTGCGTTGCGTCTAGCTCCCAGCAGGGGCCGCCCCCGGCCACCAATATACCCTGAAGAAACCTATATCAGGCCCCGCCGCAATCGCAATTAGGCGGCAGGCGCCCCTGGCACGCAGTGACCGCCGGCACTGAGCGCGCGCCGCGCGCCTCCGCCTAGCCGGCCTACCGAACCACAGCGCCACCCACAGGGGCGCACCCACCGCCCGCTGTGGATAAACTTTGAGGGAGCCACACACACACGCGTCATCGCTGCTGAACTGTGGCGCATGCGGGCAGAACGCTGCTTGACGCGCGCTGTCGGGCCTTGCGCGCGCGCCTTTCGCCCGAGCGCTACGGCGGGCCCCTCGCGCGCTGGCCGCGCGGTGCGGTCTCGTTCTGCTGCGCTGCCAGGTGCTAGTTGCCAAGGTCGAGACGGGCGATGAAGCGTGCGCGCGGCGGCGTAGGACAGTCGGACGATGGGAAGGCGCGGCATGCATGCGTCCTCGATGCGCTGGGCCCTGCTTCGCCCTCGGCTGCCACTGGCATTGCATTTTTCGCGCCGTCTCCGCTTGCCTTCTCCTGGGAGCTGCGCGCTCAGGCCTTTTGTTGGGTGTGTGGCAGGCGGAGGCTGTCAGGTTACGTAGCGCGGTGCGCCTGCCCGGTGATGGCCCGCGCACCCCACTGCTGCGCCACGCCGCCGGAAGCATAATTCTCTGGCGTAGTGGCGGGTGTGGCCAGGTCCGCCGGCTTTATGGGTGTGCGCGTGTGCGCGTGCGTGCGATGCGCGGACAGCCTTGGCTGGATATGGTTCGCGGCGTTCATTTGCGCGCGTCGATAGAGTCGCCGCAGGCGTCCCACGTGATAAGTATCTATAGCCTGCGAAGGCCCCGAAGGAGAGACTCAATGGGGCACACGCAATTTGAATGGCGCACAGCCGCAAGGCTGATAGAGGCCGGAAGAAGCGCACGTCACGCGCACGACGCGCAGGGATGATCTGCATGACTACGAGCAGGCGTGTGCGCCCGGATGCGGTGTGGGCGCGCGATAAGTCAGCCCGCGTCGGACCCCCCGGGCGCCAGGCCCGGGGCGATGGGGCGCCAGCGCGTGGCGACGCTTGGGTCGTTTGGGCCTTTATACGGGCGGGACACAGGGTCCGCCCGTGCTAAACGGAATCGCCGCGCTTATGCGATGCCGTGGCCATTCTACACTTTTTTTTTCCTTGGTCGCGTCTGATGCTGCTCTCTCTGTGCGCTTGTAGGGGTCGTTATTTATTGCCACGCTCCCCGCGGACGCACCGAGGCGGGGCCGATCGGCCCCCGGACAATGCGTGCGATCTGAGACGTCGTTGCTGCTGGCTGGGGTGGTGTGTCGGCATATGCCGCATTGGACGGCGTTCCGAGGCGCATGTCGTAGACGGCGGCTTGCCGGCTGTGGGTGTTGCGGCAGGGCAGGGGGGTGATGGAAAAGGCTAAGCACAGAGTGGATCTGAGATGGTGATGGGGCCCCCATGACATATTGGGGAAGGCAAAAGTAGTTGCCGGCGAGAGCGCTGATCCTGTGGGAGCGTCGAGCTTCTGACGATGTTGCACATTCGGAGCTTGGCAGGAGATCGCAATCTAGCTAGCACTGGACAGGGCTGATTGGATGATGGGGAAGCGGCTGCCGCTTTCGTCACGCATCCCGTGCGGTTGGCGTCTCTCGCACGACCCTTGCCGCTTTTTTTTTTTCGATCTGTGATCGTCTTCTCGCTTATTGCCCTGCCCTGATCTCAACCGTCCCATGGGCCCCATATATAACACCCACCCCGTCCCCTCAGCCCACGCTTTCTGTCTTTTCCGCCACAAACGCCTGCGATGTTACCCTTTCCCGCCGCCGCCGTCTCCCTCCTTCCCCTTGACCCCGTCCCCCTCGTCTCGTCCCCTCGACGCTGTCCCCGTTGCTCGCACCGCCCCTCCCGACGACGCCGGCGCATATGAGCACTCGACAGCCCCGCCAGCCCGACCGCGACATAACGCCTCCACGGACCCCTCATGTCCCCCACTCACGCCCCCTCGCTGCCGCCGCCGTCGCACCCCCACCCGCACGCCATCCACATGAACGGCGGCTCGATCCCAAATACACCCCTCGCACCCCGGCGCCGCGCCGCCCCCGGCCCGCGGCGATGGTCCAGCGTCGCCCCGCGGTGACGAACGGGACCAACGGGACGGTCGCGCCGCACGTCCCGTCGATGCAGAAGCTCGCCGCTCGCAACGAGCACCGACCTGGCTGGCTGATTTTGCTGATTTTTCACCGATCTGTGCGCCTGGATCTGGATGGGAGGCTAAACGCCGTATCACCCTGGGCCGGCAGGGGTCCGCGTCGTGCCGAGCAGATGGGCAACACTGGAACTCGCGCTACTCTCGGCGTATGAGAACGCCCTGCGGTCACAACCCGATGTCCCTCGCCGGCCTCACTCAGGTCGCAGGCATCGCCCGGATCAAAGAAAACTATCCCAAGGTGCGCGCTCCTGTCTTCTTATCTTATCGCCCTCCCCACGATCGGATAAATGCCGGATGCTGTGTTTTATCCTTTTCTGGCGCCCACGATCCCGTCAGATCTGACGCAACCCCCGCTTTAGGCAGTCGAGTATTTCCAACGCGTCTGAACATGCAGCAAGAGGAACGGCGAAGTCTGGAGTGCCCTCGTGTAAGCGCCCTCGTGCCCCTGTCTGTTTCCCACCGGCTCATTCCGGCAATCCCCAGGGCACTGCTACCTCATGCGGACGACGACCTCCAGAAGGCGTACGCTGCCTATCAGCAGGCCCTCTACCTCCTCTCGAACCCAAAGGTGCGCTTCCATCTTTTCATTAATCCCTCCGCCTGTATTGCCCTCCGCCCCGCTCATCGCCTGCCTTCCTTTCCCTGAAGTTCCCACAGGAGGACCCAAAGCTCTGGTTCACGGCATTGGCATTCTCTATGACCGCTATGGTTCCCTCGACCATGCGAGGAGGCCTTCTCCTCCGTTCTCCTCCGGATGGACAAAGGTGCGTCCCCCGCCCCTCGTGCCGGTCGTGTGCTCAACTTAGATCCTAAAGTCGCTCTAGACTTTGACAAGGCCAACCGAGATCCTCTTCCGGCTCGGCATCATCTACAAGCAGCAGGGCAAGTACACCGAGTCGCTCGAGTGCTTCGATCGCATCCTGCGCAACCCCCCGAACCCCCGTTTGCCCACGCCCGACATCTGGTTCCAAATTGGTCATGTCTATGAGCAACAACATGATGTAAGCACACCAGTGGCATTTGTCCTGCCCTGGTGATCGTCGTTGCTTATCTGCCTTTCCCAGCACGTTCGTGCCCGAGAAGCCTATGAGCGTGTCGTCGCGGACAACCCTGCCACGCCACAAGGTTCTCCAGCAGCTGGGGTGGCTGTACCACCAGGACGGCTCGTCCTTTACCAGAACCAAGAGCTCGCAATCCAGTATCCTCACAAAGAGCCTCGAGGCCGGTGCGTTCTCCGCAGTCCCTTCCCACACACCACGTTCACATGTCTAATATCGATCTTCTTTTCTATAGATCCCAGCAGATGCGCAGAGCTGGTTATCTTCTCCTCCCGGCCGTGCCTACATGGCAGGTCAGAAATACAACAAGGCCTACGAGGCGTATCAACACAGGCGGTGTACCGTGACGGGCGCAACCCCACCTTCTGGTGTTCGATCGGAGTGCTCTATTTCCAGATTAACCAATACCGCGACGCCCTGGACGCCTACTCACGGGCGATCCGGATCAACCCGTACATATCCGAAGTCTGGTTTGACCTCGGCAGTCTGTTACGAGAGCTGCAACAACCAGATCTCGGACGCGATCGATGCGTACGGGCCAGGGCCGCCGAACTCGAAGCCCCACGAACCCATCGCTTTTGATTGCGGCAGTGCGCCTGCAGCTGCTCAAGAACGCGCAGTGCCACCGTGGCAGAGTCTGCCTGCCGCCCCAGGGCCGCAGGACGTGCACCCCACCGCGTACGCCAACACCATCATGCCCCAGCCCGCAGGCCTGTCCGGCCCGCCGCTGCTCCTCCACACCAATGGGGGCCCGCCACGCCCGCTGTTCCGCTGCCGAGTCGCGTGGGGCGCCCAACGACCTCCCCTGCTCCCCATCCCGCCGGCGCAGCTCCCCGGCCGCTCGTACGTGCCCGGCCCCTTTGGCGCGCCGCCCCCCGCCGCCCGTCATCCTCGACGACAACCAACGTCCGTCGAATCGCCATGCACTTGCGCCCATGGACGGTCGTCGGCCGCCCGCCGCTACGCGACGGACCTTCGTACCGCGAGGGCCCACGCGCGGTGCTGGGTCCATCCAATGGGGGCTGATGCTTCACCCCCAGCCCCAACCCCAGCAACAGCCGTCGAAGCCGTTGGCGCACGAAAGGCTACGCGCCCCCGCCACATAACCGCATGCCCTCCGGCTCTCGCCGCGCCCCCACGCGCCAGCTCCCGCCTTCAACGACCGGCCCCCCGTCGGCCCCGGCCAGATGTCGCACCCGCTCGCCGCGTGCATACCCCCGCGACATCCCGCCCGAGCGCGCACGAGCCGGGCGATGGGACCGCCGCATGCCGCCTCGCGGCCGAGCGCGACTGGGACCCGCGCGAGCACCGCGGGCGCCCGCCGACTGACTATCACGCCGCCGCCCGCCGCCGCACCCCCAGCAGCAAGCAGCAGACAGGCAGCGCTGTACAGCTCGCGCCCGCACGCGCCGATGTATGCGCCGCAGAACCATCGGAACGTCAGCCGCGACCGCCCGCGAGAGCGTGCCCGACGCGAGAGCCCGCGCAGCGCGCACACCCGCATGCGTCGGCGTTTACCCCCGCAACGCGCCGTACTGGGGAGGTCCAAGCACGGGCCGACGTCCGGCCCTGGTGCGCCGTGGCCCCTGCCCCGCGCGCATTCGCCCCCGATGAGAGTAGGTTGCGCTTTGAGCCTGCTGCGCGCCGATACGCGATCCAGCGGTTTGATGGGCGCGATATGTCCAAGCGGCGCGTTAGTACGAGCGAGAGCGGGAGAGGTAGAGAGAGAGCGCGAGCGCGAGCCGTTGGCGGATCGGTATGTGGCGATGGCTCGCGTTCGCTCTGAGGCGCTGCCGCTAATGGCGCGGTGCGCCGCCGCCGCCAGCGCCTCTACCGCCGTGCGGTGGCAGCGAGAGCCCGCGGTTGCAGGCTGCAGCTGCCGCCGCGGAGGCGAAGGCGCGCGTGGTGTGAGGCGCAAGGCGCCGACGCAGGATGTCTGAGATGGGCGCGCCGTCGCAGGACGCGAAGAAGGAGCTAAAAGAAGCGGCAGCGGAGGGGCAAGAGGATACTGCCGACGCCGCCTGTGCGTAGGTATCGCCAGGAGCAGCAGTGTATGGGGTTAGTTTGGAGCCTCCAGGGCCCGTCGTACCGCGAGAAGACGAGCAGCAATGGGAGCCCCGAGCCGAGCTCGAATGATCAGTCGAATGGAACTGGACCCGGCAGCGCGAGCCGCCTCTGCGCAGCGCACCGTACCTCAGCCCCCCCCCCTCTCCACCCCCCACCAACTCGATCGCGTGAACGGGCCCGTCGCACCGCGTCCCGAACTAACGGTCGCTCGACGAGGACTACGACGGCGACGGCGCATTGCCGCGGATGGTGCTCGTGAAACATGGTCCTCCTGCGCCGAGCTACCGCAGCCCGAACGCTACCCGCGCAGCTTCAACGCGCCCGCGCCCGCCGTGTTGCGCTCGCCCCCCGCCAGCCGCGGCGCCCCGCCCCAGACGATGCGCACGATGAACGGCGCGTCCCCGCCGACGACGTCGTCAAGCGGCCGCTGAGCCCGGGGGCCAGACGACCCGCCCGTCGAGACACAACGCTCGCGCGTCGACAAGCCTCAGCCGGCGCATGTCCTCGCCCGCCGCCGCGGCAATCGTCGACCTCCACGCGCCCCTCGCCGATCCCTTCCCGCCACCAGCCGACGTCCCCCGAGGTGCGCACGGGCGCCGAGCGCGCGCCGTCGTACCCGCCGTCCCCCCGCGCTCCCGACGATGCTGCCGCCGCACCCGCGGCCCATCGGCAGCATCCACACGAGCGGCCCCGGCGTCCCGCTCAACTCGACGCCGCGTCAGCACGGCGGCGGCGGGCGCGCGTTCGCAATGCCCGCCCGCGGAGCGCGAGAGCCGCTCGAACCTCGCCGAGCAGCGCGGGCCAGCACTCGCGCGTTGCCGGCGAAAAAAGAAGACGCGAGATTGTGGTTGCACCCCTGCGCGCAGCCCGCTCTGGGCCCGCCGAAGTGGGACGCCATCGCACTGCGTCGAGCCACGTGGAGCGCGGGGATGCCACAAGATGGGTGACTTTCTGCGTGATTTTCCGAGTCGTTTGTTGGTTTGTCTTGTTGCTTTCCGCATCGCATCGCATTTTGTGGTTTTCTCGCTCGTTCTGTCTTGGCTAGTACAATATCGCACGTCTCCTGCATCGCACGCATTCCCCTAAACCCACTGGCTTGTTCACGTTTTCCATTATCCCGTTTGTCTCTCCATTTGCAGTAGCATTCCACGTGTAGTTAGCCACAAATACAGCTTGGTCAATGTACAGTTTATACGATCTTGTATGCGCCGTATGCACATGTTCCTTTTCAACCGGATTTGTAAGACGAGGGTTGTCTCAAGGACTGCACGAGGTAAAGTTGTTTTTGTTCTAAGAGAATATCCTCTCTGAGGAGGACAAGTTCGAGCTCGTTGTCGGTGTCGTTCTGGCCCTAGCTAACTACATACAGCTGGAGACTCATACTCAGTGTGGTACACCAACAGTCGTCGAATTACTCTACAGTCTACCGTTAGCCGAACAGCTCCTTTTTAGATTGTATTCACCGGCGTATTTGAATGGGCATCAGGACCAACGAAAAACCGATGAACTTTGTGTCGCAGATAGGCCGCGCAGCTCCATATCGATGATCACTGCCTCCCTCACATATACTAGTACAGCGCGTACTTTCAACTTTCGACTCTTGACGAGGGCCTTGCTGGGCATTCAAGTGTCAGATCTTCAATCTTAGCGGTCAAAGCAATAGCACTTCGAGGTGATATCTCCCTACTAATGCCTGTTACTAACAATCAACAGTGTGAAAGAGTCTTATTCTGACCTGGTATCACGGATCCTTGTCACCTCGATAGTCGTCGGGGCCAGGAGGGCATGGATAGTCTGTCGCAGCATACAAACGAGAAAACATTGTGTCCAATACCGTGATTTTGTTGGCGGGGGTTGTGATAGCGGCCATGTTGACGTTCCAACACGTCTTCCCTAACTACTCCATCTCGATTGAAGATACCGTCACAGACTGTTCTGGGTATATCAGAGCTAATTACGAGAATACGATTTGAAGTCTCCTACGATGGTTCTACTACCAGAGCGGGGCCATTCCAACTTCGCAGTAACACGAAGTGAGGGTTGCCTCATGATTATACACTGTCCGCGTGCTGCCGATGCTATACTCACACTAGAGGGTTTCTAGTCGCTATTTACGCGCGTCAATATGGTCCATATTTCAGACGAAACCTGAAGGCATCTGTACACGAGACGCTCGAGACATGCTCCACGGGAATTTTCTTGGATCACACTCACGTCTCTATGACAGCTATGTGAAATCTCAAGTGAGTACTAGATAGAACAAAGGCGACCTCACAGCTGTCTCCGCATGCCTTCAAAGCTAATCTTGACTAAAGGTCACCATCAAAGCCTACAAATGAAACCGCGATCCATTACACGCTTACACTGCCAAAAGGCGGGGCCCCCGAACAGACCTCAAAACGATCGACCGTTTCAGAAGTCGTTATCACCCGGGGGTAAAATTCTCCAGGACGTCCCTCGCCGGCACCGTACACAGAGTATAGACCAGGGAGAAGGATACTTCTTCGAGTGACACATGCCTGTCAAAATTACCATCCGGATTGCGGTATGTTTCCCGTGGCCTTGGGAGCATAGTGAGCGAGCTGTCATGGTGACGACTCACGATTTCCTCGCAACAGATCGTTGGCTATACTACCCATCTCTCCAAAACAAAGGAGCACTGGCAGCCATCGTAGCTGTAGCATGTGGAACGCGCACAAGTTGTCATGGGTTGTCGCCCCTGAGTAGTGCAGGCCTTCATCGCCGAAGTTGAGCTCTACAAGGTGTTGCAAGGACAGAAAGGGTATTGCAGGACTCGATACTAAATAGTGTCTCACAGGTAAATTGCTCGCACAATTCGGGAGGCTGGAGAGCTGCGTTTTGGTCCTCGGTGGACTCCAACTGGAGAAACCTTTATCTCCTCTGTCACTGCATCAGTATGGAGTGCGAACGTGCAGCCAATTATAGGATATCTTCCATCGTCGCCCCTCACGTCTCTTGCTTGAGCTTTGAAATCTCTTCGCTCCTTCATCCCTTCATAATCCATTTCATGCTAAGGCGATAGAGGACCTTGTATGACACTCTCACCTCTGGCCAGCCTTCGTTTGGTGCTGTGAATAATTTCAGGCTGTGTATTTTTAGTGAGTATCTCGCCGTACCTAAATTTCCATCCATACGGCACCGTCCCTATAGCTCATAATCTCCTACGCAAGTCATACTTACCCAGCACCGGTGCATCGCGTCGAGTAGGTATAAAGGCTTTGTGCAAACGAGCATCGCGACTCGCCGCCGCGGTCCCGCCCCCGCGGCTGACTACAATCACGTGATGTGATTACGGTTGCTAGACACTGGGAACGTACTTGTGGCGCTTCGTTTGTGCGCGCGAGTAGTAGCGAGCCAGCCACGTTGCTTCTTGCCCTCGGCCGGGCCACCTCGACGAGCACGCAGCCCTCGTTCTATCCCACTTTCGCTTTGCCACCAGTAGACGTTTCTCGAGATGCGTGCCAACACATACCGCACCATCCGGCCCCATTACGCCCCATCGACGGCATTACACACGCACCGCTGTCGCCGACGCAACACGCAGCCCGCCGGAGGCGCCTAGCGAAGGGGACGCCTCCGCCTGCGTCGAGCCACGGGAGCGCGGGGAGCCACAAGATGAGTGTATCTGCGCTGCCCTGAGTGGTTCGTTCTGTATGTGTCTTGTTGCTGCTTTCGCATCGCATTTTTCTGGTTTTTCGCTTGTTTCTGTCTTGGCTCGTACGATCCGCGCGTCCTCGGACCTCTGCAATCGCACGGACCCTGCATCGCACGCATTCGTTGTCTTTCTTTTGGTTATCTCCGCTGTCCAGTAGCATTGAATGTGTAGCTAGCCGAAATACAGCCTGGTCAATGTACAGTTTGTGAATCTCGCATGCGCCGTATGCCTTTATGCATGAACTCTCCATTCGCGCAGAGACGAAGATAAAGAAGTATTATAGGATTCGCAAAACTGTACGTGGGATGGTGGCATACAGTGCAAGCAAATAGCGTGATGCCTGTTAATAGTTCCAGTTTCATTTGCAAGCGACTGTGAAGACCCTTGCTGTCAACTGCGAGCGTACGTGCTGTGGCGCCGGCGTTTAGCCTATACTCTCATGTCCCCTAGTGCTTTTGCACACGGTTACAGTTGAAAACGTGATCACAGGATGGACAGAGTTACTGCCCTCAAGCTCTTCAGCAATCTTACATCAGCCTAGTAAGCCCTCCAGTGTATGTATGGGGGCAGCGGTGTCAACGCGTCCGGGGTGGCTATCATGCCACTTCATAGGGCGTGTAGTATATCTATCATGCAATCCAGCTTCTTAGCTGATGGACTCGCTTACTTACCACTGGTCTAGCAACTCTTGCAAATTCAGCAATCTAGCATCAGCGCAGCCCCTGTTTCACCAGGTATGGTGGCCGTGGTGGCGCAGACACGGATGTTATAACGCCGCTTCATAGGGGTGTGGCTATCAACCAATTCCTGGCCGATGGACAGAGTTACTTAACAATCTGATTAGCAATCTTGCATCAAGGCGCAGCCCTGCTTCCCTAGTAGGTATGAGTGCAGCGGCGTGGCAACAGCAGGATGCCTGTCATCTACCAGGACTGATGTAGACTACCTAATCGTATTCGTACCTGTTCATGGGGCTTTTTCCTGATGATGCCGGGGCTTCATCATAGGCGTGTAGCTATCAAGCAATCCAACCCCTTGCTATGTAATTGAGCAGTGAGAATCACAAAAGAGATGTGGTTCTCTGCCTCTGGTCAGATGGATGACAGTGCCCACTGACCAGAGCACCCACTGGCGGGCCTCAGGCAATCAGGACATCAGAAACTGCAACCCTGTGCGTTGGACTACAGCAAAGTGGCAACAGATGCGAATATCAACTTTGTATCTGTCACACACCCTTCCCATGCATCCGATACGCAGCAGAGCCCCCGCGCTGTCGTACGCTTCCAGCGGATTTTGTTCAGCCATCTACGAGGCGACGTTTATGGCCAATTCGCATCAATCCATTAGCGAGCGAGTTATAACGCGCAATTCGCTGCTAATAGGGGATACAGCAGTGTGTCATGCCTCGAGGCGGCCACAATAAGATGGTCACTGCAACAATTACGCCCTCTTTTTTATTCCAGGCATCTCAGCATTCTGACAGGCGGGGCGTGGAAGGCACCATTACGAAGACGCTCGCGGCTTCAGGGGTTCCAGCACCAGTATCGCCTCCGGGTCCCGACCATGATATACGCCTTTCAAGGGAGGTGATACGGTCCCCTGAGTATGCCTTCTTTCTGACATCTAAGCATTCTCATAAGCTAAGAAGTTATTTGTTGTGAAGAACTCGTTGATAAAACAACGCTGTCACCGCTCAGAAAACGGTGGACACAGCGAAGTCCTAGGAAGCGCTGGCATCGAAGCTTTTTTTTTCCACGTGCTTTAACAGAGCACGTCCAACTATCTACTGCAACAAGAGCACTCGTATAGTATTTAAGGTGTAATCCGTACTGCTGAAGTTTGGCTCTTCTAACTGGACTACAAGGTGGCCGTCTCCGGGTTCGGCTGCTAAAAAAATCTGATAACAGGGATAACACCCGGGCCTAAAAAATATTGTTACATCATTCCTTACATAGTCTACAAGCCGAGGATCACCCCTGAACAGGGGCAGAATAATCTCCCATTCACGAGTAGTGCTTTTTTGCCGGGAGTCAACCTGCCGGCGAATGACCATTATTGGCCACGTTTGCACCACATGGACCGCCAGGAGGACTATTCTTTGAGGGGGAGCAAAGCTAAAGTCAGCATCCGACGAGAATTGAGGTACGTTTTTATCTTTGCAGGTCTTTAGGCCATAACGCGACTTGCGATGCTGACGGTCAATGGCCTTTTCGTTGCAGATCATCGGTTACAAGTGCTTTGTTCGTCAGAAGTACGCTGGCACGTAAGAAAGACGGTGCTCGTGTTAGGCCGATCACAAAAAAACGGAGAATAGCCGAACATTAGCCGCGAAGATAGTGATTGTTGCTGCAAGTAGTGCTGCGACTTCATTGTCTGAGGTGATCGAGCGCAGAGTGCGGAGCCTCAGTTCATCGCCTACCAAAGATCTTGATAGTTGTCAAATAGTGCAGCGAATACCATCCCTTCTTCTTTTTTTTTGGATCGGGGGGAACGGGCAGTTTTGCGCTTCGCGTCCTAGTGCAATCAAGCCCTAGAGGATTTGTACCAAAAACGACCATTGAAATGCATCAAGTAGGAGGCAACAGTACAGCCGATTCTGGGATACCTTGCCCAGCCTTCGTCTTCGCTGATCGCTCCAGGCTTCGTTAGCAACTTAACAACTACTAGTCTCGTACCCTTCTACATTCTTGTCTTCTTCTACACTTTCTATTTCTACACTTTCTTCTTTCATGCCCCCTGACACATTCCCGTCCCGAAACTTCACTGCGCGAGTGGACTGGCGTAGATAGTGCAGCCTCGGCCCTGACAAGGGTCCCTTAACAGCCCCAATGCTGCCTACCGATTGGTCATTTGATACCAAGCATGGCAATGTGAGCTATCTTAATCAACTACTAGTAGCGGGCCGGTTTTCACACTGTAACTCGTATAGATTAGGTGTATCCTGTATCAAGTCAGAGAGAACCAGAATAATCCGAATACCACAGGTTTCCACTGTCCGTTCGAACGTGAGGTGTTTCCGACACTCTTACTGTCTTGAGTGGGAGCCGTGTTAGACACAAGTGTGGTCCAGACAAACAACGGAAAGGCGCGCCGGGGTATATCACTAACGCACGAGTAATATTAGTCGCGCACCACCTCAAAACTTGGACGAACCTTAGTTCCATGCTCCTACGACGGGAGGACAAAGAAGCTTCAAGGAGACCAAAAAAACCAGTGCATTGACATCGATACCATCGTGTCAAGAGGCGCCGCGCAAGCGTCTTCTGTATCGAAAGATATCTTCTGTACATCTTCGCAGGTGTTACAAGAGACCAGGAGTAAGTTACATCTGTAGTAGAGTGGGCATTGGAACCCCAAAGTTGCTGAGGCCTCCACTGAGGCAACCATGGTCCATGAGCGCAGACCAGGCGCAGACAGAGGGCTGACAGAGCGCGACGCGCACGGGCGTTTGTAGCACGTGCTCGGATTACCAAGGATGTAAGTGGCGCTCCGCGAGTAGTCGCTCCCTCTTTCGCCCATGTGTCACAGACCACTTGAAACTTCCATTTTTTATCACATTAATGTCAGAATCACAACCGCAAGAGGCTTGGAGAGACGTATGTATTGGATTGCGCACCGACACAGTACAACTTCATCTAATCTAACGACATGCTGATAAGTAGTGCCTATTTAGTAACTCGTCCCTTTCGAGAGTCGAACTCGAAGCCATCGTTTTTAATGTAGTACCCTTTGATTTTTTATCGTAAGAAAATCGCCGCTGAACGCGCCGTGCTGGGCCTCTACGGGAAACATACTATCTGAAACTTTGGTGTCCATTTCTTTTGGCCGTTTTATCTCTTTTAGCTTAGGCAAGAGACAAAAGAATCTAGTGACCGAAGCTTTTCCAATTTATGCGATTATCCTGGCACCAAGTTATCGTCTCGTCCCAATGGCCCCGACGATTGGTATTACATGAAGTGGCTTGGGATAAGACGTGTATTATAGTGTTTAAAGCCAGAGCCTGTGAGACGGGACCCCCCTATGAGACACCTACCCTGCAAGGCAGGTGTAAGCGCGCACCGACAGGCCGATGGACGCAAAAAAAGCAGGATCGCACCCTCTGTTACAAGTTATGTTATTGAGAACTGGTTTAGGTTTGCACATTTATGTTGTTATGATTTGTCAGAGAATACCATGAAAATGAAACTCGTGACTGCTATTCTAAGCTATTCTGCTCAATTTTCGAGCGCACTTTTAAACTTGAGCTTTGTTGTGGTAGCCTACGCGCCTACTCGATAAGGCAGGTGTCTCATAGGGGGATCGTCATCACAGGCCTGGCAAGGCACTGTAATGTCCATATTACATATATGATATGTATAACTACGCTCTGTACTAGATACATCCCATATGAAATCAGCCGATGAGCCCAAGACGGGGTGGACGTGTTGCCAGGAGCGAGGGACCAAAGCGAGCACGTCCCACGTCGCAGCACTGACACAAGCGCATTGTTAGTGCAGCGTAAGCTGTCTCCACAGTTATCTCGAGGATCGTCTTCTGATAATCATGGACATACGCGTTTAAAGCGTAAAGCCCATTGGACACTAAGACAAGAGGAGGCAATGATACATGATACGTTGCTCACTAAGAGAGCGAAGAGGACCCGGGTGGTAAGGCAAGTGGACTGTAAAAGAATTACATAAAAGATGGGTTGTTGGGTGGGAGCTAAGAGTATAAACAGAGGGGGGGGGGAAAAAAAGAGGAGAAGAAGGCGAGGGGGGGGGGAAGAGGGAGAAAAAGAAAGGTGATTGAATAAACATGACAGCGCTAGTCGCGTGAATCCGATGGGACTCAGATTTGGAACTCTGACCGGTGGCGACTGTTGCCTTCAAATCAATGAGCCGATAAGAATGTAGCCTGACAAAGGGAAGCACTCCTTTCGCAACGGCGTGGGACAGATAGAGCCAGTGACCAGTAGGCCTCGTCGCTGTGACTGTTTAAGAATCCTTCGAGCGTGGTGGGTAGGGGAAAAAACGAAACTCAAGGGGGCCAAGGGCGGAGAGAATGGAACTAACGAGTGGAAGGGACCTAAACAAAGAGGGGATGGAAGGGGGGGGGATAACTTGAAAGTGCGGAAACCTTGCTAGAAACGTTCTAGTACTATCATCCGTTTGCGTAGTTGCAATATGTTCTTAACCAACCCCTGGAAAAATGCACCCCACCCCCTACAAATAAAAATAAAAAATATAAATAAAAAACTCATCCAACATCCACCTATCATATGACACACATGATTAAACTCAGATCAACTTGCGGACGACAGGGGGCTTTACAATGGTCCAGTGCCGGTTATGAAACCATTTCTAGAGTTCTGGTGCATCACACGGTGCAAATTTCAGCGGAAAGAAACTTGGTAAACTTGGTAGAAACTCATAGTTGGGTCCGTTTGGGTCGTAGACAAAGTAACAAACACGAGAGCTCGTTAAGACATCCTTGAGATCTTTTCCCATCCAAATAATAAGTGCATACAGCTAAAAGATACATGCACGACAAGAAAACTAGACAAACAGAGAGACTGAGAGAAAGAAAGAAGGAAAAGGAACGGCAGAAAAATAGCGGGGCAAGTGATTCAGTTCATCGGCGGGACTAGCGCGCCAGTGGGGCACTCGCTGGCAGGTCAAAAAGCTTCGCTTATCCGCTCCTACTAGGCACTCAATTCAAACGACCATCACACTACAAACAAACACAGAAGACGGGAGTTTACATCACACGCGCTAAGGCATATCCACGATTGTTAGCAGACGTTGCGGTTCATTTTCTCTAAGCTGACTCTCGACTTCGGATCCCTCGGGCCATCGGAGGCTAAGCCTGAGGGTTCCAGACGCAAATTGACAGTGACGTTAGCCTCCAGGCCAGGTTTTCACGCGAGTAATTTGAATGGTTTGGATATTAGTGTTGATTTCCATTTCTGCTCATTTACCGTCTATATGGTCAAGATCAGGTGTACAATAATGGCATGGCGCATATCTCCCGTGCACAAACGCTGTCAGCTGTACATTCACTTCCCTATCAGGGGTTGTGCGGGACAGGTCTGCGGTCCAAATTTGCTAAGCACTAGTGAGGCAGCAGGCCAATTACCTATGTACTGTCACCCAGACATGAGACGTGACTGAAGTATAGCAGGTGTTCAAACCCCGCGTAATCTGTTACTATCACCATGAGACTGTTCGTGACCCATGTGCCAAGGAGATACCAGTATAAAGCCGATCGTTAGTGAGCATTCTCAAAAATCGAAAGAACAGAGGACAGCCCACAACCTGTCTGACGCCCTTGCTCCGAACTCACCTGAACCGAAGTTACCAAGTACAATTTCCTGGAAGTTCCGATAGCAGCTACAAACACATCCCTCACAGCGCAGATATAAGCCCAGAGATTCGCGGATACAAGCAATAGGATATTCTCTTATTTCAGCGAGTGGTGGTATGCCTGGAAAGTCAACCTGCGCGACGCCTCAGTCGACAGGAGGTTGCGGATCTGGACTACAAGGTGAGGACGAGTTTTCTTCGAGCAGAAACAAAGCTAAAAATCAGCGTCCGTGTTGCAGTATGCTTTTGGCTTTTTTCTCTAGTGGGGCAAGCAGCAGGCACCATGATGACGATCGATGTCATGATCTTACAGATCGTTTGGCTATAAGCCCTTCGTCCTGCAAAAGTACGACGAGCCGCACAAAGAGGGTGCTCGTGTGAGCCTTACGCAGCGTACAGCGCAAGACTAGCTTCACACAACAGATCGTCGCTGAAGTAGTGCGCGACTTCATCGCCGAGGTAAGTCGCCTGTGGCAAGAGCCGGGAGGTTCTCAGAATGACTCACCGACACTCGTAGGCATCGCCAACACAATCGCGAGTGACGGGCAGCTGCGCTTCGGTGCGGTGTACACTCACACTGAAGGATCTTATTATCTCCTTGAGCTGCATCAAGTGGGATCGACTGTGCACAGCCAATCCTAGCGAGACCTTCAACCAACTAATACTGCTTTCCACCACCTCGAACCAGGATTGACATACCGCAGACAGTAATAGCTTGAACTCTTTGTGGCCACTCCTGCTGTTATCATCACTAACCATGACCTTCTCTCTTCCTATCAGTCTCTTGATGCTGCAAACGACGTCGGATTTTTTTCACGTATGAGCTTCTTGTATATAAACAAGCTAGGCCTGGAGTGCCGCAGTTCTGATAGTCTAGCCCTGTATTTTTGCGCCGCACGTCCGTGAAGAGAGGCATAGCATGTGTTCGGCCTGAGGTTGGGAAATCATAACATATCGTAGTTAGCGTGTGTTTCGGTATTCCCGTTGTATGATATCACTGATCATCACTGTGCAAGTGCCTGAAACCGACACGGTGAGAACGCGTACCAGTAAGCTTCCCGTGTCGCGGGTCGTGTCTTGGTAGGATCGCAATGGTCATTTCATCGGTACCTTATTCGTACTTCTTTTGCGAGCGAGCATTGCCGTGTGATAGACTGTTGGTCCCCACGTAGCCTAGTGCTAAGTTAGCGATGCCCCTTAGCGTGTGCTCACAATGTTATTCGTGCCCGGCAGGATTGCGTTCGGCCCGAGAAGTGTCGCGACGAGCTATATCCTATTCATCATTTGTAATAGCTTTCCTTTCGGCAAAAAATTTCAATAGTGCGCGCTCCCCTCAAGAGTGTCCCATAGTTAGATATGGTTGGCAGATTACTCCGAATAGGTTTGCAGAATCTCCCGCCTTATTCGACCCGGTCGGCGATTGGCTCGCATGGTAACGCGACGGAAATTCAACTTGCGCGACGTCCGCCCACGACTTCTTGACTCGTGAGCTATGGTCCCTTCGCGCCTTGCACGGGGGGGGGGTGTGTTTGTGTGATGTGCAGACTGACCTTTCGGGTTAGGGACTAAGCTTTCCGCCCCCCCCCTCCAGAGCTGTTTTTAAAGTCACTTGATGTCACGTGCAGTGGGCTTCGTGCAACCCTAACTCGTAGAGACGCCAGACAGCGCGTTGGTTCTTCCACCGTCGAATCCCTCCATATCCATTTGCTCGCCATACGCGAGATGTCGGACGTATAATATATCGACGGCGCAACGTGTTAACAAAAGGATAGCAGGTATCAGTGGTTTTTGAAGCAGATAGAAACCCCAAAACAGAGCAAACCCCTCAGGCAACGCGAGCGGCCGGCGCGGAGGCCTCTTGTAGCACATAGCGGGCCAGGGATTCCACTCGCCAAACCTCCCGAGTGCGCGCAGTACTGTCAAGGAGAAGCTGCTAATAGAATAGTGCGACCTCCGGAGATGAGAGTCATTAAGATTTGCTTAGGTATGCATCTGCTTGTACGGCGCTGCGCGGACGTGGTGCGCGCGCATGCGTCATAGAGCTACCGCTGTGATAAGAAACGAACGACGAGAAGAGCCCGCGATCTACTGGCTGGTTTCTAGATCAAGTCCGCCAGACTGTGTAGCTAGACGATTGTCGGGTACCCGTCCGTATATGCCCCGTCTTCGTGGTTACGTTTCTTCATACAGCGTGGGATAAAGCCTGGCCGCCCATAGGAGGGCGGACAGGCTAATCGTTTATAGGCCCATGAACTTGCGAGCAGCTGACATGAGCTTGGAATCCCTCGATAGAAGCGCACGCCAGGCAGGTGTACTTTAGCATGCCCTGCCTGGCCTGCTTCTTCACAGGGAGATTACAGCCCTAGCATGACGTCAGCATATACACGGCAATTTGATAACCGGGTACGTCTACGCAATTCCTGATTACATTGATCGATGGCATTCACGTGTGCTGCCGCAGCTGGGCAGTTGATTTTTTCGCTCGGAGAATGGATACGTCGTTGTGAAGCAAGCATTCTCACGCGATCAAGCTGCCGAGTTCACAAAGGATATGTGGCTGCGCCTAGGCATGGATCCTCAAGACGAAGAAAGGCCCAGGCATGGGCCTGCCATTGTGTCGAACTACTACTCTCGGTGATGATCGGCCAATCCACGCCGGATGCGTCTGCATGGGGCGGATAGCCTTCATCGTGAACCTCGGCACACCTTCACCTAGCGACTGGTGGGCGTCACTCCACCCCCACCAGAAGCGCACGAACTCGCCAACTGGCCACGTCTGATGGCGGACTTCTTTGGTGGCACTTCCCCTCCGGACTCAGCCCGAGCAAGCCTTGCTCGTCGTGCCGCTCTTCCTGCCGACATCGCATCTGGCGGCGGCGCCACGTTCATTGCACCAGAAGGCATCGAGTGTGACTGCGCGCTACCTCGCCTCACACACTGGCGGCGTAATCCCAGAAGACCGCGGACGCTACGCCCCCGCATAATGCCTAGGTTTCACACCTACAGACTGGGCCGACCATCCCGTGCTTCTGGAGCCACATCGACGCAGCGCAGCGATGCTACCAAGTTTGTCGAGCTTACGGCGAGACGGGCGACGTAGTGTCTGATGCACTGGCAAAGTATTTTTCCGCTTATTGTGCTCCAATCTCGGCATCGTGACGAACGTACTACTACGCGGGTGTCCCTTTGCGTGTTATCACGAATCCGCCCGTTGCGCTGCAGGAGCCGTTTCAATTTCACCGGGAGGATCCCGCGGAGTATAGCCTCGTAGAGCGCAAGACTTTGAAGGCAACTCGGTGTCGAGCGACTTGCGTTCGAGCCAACGGCAGATCGGAAACGCATTGTCCCCAAGCGGGTGTTGAATCCAGCAGAAGATGTTGGAAGTGAAGAGAAGATAGATAGCTTTAATTAAGCAGTGACGATTTGAATAGACCTGTAGAAGTGGAAAGGGTCTCGTAGCCGTGGTCTAACTCATTTCAGAATTCGGTACAGGATCCCCGCCTTACGCCACCTTGCAACACAAATCGAACGGATTAAAAGGTTCTTTTGACGTCGAGGTTGCTTCAAAGCATTTTTGAGAATAACTACTACCGCAGTCATCACTTCGTCTCGTTCTCAGACGTTATAGAGCAGAGTGCTTTTACTGGTGGCGTAAGCATCCTGATAGCAGTAGTCACAATCGGTGGAGGTTGAATTACCGTGCAGAGACTTGCGCACTTCTGCGACAATGCAAGTTCAAATTCCGATTTTTTCGGTCCAGTTTGAATTCTTACATGGATCACATCAGCGGGACGAGACTAGGCATCACTGTGCAGTCAACGTCAGCAGTAGCAACAGCCGCATGGGCCGCCCGCCCAAGGTAGATATCTATCTAGTCACGGCGCTGGGTCTGCCAAACCGGGCGGCGTGCGGTGCATATGATCGGAATATGGATCCTCATCGAGAAGTTTGAAAGAATGCGAAGCCTACTGTAAATCTCCAACTGTACAAGCATCTTGACCATCCTTAGCGCACTCACAGCGGCAGGCTCTTCAAGCTCTGTTCTGACCTGCGAGACAACATTCGAGGGTTTCTGCGTAAAGATGCCAGGTTCGTGCGAGTTGACATCGAGCATCCCGAACCCAAGCTCAAGTCCGGTCCTGTCTCTAGGCTTCACTCCACTGCATGCTCTTTACTCTCTCTATAGTTCTTCAATGGTCCTTCAGTAGATTTCGCCTTCGAATGACTCTCTCAACCCCCTCTTGTTGCTAGGCCCCATCCCGTGCGAAATTGACGTTTCGTTGTGTGATCATACTGTAAGTTGAGTGTCTTGCACATAACGCTCTACGCCGCACGCACTGCGTAGCCGTCAATTTCCTCAGCAGCCCTCAGTGCCTATGCCCTCAACACGAAAATGAGAGTTCTATTCAGTTTTGACCGTGGGGTCTCGTGTGAGTGCTTCTCCGAGATGTGTCTTACCTTATTGGTCCGCAAGATTTTGTCATCCCCAGTTGTCTTCTATGTACACCATTAGCACCGTCTTTCAGGTTCCCTTCCGCCGCATGCAATTGGAGATTACTTACGCATTTCCTATGGACTCGGAGATCCACATCTGTATGATCCGCGTGTTCGTTCTGTGCACACTTGTCTGGCTCCCCGTGAAGCCCTCTAGTATATACTCGTCGCGGTATAAAGTCTTTTGCATTCTATTCTGTACGAAAGCTCAAAATGCCTCCCCCCGCCTTAGTCAACCCCCAATCTTCAGCCCACGATATGGTGCGATGCATACCTCAAACGATGTGTACATAAAGCCAAAAGGGTCCTGTGTACCAGATCGGGCTGGTCTCTCATTTTACCAGCAAACGGCCGCCCGGGTGTCAATATATCCGATGCTCTCAGAGGCGGCGCACATGGCATGGATCAACAAGATGATTTATTTTTCGGTGCAGAATAAAGATAAAGTCAGCATCCATGTTGCTGTAAGTCTCCAACATATCCACAGATTATGAACTATGAAGGTTCTGATGTCACGCATACTTACTATTTGTTATCCTAATATTAGATTGTGGGTTACAAGCCTTTTTATTCGCCAAAAGTATGCCAGACGCACCAAAAACGGCAAACGTGTCAGTATTACGCGCGTAAAAGTCGCAAGATTGTCGCCGAAGTTAGTGCGCGGCTTCATCACCGAGGTGCGTGTGTGTCAGTGCGCAATCTCCAATCGGCGTTTGGTATCTGCTTCAGGACTCATGCGTGCTCACAGGCGTCCAACACGAAGGCGCATGATGGACAGTGTGCGCTTCGGACCTGGTGCGCTTGAGCTAGGAGACCCTCTACATCCTTCAGCTGCATCAGACAGGAGCTACCGTGCAGCCGATTCTAGGATATGTTCCTCCCATGTGCCGCACTTTCACTGTCAACCCCACGCCATTCAATGCCGCCCCGCTGCGAGACGTCGTGACCTCGCCGCTTGGCATTAGTCCAATTATTTTTGCTACTGCCAAGAACGTCAGTGTTGACCTCTGCGGAGGTCACGGACAGCCTCTCTCCGATTCTAATGGAAGCATGACCGTGGTACCCATTTTTCTTTGGACCCGTCTTTCTATGGCATGTATAATTGGGAGTTGTAGAAGCTTTCGCACTTATCAGGCTATCAATTGGAGCTATGGTGTAAATGTGTGAATGTCATGTACCACCTCGCGATGAGCTTCGAATGCAATGTAATATAAAACGTGCGAATGTGGTCAGTGCTATCATCGGCATCCAGGCTCGCAGATTATAGCTTCCTATCCCGTACGTTTCCAAAAACAATAGAATGCCGCGGTAACATGACGTAGAGAGAACCCCGAAGTTAATTTGAACATATAAACATAAAAGTGATGCTACTTAGGGCATGTACAGATTCAGATCATTAGTAACTACAAACGACAAGACGCCCTGACAAGTGATCAGCAAATTGCACGCCCGAAGTTTCGAAGTTGACTACATGTGATTACTTCTAAGTACAAGATACTAGAGTCTAGAGCGAGTGGTAGTAGAAGCGTGTTAGTACAAATGGGTACAATAAAGATAATCTCTGGTCATAATCTGGTCGTTGAGCAATTAACACTGCACACATCATCAAGAGGAGACGGATTCTCTCCTAGACTCCCCCTTCTCAGCATCCACAACAACCTTCTCCTCCACATGCAGCCCATACTTGTCATCCGCATGCGTCGGCATCGGCACCTCCTTCAGCAAAAACACCGCCAACAGCCCCGCAGCCGAGATACCTCGCCATAGCTTTCCAGATGACCGCCATGCTGTCGGCGAACGCGACGCGCACCTGGCTGCGCAGCGGCTCGGGCAGGTCGCGCACGACGGGGATGGCTGCGTACGCGATCTCGACGCCGCCGGGGAACTGCGCGATGAATGCGGCGGGGAGCTTCTTCTGCAGCTCGTTCGTTTGCAGGATGGTGGGACGGCGATCGTGATGCCCATGTCTGGGGCGAAGGCGCGTACGAAGGCGAAAAGAAGGCGAAGTGCGGGTGCAGTACGGTTGACGGGGAGAGGCGCGAGGACCGGGAAGACGGGCGCGGTGTACTGTGAGAGCATTTTATCAGCTATTTACGCGATACGAGGGGTGTGACGAGGCTTACAATGAGACCGAGACCCGCTGCGATGACGACTTGGTATCCCAACCCACTGTGCGGTGGAGGAAGTCCGCCTTGAAGAGAGTAGCGATACACAAAACCGGCTACAATCAGCATCCAGCCCACAAGGCTGACTATGGTCGATACTTTTGCACGACTTGGACGCAGACACCTGCGATGAGGGCAAACAGCGAGATGAGAAGGGCGACTGGCAACGGTGTGACGGGTAAAAAAAAAAAAATCAAAAAAAAAAGGATAATTAAAGAGCACGCTCTGATCGCGTGGAGGAGTGCGCGAGTACCGGCCTGGAAGTAGACCTGGCCCAGGTAGTCCTGAAGATGCGAATGAATGAGTGTGTACTTATACTCCAAATGAGTCGGTAGCTTACAGACCGCATGGCGATTCTTGTGAGGCCATGGTTAAGAAGGTTCCATGAGTAGTACCTACAAATGATTTATGCAGCGGACCCGCGACAGAAAAGGCGGTGGATCAGCTGGTGGTCTCTTTCGGTACTTTGGCCTCGAACAACGAACCACCGATTCAAGGCCAAGCCTGATAAATGAGAGGACAAGGACTTGTTCAGATACACCCATGGGAATCGATGCCTCCGATGTGAGTCCAACAACGGAAAGGCGTGGGTGCCAGCGATGTGATAGCGTTGCCGCTGAAGCAAAGACATTAAGCAGGGCCCCATCATAATGAAATTACGTCTTAGACTCACGACCAGTCAATGCGCTCAAGCCTTCTCGCGCATTGAGCCCTTCCCGCTGTGTGCGATACTGTGTCAGAAAGAACCACACCAACACACGAGCTGGAAATTCCCCGAGACAGCGGCAGCCAGTTTCAAAGGTCTGAAACTACTATTAGAAATTGGATGGAGACACAGCAAGCGAAGGACAGGGCTCACATAAAAAGAAAAGCCACACACCTCCAGTTTGGCAACCAGGCACTGAGGAAACACCAACCTCAATGATCATAAGTGTGAGTCATTTCTATCAGGTGTTGTGCGAGTGGACCGGCTCTTACCGCGGAGGGCCAACGCCGCAGAAGCCCAGTTGCCCATGTCAAAGGCCAATAATTCCCTGGGAATATTCCCCGCTCTGCAAGGGGAGCCAAGTCTGATACGATGATTTCCGTGAGCATGATGATGTCGGCGCCGTGCCTCCTAGTCCCTTGGACGGCTAGTCAAATCATTCAGTAGAAGTACTACCGGCGTCGCATCCACAGTACTCACTCCTTCCGCCAATTAGCATGTTCATGTTCTGGGCTGCGCCATTGAAGTGCGCTACCTGACGTGCAAAGAATGATATCGCTGCAAGCATAGACCGGCCTACCGACCGAAAAATGTCCGCGAGCGAACCCTGATAGCGGACATGACAGCAGTACTTGAAGAGAGCGTAAGCGGAGCCGATCCATGAGAAGTCGTTGCCTCCGTTAAGGTCTGCTACGATGATTGGGAAGTCCCGGTACCGACGGCGGTGAGGGGATCTAGGGCGCCTGAGGAATGATGGTCACGACAAGCGCGAGTATGGTGAGCCAGAAGGTGGAACCCCGTTTACTCGAAGGGGCGGTTCCTTGCGGCAGTGCTGATCGACTTCCCGGGCCTTCTGTACTTGCAAGTGTGTCGTAGAGCCATGGCTCTGTATGTTCGTTGGGCTCTGTTTTGCATTTATTGTAAGTGACGGGGATAACAGTCCAAGCGTCCCGCGGCCCGGTGGTGTTTAAGTAACGCCAGTTACACCCTCTGCGCCTCTGCATACTGCGACGATGACAAGCGACGACGTTACGCAATGTCACCGTGCACCCGTGCGGCGCCAGAAGGAAGCACTGCGGACGACGCATAGGTCAGCGGGCAGGCACGACATCCATTGTCTGATTTTTGGCAGGGCAGTCGCGGGTAGGCGCGAGTGGGTGCGAAGGCCAGTCTGAACGTGGGTCCTGCAGCCGCAGGGTGACCGACGTGGTCGCGTAATATCGAATGAGTAAGCCCGAATGGGGGCGCTTGGGCGTCTAGCGTGGGCAAGTGCCTAGGGACTGCGGTATACGGAGTTACTTGCCAGCCGCTGTGGCCACGACTCTGAACATAGAGTTTGATCAGTGTTGGTTAGCTTATGCGTGCTGATTAAGAGGATTAGCTTCGACTGTGTGTTTGCGGGATGGACACTGATCCAAACCTTCGTCGTAGGACTAATGAATGTGACGCATCGCGACTCAGGCAACAGAACACCACGTTTAACGTCGACATCACGTTCTCGTTGCTTCGATTTTTTTTTTTTTTTAACGAGTACTCGCGAGTGAGGCCTGATATTTCGTTGATTAAACTGAGAGTGAGATAATCAAGGGTGCGCGTGGACGATGCACAAAGCTTACAAGGATGGGTGCCTAGACCTTGAATGATTGACGGAGGGGATATCATGTTTTGGACGAGGAAGGAATAAAAGTAGGGGCTCTTATTTATTCCTATGTTTTTAAGCTTGACAACCTTGTTCACGCCACAACAACCTACGCAACGTAAGCGATACCGCAAGAGATTCGACGAGATCCTTCCTCCACCTGTTTGGGAGAGGACAAAAAAGTATAGACGCGGTCCATAGACATAAGGGTTTCCAGACCACGGAGGGTAGTGAGGACCTACGAAGACCACTTCATTGTCCCACAAGATGCGTTCTCAGACCACGATGGCTACCGTTTGTAACACAGTGGTCTTTAAGCTTCCCTTTCGTGTTCGCCACTGGGAATGTGGGCCCACCTTTCATTGTCAATAATATTATTATAACGCCCGCGCGAGGGACTGAGCCACCCACCACTCTCCTCCTTCGATGCGAAAACCCTCACATGAACTCTCCCGGGCCCCCCCGCGGACCTCTCCCCACCCCCAGTCTAAGCCAAACTTCGACTACATCAGGCTATCGCCCAAAGATTCGCAACCGAAGTTGGGCCGTTGGGGGGGGGGCTAGGGGTGAGGACGAGTCCGTCAAGCAGCGACAACACTGATTCCTCTTACTACCCGACCTTCGGCAAGCCCAGCACCCGGCCTACTGAGGATCCCCCGGTCGACGATCTCGACGAGACGATGGCCTACGAGTTTCAGGTGAGCATTGACGCGCAGGGCAAGGGGAGTGGCGCGCTGACCGGGCTCGGACGCAGGATGGCCAGGCTGTGTGGGTAAGGACCGATGACGACGAATGGGTCCGTGGACAGATCGCAGGCAAGAGGACCCGTATTGCGCGCACTCGTGTGGTACGGATTGCTGGTCTTGACTGGTTTTCGAGGATCGCTGACCTGCGTCTTCTAGGCTGACGGTCGTTTCTTCCCAGTAGCCTTTGGACAAACGGGCCGCAGGTACTACTCGCCACTCAATGGAGACGTCAAGCCCGATACGAGCAGGGTCCGTGAGCTGCTTCGAGAGGGCGGATATCTCTGAGCTTGGCCGCCTTCCGAACGAGCTCTACGTACAAGTCACATGAGCGAGCCCGCACTGAAATGTATAACCAGCAAATGTGTCTCAATAGAACCGTCTGACCACTGCAGGCATGAAAGCGAATCAAAAGCAGTTAAATATGCGCAAGTGAAATACAACATTAAGATATCCAAAGCCCATGTCAATGTTACGGGTCGATACTGGTTCGTAGCTGCACTCCTCGTTGGGCCGATGTGATGTCGCAGACGGCGACTGGGCATCGCCCAACCGTTCCGAGCGCCGCGGTTGTAGACTTATTGTGGCGCGCTGTAACATATGATGCTAATCAACGTTACTCGAACAGCACGCCACGTACTTTTGGGTCCCATACATGTAGCGACGGGCCCTCCTCCTTGTGTCTGCGCCATCACGGGGATGGTAACTTGGCTGTTGGGCCACAGCCTGCTCAGAGCGGCTGCTGCCCGTATTGTTTTCGCAAGCAGGCTCGTACATCTGCGTCGTACCCCTCCGTTGAGTACACCGTATATATGACTGGGCGTATATCATTATATGGGTAAGAGCGGTATATGTAATACGCACATCTGACCAAGGCGTATAGGATGAGGATCACGGACGATGCCTACGACAACAGTCGTAAACCAGGAAACTGGAATTATCTGGAGGGTTCTGGGGTGTACCATGCCTACAGATACCATTCGTGATCAGAGCTTGGGGCGAACAGTTGCAAATGTACGTACCTTGCTCAGCCGTATCCAGGAAGCTGCCGCGCCTGGCAGCTTACCCTTCTGGCACGTTCCTCGCATAGCCACATGGGGATCCGTCCACGAGTTGCCGACTGCAGGACAACGCATCGATTCGAAAGCAGTAGGGTCACCTGGCACGATACTTGGCAGCTCTTGTCGTCATGGCTGGGGCACAGTGCCTTCGACAGATTCATCGAAGCACCAACCGGGTTTCTTGCATTGCCTCTTACTAAAGCGGAACTCATCAGTCCAATGTCACAAGCATTGATGAGAGAGGACGCTACTATCAAGTGAGGTGCAAACACACCGACGTCGGTACCGGCAAAACCGAGACCGTTTCGAGCCCAGCCACACATCTGAATCTCTGCATAATATTAATCGGCCGAAGAACGTATCCGGGCCCGCAGCGGGGTACACTGGAAGGTCGCCGGCCGAGCTGCAAAGTTAGCAACAATCTTTCTGGCTGGATCGCGACGCGGCTATTCCCTTTCGCTTAGCGGGACTGCCACCCTTTGGAGGACCTGGGCGTAGTCGGGTGCAAAAACGCGCATCTGGTGTTCCGTGCAGGCCATATGTATGCTGTTCTTCGAAGTGGTCGCAACTAAGCCTAAACATCGTCCGCGCGCACGTGTGCTAGATCAACGGCTCTTAGCGCTTGCGATACGTCGGTAGAGCGCCGTCCGTCAATCAGTGCAGCTCGAGGGATGTCACGTCACGGCGCGTTGACAACCGGTGGTGTTCCTCAGTCTCTCGCCGGTACTTCGAACGGACAATTGCCGTTCCCTGACACATAGCCGAGTGCGATGAATATTGTGTATTCGTTGTGCTTGACGGTAGCGTTATCGTCGATCCGAGCAATGTTTGTGTTCGATCTATGCCAGCGCGGAGCCTCTTCCGTTGGCTATTCAGTGAGCCTGAGATACCGCGCACGTCAGTAGACGCATTTGGTGTATACGGCCAGAGGCAAAGTACAGATGTTGCCTAACGTGCAGGCCGAGAACTTCTGCTCGCCCTGGATCGGAGATCCACTGGGACTCATAATGAACTGAGAGTTGGCATTACAACTGTCTTTCGACAGTGGGCAGCACACCACTGTGCTGTTTCCAGAACCGCAGCCAGGAGCGCACTGTATACACCTGTCAGCAGCTCATGACACTACCAGATCACAGTCCCATTTTCAACACGTACATATGCTACGAGGTAATCTCGTCAGTGTAAATCCCCCAGCGATCGGTATGAAATAGCCTCACGATGGCGCCAAAGTTGTGTCCGATCTCGTGCGCGACGACCTGACCATTCGACCCTGCCAGACGTCGAGACCGAGAACCGTTTCTGCGTCCCGGACAACGACTGAGCCGGGGCTCCACCGGTTTGCGGATTTGCTGGCATCTACGGGATTTGGATTGGTGGTTGAAGAAAAAGGAAATGGACTAAGTAATAACTTACAGAGTGGCCAGCCATGGTGCGATGCCGACTTCCGTGCCAGTAGGACATCCACTCATCAGATGCCAAAGGCCGGCTCCGTCACTGCCCTTCTTGCCACGCCAGTCGGACAGAAGAGCGACAGCCGGTCGTCATTTGAGGGTGACTGAGTCGGAGCATGCAACGTTCCACGGCACAGAGGCATCCGTGGTAGTGGGGCATCTATACCAGGTTAGCTTCCAGCTACGCTTTAGAACGACCCCCCCGAGCATACTCTGGGTTCTGGACTTGCAACTCGACGATACCAAGAGAGACGTTGAAACGTCGACTTGTAGAGCGCGCTCGCGGTATTGAAGTTGGTAATAATCTGCTGGGTGGCGTTCTGGGTCGAGCCGTACGTGCTGGTGTACACCACAATCGGCTGCTACGCCCATGTAGATGACCTTCTGCGTCGTCGGACAGCCGGCGCTCTGGCCGATGTTATTCTCGAAGCTAGCAAGTTGTCAGTGGCGTATTCAAAAATGACGATTTGTGGCGCTCACTTTTTTTTTTTTCGGGAACCCATGTTACCTCCGGCAACATCATCACGCCTCGCCAAGCTGTGGTTTCCACCGACTTGAGGCGGCAGAAAGTCCAAAGGGATCATACCAAGGTGATACGGGTGGCGGTGGCGGTCTCCGCAACGCGGGATTCGCAAACGGATTGATGTTCCAGTCCATTTGATCATGCGCGCACGTCTGCGCGGGGGGCTTCGAAGTAAATTCCTGAGTCCTGGGCGTCATCACGTCCGAGTCCTTGAAGATTCACCAGGCCGCCGTCGGTTATGATCAACCAGCGCGACATGGGGATCCAGCTTGTGCTTCGTGCGCATGTAGTTGTCGACAGTCATGACGTGATGCACGTCTCCGTGGACGGAGAACGCGCCCTCTAGAAGCTCGGCGGCCGCCCCACGGCAGCGTCGCCCTGGTCGTGCACGGTGATGCGCGCCCAGCCAAGCCAGGCTCGTGCTTGCCGCCGGCCGGGCGGGCTGCACGCCCGCGGCGTCTTCGCGCATACGCGCCTGGGACTCGCGCTGCCCCGACCAAAAACTTCACCCCAGTAGGTCCCCGCACATTCTCGCGCAGCAGAGGTTCGGTGTGTGTTACCCCGGCGGCCGTCGGGTGCCAGTGCTTTGTGGAAGGTGATTGCGAGCCGCGGGGTGGATGAGGTGCTCATTTGGTCGTAAATGGAGGTGGAAGGTCTGGTCAAAAGCACTGAGGGTCAGGCGAAATGTGTCTGTGTGTTCCAGGACGGGGGGAAGATAGCGGTAGAGAACGCTTGGCGTAGTGCCCAGAGGCGGACGGTCGACGTGGAAGGATCTCGAGAGCGCGAGTGGTGGGATGGGGCGATACGTTTCAGGGGACGGGGCGGAGCACTGGAAGCTGGATGAGGTGACGGTCAGTACAGAGCTCACACAACGAGACAGGAACAAGAAGAAAGCAGTCTATGTCGTGCGACATTTGCGTATTTGGATACCGGCTCTGCTTGTCTTTTAGTGCCCGGTCTGTGAACGCGTCCTAGATCTACAGCTCTGCAGCCCGAGGACTTTCGAAAGTGAAGAAGAGCACATAGTGCCTGCCCCTGAGGCTATTATCCACCTGCGGTTGCAACCTCACGGGGACAATCAAAGAGCTACAATTCGTACACCTTCACGGCGGGTAATGGTGGTGTATGGCTCATAGACCTGATGCGTTCCGTGTTTATTGTGTACAAGGTCCAGGCACCAGCGGAAGCTGTATGTCGCGCTGGTTCTATCTTCCCGCAGTAGCAGGTAGCTATGCCACCATTCCCGTCGTGCGGATACGAAAAAGCTTTGACCGCCTCATTCTAGTTCCAGAGGGCGGATTTCGGGAAGGAGCTGATGCAACAACTCACCGTGGGCATACTGAACAGCGAATACAAAGAAGAACAGTGTCCAAAGGGTCCGGAGGGCAGAAGACATGGAGGAAAAAGGGTACCGCAGAGAGCTGGGAGAGAAACCGAGACTGCTATATATCAGCGGTGCAGGCGTCCGAGTGATCCAAAGAGCCAGCCAAGAGACAGCTGCGCTTGAACCAAGAGAATTGTCCGCCCAGCGGTTGGAGACCAGCAAGAAATGAAAGAAAGGAGTGAAGTGGTTACAGCGAACGAAGAGAGCGGGTCGAGGAGAGGACAGAACCGCGAGGCTCGCCGTCGTCGTCGTCGTTGAGGTCAAGACCTTGCCGCTTCGGCTCGTCTCACACAGCGGCTGATGGACGCCGGCGCGTTTCTCTTCCCAACACCCACCTTCACAACACCCATACTTTCTCATTTCATCACTGACATATGCTGTCTGCGACAGGTTGCAAATGTGCAGGCAAAGAGAGCGTCCTAGCCTACGAGGAGTAAGTAAGTGTAACTCAAAGCCCTCACAGCCCAGGTCATGAGGTCGTCGGGTCTTGTGAAAACTCGGAAGCCAAGTCAAGACTGCGCAGATGGCGGAACTCCTAGGATAGGCAGGCCTCTGTCTTCCAGCACGACGTGCAATAGCTCTTGCAGACATCGCCTCCTCAGAACGCGATAAACACGCCCATTTCACGCTCTACTCCTGGCACAGCAAATGTAGTTCATCGCCCTTCCCCAAGAGTTTCCTATGGCTCGTTTGACGCGAGAATCGATCACTTGGCCTACGTAGGGCCGGCCATGTGCTGCTCGATGGGAAGACCACTCTGGTTACCTGGGGCATGACACCTCAAGGTATCTTTCGCGCCCAGCCAACTGTCCACCACCACACATCTCCGCAATGCTCCAGCGCGACCAAGAACTCAGCTTGAACACCTCACACTTTGTTCTTTTATTTCGAGCCTCCTCTGGTCTAGGATCATTTATCATCGACTGGCTGGATTGTTTGGTGCGGGATGTTGACCCTTGGATAATAAGGGTACGGCGCACACATTTGCGTTCGCCGTCTTACCGTTTACAGAACCACCATGTCATCTCCGGGCCACTGGTCACTAGTACCGACTATAGTATACCGAAGGTTGTATCATGTCGCCGTCCAGATTCATACTTTGCTGCTTCTCTCTTGTCTTCAGCTCCGCCGTCCGGGCTCTGCCTTCGGGAGACCATCATGTCTGGCATTCGTCCAACTACAAACAGCTATTCAGAGGATCAAGTAATGCATTGAGCGTTGGACAGAAACACTGGCCTATCGTAAACTGGACATCTCTCTTAGTAGATGCAACGTGGACTACATGCTACGCTCGCCGTCGCGACCGCGGTCTCGTTGGCAAAGAATAAGATTCTCAGACTCGCCTCTATGCATGCCGCCACGAGTGTGGTGTAGGCTACTTTCTAGCATGGTAAAATTCCATTGAAAAGCTTGACCTGCCTTCATCTAACGACGCGTTAACCAATACAGTAATTCATACACGATTCCGGTAGATTTTGACTTATGTAATCGGCCGCCCTAACTCCGGAGACGGCCGAAAGCGCGAGGCCTAGCGCTGGCATTTCGGGCGCTTTGTGAAGGCTTTCCGAACGTGGCGTTCCCTAAGACGGCTAATTGGTCACTTATGCTGTCCAGATTGTACAAATATTCACGCGCGAGAAAAAATCGGGGCCGCCGCCCCGCAATAAAAATCACATCGTAAGCGAGACCTATCTCAAGCAGTTATCGACAAGAATATCACACTTACACGTGGCTTCTATAGCTTGTAAGCATCTTGCTATAAGTCATATGTGGGATGTACATGCTCGAAGACCTCTCAGACGAGATGAGCTGAATAGGCAAGCGCCTGCAAGAATCGGATACTAGACGCCCGTATATGCTCCGCAAGTAAAAAACCAAGTGGGAAAACTAGAAGCTGATAACTCATCAACCTCTTGACTGGTACCCGACAGTCGCTCCGTAGACACTGTGTACGTAAGCGTCCAGCTTTAGTCCTACCCTAACAAGGATAATTAAGAATTTGTTACAAGGGACTTTTTACGCCTTGCCCAATTTAGGGCGCCTGTTCCGTTGCTATCCAGGCGCCTGTTCTCGGCTTGTCCTCCGAGCCTTGTGCATCCCACCCTGACCTCCCGTCGAGGTGATAACACACCCGAGGAACCATTGGTAAGTGCCTCAGCTTACTTGGTATTCCTCATGGTAAGCTGACCACCTCATCCCAATTTTTATTGCGCGACTTCCAAGTTTATTGCGCGGTTGATTATTGTACAAGGGTGGACAGCATAGTCACTGGCATCACCAGTCATACCGCTAAAGTTCAAAACCATTGGGTTCATGCTTGCAAATCGCTGTCACTCCTAAAATATGCGGACAAGAAAATAGCATACAAGAGTGTTATAATTTCATTGGACGTCCTTAACTCTTATTCCGACGATACAAACTTTGTCTGCCATTCTCAACATCGGCCTTATAAAATACACGAGGCCTGAGCGTGTTGCGGACCATATGACATAGTACTCTAACACCGTCCGCGGTGGTCTCCAAAAATCGATTCCGGATGTACAAAAACCTTAGGGCGGAATGGCGAAGATCTAGGCACAGTTATCATAAAACTCTGTCAGTAACATGCCTCTTTGTTGGGAAATCAGGACCTGCATTCCTCACAGAGAAAATGCTGCCACTGTAACCCCGGCGCCTCCGGCCGTAGGCAAACAAGCCCACGAGCAGTCCTCACGCCGGGGAACCGCAGGCGAGTGACTGCCGGGCCGTGGGCAAAGCCAATGTAGCCTGCCGATATGGTGCCGGAAGGCGGTTTGTGAGCAAAGTTTGGCCGGCTGGGCAGCTAACAAAGACAACCGTCACAAAAAGGCCTCCAGCAGTGAGGGGTATTTCCAACTATTAGAGACGCTCGCCGCCCAGAGCTACCAAGGAACCAGTTGCAAGAAGTGAAGGGGTAGGAGCCCCTGGCGATTCTCGCAGTCGTAGCGGCCCCGCGCTGCCGCCGTGAGATGGCCAGTGCTCGCAAATCGCGCAAAGCCAACGGACGGTGAAGATCCTAGTGGAGTAACTCTTTGCACGAGTTGTGAGTAACAGATGAAGACTTTGAAGGGCACTCACTTGAGGATTGGAGATGATGTAAGTTGACTCAAGGTTGTTCTGAACTCGACCTCTATGGTGTCTTTATATATCTGGGCTCAACATGGAGTCGCGCCTCAGATTTGAGGCCGGGTTTGAATGACAGGTCAGTTTGGGGACAGACTGACCATTTATCGCCCTAAGTCCAGCATTCGCGGCAGCGTGGGTCATAACGCTCCCGAGCGACGTCGGCGTATGGAATGGTTGGTTCATCTCTCCACATGTAGTTTTAACCTCGTTTGTATGAAATGGACGAAGCTTTAAACCAGCAGATGAATGATCTAAGAGTCCGTCTACAACTCGAGGGCGTTTCAGCTGCAGTCCTCAGGGGATGATGCGGGCGTGCGGGAGTAGAGCGTATGACCATCGTCCGTAGTCTACAAGTGGAGCTGGTGAAGTACAATATCCGAGGCATTCTCTGTGAACTAAGCGTGCATTCTTAACTACTCACGGCCAGGTCTCTACGGTAACCTATGCATCGCATCAGAACTGCGTGGGACATGACTTAACCTCACTCACTTTCGTTCGATTACCGTTCAACACTCTGGGGGATGTTCATCGTGGAGAAGGGACAAAAGGAGCCTGCAACTTACTTCATGTATACTTACCGCCGTTCTTGACTCAACATTGGTCATGGTCATGCCCTCGATATTTGAGGAGCTCTTGCTGTATGTGCCCTCCGCCAGCGCTGTCGGCTCAAGGACATGTCATCACGGCCATCAGTAACAAGTATGACGTAGGAGAAATGGTGCTGGCAGACATTTTTGGGATTGGATTTTTTTTTGAAACATCGAAGTGCTGCGATATGCCCTCCCCACGTTGCCAATTTTGCTGCTCATTTCATAGTGACTGTACTGAGGAACAGTCTAATAAGCTCGCTGCTCGTTCTATGCTAGTGGAGGTGCCATGATGATCGCACTGCCATTCGGATGTGTGGCGGCACAAAGACGCCTATACGCTAGGATTGGCTAGGATGTGATTAGTTGATCCGACACTGGTAAGTAGTCGAGGGTGGTGAGAGTCTACGCTACTAGACGCCTCTGGACTAAATTCAAAAGCTCTTGTAAGTTCGAGCTGGATCCTGACTTCATCGTGCTGCAGTATGGGACTGCGTAGTGCTAGTAGAATATTTTGGAATTTATATCTGAGAGGCGATGACTCCCGTCAGTGTCACAGGAATTCAAGTAAGACAGTCGCTAGCTCGCATTTAAGCCCAACGAGGCTAGTCTCTAACAATCCCCGATACCTTTCAATATTGGGCCTCGATTATTACTCATGCACAGATCACTCTTTTACCGTTGTGTTTCAACGGCACGGAGTACTGGCAACAATTCCAAGCTATTCAGACAAACGTAGAGATAGAGCGTATACATGTCGCTTTCCAATAACAGCTAGGATACCGATTCCGACAACTTTCATGCTCCGTTGCCGCTGTACCTACTCGAGGCATCTAAATACCGTTTATTCATGATTTAGGCGCAAACCTATTATAACGCGCAGTCAGTGATAGAAAACGCGTGGTATTAGTATGAGGTCAAGGCTCACCCATCACAGTACCACTAATGGTACCAGCACCCCGAAGCCGAGCAAAGTCCAAAGTGCTGTGGACACTGCAGTGGTGGAGGGATGTCGTAGCTACGTTCGTCACCAATCATGGTACCCGAGCAAGTGTTTTGGCAAAGCACTTCGCAAACACCTGGGCAGGATGATAGGGGATTCAGGGCCTGCTAGTTCCACCAACAAACCGGGAGCCGTGAACTGTGGAGGCCGTGGTAAGACCGCAAATGGGCACCGGCGGGCACAAACTCTGGCGGGCATCCAGAGAAGCACCTGAGGCAACGGTGCTTGCTGCGAGGACGATAGCGGCGAGAATGGTGGAGTACATCTACAGAAAGCGCTTGGATGAGCACAGTTATATGCACGAGTATATGATAGTTTACCGTGTAGTTCTGTTACTTGTCCGTTTAGCATTCACTGGAGTGCTGCTGCTCTCCCTCCTCGATTATTCAAGTCTTATATACCTTTCAAAAGCCCGCGTATTTTGCATCTCGCCACTGAACTGCAATGGTTAGTGTCCCCTGAAGTTCAGCACACGCTCGTCCGTTTACTCCCATCGGCTATGGCGCATCACGCGGGGACAGCGAGCTCCTTGTTTTTGCTTAGTCTGCTCCGCATCGCTTGTTGGTCAACAGTAGGCATTCGCGCCGCCGTGCCTCGCACCTGAGCCAGTATTGGACTCATGTGGATCATAGTGTACGAAGCTTAACCAGCATTTTTTGATGCCAATAAATGCAGTATAGAGGAAACTACAGCCGTGGTTTGTACAGCACTCACGGGAAAGGTCCAATGAGAGGGGCGTGCTTTTAAGGTTTTTTTTTGGGCCGGTATTCCATATTCTGTCTGATCGTTTTCAAGTTAGCCTGGCGACTCCGTTGGCACATGTTCTGTTTCTTGAACCACAGCCGTAGAAAACGGAGCACACGGGGCTGTTCAGGACTATTAACTTGGGAATAGGCATTTTTGCCAAGGCGAATTTCATCGTGGACGGCCTCACTATGTCTGCTGGCATGAACAAACGTCAGAAAAGGTTTTAACGAGAATTTGTGGGGGGTTGGCCGCAAGGGCAGCATAGGCCTTTTGACTAAGGGATTGCGCAGCTTTAAGGTCTTCTCAGTAGCAGCTGCGGACCACACTGCAGCCGCCAACCAATAATTGTGCTTCATCGGCATCGCGTTGAATATGACTTATGGTTGACGGCGGGTTTAAGCTTATGAAATAGATGTTCACTCCGTGCGCTAGCGGCCCATCCTTTGTTCTTTGTTTGCGTATGATCATTGATCTGATATGTGGGCGTTCTAGGGTATGATCAGTCCGGTTTCATTCAACGCCTTAGTGGAATTTGGAGACGGACCACTTAATGAGCTTGCTCGGTGGCACCGCGAACAGATGGCTTTCACGGGAAGCCTATTAATTAGTGACGGGCCGATGAACTTACCTATGGCAGGTCCGCGGGATGCGTGCCTGGCGTGCCACGCGTGTTCTGACGTGGTTCGGTGTGAGGCGCAGTTCAAACCTCCACCGAGAGCATGATAGGGAGGGGGCAAACGGCCCGCTTGACGTGCCGTTATAAGTAGCGCAAGAGATTCGATTTTTGTCAAGGAAAATAGACATCACAGTAGAGAGCGAGCTTCACGACCAAGTGACTGTACGGAGCCCGCTGCCAACCCACCTTTGCAGCCTCAACCGTTCGAATGAGATTGCGTATGCCACATCCGCAGGCGTGCGTCACTGACAGGTCTGTAAAATACACGAGGTCAATATAGAGGATCACGAAAAAAAGACTGTATACCTACAAAGAAGGTGCCGTCGATGCTGGCGTTAGGATCTAAGACACAGTACCGAGAGGCGCGAGGACGGTGCCGAGGGCGTTGGTTAAGGGCGCAGGAAGGGTGGCTGGTGACACCGAGGTAACGATAGAAGGGAGGCAGGTAGTATCTGCACCGGGACATAGGGCATTCACCGCGCTACAAACAGCTGTGCCATTGACTCTGACTGCTGGGGTTGGGACGGTGATCTTCTGTCCTAATAGACCGATTGTCTCTCCTGAAACGATTTCGCAAACCACGGGTACTTCGGCTTTTTGATTGAGCACGCCGCTTGCTTTGACGAGGTTGCGAGGGCAGGGCCCAGCATTGACAAGGCCCAGCGATGCACAAATCGTAATGGCGAGTGTTCAAGGAGTACATCTGCGTAGACATCAGTGGATTTGAAAAATGATGAACAAGAAAATAGGGCTGGCCTATGTAGGCACTAGTGGAGAAGGTGAGGAGGATTCACCGAAACTATTGTTGTGCTGTAGCTGGAACTCGTTCGAGCAGGGTCTTTTTTTATACCTTCCCCGAAGCGTAGACAGATTCGGGACCTGCGGAAAGCGACAGCCAGACCGCGTGCTGAGAGTACTGCTATAGTTGGGTGGCCCCATAACGGCGCAGACGAGACCGGAAAAAGAGAACGTACGCTTGCTCCCACCGCGTCAGAAGAATACCTCTTCTGCCGTTGTATAGTTCCACTCCGCCGGTTGCGGGATAACTAGAACAGTTTCGACGAGGTGGGTACGAGAGGCAGCAATAGCCGGCCGTGCGCGTCGATGACTCGATTTCCACGCGTACCCCACGCCGAACTATCTATGGTCAAACTACGTCAAGCATTGAACCCGTCAAAATTGTGCATGCAGATATTTGCACTTCAGACGTCCAGAACGCATCAAAGCATGTGAGTTTAAGCTTAAAGGACGGGTTTCCCGAAAACCGCCGTCGCCGAGGTGTGCACTTCGATCTTGGTTGCGAACGTTGGTAAACAGATTGTAGTGCCGATATTTTGTTCGATATTATGGACTGAGCCCGCGCTGTAATAATCTCATTAACGGTATATACACCAACGTTGGGCAGAAGAACAACTTACAGCATATTACGTAGTGGTGTAGAACTCAAGTAGAACTTGCACCTTCCCACTGAGGCCCATCAGAGTCATTAAGGTACGCTTAGAAGCAAAGTCCTTACATCATCCATCGCATACACCCTCGTAACGGCGTGGACACTTGATTCGTGAAGGCCCGTTCGTATGGAAACGTCGTGAGACGCGCTGCAAATATGAATGTCCGTCAGAATAACCTCACAAATGACCCGTAGGGTAAATCCGTTATATACAGACCTTCCGCATCATGGTGATCGCGACGGTGTAATGGCTCCCCCACACGGCCGAAAGCCGGAGAAGACAGCGTTTAGGAAAAATACTTCCTTGTATTGGTACCTGCGCAACACTTTTCGTCCGCGGAGGTGGGATCAGGCCCGAATGTTTGAGACAGGCTCGGACTGCGGGAATGAGAGGACCTAAGCCGATTGGTTGTCTCCATGGCGGGATTGTAGCCTGATCTCCGAGGCCAAGGCGGCGAGTAGCACTCGTTCCTATACTGGACGCGCAAAGTTCGGCCCTTGGACGGTGGACACACAGGTCCATTCCGTATGTTTCCCGTGAGCTTGACGTCAAAGTTTCCTATGGGCCCTATGAGCAAATCCCTCGGATGCGTATTGATGCCAATGAACGGTGTCGACACATAGCTTTTATAACCGCAGAGCCGGGGTATCAGGTCACATCAGCGCAAGCATGAAACATGTGAGTCAGTAAGTAGTTGCATCGGAAAGAGCGTGCCTCTCGTGAAGCCTCTGTGTATAAGGATCCGACGAGCGAATTGACGACGGGCGGGCCGTATCGCCCTCCCTGAGCATCCGTTCACAAAATATTCTTCCATAGTGAAGCGAACTCGTGTGCATGCTAGGATACAGTTGTACTTCCGCAGATCTCCCTTTCGCGTAGCAATGTTGACGTGATCTACGATTCCTGAACATAATTACCTGGCCGCGCGATTAGTAACTTCAGGATGAGGCCATTCGCTGAGCGCGACTCACCTGGGAAAACACCCTGTCGCCCATTGATCCTTCCAGTCCACCAGTCCTCAGTGCTGTCAGTCTTCTCTATGACCTCAATCCTATCACCAGTCTTGAAATCGAGGTCGCCATCTGCTTGCGCCTCGAAGTCATACAATGCAACAACGTATTGCCTTTTCCGGCTCCGCGGGTTTGGGCTTGGGCTTGAGTGGTGGAGGCGGTGGGGGCGCCTTCTTCGCAGCCGCAAAGCCCGCATGGGCAGTCGGAGGTGAATAGGGAGGGGGCGCAGCGGATGGGGTAGGAGAGGGAGGTGGGGGCGCTTTCTTTTCATAGACAGAGGCAGGGCTTCGTGTTGGTGGCGGCATGTTGCGCGAGCCAATGGAAGAGGTTGTTGCAGATGAACCGGCGCGATTGAGCGAGCTGGGCGTGCTACCGCCCGAGACAGCACGCTGTTGTTGTACCAGTTTTGCTAAAGGAAAGCCATTAATTAGTCATGATCGACGCGTCAAATTGAACTAGACGCACAAGTGCTTATGAGACGTTTCGTGACATTGAGATCCTCAATCTGGGCCCATGCGTCTGTGCGCCTGGATTCGTAAATATTGCCTACTTCAGAGGCCGGCATGCTGACGTCGATCTGAGCATTCCCGGCGAACTCATTGAGCTTCTCCAGTAACAGATAGAAAATATTCAACCTTAATGATCGAAATGAGACTGAAGTAGATTGCCTTTAGCTGGAAGTGCACGTACTGCATATATAGAAGAAGGAATGGAAGAGAGCGGGTCAATGAATTGAGTCGCCATTTGCATAAATCTCGGCAGATCGGTCTTGAGGGCAGTGTTGATATAATCATACTCATTCGATGCAATCTCAAAGTCTTGTTCAAGCTGTGTAATGTCGATGAGAACGATGATAGTGTGTAACAAACACGCATCCATACCTTGAACAGGTTCTTCTCATCGTTTCAGCGACTTCTCCTTCTTATCCCGTAGCTTAGTAAGAGAGTTGTTGTAGCGGTCGTAGTCTACGAGCTTTGGTAAAGTATGAGTATGTTTCCAAATGACATAGAAATCACGTCACCTTGTGATCTCTCTTTGTGATGCTCTTGCGGACAGACTTCATAAACGCTTTGCAGCTCCTTCACGGGACCCATGATCCTGCTTTGAATGAGCTCCAGTTCTGGCACAACGGAGCCCTTGAGCTCCTCCATGATGTTCTCAAATTGATCGACATGCTTGACGGTATGCTCGGCCTCGGGATGTTTGCCCAATACGTCATATTCTCCGGTGAGGGGATGGAAGATCGTGGCGAAGTGATTAGAGAATCCCGCCGATGAGGAGAAAAAGGTTTGTGACGGCCTCGTCGAATGCCTTTGTGTCCTTGAGGAGTTTCTCAGCTGCACCTTCAAGAACGGCGAAGCGTCGATTATAATCATCGAACTCGGGATCGGTCGACTCTGAATGCAACAGACAGAAAATGAATATAGATTAGCATACACAATGTGGATTCCTCTGTATTTGAAGACGTACTTTTAGACAAGCCGACTTTGTCGTCAGCATATGCGGCGTCCTATCATGGAGTGAGCACCGCTGAGCTTCTCTGCTTACACCCTGGTACCACTCACCGCGCAAAACGCCTTACCGATTCCCTTCATGGTTCCACGTCCGTAATTAAGTTGTAAGAGATGTCGAAATCGCCACCAGCGGGGGATAGGGGGCCGGGATTAGAGAGAGATGAGAGAGTACGCAGAGTATCACAGCTGGGCAGCCTTGGTATCAGCTGCGCGCGACCTTGACGGTCGCATGAATGATCGAATTATTTAAGGTCTTCATAGCCAAATCGAGCCTTATTAGCCACTTGAAGCATCAATAGGCCATTTCCTGCTTAGACTTATCAGCGCTCGGCCTTGAAGCACTTCACCGCTTTGCCTCGGACCCGATTCTGCAGACTCGAATTGATTCTAACCACTCGATTATAAAGCACGAAAGTGGCTGGAAAGGAGTGTACGATCTACGGTGAGACTTTAGAACAGCCATGGTTATCCAACAGCCTTCGGGGCAGATCAAGTGCGCAACTCGTTTACTCTTGTGTGCACCAGATCTTCACAGGTGTCTACGGCTTCGCTAGACTTACAAACGTTTCCATTGTCCGCTTGAAGAAGGGAGGGAAAACGCTTCGAGGTACGCTGGGTCTCTCATGTCCTCCACAAAATATCAAGTTGACAGTCCTTGTAGATTGCATGTTACAAGAAACAAAGTACAAGAATGGCGTAACGGCGTTGAGACGAATCTCGATGACGTACTCCAAATAGCCAACGTCTTCGTGAACGTTTCTAAAGGCGAGATGGCCAAACATCAGGACCTTCAGAAATGCTTCGGTACAACGGATCAGGATGATATTGTCAAGGAGGTGCGTGATAAATGTGCTCTAACACGAGAGCACTGATGAACGCATTCTGTCTGTCTATGACAGATCTTGAAGAAGGGCGAACTTCAAGTGGGAGAGAAAGAGCGTGAACACGACCTTTCCTCTCTGCGTCGGGAGATCGCTACAATGGTCGCGGAGAAGTGCGTTGACCCGCGACGCAGAGACCCTACCCTGTCGGCGTCATCGACAAGGCCATGACGGAAGCCGGTTTCAGTGTCAAGCAGGGGAAGACAGCCAAGAGCCACAGGTACATATGACAGACTCCGGTATACCGACTCCGTCTTACGTCCATGCAGGTCTCGGAAGTCATTCGACTATTACAGTCGGACTCGAAATTGCCTATACAACGCGCTCGCATGCGGGTACGTGTCAGTATGCCTACTGCCGACGGCAAACGACTCCGCGAGAAGATCGTCGAAGGGGCAGAGAAGGTCGAAGAGGATGAGATGGGACAGAACGAGTGGGAAGTTGTGCGTCATTCATGTTACTCCTCATTTACACGCATTACTAATCTCTTTCGCGGCTACCAGATCATGCTTATTGACCCAGGGTCAATTCCGCATCATAAACGAAGTGTTGCAGAAGGAGTGCAAAGGGCGAGGAAGAATCGAGACTATGACCTTTGCCGCGACTGCCGGCAGTTAAACATTTTCACCTTACACATGTATCGATAGCTCCAATATACCTCTACATCACGATTAGACAGCTACAGCGTACCTCAAATGTACCTCAAACGTGCTTGTCGTGATGAATTGATTAGTGCACATCTGAGAGCACCAATGGCTTCATCACCCTGTCCCAGTTCTGCGCCCATGAGCTCCACTCCCATTCTTCCTTAGCAGGACTTCCACCAGGCCAGTTTGGCTGGTTAGCTCTTGCGCCCAGGTGAGTCGGGGTGAACGTTAGTCCTTGTGGCACCGTGCGGCCGAACTCGATGGGAGTATTCTGCACTAGAGACTGGCGCAGATTGTCCAGAGTAGGTGAGTGTGGGAAGTTGTCGAGGATTTGGCTCTACAGGAAGGAATGATCAGGACTAGCTAGGATGTACGAAAACCGGTTACTAACTTCGAGCTGCGCGGCCAATTGTTCGGGCTTTCTGGAATACCAAGCCCATTGACACCGTCTCTAACCAACTCGTTCAAGCTACAAACATTGCCTGAGGATCCCCTTCCCACGAAAAGGATGCACATCAAATCACTTACCACGCAAAATCCAACGCGCAGACAGGGAGGCCGCACCCGAACATGTCGACAACCTTCATAGGGAGATCCAACGCCCGACGAACTAGAATGCAACGATATGCCCAGATCGGCAGAACCTGTATAGGATGAGCAAACCTCTTTTGAGATCCCCGGGGTAGACATTAAATCGCACCCCAGAAGGATAGGATTAGTCTGCGGCCTCGAGCCACATACTAATGCATCTGACGTATTCCCACGCAGGCTCATCCCCTTCTCCCTTTTGCAAAGCCTCGACCTTCCTCATGTATTTTTCTTTATCCGGACCTTTGCCCGTTACCACCATCAACACCTTCGGCAACTTTCCGCCTGAGAGTCGTGCTTTACGCTCGTACATAGTGAGGGCCTCCAGGAGTAGTCCGAAGTCCTCATCCGGTGTCCAGGAAGTGCTTGACACAAGGAGAGCAGGGCGGTCGGGCCGTAATACAGGCACAGCATCGTGATCGAAGGTGTTGTCGGAAGCAAGGGCAAGGTTGATCGGGTCCGCATATGCATCCTGACCCGTGGTCACTTGAGTAAAAGGGGTTGATTTGGGAGATGATGATTGGGGAAGGAATGCTTTCAGGGATGAAGCTGAGAGAGAGGGTTCGAGTGCCAGAAATAGTCGATGCATTTCTGACGGTGAAGCTCGATGAAAGTGTGAGGGGCGGTCTGTCATGTAAAAACAATTTTCCTGGCCTCTGAGAATATAGAATCAGGGCAGTTTATCAGCCGTATCATAGGATATGCGACTTACTGGAGATTCCAGTCTGCAACGAGGCGATCATGCATCGCTCTAGTCACAAATAAAATGCGCATGAGCCGAGCGACCAAAATATGCTTCGAACCTGGTCATTTGTTGTTATTGCGCGAAATGTTAAAGCTCGCAAAATCTCACCATTTAGCTATTTTTACAAACAAATGTTTGTCCCCGAGTCTCAAAGCGAGAATGCTATAACCAAGGTTATGCCAGTCAATGATGACTTTGCTACCACGAATCCAGCCGACGAGCCAGACTAAGGCCAAAGTCGGAATACTTGGGGGGTTCTTGCTTTCAGAAACAGCATATTTATTGGCTTGCATCGCGTTACAAAAAAGGCACGATTACGGACCTGTACTACTAAGATGAATTCGGGCGGATGAGGTATGCGCACTAGTAGAGCTTCAAGAATGTGGAAAATTTGCAACACTATTTTTCTGGGGCATAAAGCACAAAGGGGGTGCCAGGGATAGTCTTGGGGGAGTTCGGTAAATATAAGAATCGCACGCGGGGGACTAGATAAGAGTGAGGGTATCGGGGTTGCGCCTGGTTACTGTGAGCACTCGCTGCTGTCGTGGCATGGTCGATGGCGCACCTTTGTTTCCAATGAGATAAGTGTCAAATCCAAGACCAGCAAAGCTTTCCGCGTGGTACATCATGCGTGGACTTCGCCCAACGTCCCCGAGGACTAGAATAGCAACTGAGTGTAACAGAGGCCTCTCGCGCGATCGCCACCACATCCAGAGTGCCATACATCCCATGGCCACGGCGACTAGTGCTTGAGCCCCGTAGCTTACAGCCATGGTTCGTTCAAGTCTTCTCGTTCCAACTATACACTAGCATGCAAGTTGTAGATATCCGACGCCGGGCGAAGTGGAAGCGGATGAGGTCACGGTCGATCGCAGGGAGGACTAGACAGGCGCCATAGCGCGCCTTTGTGGGCATGTATGGGGTGTAGTGATAGGCGCGCAACGAACCCTAGAGTAGGAGCTGTGTGTGTAAGCTCGGCTTTGCGACTCGCTCTCGGAGCTCGAGCGACTCATCCTTTGCTGAACCGTACCACCACCCCTCCTAGCCCACCTATCCTCAAAAAGCCATGTCTCTATCAAGGCTTGTGTCCAAAACTTCTACAATGCTAAGACATGCCGTCAAGACGCGAGCGCCGTCGCTCTACACTGCTCCGGGAGCAGTGAGGACATTGTCCTCAACTGCCCCAGCTCTATCCGGACTCTTTCGTGGATCAACCATGGTCACGGCCTCTACACGGCGGAAGCAATCATCCTTGTGTCCAGAGAGGCCAATGCAATGTGTGTCTCTCCCGCGTCCGCACTCTAAAAGCCCATTGACCGTCTCGTAGACAGATCCATGTTTATCCAGACGGAGAGCACTCCAAACGAGGATTCTCTCAAATTTATCCCCGGAGTCCCAGTAATGGCGAAACAGGAAGTGCAGAGTTCCTTGACACCCGTTCCGCGTTGAAATCACCACTCGCCATTCGTCTTATGGGCATCGAAGGCGTCACCGCCATCTTCTATGGCCCAGACTTTGTCACTGTCTCCAAGGATTCAGAGACTCAGTGGTCGGTCGTCAAACCCGAGTGTACTCGATTCTCATGGAGTTCTTCTCGTCGTCGCAGCCACTCTTCCGCTCGGAGGAAGATCGGGAGGCCGCAGGCCCGCAGGACACACAAATCCTGGACACGGATTCCGAGACTGTGGCCATGATCAAGGAGCTCCTTGACACAAGGGTCCGACCTGCAATACAGGAGGACGGTGGCGATATTGAGTACCGCGGCTTCTCGGACGAGGGCATTGTCCATGTGAAGTTGAAGGGTAGCTGCAGAGGATGCGACTCGAGCACTGTCACGTTAAAGGAGTGGCATCGAGCGCATGTTGATGCATTATATACCTGAAGTAAAGGGCGTGGAGCAGGTATGTCTATGCAGCATAAAGACCTCGCAAGATATGGTCCTGACACTTCTTCCCCACAGATCCTCGATACCGAAGAGCAAATAGCCATCGATGAATTTAATAAACTCGAAAAGCGATTAGGCATGAGCCACCCAAGGAGGCTTCTCCGTGAGTTGTGTTGTTCCTGTTCCCAAATGGCCCCCATTCAGACTCGTCTGCAGCCTCGCACAATATATGTCTGTATAATAGTACATTTTAGATTATTTTTGTATCATTAGCCCTTCGTATTGGTCCACCGTCATCACAACTCAGGATATCACATTTTCATTTCGTTTTTTGCCGTGCAATATGCGCACAGGATGCTAGATGTCTGCCAAAATATATGCACTCCTCGAGCCCTTGTCGATGTACTCCAAAACGATGCATGAGGCGCACTCCGCAATTTAGTCAAGTAGAGTCCGGTCAGAGGTGAAACAGATCGCTCTTTCGTTTGGACTAAGCTAGGAGCAATTCGACATTGGTACTTCGTACATTCCTTCCCATAAGTTCTACAAAACGAGGAATCTAGGATCGCGTTGGGACACATAACGATAAATTAACGCAGCAATAGCAGCCTCGATCTTCCTTTTCTCATCCTCCGTCTTTGCCTCGCCGATACGCTTCTCCCTATCCTCGTTAATCTCGTCGAGGATCTCCTTCGCGCCCGATGTGACCAGAATCTGCGCCAATCGCGCGCCGACAGCTTCCGCATCGTCGTGGCTGGTGACCTGCTCCTCCGAATGTGTGCTCGACATGACGGTCACACCGAGCAGGGACGTGACGCATCCGGTGATCTTCAGCACACCGTTCTGCCCCTCGCCCTCGACAAGCTCTGTGAAGACGCCGACAGGCACGCTACATCCTCCTTCGAGGCACACGGAGGTATGCGCGTTCGGCGGCGCATCGCCATTCGGTCTGCCAGTGTGTGATGGCGCGGCAGAGTGCTCGTGACTGCTCGTCGCCGATGCGGATTTCGATGGCGAGGGCACCCTGGCTCACGGCGTGGAAAAGGGTTGGGGGACTTATATCGTGACGACAAGCGGTTCTGCCATCCGAGACGAACGACACCAGCCTTGGCAAGAATGAGGGCCGTGAAGGGGCCATCCTCTGCGTCGAGCTTTGTGATACGTGTGTTTCTGCGATGTGATCAGAACGTGTAGCCATTACGGAACGCACGGTTCACATACAAGTTTCCTCGCTACGAGCAGGAATCAGCGAGTTGATTCTTTTCCAGGGCATGTATGCGACTCACCACATCCTTGAAGACGAGTTTGGGGAACTTTCTCTTCAGCTGTGCGACTCGCCTGACACTGCTCGTCCCGACGACCGAGCCATCCGGCAGATCCTCCAGCGTCTTGTACGGTAGACCTTTCTTCATCCACACCAGCGAGTCCACAGGATCCTCCCTCTCCATGACACCGGCGATCTCGCATCCCTCAGGCAGGACAGTGGGCACATCCTTGTAGCTGTGCACCAACATGTCCACGACGCCCTCCTTCAGCGCGACCTCGAGTTCTTTCGTCCAGAGAGCCTTTCCCCCTCCCCCGAGCAGGTAAAGTGCTTGCGACTGGTTGTGGTCGCCTCCGGTCGTCCATGAACGAAGTCTCGAACTCTGTGCTCGGACACGCCGGCCTTCATGGCGTCGCGCGCGACCAGCGACCGTCTGGACTTGCGCGATGTTGCGAGACGTTTCGCGCGACGCGAGGAGAAACTTGCGGGCGGCCGTCTGAGGACATGGTGGTGGGCGAGAAGAGAGGACGGGCTTCGAAGGTCCCCGAGTGAGGGCTCAGGATGGCTTTTGAGAGTGTGCTTGTGAGATGCAGGCTGCATAATCGCTGAAATCAGCTCGCTGTGGTCGCTCAGGTCATCCGGCACAGAGCCGCGCCGTTGCGTTGTTACCGTCATGTGACAGTTGTGCCGCGCAGCGTCGTGAGACTTCTCGTGCGCAGAGCTAAGACCAGACCGGATGTCAAAGTCAGGATGCAACGAGAGCTCGCGTTTTACGTTTTTGTCTCGAAGAGATTGCACATCTGGTCTTGGGTAGAATCTAGACGCCCTCCACAGTTTTGAGTTTTTTTTTTCCTGAGTTGAGATTTCAAAGCGCGACTACGGATGGCAGACTTCCAGTTTCTAGCAGCAGCTGTGCAGCGGCACGTCTTTCAAGGCTGTGTAGAATAGACGATTGTAGAAAAAGTCCGAGCAGTTAGAGAAAGACCCATTATATGGGAAATATTCACCAGTGCTAAACTGCCTTGACGTTGCATAAGCCCGACGGCCGCATGACCGAGATCAGCATACGCACCAACAGCCAACCGAAAGATCTCTAAACGCAAGAATCTAAGCCCAAATGATGATTTTCTCTACATGCCCCACGAGTGCCTGCATTCTTCCACCTACAAAAAGTTCAGGAAGGCAAGTGACTCTAAACGCAGAGAGATGCAATAAGACATTAGAGAAATCGCAAGACGCATGATTAGCGCAAGATTTATTAGTACGCCGGCCGGTGTTTGTCCGTCTGTTATTGGCACAGCCCTGAGCCATTGCTATGGCCAGGGCGCCGCAATCGCGTTAGAAAGCAGGCAAATACAACTCATCTTCCTCTCTCATGGCTGGTCTCGAGGCGTCTGCACGAAGGAGCTGAGGGATCTTCAGACTCAGGGAAACTTATCCACACAGGTGAGTACATTCTGCTCGAATAAAAACCAATTGATAGGTAGGGATTTGTGACCCAAAGTATTGAGGATCACGCTTAAAGTTTTGGCAAGGCTTTTTAGGGTTGCAGCGGGACGCCCTTTCCACCAGAGGGGCTGGGAAGTTGTCTGATAGAGGTCTCGGAAAATACTTTGTGACCGGGTGCGCAAGATAACCACGTGGGTGTTGCCCGTTCTAAGCTCGACAGACCGCCTGAATGGTATGTGTGCTATACCAGGGAGAGAAGTTCGCGCTAGGCGATTCTCAATTCCGATTCTTCGTACCCGACAATTACTCCAAGCCTTGCGGTTAGTTCGTGGTGGATCGAGGAAAAAAAAAAAAGTACAATGCTCCAAATTGCATCCTCCAGTGTCGTCCTTGTTCCTAACCCATGGGGGGGGGGGGTATGTCTGTAATAACAGAATCGCCAAGAACTACCTCAGACTCTGTAAGGCATGTGGCGCTACTACAAATAAGTCATGCAGGGCATGGTGGCAGGGTGGGCATGGTAGACTTCATCAGGATTGGACGGCATATCAAGAAATTTCCATTGTCCAATGAAGATCTGTGAGGCTATGGAGTGCGTCCTAGGGAATGAGGAAGCTGGTCTCTCGGTCCTTGACCGGTGGTCCGCATTTTGTTATAAAACCCTGCAAGAGCATGCTGGCATACCTGCCAAGGTAATAGTGTCCCGTTGAACGTGCTAGTGACGCTTACACGAATGTACGCCGACAATGGGGTGAAGATAGCGGTAGGCCTGGCCTTCTCCCCAACACACCTCATGCATCGTTTATAAGACGATCTAGCCCTCCCGTGACCCCCCAGTCAGTTATAGTTAAGTCATTAAGATAGCCCACCCGGGGCCCTGCTGGATCGATCGCAAGATGTGGTCTAAGGAGAGTCCATTCAATGGCCTGGGCTGCATGTCTGATGAACGCCCCACAGACTCGATGGGATTTCCAATGGTCCGTGTCTTGCCTCGTCCTGCGGAACGTTGGACTGACCTTCTTCCACTATTACCTGATAGATGATAGTTCCGTGCTCTCTATTAGCACGGTCCGATTTGTGGTCACTGCTGAAACCACCTTAGTTCAGCTGTATATGTGTCGTACCTGGGTTCCGTCTCTGCGCGGTACTATCGGAGAAAAAAAAAAAAAAAAAAAAAAAACCCGACGCCGTCCATATAATGTATCGAAATACGCCCATTGCACACATGTAACTCCCGCTTCGGCCAGCACTCTTGAAGCCAGTCGTGGAAAACAACGTTCCAGACTGCAGCGCCGCGCATGAACATCCTGATCTGCGCTCAACACCTTGCCGCGTCAGTCTGAAAACGCTGATATAGCCGATGCAAGACAACGTTAGACATAGACTGATGCCCCCGCTCCCAAGCTGCTTTGGTAGGGGGAGGGGGCGGAGGGAGTGGGGGGAGGGGGGGGGGGGGTGGGGGGGGGGGGGGGGGGGGGTGGGGGGGGGGGGGGGGGGGGGGGGGGGGGGAGGGGGGGGGGGGGGGGGGGGGGTTGAAAGGAGGGGGGGGGGGGAGGGGGGGGGGTGGGGGGGGGGGGTGTGCTTCCATGTACACATATGGAAGCCATGCACTCAGGTACGTATAAATTGCGCTCGACCCATATGTGATTCATCTGGATATTGCGCATGCAGGAATCCTTGGATGTAAGTCGGTGGAGGGGGGCGGGATTAAAACCCAACTCGTGGGAGGACGAATTTCGATGGGCGGCGTGTGTGGCACTGTGTGCGAGCAAGCTACTCCCCATGCTGTCAGGAACCGTGTGTACAGGTTCAGTCCTGTCAACCCGCACCTGCAGCACATATGTGTGGGGCTCATGAAGCTCTTTTTGTGTTACCCCCGTGACTGGGTTTCAACGGCTGTGCAGATGGCTACGACGAACGTTTCTTCAGCGCATCACCCAGGAGTAGCCCGTCGCGTTTGTACGAGGGAGACAAACGTCTCGGGCACTTCTGCTCGCGCCCGCGGACCGCTGTCTCCCGCACACCGAGCGTGACCGTGCCTCGTAGTCGTGCTAATGTGCGCCATGAAGTGATTTGACCCGTGCTTCGAGCGAAGGTTTGTACATTCGTCGTGTATATGGATCCTTGATGGACCTCCACTTATCGCCCGCCGGTGAACGCCTCATGTCCAGAAACATCCAATAACACAATCACGCTTGACGCCTCGGTCTCGACTCGCACAAGCGCATCTGTCGTAACTTCTCGTGGAGTCTATTTGTTTCCATTTTATTTCTCTCGCCATGTTCTTGAGATGCGGATTAATATTCCGACATAGCCGTTCAGCCTTCACGCAAGTTCCCGTCCGTCTTGACTTGAGGTATTGGTCATAACATAATCTCATTTAGCTAAAGCTTAGAGGTCGAGAATCTAAGTTAAGCACATTTCAAAAAGTCAAAATGACATTCGCCCTCTGTGTAAAACGTTACTGGTTAAGGAGCTTTGGCATCGTCATAAGTGCGCCGAACTTCACCGTGTCTCAATCTCCTTCCGTGTTCGTCTCTAAGCTCGAGAGTGTGCATCACCCATTGCTCCGTTTTATCAACAACGCTCATGAGTGCCACAACGAGCCCCAAGTCCAGTCGCTCGAGGCAAAGTCGGACAACAAAACACAGAAGAAGCTGGAAGCAGCTATCAACGTTGGGCATCATGGCGCGCATGGGACTGGCTCCCGAGCTACCCCCATGAGGCAAATGACGGCGGCACTCGTCGTCGGACGCGGGGGCTGTCAACGCCGGGCCGGGTTTGAATGCGCTGTGTCCGTCACATGTAAGGCCTTCCTGCTCCCTTCATGCCATACCACTACTATATCAGTCCCATCTTTCCCATCGCTGCTAGACATATACCAAGTGTCGCTTTGTAGTTTTTTTTGTATGAACTTGAAAAAAACCGAGACGAAATCTCGCGCGCCACCATTCTTGGAATATACGTCATTCCTTGGCGTAACTCGCCAAGAATTAAGGTTTATATTTAGACACAACCTATACCGGCGTTCAAACACCTAGTTTATTGTCGTCTTCCCGATATGCGAGAGCCTTTGAGGCCTTCGAGAAGGGTCAGATGGCGGAGGGCGCTTCGTCATTCGTGTACGCTATGGTCGCCAAAGGGCGCCTGTCCGCTAGATGGCTTATGGCCATCAAAGCGTCCACGCCTAGGCTTGACACACAACTGCCACCTTTATGCCAGCCATTTTTTCTTGTTTACTTCGATGAACTGCTGTGTGCGTGCAACTGCAAGGTCAACTGTGTATAAAGCTTAAGCACGGACAAGTGTCTCCTGTAAAACGCAGAGCGTTTGTAGCTTTAGGGGTACGACTGAACTTCAGGTGAGCTAGGATTTTTGCCATGTCCCGACGCGGCTGAGGCGCGAAGCGAAATTGCATCCTCGAGGCTGTATAAAATACAATCGGTTGATCCCCTGACTACAATCAGGGCAAACCCTTGAGCTAGAAGCCGCTAGCTCGGAGCTCACTTGTTTCCATACTCTCAGGTTTTTTTATATTGGGATTAACACGAGCATGTGGGCGTAACATACCCGCGGATGCTGCGTTTGTATAACATTCCTTCATACTTCAAGCGCTGCGCTCAGAATTTTGGAAGCCACGGGTCGAAGCCACTGAGACAGTGATAAGCTCTTGCAAAGGTGTGTTTAGAAGCATGCGCTTCCATGCGCGAGACTGAATATTTGAATTCTGCGCTCACTTAGGGCGCACAAATGCTGGCTGAGGTCGCGGTGCAGGCACGTGGACTACCCACGCTCCGTACGCCATCTGCCTGTGGTCGAAAGATGGAGAAGCCATACGGGGATGAAGCACAAGTGAAGCACGCGTCGTAAGCCCGCCTGCGATAACGATCCTTCTTCCGGACATAAACACCCCGCCCGGAGAGGTTGGAATCCGAGTTTGGCCACAGACGCAACCGGCATGTCGTGATCTCCCTACCATGACGTCATATGGTATTTGTCTCTCCTCCCCGACGCACATGGTGAGCCTGATTGCTTTTGTTCAAGCCACCGTCATCCTGACCAGCCAGCCGGTTGAGATTGCGACAGGCGGTACGATGCGCCGCTTCTCAACAACATGGTCCGTCTTCTGTATACATGTGCATTCGCATATAGCTCGTCCGCATATTAAAGAATATCAGGCAGTGGACAGACAGGGGCTGAGTCCATCAGGTTTTCCTGCTCTCCTCCCCCCAGCAGTCCCTCTCAGGTCCAGCTCTCCCAGCCTCTCCACGATGTTCTGCAAAGCGACTCTCGTCTCCGTGGCTCTTGCCGCTCATCGCGTTTCTGCGACTCAACGTCGTCAAGACTCCTGGCTTCAGCGTTCCTCTGGGCGAGCGTGACTCCCTCGACCAAGTCTGACGGCACCTTCGACCACGAGAAGGCCATCCCATCCACAACATCAAGGTTCACAAGTGCGTCTATTTTTTGGGTCCTCCATAACTCATCACTGATCCTGGGCCACCTCCTTCACTTGCAGCAGTACCGAGTAAGAACGCTCCCTACACCAAAACAACACACTCGTTTGCCGAACAAGGGTAGCTCTCCCCGAGGGCTGGAAGATCAAGGACTTCCGTGAGGTCCCCGCCTCGCTTGCCAAGCGCGCCACTGGCTCCGAGCCGCTCACCGACGAAGACTCCGATGAGGAGTGGGCCGGCACCATCTCCATTGGTACCCCCGCCCAGTCCTTCCTCATCGACTTCGACACCGGGGGGGCTGCGTCCGATCTCTGGGTCCCCAGCTCTTCTTGCTCCAGCTCCACCTGCAGCAGCAAGCACAAGTTACACCGCTTCCAAGTCCTCCTTCCACTGCAGCAAGAAGATTGGAACCTTCTCCATCGAGTACGGCGATGGTTCGAACCGTTTCCGGCCCCATCTACACCGAGACCGGTGCGTGCTGTTCTATAATATTTCATGGGGTATCCGTCTCATTCTCCGAATAGTCACCGTCGCTGGTCTTACTGCTACCAAGCAAACCTTCTCCCCCGTGACCACCCTCTCGAGCTCCTTTGCCGATGATCCCATTGATGGTATTCTCGGCCTCGCCTGGCCTGCCATTTCCAACCTCAACGCCCGTACGTCTTCCTTTTTTTGCATGACGTGCTAATTACTGCTCACACACGTCCTTCTGCAGGACCCCTTCTTCAACACCCTAATTGACGAAGGCAAGGTTAGCGCCGGTGTCTTCGGCTTCAAGCTCGCCTCGTCGGGCTCGACCCTCTTCCTCGGCGGTACCACCGACAGACACCTCCAAGTACACCGGCTCCATCGAGTACGAGGACATTGACACCTCGACCGGCTTCTGGCAAGGCGACTGATGGTGCCAAGTCCGTCGTTGGCTCCAAGAGCCCAACTCCGGATTCGACACCATCATCGACTCCGGAACCACCATCATGTACGGTCCCCCCTCGGCCGTCAAGACCTTCTACGCCGCCATCTCCGGCTCGAAGGTCTACGACTCGTCTGAGGGCTACTACTCGTACCCCTGCTCCTCGCTGCCCACCGTCGGCTTCTCGTGGGGGGTGGCAAGACCTGGGCGATCTCCTCCGCCAAGTGAGCTCTGCACAACAACAGTTCTTGCATGAAAACACCTAAACTTTCCTCTGTAGCTTCAACCTTGGCTCGGCTGGTACCAGCGGCCAGTGTGTCGGTGCGCTCTCGCCGGCCAGGACCTCGGTCTCGGTGACGACGTCTGGCTGCTCGGTGACAGGTTCGTCGCGACCCTCTCCCCATATTGATTTTTGCTAACCCCTCTCTACAGCTTCATGAAGAACGTCTACACTGCCTTCTCTTTCGACGAGAGCGCGGTCGGCTTCGCCACCCTCGCTTAAGCGCTTTTAAACGGATTAATTCATAGGATGGATCGTATGTAGGACAAAAGCATTAGGATTGTAATCTATTTGTATCTAGCATTGCTCTGGACTATCTGTTGTATTCTTCTCGCTGCCGCTGCGCCTTTGTGTGACCGCTGCTGATCTGAGCAAGACATGGGACACAAATTCTTTCCAGAGTCCTCATGACTATACTCCGCAAGTGGTTCCATAGCATGGAAGAAAAATCCAGAATACTGAGAGGTTTCCCTAATATTACCCTCCCGCCAGATAATCAGGTACTCAAGATGGGTCGGTCTGAGCCGGGCTTGGGTCACATCTTTGTTTGGGGGGTGGCATGGCTATGAATCATTGTGCATATTTAGAGGACTAAATATAGTTTTGATACAAGATGAATGATACATGAGAAGTACATGGGTCTGATATCCGAGAGTCAATGTCAGCGAATGGAGAAGTCTCGGTCCTCGGGATATAACACGCTCTTGAAAATCAAAGCCCAATCAGTCTCGTACTCCTTCCGAATTTTTAGAACCTCGATGCCCTGAATGAGCTTGCCGATTCTTCTAACGTAGCCCTTGAATAGATACATCCAACCAAATGCGTGGAACAGATCTGAGCCGGGACTTAGGTCATTGAGAAGTTTGCGCGTTTCGGCCACAGGTTCGCTGTGACGGTAGGTTAGTAGATGAACATGGTCACGGAAATCATACATTAACTACTTACTGGGGGCTCGCGCGACTTTGGCGCCAGCTTCTTCCAAGTCGATATGCCCGACCCCCTGGAGCTGTTCCACGAGCCTTTCCTTCTGAAAATTGAAGTATACGACGAGCACATCGAGACATGCCAGTGCATGATGGGAGCGGTCCGAGGAACAACAATCGTGTCTGGCTAGTGGGACACGTAAAACGTAGCGAGACGTTCACGGCATTCTTCAAATCGTCGTCTGACAGCGTTATGAGAGCTCCGACATGAAGACCGGCCGTGTGCCGTGCACGACGCTGCATGCGCCGTACAAATGATTGAATCTTCCTTGCAGCCATAATCTCGGCACCGGTTGGGAGCGGAGTCGCCATTGCCTCAGCAAGACGGCCTACTAGAATGAGGTCGGTCGGAGAGTGCATCTGGAAGGGAGAGTCGTCCAGAATGGCGCAGAGCATCCGAAACTCAGACTTGATCGCGGGTTCCACCTTTTGTACTCCCCTGTTGACGTTCGCGAGCTCTGTTTGCCTTAAACCCTCAGCTTTCGCAGCGGGAACTGGGGTTTCCTGCCGGTTCGTCGTTCGCGGGTGCTATTTTGGGTTCTTGCGCATCTTCTTTCCCTTCGTTCGTGCGATCTGTATTTCTGGGCCATCGGGTTGAGTAGCTGAGGCTGAACCCAGAGTCATTCTCTGACACAATTCTAGCCACTAATGCAGTAGACTTCGTTGCTTCGAGTAACTGTGCCCATTTGCTAATTTCAGCGAACCTAGAGCAGAATCTCGGATGAGCTCGGACTTGCACACATGACCTTGAGCTGCATACCGGGTGTACAACCACATGTCCAACCTTGACCGTTGCTTTCACTTCCGGGCGTCGCAAGAGTGCAAAAACGTCAAGCAGTTGCTGGCGCAGAAGATAGTCGTCAATGTTGAAGCCCACTGGACTCGAATCAGTACACTATAATTATCGAATACGGTTGACAAGACAAACGCACATATCCCAAGACTCTCGCAGCTGGCATCGCGTGTTAGTTTATGTTTTGATAAGAATGAAATTTGACAAACTCACATTCTAATAACGGCGTCCACTTTCTCCGGGCTGTCCACCGTCAAGAGCTTGTCGTGCACCCTCAAAGGGCCTAAGGAGTGTTAGTCATAATAACCAACGATGAAAATCCGTAACCTACTTTCTGTTCCGGGAAGGAGCAACTCCTGGATGACCTCCCGGAGGAGTTGCAAGAACCGCCCCAACACGTACATTTCTTGGTATTCGAAGCCACAAATGTTCTGAAGGATCAGTGGGGCGACACTTCGAGGAATAATCGTATTGATAACTACGCCACCGAGCGCAATGGAGAGGCCGCTAACGATATAGTCGATGTAATCGCACAAGGCCCAGATATCGACCGGTAGCCGCCGGTCCAGGAAATGACTAAAAACAATCAATACTGAAAATGACGAGTGTATTAGTTGAGAGTACCCGAGAAACTGCCACCGCACTGTGCAAAGCCCATGGCGTGTGGGCCTCCATCGCGTCCAATAGATCGTTAGCCGCGTAGTGAGCCTGTTGGCGTCGAATAGGGCCCTCGGTGGATGGATTAAGAGCCATGAAAGCGGCGCGTTGAGACCGATGACACGCCCGGGTGTCAGATGATGGACAGAGACCCTGAGACTAAACAAGCTGCCTAGGTACGCTAGCTTCAAAAATAACTTTAGACGGCAATCCGTGTTAACATGAGGAATGTGACGCAGGATGTCGCCAATCCAATCACGTATGACTTGCAAAGCCTCTGCGCCATGTGGAATCTGTGGTACAATTGCTGCCAATGGAACAACGAGGAGTCGGGTTGTATCTGATTGCGTCAAGAAGCTGTAGAACTCCTCAATCCAGTAGCTATGGACACTTGTCAGCACCGTAACAAGAACTCCAAACATATTGACCTACATTTTCATGTCATTGTTCAATGTAATCCCCTGAAGAGTGTTCTGCAAGAGCACCAAATGAAACAGAGCCTGTAGTGTTGCACGTGTCTGTGTGCTTGATCTGACTGCGGTCCTCTGTGCTATATCTGTGCGGATATTCTTGGCTTCCGCGACCACGTCTTGAAGTAGGCCGGTGAAGTAACGGGCGAGGGCTTTGCTCAATCGCGAGGCTGCGATGATGAGAGTCTTTTTCGCAACGCTGGGTTTATCCTTTCCCCCGAATAGAATATTGGCTGCATGTCCTGTGCGATGGATGTAGTAGCGGCCCGGAGAAAGTGGTGTAAAACCGAAACAACACTGTAAGTATGGCCCCTGCAAGAAACTATGAGCATGTGTGTTGATAAGCGAGCGAAGGGCGAGGGAATATTGATAGACAGTGTGAATTTTGTCAATTGCAGCAGGCAGAGGCTGTCTCTTGCTGATGACGAGGTCTGGTAGCGAAGAGCGAAACAGCATTGCAGACAAAGTGTCGTCAATAGCCCTAGGATCGACGATGTCAGAGCGTATCACGCTCAGGCCTTTCGAGTCCCCACGCGCGATGCATGTCAGGATATTTAGCTGATATATCAAGTCAGCAACATCCCCCGGGAGCCAAAAACGTGGGTATATACCTCAGCGTAACTGTGGGATGGGTCCCCCGCTTTGAGTTAGGCCCCTCTTCCTCTTTGTAAAAATCTGCAAGGCTTAAGAGATCGTGTAGCCTGTTTGATGAACGGCTTGGCGTCTGCAGTCGGACAAACGAAAGCTTCAACTCCCGCCAGAGCGCGTCTTTAAGGATGTTCATAGGTGGCTTCCTCGCTCCTTTTCGGCACAGCTCTAAAGTCCTCGTAGGTTGACCCATCTCTAGATAACGTTGTGCGGCTTCTGCACTGCGGGAGCAGGATCGACGTTGTAGGATCGTGGCATGAGCTTCTCTGAGGCCGTGGGTCTCTGCGAATGTCTCTGCGTCGTTTTCAGACCCGCACAGATCAATGCCGTCCCTTTCACACGAAGTCAGTTTTGATAATGAGTTACATCGGTCATGAGCTTACTGGATTTTCAGTTGCCGAAAGTAGAACAGTTTGGAGGCGTATGTGATGGCCTGTGCGGTAGATGCATCGACTCGGCTATTGCGTTCGCAGACAACGGCTATTGCCTCTCTGAACATTGCGACCTGCCTGTACAAGGTGGCACCTTTGGTGAATTGTTCTGCCTTCACGTAGGCATCCGCGGCACTTGGGACGTCAGGGACTCCGGAGAAAAACAAACTAGCGCTGGCGGCAAAATATTCACTGCGCTTCTCGTGCACTTCCGTGTTTTTCTGCTACAATCTTGAAAGCTTCACCGGCCTCACGCATAGCTTGAGGGCGAATTCTTGGGTGAACGGTGTTTGCGTTTTCTCGCAAATAGAAGGCTTGGGCAAACGTCGGCCTCATAAAAGAGACGGGCCATGCGGAACGCTTGACTTGCGAGAAGATATCGTCGTTCTGCCAAAAAGTCTTGCCCTCGTCGGGCCCACACGTCCGCTGCCGATGCTTCCGCAAATTGTTCAAGATCGAGATCAAGACTGGACTCTATCTCGCCCCTTGCGTTGCCACAGTGTCTGCGAGAAAAGAAATAAACATCTGCAGACTAATCAAACTTCAAAGATTTTACCCTCAGAGACCTGCAACTGTTCGATTGGTCGATGATCCATAACCTGTTCTTGGCGCGGGTGATAGCGACGTAGAGGAACCGCAACTGGAAAAATGACCTCAGTGAGATTCGCAATGACACGCGAAACAGAACGTACTTCGGTGAGGGCGGCATCTGGGGGAGAGCTTTCAGTGGCGTTATCCATGCAACTGAGAAGCATGTCCCATTCTACTGAACAGATGGAATCGTGAAAGAAATTGAATAACAGCACCTGATGTCGGCTGTCAGTCCAAGCGCAATCATCATTTTCGTCAGGGTGAAATTAATGATACATACATCAAGAAACTCGAGCCCTTTACTTTCGTACAAGGTGCTGATAAGGCATCATGAGATCTCGTGCTCAAATCCATCCAAGTGACACGCATTAGACTTACAGCACGATAGTGGAATCCCCTAAGCGAGCCTTCAGCTCGTCGCGAACTGCTTCATCCCGTACAAGAATGCCTGCAAGAATGAACAATGTAGAGATATGTGGAGGTATCCATGACATGTTACTCACATTGCTCGGCTCCAAATTCAATCGACTTGCTGCATTGGACGACGCATAAACTCATACAGAAGACATCTCACGCGCGTGGAAACTCACCTTGATGATGACATCAGCTGTTGCAAATCTACACCCTCGTCACTGGTGAATATATAGGGGCGAGAACCGCATAATAAGTTCCTTTCCCTAGGAACGTAGTCAATGGCCTCCGGCCAAAATTGCGTAATTAGGTCCAGAATTGTCTGCCCGCATGCAACAATTCCACCTTGAGACCTGTAATTCGCCGAAAGTTTGAAAAAAAGCGGGGGGCTTCGTGGGCTTCTTGGACTTTACACGAGACGGTTCTTCAATCTATGACGCGTATTGGTTCAGACCATGCACCTTTAGCCGCGTGTCTGCCGTATCCGGATGGCAACAATACTAACCTCCCGGTCGTGTATGAAGGATCGCAGAGTGTTGAAACGTAAAGGCGTTGCCTGCGTAAATCGTTTGTGCGGTGTCGCCCGCTAGGATGAGACCGTTTGAGTTCTTAACAAGCACTCTCAGAACTAGAGATGTTTTCAATATGTGTAAGCGTTTGACGCGACCCAGTGATAACTCACCCTCCACATCTGTGATGAGATTATCCTGAACTTCGTCAATATAACTGCAAAGAATGAGGGTGTAGCTCCAGTAAACCACGACAAGGTCATGGACTCACAGAAAATCAATCGACTTCAGGAAGTCAGGGCGCTGATTTTGGAGCGCTTTCAGCACCAGATGTGTCCTAGATGATGATTCAATTGCAAGATTTTCGACAGGCAATAATATACCGGGATACCTTGAAGCTATGTCGCAATGCCCAAGTTCTCTGCGCCGAGCCCTATAATACTCGTATATGTCATACACTTTGCCACGAGTCTCAGCGGCTGCATTCAGACCGCGTCCCCCGCGATAGATATAAGCGGTACGGTCAAGAGACTGTTGGCCTGATATGACAATTTTTTCTCCGACCCTTGAATAACGCCTTGATACGGTGTTTGAGTACATAGGCTCACACAGATGTAAGAAAACTGACCTATGATCTCGCCATACACAAGGAATGGGTCTAGCATCAAACATCAAGAAGGGGGCTAGGCATAAAGACAGGTCACTTACCCAGCCCACGGGACTAGGTGTTTCGGAAACTCGCTCCAATATTGCGCCAGGAACATCTCGTAAGTCAATAAACGACGGCTATAGTATATTCCATCCGAGCATTTGTTTCTCGGCAGATGAGTAGGCTGGAAGAGCAAGGTCCGCTTCCAACAAGCAGCATAGCTGAGGATCATTCAGTAATACGAAAGCAAGGATTTGTGTTTAACTTACCGTCTCAAACGAGATGAAAAGAGGGAAATGAATATCTTCCAACGCAGAAAACTTCTTGGGCAAAGTCGTTGCAGCATCCCACACAGACTCTTCTGTAATTCCACACTCCGATGCGTATGCCGAGATGTGGGTCTCGTGAAGTCGCGCAAACGCTTCTTTTTCACTTTGTCCGCAAGGTTTTGCGAACGCGTGACGAAGAGTTGGCGCGGCTTCAAGGCACCTTTCGCCTCCAAATGTAAACCACGCCGCCTCGATACCGACCATCTTTGAACAGCATTTATGGTTTGTTTTCCTTGGTGTTTTGCCAGTGTTAGATCGTATCATACAGGAGTAAGTAATTCCGAACGCACCCCGTCCCACTTCGACCGAGAAGATAGCAAGAGCCATCGTGGTCGATGACCTCTTGCTCTTGCGGCTGTTGAGTGTCTGGTCTAGGAGAGAATAGAGTATGAGCGAGAACGGACTCACGACATCTCGTACATAACTCGAATCTCTTCATCGTCTTGTATGCCTATAAAGAAGCATATCAAAGTCAAAATAAAGCACGGAACCAGAAAAGAGGCATATTGCTACGTTTAAGTATCGGCTGTATACCGCACGTCAGTTACCGAATCAGTTCTTATCATGTCAGACAAATCTCACCTTCGCATGAACTCTACATATTGATTCAGCCTGCTCATTTGGTCAGAACGAACAAGATTTTTGATAAATATTCACAACTTACACCACAAGAGAGCGGACCTGTTCCGCCGCGAAATGAGTGTATCGTTGGTAAGTAAACACGATATACGTACTCTGTCAGCGACCGCAGGAGGTATGGACGGTTTTCGATCGTCAATTCTTGGCCCACATTGGGCAAGCTACACCAGGTTCAGCGGGAGCTTGAACGTTAATTGTCCAATCCCACTCACGGCGATTCCCTGACGGCGATCTGGTACGCTACCGAGTCCCAAAACAGCTGGTCCGACAGATAATTGATGCGTATATTCCGAAAATACAGAACTCTACGAAAGGATATATCAGTATTTGTCATGTGTTACATGAAGAAAATGTACCGGGTCGGTCGGCGTTTAGTTTTGGTTTAGATAATACTGCTGTCGGCATTATATACTGGGATACACAGGACGTGAGGTTGTGCACAATAGACCTCACGACCATCGAGCCAGTGCTTAAATAAGTGCGCGGAGTATATGGACACCGGCTGCTCGATACTTGTCAACAACATCTTGTTTTGCGCAGAAAAGACGCCGTGTGAAAATTCTCTGCAAGCTGAATAAGCTTCAACCCGGCTCGTGGAATTCTGAACCCACCGTAGGATATGCTTCAATCTTCGAAAATAAACGGGGGCTACGCATTTTGCTGGAACACATGTTCTCAATCAAAACGCGTGGTCACATTGAGTTTTGCACGGGCCGTGGGCCATCTACGGGTTATCCAAGATCACCGCCGCCTTCTTGTGCGAGATGACTTGAGCGACATCTTGGTATTCAACGTCTTTCGCTCGACGCTCCGGGCTGTTGTGTATCATGAGGACTTCCCGAGGCTAGATGGTAGTTTTCAACAATCTTCGCTACTCGACGATCACGAAGAATGTCCAAATAGCCCTAAGATATTCCGACAGTGTCAGTGCGGCTTGTACGATGTCGAAATAGATAGAAACGGACTTTCAGAGTTGATGTGGTTTGGCGACATAAGCGCGCCGAAAGTCGCGTTGCGTCCTGCCGGGATAGCGGGACAGCGTGTCCAGCAAGGGCGAACGGACGTCGACTCAAGAGGGGTACTATCAACTCATTGCTATGACTTCGAGCGGTCGAGCCATGGCTTGCGGATGCGACGCAATGTCTCTCGAGCAAGGTAAGAATGGGTAAAGTCTGCTGAACGAACGTCGAGTGGTTAATTAGTGAACTCGATAACTCCCCCACGCCTATGTCTAGATTCGCGAATAGCGATTCGAATGACTCGAGGAGCACTCGAAGAATTGATCGAGTGAAGCCGTTTGGGATGGGTTCGTCAGGAATCGCAGCCTTGATACGAGTCCACAGCCGGTTGAAGCTGCTGATAGGGAGGGCTATAGAGCAAAAAAAAGAAACGATAAAAGATTGGCATAGTCGGTAACAGTGGATAGGCCTTGCGCTTACCACCTATGAGTCTCGGCAGGAGGCCCTGGTACTCCAGCAGTTGTTCAACAAGACCGTCGATCCTGATGTCCCAGTCGCTAAAACAGTCTTCAAATCGCGAGAGGACGCTTTTAAAGCCGTCCGTAGTAGTAATCGCTGCTGCTTTCAACAGCTCGCCATCCATGGATGAGAGTTATGCTAGGTTTTGCGGTTTTGCAGCGTGCTGAATGAACAAGAGGGGGAGAGGATAACCACGAAAATTACAAGCTGAACTTCCCACAGGTCCTCTGGGGGGATCCCACGCTGTGACTGCGCTTGATACTTTGGGCGTTTGAATTACTTGCTTTTCAAGGTCCAGATTAGATCCGGCGCAGCTATTCGGCTTAGAATGACAAAAGTGCTGTCATCGATGCGAACATGCATGAACAGACATAGAAATACAAGCACTGTAGAATCTTCGCCGTTTGTCGTGCTCATGTTCGCCGCCAGCAAACGACGAAGATTCCACGCAGACAAACTACAACGCACTTACCAAGAAAGCCTCAGCGCACGGTATACACGCTTCGTAGCGGAGATATTTTGCACGACTAAGATTACGACAACACAATACGTACGCAAAAACCAGATGTAATCTGGTTTCAACACATCAACGTTGTGTTTCGATGAGGTTATCATCGTCCATGTGGCGTGTCTCGCCATTGTCTTCCTCGGCCCTCCTCAACTTCATCGTCTACCTCCTGTTTGTTCTGCGAAGACCGGTTGCACTACCAACATTGTAAGTTAATGTGTATCCCCTGCCAGATGCAAGCCGGATCTCACATGGTAGATCGCAGTCCAGTATCCGCTCCCAGTACATTGCATGCATCGCTTTTCTCGAACGCTTCGTCTTGGCTGACTGTGACCCCGGTACCGCCGTTACCAGGTGTATATGACTGTGCGTACCCGCCAGCGCTTCTGGCACTTGCGGACCAGAGGCCAGAGATGGGTCATGGGTCGGCACGTATGTATCAAAGTTCAAAGGTTTCGAGTTTTCGGTTTCCGATGAGGAGTTTGGTCTCCAGCCTTGCTTGCGTCTTTGCCATTTCTGATCTTCGATGGGCTAGGTGGATGTTGTACCGCATCTAGAACGTGAGTAAGCGTTATTTTAGAGAGGACTGCATATGGGCGCATAGGCCTGAATTACCAACAATGGGGGGATGGATCGCATCTTACAACGGCGAACGTTTTTTTATCGCTTCCGTCTTCCATTTCTTTTCCTTGCCATGATAGGCCTACACAAATGTTCAGAGCAATAATGCGTAGTAGCGACGGAAAAGAGGTACCTCGTATTCCGCCGTAGCAGAGTTCCACGCGTCAATGAGAGCGGAATCATCCCAGATCTCTTCGTGCGTCAGGTCTCTTTGCTTTCTTCTTCTTCCTCAACATCATCCTCCACGGTGCCGTGACCATCATTATCGTTGTAGTTCATGGCACCCTCATGCATTCCCTGGATCATCCCAGTGCTGATGCACGCGTTTTGGAGGAGCCTTTTGGTAGGTCCCTCCGCTTTTTAGCTGGCGGCTGATTTGTGGAGGGAATGGGCGGACCTATCTCTGTGGGACCAACATCCTGGGGCGCGGAGATGTCGTCGTAGGATACCAGGGTTCGTCTGGATGCCATCGTGCGCGACGCAGAAATGACGGCAAGAGAACAAGTCGCGTCGAGTCCGCCCGTGGGAACAGTATACCGCAAGTGACTACGGCAATCACCGACACCGCTTTTTTTGGCAGGGGTAGTATTCGTTGAAGTCGTTCGCCACTTTCCCGACCTGACTCCTATGTCCCTATCGCATCTCTTCACAGCAAAACATGGCAAGCTCCATATATGGTCGGCATAAATTATCGGTGTGCCCTATCATGTGTGACGATAATAAATACCTGTTGATACCCAATATCATGGCCTGCAATCGTAAAGTGCGTACTTTCATTTCTGTAACGCATATATGCAGCGGTGACGCTGTATCCCTGTACAAATGAAGCTTTTTGTAACATTCTGAGGACACGCCCAGGGTGAGAACGCTTGACTACTTCGTGGGGACCACGGAACAATCTTACAGTACTCACAGCCAGCTTTAGCACCACGCAGCTCTGCGGTCGTCCGAACGAGACATGATCTTCTCGAACCTAACAGCTTCATCCAGGCCATTACAATATTGTTTAAAATCAGACCATTGAAACTGTACAGCAAGCGTATTGGTGAGGGAGCCGGCGACAGGTGCTCCATTTGGCCCATGAACCTTCTAATCGGACTTTTCTACCCACGACCCAGGCTTTCTTATGCACAAGTGCACAAGTACCAGCCAATCCCGTCGCTCCCCGCCTACCCGCAAACCTCAAAAGCCGCACAAAACCTTTTACAAGCTTCAGGCTTCCTGCCGCTCCCCTTCGCCAACCAAGACCACTCCATGCATCCACCGCCAGATCTGCCTGTCACCGCCGCATACCGCTCGCCATGCCGTAGCCGCTGCTCGCTGGAAAAGGACGTCGGCTAATTCCCTCCGTGGGTCCGTCGGAGTCCCCCCTGCTCTCTTAGCTTCTCCGCGCGACTCGCCCCACCGCGCGCGCGCGCGCTGTCCAACAGGGACGCAGGCATCTGTAACAAAAGGGGAAAGGAGGGCGGAAGAAGCCCCCTAGGGCGCGCGTGCCCCTGCGTGCTTCCGCACGCATTCCGCGGGCCCGCCCCAAGCGCCGGGCTGACGATGCTCGCTTTTTGGGACTCGTCGATCCACAGGCAAGACTTCCCGCGTCGGCGCCGGATCAGGGTGGCAGCGATGGGGCATGGGCCCGCGGACATGCCGGTATGGTGTTACGATGGCGCGCGCGTGGGGAGCCGCGTTGGGGCCTGCGGAGGGCCATGTGCACCGATGCGCGTTGCTAGCTGCCGCGTCAGAGGGGATGGGGCTGGGGCGGGGGCGGTCTGAAAAAGTAAGATAGGCACGGGGACGCCGCTTGCGCGTTCAAACGTTCATGTATCGGCGCCTCTGGGTGGGTGTGGGTGGTGCGGTACCGAACGTCGCATAGTGGCAGCGGGTCGTTGCCTGGTCGGTGCGTGTGTCGCAGAGCATGCTGGATTTTGAAACTCATTGTTTCCCTAGGCGGAACGGTGCAACGAGGCCTGCAGCGGCGGACTGACGTTCTGGCTGCACACATTCCCCACCGTATGTGTCATCTCATTACTTAAAAAAGGGTAGGTTCGCGTGCTCTTCGCGCACGGCATAGCCCGCTACCATAGTGTGACGGAATTAACCTATAGACTCCTCATTCACACACTGATAATCTTTGGCTTTTCTTTTACATTTTCATGTCAAGGAGGTGGTAAGCCCCAGCTCCTTGCGGCCCACACTTGGGACTGACCTCTCGGCGCGGTCCTCGCCGAGGGCCTACCCTAGCTCGGCTCGTGCAAAGACCATCGCGCCATCCAATTCCAGTTTGTTTTTTGATCCCCATTGTATATTCATATGGATGTGTGATGATCACAAGAACACATACCGATGGAAAAAATATGTTATGAGAGCCTCTTTGGAGGCGAACTTTGAGGTGCAGTGACGAATAACATATTTATCAGTAGAAAGACTGGGCAGGGCAGGTAATCCAAGGGCGGAGACCTCGAACATTTCGAACACCCCGACAGAACTCTCAGCTGCGCTCCTCGCCGAGCGTATGCTCAGCTGCTCGTGCGCGCGACACATAGTCGTCCTAGTTTGCAGTCATTCTAAAAACTCTTGATGTATGAATGAATCCGAAGTACAAATTAAACTTGCTTTTGAAAGGGGCGAATACTTAGACTATGGATACATTATATTCTGCACAGCTCTGGACAAGTGCTAATATTGAAATTGACTATCAAAGTCCCATAGCGAGCAGTAGTCGTCATGTCAAAGAATGCAAGGGTGGCTGCGAAAGTTCCCCGAGTCCCCGACCCCGAGGGCCCCCCGTAGCAGCCTTCTGTTCAATTCGGAGACCGTCATTCAAAATTCAATCTTGGAATTGTTCGAGCCCCGTGCGGAGCACGGGCAACCGTGCTATAAAAATGACATAGAAGAAACGGTGTAAGTGCCACAACACAATGTGATTGAACTAAGGGCAAAGTTGAAAGAACACCTGAACGAATAATGAACGGGGTCAAAGCAATGGAAGGCTGAATCACTGCAGATAACGCTATGGCCCACAGTGCGCGCTATGGTCAATGGGGAGTAAATCGGGGTCAAGGCACATATATAATACAGGGGGGAAAAAAGATAAGAAAAAGCTGCATGAATACAAACCGAATACTGTACGAGGGGGGGATGTGTAAATTGATAATGTGAATATACAAGGTTTATGATGATAGGTAATATATGTATAGGAGTCCAGTGAGCTCCGACCTTATTACACTATTGTAGCATTTCGATTGTATAAAGATAGGCAACAAGAGACCACTGACCTCACCCAAAAGACACCCACAAATGACTCATCCACTAGATACCTTTACTCCTGATGATAGCGCTGGCCGTCTGGTCCCTGACGTTCCTGACAAAACTAATCGCGCTCGGTACCACCCAGTACCCAAGGCCTCCTGGTTGCCATTCTCTACCCGCCGGGACGGCCCGACGATGTAGATCGCCACCGATGCGGACGTGCGCGTCCCTAAACACCTTCAGCGCGGAACACAGCGACGTTGTATGCCACCCTGAGGTCGGTCGTCGCATGCCGTGTCCACGAGCGCGCGCAGGCGGGACACGGGTTTGCCTGTAGGTGGCCCAGGACCCAACAGGCGATGGTGGCGGGGCATATACGACTTCATGCGCTCCAGGTTTCGTCGGCCCAATGACGCCAGGCGGTTTTGCCCAGGGACGAGGTACGGCCGATGACAGACGACGCATGTGAGTACCGATCGACGCCGAGGAAGATGTCGAGTGCGTGGATGAGCGCGCTCTGCCCTGCGCTAGGTCCGGAGAGCTCGAGGGGCTGTTGGAGCTCAGGGTCCGTCTCGATGCCCTCAAACACCCACTTGCGCACCTGCGCGTCCGAGTCCGCGCCGCGGAACCAGGGGCGTATCTCGTTGTAGAAGATCTGAGGGTCGCAGCCGTCGCGGACCGCGAGGAGCAGCGTGGTCAGATCGTCAATCACACCCGGCGAGCGCGTGCAGGTACGACGTTGATTCGCCGAACAGCGATGTCGTCACCGACGAAGGCCTCGTCCATCGTTGCGCGCATGAGACTCAGTGCCTCTACGCCCCGAAGCTCTATCCGGGCGGAGGAGAGGTAGAACTCCTCTTCGTCTCTTGTGACCGGTGAAGAGCGTGAGACACCGGAGGTTATATCCAGCGAGGGAACCGAGGAGAGCTCTGGACGCTTCAGCGCCCAGTTGTAGAGGACGTCGTCCGAATAGGTGAGGACTGGTGGAAGTTGCAGGTGATTTGCAAACTTGCAATAATGGCAAGGCCACAGGCGGGGGTATCCGGATAGCGTCTGTCGATTCTGGAAGAGTGCGAGCGTAGTAGTGCATTATCCATGCCAATACATGATGTGCGCGCCGAAGCAACAGCTCGGAGGACGTCAAGTCCTTAGTCGGTAAAACAGGCAACTAACACAACCGTCAGAAGAAATTAGAGCATCTTTCGAAGAGTCGCGACTTACGAGGCGGACGCGAGCACGCCATTCTTCCGAACGCGACCGCTCGGATTTCCGACAAGTCAGGTTTCTCGCCCAGCTGCAGTCGATTTGCGGTCGCTGCGTCCAACGCCTCTTCCCAATGCTCCCATGCGGGGGGGAGACGTGTGAGGGGAGCCTGTGGTGGCATAAATCCCGTGCGTGTGTCAACATCGAAACATCGTGCGCAGAAGCTGCACACAGTAGTTGTTTTAATCCATGCTGGGTGGGTGGAGGCAAGAATGGGATTCTGGAGATTCAGTGATTCATGGCGGGCAGTTTATATTTCATATAAAGTGGCGGGCGGTTCTTCCAAGTCGGGACGGGTGGCGGAATGTGGGCGAGAGGAGGACTAGCTTGGTGTGTGTATGTCGGAAAGGGGTGGATGACTCAAGCTGACCTAAGTATGTTGTAGTGGCTGCGGCCAGCTTAGTGCTGAAGGTCTGACCTAGGTTTTCGGAGTGGAGCATCGTGTACCGCCTCCAGGAGCCATCGGCATCCGCCCGCAAGCCATCCCCTTTCCGCTCCTCAGAGACCTGCCCTAACGTTCCTCAGCTGTTTCAAGCAGTGTTTAAAATTTGCAAAGTGACATGTGCTCTATGATCCTGGTAGAGCATTTGCCGCAAAGTCTTCATAGCCCTTGCAACACCAAACGCACCATGGGAACAAGGGTTAAGCTGTTGCCTGATTAGTATGTATCGCACTGAGTAGGATCACTGAATTAAAGACGCGAAAGTAGTCATTGCATGGTAGGGCCGCCTGCAGATACTTGCTAGCATGTGCCGTGGAGAGACAATACATACCACACAGTACGGCGTTCCTGTCTAGGACAGTCTTTGTCTGCGATGATGCGAAGCAGCCCGTGTTCTCATGCGCTCCTTAATGACGTGGCGAAATCCAAGACAACTTCAAGGCTATGGCAGAATTAATAAACATCGGTTTCATGATAGAAAAGACTGCACCGAAGAGTCAGAGCTGGTACCGTTTGTGAGGTTGTCTCGAGACGAAGAACTTCGGCAAATTGGTGCATATTCTACCTGTAGCGACAGCGATTCCGATTCTTGTCCGATTCACTTCAAGAATCGGAAATAACACAGAAACGGAACATTAGGCGCTGTCTCCTGTTCCCACGCCCCGCATACGGCGTTCTAGGCGCTGATACTCATCTCACTCTTCCCGGTCACATATAAGTGCTGTGTATTGTCTGTGAGGGGGCTGCCCTAGGGAGACTAGAGTGGGTCAGTCTCCTTCCCCGACCTCTCCTTTCGAGTGGAGGGAGGACGCGTGGGACAGTTGTGTGCCTAATCCGGCTCAACTTGCGTCTCCTCACTCTCTGGAGGGTCTGGCACCAAAGATTGCCGCCTGTCGGTAACACCCGAAACTGAGCACTTTTCGACTGCACCCCATCAAATTAGCTCTTAACCCTAGTTACACAATCAACTCGCTAAAGCGACCTCTTTTAGGAGATACAGACGGGCCATTATACTTCCTCACTGACCCATGAGGGGTTTAGAAAGGCCTTCTATACCTCTCGTATAGGAGTGGCATAGCTGTGGCAGATTATTTGTGTAATTATTTCACTGTACATACGCTCAATACCAGAGATTAGTAGCCTGAGTACAGTGTTCATATCAACCCACACTGCATCTGGTCCTGTTCTTCAGTTCAGCCACACTACCACTACTGCTGTGAGGTTCATACAGACTACACCAACATAATCCACTTATTACGTATGAACCCAAAGTTTCTGCAATGTATCTTTTCACTGTCAGCAAGGCCTACGCGAGTGGGCACACAATCCACGGTGAGTCCGATACCACATGGATATACCGTAGCCCATTTGTAGGGTTTTGTGAGGCTTACATCATAAAAAAAACCGCCTCTTTCGGGACGCTGCATGCGTTTCCCATCAGGGGCGGCAATCTTTGTGCCACACCGTGCCCTCCAGAGTGAGTGGTTGGGACACGAAGTTGGGGCCCGAATCAGGCCCCAAAATTCGCACGCCTGTGTCCCACAGTCACTCGAGGAGCGGTCGGGTGGGAAGGAGACTGGGGATGGGTGCAGATCCCACTCTCATGTGCGCACGTCGCAATCACGCTCGTACCTGGAATAATGCACCCTCGGCTCGTGTGCTACGAATCCTCATGTGCCCGCTGGGTCCGTACCCCGAGTCTGGCCAAGTGCGCCTGGACCTGCCCCCCCCGCCGAACTCTCGCAACGACGAAGGCCGCACCATCCCACGGTCAATGAACACCCCTTCGACCGCGCCGCCGCCAATCCGCTTCTCGCTGACATCACCCTTACTCACGCGACACCTGTCCGAACAACCACCCATCACCGCGCGCCAGGCTCTGCGTTCCAGTCCTCGAACACCTCGCCTTACGCTCGCTTTGAACGAGTACACGAGGCAACGCAGTCCCAATAGGCTACACCCGGGCACCCAGCACCCCGGGCATCGACATCACCTTCATCACCTTCCTCCCGCCGATGTTCCCCCGCGCACCGAAAGCAGCGAGCAGGGGCCTCCCTCCTGCCCCCGCACGATCACGCCCGCATCTGATCCATCTGCAAAGCCGGGTGCGCTGCTCCCGCGCGCAGTCGGGGTGCCCAGCGTGTCCCAATCTCTCTCTCTGTGATAGATGAGCGGACTGGTGCCACGGTGTGTGCGATCCGGGGTTGCTGGACGCTGCGTCACCTAGCGATGGTGTTCGTCCTTCCGCGATTGAACTATGAACGTTTACCAACAGAGCCACTCGTGTGCTGAGTCTGCAGCACCGCCGGGGGCGCAGCATACAACAAAATCTCCTCTTATCGCTGCCTCGCCACCCACCGGATCGCACTGTTAACATCATTTCATAGACACACACCCCGCGATAGCCGTTATGAGGTCGTTCTCTTGCGTAATGCATGAATGTACGTATCGCGTCTGGGCCGACATTCGCAACGGCCAGACTTGTTGTCTTGTTCGTACGCGTGCGGGTGTATCCTAGCGATAGCGTTCGTGTCCCCTCGCCTTTGTTCTCGAGACGTAATGCACACATCATTGCTATCCCGTGAGCCTTTCCTTGTGCATACACGGACGAAACCGAACCGTTCGTGAAACGATCACAAACATCACCACGCAGACACTCGTGTGCTATCTGTCCAGAGTCTCAAACACAAGCCCGAAGCCCAAACCCAAACCCACCGACACGCATACACCCTCATCCGCCCTCCCAATCCGTCCACCCGCGCAAACACGCCCGCACGCCGCATGCCTGATGCCGCTCTTGTTGCTCCCGGGCCAGATACGTCCCGTCTCAGCTTTGGGGAGGCCCGCCACGCCCTTCACGTAGCGTGATTAGCGGGAGTGGTACATACGTACGTGGGAGCATCTGCGCTTCGCACTCCAGGCGCGGGGAGAGTCCGAGGTGCTCGCGCCTACTGTGATGACTCTCCGGCGCGTGCCATGGTCTTCAGGAACTGGTATCACATGAAACCCGCTCTAATCACACAAAATCACACCGTGCGTTCCAAGTGAGGAACCCAACCGTCTATAATCCCAACTGTACAAGTAAGTATTATACGAAAACGCAACCAAGAGAGTTCGCGCGACCAACCGAAGTTGTTACAGGTACAAGAGGAAGACTAGGAAAAATGGTACAGCCATGGCGGACAGCCAATCAACTAATGATAGCCATACGGGTGCGCGGAATCAAGAGCAAGCAAGCAAAGCAAGCGAGGTATGGGTGGTAATGCGGGGTGGTATAGTCGCCGCCGAGCAAAACAGCGCAGTGGACGACGAGACGAGACGAGGGTGCATATTAAATGAGGCGATCGAGAGTCGAGAGTGCATATTAGGTCATAACTTATAGGTGGCAATCGTCGAAAGCGAGGGGTTCAGAAGGTGGAGAGCTTGATGGGCCCACCAAGCTGCCGAGCGCCGGGCGGCATCAAACTCGCGGGGGGCGCGCAGCTGGAAGTCGCCACACACGGGATAATCGGGTTCGCCTTACGCGCGGCGGATCTCCTCACCAACTTTCCTCGCGCTCTGAGGTCAATCTTTGTGACTGCGCCTATGAACCCCGGCGGGCGCGCGCAGCCGACCCACTATGCACGACCGGCTTCGGCTCCCGCGCCAGCTTCGCCGCCCGCCGCTTTGCAGATATCGCACGAGGCGTGGCACAAAGGGGTACGCCGCGAGCTCCTTCGGATACAGCGGTAGCGGCGGCGGGAGCGTGGCACCGCTGCGGGGAGGTATGCGAGCGCAGGGAGCGGAGCGGCGCGCGGGGCATCGGGAGGACGCCGGAGCCGTCGAGCGGCGTCGGGGCCGCGTTGCGGGGCGAGCTCGAGGCGGAGGAGATGGGGACGAGGTCGACTCGGCCTCCCACTGGAGCGAGGACTGGGCGCGACTTGGCGTGCAAGCGCGTGCGTGTGGCGCGTGCCGTGGATCTGGTCGAAGCACTGGTCGCAGACCGCGGGCGAGCTCTCGACGACGGACTCGGGCGACGCGAAGGCGGCGATGGGCACGTTGCGCGGGGGGGGTTGATGAAGGGGAGGTTCGAGGCGTCGAGCAGAGGTGTCGAGCGCGTCGAGCAGGCGGCGCAGAAGATGCCGCCGCATTTGCGACAGTGCTGTGGCGGGTGGTCAGCCCGGAGCGCGCGTGATAGGGTTGGACAGGTTGCACGTACATGTCTGCGCTCAAAGATGGAGAAGCGTTTGCTGCAGAGGAAGGTATCGCATCGAGACGCCTGGGAGTCGGGCTGTGGCACGGAGATGGCGTAAGTGACAGGTGGCAACGTGGGTAATCATGCGCAACTTGCCTTCCACAGATCCTTGCGGAGGGACACCGCGAGATGGCTCGTTTCTTCTCGGAGGCCGGTGGACTGATGGTGGGAGGTTTCGCGGGGAGAGGGCAGAGTCTATGGCAGAGTCGGAGAGGCACGAGCGAGTGTCAAATGCCTTGGTCGACGAGCTCGAAACAGAGTACATGTCTATGAGGTGGTCAATATTGTGTAGTGGTGGCCCAAAAGGGTCACACGAACCTTGGGAGACAGGATGCTGTCCGTGTCGGTAGAACTCCAGGCGAGAGGGGAGAGAGACCAGAGAGGCGAGTGACAAATCGCAGTAGCCATGGCAGACATTTGATGTTACAGATAGAATAACAGGGCCAGGCGAGGGCGGGATTGTCACAGTGAAAGACAGGACGGAGATGGGAGGCATATAAGGGCGGAGGCTCGGGGGAGCACGGATGAGGGAGGGAGGAGATGGGGGACATATATGTAGTTTGTTAGGCGCTTGTGTTTTGATTGGTTCGCTTACCGTCACGATTTGATGGGTTCGATCTTGGATCTCGCCAAATCGATCCAGTCGGATGCTGTCCCAATTAAGCTTTAACCCGCCCGCCGTTTCCTCCTCGCCACTCCGAAATGTGGCCGGATATGGGCCATCAGCTCCGGCGAAAATGGCGTCCAAAACCTGCGCCTCTCGCCGTGCTAGTTTCCCCACTTGCTGCTCCCCTCCCACCTGCGCTGCCGCCATCAGCGTATCCATTCCGTAACAGCCAGCCCGCAGGAGAATCAGCGGGAAGGTGAGAAGGCAGCAGGACAGCGGGCGGCATCCGAACATGGCTGCAGTTGCGGCCCCGCAGTCGAGAAAGCAGAGCCACTACGAAAATGTCAGGCAAAAATAAAAGCAGAAATCAAATGGGGGCCAGTGGGAGCGGTGCTGGTAAAAGTTTACCGGGCAGCGCGGGGGAGAGAGCCGGCTGTGCCGTGATTTGGCTGAGCCTTGGGGCGCGCGACTGGACGAGCAACCACCGCTGGATGGTCCCACGTCACGGCCGGGGCGCGCTGATAGTAACCAAAGACACATATCAAGGAGGCACATGCACCAATACGTCGTCGTACGTACCAACGACCAGATAAGGTCCGAGATGGGTCCAGCCGCTTCGTCCTTCCTCGACCTGCCCCGCTGCCCGTGCAGCAGCAGCTGACGCACAGCGCGCGAGGCGTTCTGGACAGCCCAGAGCCCATCGATGGCCCGCCACGTCCACGGGCCGCCTCGGGGGCCTCGAGGTGCAGATGCCCGCGGCTCTCGTCTTAGAGCACTGCAAGCGCCCCGGGGAATTCGTGTGCGCGCGCCCGGGCGGCGGCCGGCCCAACCAGCCCCGCGCGCCTGCTCGCCCAGATCACCCTCGCGTGGCAACAGGCGAGCACGAGGCGATCAGATCCGGACGACGATCGCCCAGGCTGGCGCTAGTGTGTCGGCCCTGACGAGGGTTGCGTACAGCGCAGGCGCGCGTGCGCCGCCAGCCAATCTGCTTCCCCGCGGGCGGCGCGTATTGGCCAGGCGGCGCGCGCGTCCTGCGTTTTTGATCACCGTCCGTCGAGCAGACGTCCTTCGCGTCGTCGACGCGCAGAGCGACGTCCGTCGTCGTTGGCGGGGCGCGCGCACCAACCACACGCGCCGCCCAGGCCGGGCCTCATCTGCCTGTGGGCCTTGGCCCCCGCTCGTCAGTGGCGTCGCGGCGCCGCGATCGTGTGGACGCGGCACGCGCCCCTAATCCCAGGTTGCACACCGTGCTCCTCCAGGCCTCCCGCCCTTCCTATCCTATCGCGTGCGCCGCTAGCGGGCGCACCGGACGCAACATCCAATGACGGCGCCCGCGCGACGATAGGCCTGGCGCGCGCGTGGGGGCCCCAGCCACTCCGCGGTGGCCAAGGGTGGGCCCGCGAAATTAGGGTTGGCGTCGCTAGCGCGACCTGGCCCCCGCCGGTGTCCTACTTGTGGCCCAACGCGGCGTAGCGCAGGCACTCGCGGATGGCGTGCAGGGACAGGCCGAGAGCGCCCCCGTCGCGTGGAGACACCGCGGGCTTCGCTGCTTCGTCCCGTAGAAAACGCGAGCGGCGACGGCGACGGCGACGGCGACGCTGGAAGCCCACGAGCGCACGTCTCACCAACGAACGAGCGAGATAACGAACGAACAAAAGGAGAAACCACAAATGCTTGTTTCCCCAGCCCCCGGATCCGCGCCCGCGCGAGCATTCCCCGCGCGCACGGCCCCGCGCACTGAACGACGAGGCCCGGCGCGACCTCGGGATCGGCGCGCGGGGGCTGTAGCCGTCGCGTGTGGCGCGACGTTCGGTGCGGAAAGGCCCCAGGGCCGCCTGCCTGCGCGACCAGAGCACGCCGATGTCGGGGCGTCGGCCGTGGCTTGTCGTGACGTCGCGTAGGCCTGGACGCGGACGGCGGGGGGGTCGGTGCTGGTAGGCTAGGCAGGCGAGGCGGGGAGGTATCGCATGTGATTCGCTTGTGCTGAATACAATGCACAGAGAACGACGCTCGAGCTGTTTCCCCGCACTTCTCTCCCGCTACTAAACCGTCTCTTTCCTGGCGGCAAAGCCTCGGCCGCGTCGCAGACCCAACTCACCGGCGACCTACCGCCCTCGACACACCCCTCTTCCGCCCTCGTAGCACGACCCAATCACAGCTCACAAAATCGGGCCGATCCCAGGCACGGCGCGCCAGGAAACTCTATCACCGTCGGCGGCGCGGCGGATTGGCTCTCGCCAGGGGCGCGCGTGCGGGCTTGGGGCGGGGCGTGTGGGCGGGTTTCAAGTGTCCGTAGCGATAGCGTTAGGTAGGATAAGGAGAGAGGGACGGATGCGGGTGCGGATGTGGTGGGGTTAATGAAGGGCAAGGTTTGTGATTGAGTAGATGATGCGTGTTTCGTTGAGGGAGGTGCGTTTCGGGCACGGCCGACGCTGCGTTCGGACAAATGGCGGATGCTGCGTCGGCAGGTCGCGACGAGTCTATCAGACTGCCGTTTGGGTGATGCTCGGCGACGCGTCGGTGCGTGAGCGCGTCGCGAGGTGCTCACACATGTGCTTAATCGTCTGTTTATTCCATGTCAGAACGCTCTATATGACCGCACGAGGTGGGTGTTCCAAGGGGCCTGCGGACGGAACATGACTTTCGGGGCCGACGCCACAAAGCGACCGACAGCGCGACCCACAGACCGCGTTTCATGTGCTGCGACGCATCTACGCGACGTCCGCGCACAACGCGCACACGCGGATTAGGCAGCGGCGCGAGCCTTGTGGCGTCGCTCACGTGCACCCGCCGCGTCGAAACGGGCGGGCCAGAATCCCAGCGATCGCCTCGCCTGATCGCTGCACGATGGCGCGATGGGCGATGCTGCAGATAACTTTCACGCGCGACGAGACGAGGCATAATTGATGCGGGTCTTCTGACCCCGCAACACGCAAAATTGAGTGCCCCAGCACACCGTCTTCCATCGACCATCGACACAACGATCGATCCTTCTACGACCTCGCACGGACGGAGCAAAAAAATCGATAATCGCAAGCAGCGACGGCGCACGACAGGACCCCTGACAATGGAGGGAAACCCTCCCCAGAGATTTCGCCAAACCGCCCCCAGAACACGGACGGAAGCGGTCAAATTTGGGTCCAAATCATACGGATTTTCGCCGGCGTCCGGCCTGCGGCCGGACCAGTATACGGACTTTCGCCAGGGCATACCTAATATACAACAATCATTATTGCTTCATCCACAGCTCTTACCTCATCAATTCCACATTGATCTCGCAGGTTTACCTTCCTTTGGCGCGATTTGGATCAGTTCAACCTCAGATGATGACATGTCATTAGGTTCTGAGTCCAATTAAAGCAGCGACCTCGACATGCTTACGGACTTTGGGCAGGCTGCCGCCCAAGTCCGCCCGACCATATACGGACAAACGGGTAGCCATCCGGACCAAAATCTTGCATTTCGATACGGATTTTCGCCGGCTGGGGGGGCCTCCGGCCCCCAAATTTATACGGACGCCGGGTAGGGTTTCCCTCCATTGTCAGGGGTCCTCGCACGACCAACGCTTCTAAGTATGTAGCCAGCACGCGTTCGCGCGATCGATCCTGCACACGGCGCACCGATCGCCAACCGGCGCGCCCTGATTCGCCCGCACCGTCACGCGACACGCCCGCCGCGCGAAGCCCCTGGCGAGCCGGCGGCGGCGGCGCGTGCGCGATATTGCGGGCCCGCCTGCTTCCGCTTGCGCCCGCGCGGCCGGCGGCGTGGTTGGTGTAGTCGTTCGCCCTGGGCACGCGCGGCGCAGGCACACACACGCGCGTGCTGCTCGTCGTGCGTGGCAACGTCGCGACGCGAATTTGCGTTTGTGCTGGCATTTTGATTTTTCGATTTTTAGGCTCGTACACAGGGCTGATGATGCGCCGCTGGATTGTTTGTGATGGCGCACACTCGACGTCCCACGCCATCTTTTTTCTTTCTTTCTCTCGTCGTTCCTTCCTGTGCCTTCCTGTGCTTGCTGCTTGCAGAGCTGTCCGCGGTGGCACGGCGCTACCCGAGACGGCCGACGCCTTCCTCCCCCAATGGAACGACCGGCGAGACCGACGTCCCCCGGCGTGCGTAACACGTCTGTGCTCACAAACGAACAGCCCATGCAGCAAGCGAGAACGACGGCAGAACTCGAAGACACGATTTAGCCTTCCTGACAGCCGTTGAGCTGTACCACCCGAACCACCCGCCGCGCTGACAGGTGCGTCGCCGCGGTCTCCAGGCGTATCTCCATTAGGCAAAGGCAATACTATAAGCGGCGATGTGTGCGGGCGTGCCGGGCGCACTCTGCTCCGCCGCGCGGCCGGAAGAGAGACGGGCGGCGGGAGAGGGTATTGCACGCCCCCGCCGGCGGTTCTCCCGCCCGAAGAGAAAAATTGAACGGCGGGCGAAGAGAAGGACGCTGCGCGTGAAATTACGAGGCGGTTCGCAAGGGCCAAGCCCTGCCGTACACGGCGCACCCGACACCGCCCACGCCTCCTCTTCCGCCGCTGCCACATGGCGCGCCGAGAGCCTCGTAACGAGCGGAAGCAAGTGCAATTATTGCGAGGCGATCGTGCTGTGGCGCAGTGCCTCGATCGCGCGCGATCGCCGTGCAGGCACAACGGCCAGCCCGTATTTCAACGTTTTATTTGCAACGGGCGGGGCCACGTCGACAGGGGGCCGGGCGGGTGCTGCGCGAGGCGGCGTCGGCGTAATTGGAGGTAATTGGGCGTGTGCGCGGGCGCGGGATGGTGTGCTTGTGGGCTCACAGTGGGTTGTTTGGGGAAGCTCGGGGTGTCGAGAAGCGTGCGGTGGGCTTCCACTCCGCTGTGTGTGGGACTGAATTTGGAGGCACGAGACCCTCTTTCTGGGATTGCTGAGTGGACTCGAGCCTGAATGTGTGTAGAGCCTGGACCCAAACTATGCGTTCTGAATTCATGTATCAAACGGTAGGATGAATCGATTCTCGAACAGGGTCGACACTATTCAATGCATAGTATATGGGAGTTGTATTCTCTCTCGACGCCACGCAAGTTCAACGGAGCACCGAGGCACTCTGCTTCCTTCTCAGGGCGAGCACAATATACATGCAGGAAATACAAATACTGATCGTCATTAATGCGCGCGAACGTAGTATACAACTCAAATAACATTCATTGCCCGAGACCCTCTTCCAGTATTCGCATACCCCAGCGCGCACACCGTCTAGACTTGCATTCATACCCCTCAGTTCATGTATCAATAGATGGAACAATTTAATCCGTGAACAGGGTCGAGACGACTCAATACAGCACATGGCATTTAGCTCTCACCCTCAACGCTATGCAGGTTCTTGAGGTTCGAGGCACTCTTGACACGTCCCACGACGAACACGCGCAGTGAGGATTGTTGATACTGACCGCCACTGACGCAGGCACGAGAAGAGGTTCCAAATGAGTTCGTGGACTCAGGTGCTACTAGTAGTCGATGATGACAATTTGAAGTGCTGCTTCCGAAGGAGCTACCACACAACTCAAATAACATTCAGCGGCACAAGACCCTCGTTCCGTGGCATTCGCACATCTGAGAGCCTGGACTCGAATTCACTCACCCCAACACATGTATCACTCGACAAGCTCGACGCAAAAACTAGGGTCGACGCTCCTCAACACACCAAGTATATGGCAGTCGCCTCTCACATGAACGCTACGCGAGTCCTCAGAGGATCCAGACACCCTCGGTACGCTTCTCACGATACGCATATATACATTCAGATATCGATCGCTCTGACGTCGACTGATAGCACACATGAATAGGATAATGAACGTGCGACTCGCAGCGCGTCATTAACTTAACTATGAAGCATCACATCCTAGTTAATGATAGATTATCCATCTCATGCGCCATGCCACCCGCCGCTAACGAATAACGAAACTCCAGAACGCCCGACACTAACCGTATCCGCATCCCCACCTCCAAAAAACCACCCAGAAAGCCGGTAAACCCACCCCGGCAGCACATCATCCCACACAGCAGGTCATGACCTACCCCTGTGCCAACCACAAAACCTTCTCCGCAAACCGCCAGCAGCATCTCCCGCTCGCCGGGAGCCCACCAACCAGGCCCCGCCCCGGCGCCGCCGCGGCCTTGTCGGCAGGCAGCCCCGCGAGCGCCGTGCACACGCCGCCGCGCAGCGCGGCAGGAAGCGCAGGCGACGCAGACCGTGGATGCAGGCGACAGGGCGTGGACGCAGGCGGGAGCGCGGAGTGCAGCGCCGCGCAGAGGTACCACAGCGCGTCTTTGCGCGCGAGCTGCGCGATGCGGCCCAGGCCGCGCCTGCCGTGCGTTTCTCGTCCTGCGGTTTCTCGTCCTTCCTGCGGTTTCTCGTCCTAACAGCGGTTTCTCGTCCTGCGGTTTCTCTCCGTGTGGTTTCTCACACTCCCGAGTGGTTTCCCGTCCTGCGGGTCAGGACGCGTAGAGCGCCTCGAGCGCGCGAGCCGCAGCGACACGAGCGCGCACGCGTCGTCGTGTGCGCCTGTGCTCGTTTTCGAGGCCCGCGAGCGTGTGGAGCGTCGTGCGGAGGAGCGCGAGGGCGTCCGGGCGCACGTCGGGCGGCGCGCGCGGCGGGGGTGCGGTGCTGCGCTGCGCTTGGGCGTGCGTGGTTGGGGGGGGAAGAGCGCGGTGATGCAGGGGTGTAGCCGTCCCTGGGGTGCGCGGGGAGTTAGCGCGGGGAAGGTCGTTTTTGCAGCAGGGGGCTAAAGAACCAGGATTTCACGTGACGAGTTGGATCCGGAGGAGGGTCGTCCAGGGCGTGTGCTGGGAATCGTGGTGTGGGTCTTGGTAGCTTGCTGGGCGCCCGTTAGGGGAGGAGAGTGCTGTCGGTGAGGTCATGGGGCTTCCAGTAGGGTGGCAAAACGCGTCATTAGCCAACCACGGCGAGACTCTGGATGACTTGCCGGGGGCAGAAGCAGAGAGTACTTCGGGTCGCCGGAGGCAGAAGAGCACGGAGACGGTCGCAGCGATAGCATCAGATGGCAGCATCACGAGCAGCGGCAAGAGCTACACAAGCGTCGAGTGAGACTGCGCGGAGGGATCTGTCGGCCGGGCGTCGGGACCTGCGTCCAGGAAGTAGCGTCCAGGGCCTCCATCGATGGCAGCAGCTGATGCGGGCTCGAAAGGTCCAGTCCAGCGAGATCTGCGAAAAGAGGGTACGACTGATCAGGGCGTGCACCAGCCTATAGACACCGTCGCACGACAAAAAACCAGGGCGCGCACGTACTCGTCCGGGGGGCCCCGCACCCCGTCAGCTCGAGGCTCATCGGCCGACGCGTCCACCGGCGCACCGCCCTGCGCCTTCTTCTTCTTCTTCGATTTCTTCCTTCCCGGGACAGTGCGTAGGCGCAAGACACGCTGGGGTCGCCGCAGGGTCGCCGATCGATGGAGGGGGCGCCACCTGCGCGGGCTGCGAGGGCGACGTGGTCTAGAAAGCGGGGTCACCTGGTGCGCGGGCGAGCGTGCGGCGAGCGGGCGAGACGCACCGACTTGGGGACTGCGTCATACTTGGTCTGCAGCGCGCGCAGCTCGAGCTCGAGCTCCAGGGCGCGGGTGTGCCAGGGTTCAGAAGTGGAGGTGTGTGGGACGGAGGAGGGGCGAAGGGGGAACCGCTGACGCAGTTCTAGCACGTAGGCTGTGGGAGTCCTCAACGCCAGAGTTCGCGAGACGGTGTGCAGGCCAACCTACAGGCGCAGGTTTGGTCTGGCAGGCTTGTGTCGCAAAGCAATTAGAGCCTAAGATGGAGGTGTCAATGGCCGCATTGAAAGGAGAAAAACATGAGCATACAATCGCAAGTCTTAGTCTTTCAGACTCGGAGGTGACCATTTGTAGGTGTTCAAGGGGAAAGGGTGTGGGTGCAGCTGGGAGAATTTTCAGGTCACACTGAAAATCGAGGAGGAAAGACTGAACAGAGATCGCGCGCCCCAAGAGCTGTCACGCGCGCTCACACCGCCCGTGACTGATGCGTTACGAACGCGTAGCAGCGCGTCACGCAGTCGTCGAGCACATTTCTGCACACGACCCCGACGACGCGACAGGCAGATCTCCACCCTCCCACAGCCCGCCAAAATTACAGAGCACATTGGAGTTCCATTGTTACAGCGCGTACGTCTGTCGAAAAATACTACGCTACTACAGACAACAGCTCACAAACTATTACCTAGCACTATAGCATACTACAGCAAGATGGAGGTCGACGTACAACGCGGAATGCCCCCTACCTAACGACTGGTCACGGTTGCACAGAACCATCAAGAAACAAGCATCAGCATATTACAACAGGTTTTCAAAGCGATTTGGTTTATGCGCGGCGGGGGGCACGCGCGAGTGGCGAGCCGGGTGCGCACAATTTGCGGGAACGGACGCGCCGCGGGGGGCTCCTCGAGAGTGCGGCGGGGGACACGAATCTTCTCCTCGAGCAGCGGCCGCGGCTGCGCGCGGCGGACAGGTGAGCCGTCGTATTCGTTCGCGAACTGTAGGGGCACGGTGAGGCCGGTGCTCGAGAGCTTGCGGAAGGGCGTCTGGGAGGAGAACATCGCGCGCGCGGGCCAGAGGAGCGAGGCCTTGGGCGTCGTGAAGGGCCCGCTGAGGCGCATGCCGCGGGAGGGTGTCGCGGTCGGGTCGAAGGGCTCGTCAAGCGGGTCGAAGGCGGAGGGCGTGCGGTAGATGCGCGCGCCCTTCGTCGCGGTGGAGGGCGTGACGGGTCCTACGTCGCTGGAGTCGGCCCAAGACGAGCGAGAAGAAAGTGGGAGGTGGCGCTCACGGTTCTTGGAGGGTGTCTTTGGGACGCCGCGCGGGGTATGCCAGAGCAGGCCGGGTGGCGACTCTTGGACGCCGGCCGCTTGAAAAAAACAATGGATCGTGTCGAGGTCCGGTGAGTGGCCGATCGTCTGTAGGGACAAACGTAGGTGAGGAAGACCTAACGGGGAGTGGACCTAAGCAATCCCTGCAGTACCACGGATCCTCCTCGCTCCCCAGCTCCTCAATGTCCCTAACTCCGATACAATTTAGATGATACCACCGATGACAGTCATCGCACTGCACTAAGCCACCCTTATCTCCCCCGCCACTACAGTTGCACGCTACTTCTTCCTCTGAATCTTGTCGTCTGCGGTAGGCCAACGCACGCACAGAGCGCTTGGACAACAGAGCAGCGCGTGCATCGGCAGGATCACTCGGAAAGTAAGCCTTCGCTTGTTTGGCTGGCGGACGCGGTTGACTGGCAGGATTCTTCGGGAGTGGCACCATCTTGCCACGCCCACGACGCACGGTGGGCTCTTCCGAATCTGCAGGAGGTAGACCAAGTGACTGATCTTCTTCGTCATCCTCGTCACTCTCCCGCTCGAGGTATCGCTCGATCCATTTCAACTTTTCCTGTTCTTCCTTCTTCGCATCTTCTTCCGCCTCACGCTCCAGACGTCTGAGCGACCACGGGAACGATTGGTCAAGCCAGTTCGGGACGGGTGGACTCAACTGGCGCAGATACGACCTCCGGTTTGCCCCTCGCCGGGCTGTCTACTACAGGAGCCTTCTTACGACGCGACCCTGCTTCTTCGTGTGGTGTCTCCGGGTTGAGGAACGGCATTTCCTCGACAGGTCGATCGAGCAGCACTCGGCCACGTCCCTCGACTTGTGTCGCGTACAGCTTTGCGTGCGTCATCGACGGATTATGATCGCGGAACGCATCCAATCGGCGACGCTTCCTCTGCTCTTCCTCGTTGAGCGGACGGTCTGGATCTTGCTCCTTTGTCGGACTCGTCGCGCGGTGACCCGGCGTAGCCTGTTGCATCCAGTCCACCGCACGCTGTGACAGACCTTTGTTCGGCTGCTGAGGCGCAGCACGCTCTCGCCGTAGGCCGGTGTATGCCCGTATGTCGGATACCCTCCGGCGAGCAAGCTCTGCTCGAAGCTCTCCTCGGACGTCTCCTGGAACAACGTGAGCCTCCGGCCTTTGACGGGACTGTCTGTGACACCGAGGGCCGGCGCGGTGTTTTCTTGGTCGCCAGAGGGTGCGTCGTTGGCGTCGGAGTCGGAGAGACGTCGCTTAGCTCGCCGGAGGTACTCTGGTCTACGCAGCTCCGTCTCTTGCATGCGTGCTGCTTGATCCGCAGCAATCTGCATGCGGATCCGGTGGATCTCGCCGCCTGGGGGTCGTTGCGGGACAGGTGCGGGAAGCGCCAGCGACGGCGGTTTGGAGGACGTCGCCGGTGCCGGAGAGAAGATGTCATCTGCGTAGGAGGGGCCCTCTATTTGAACGCGTCGTGGTGTTTGCCTGTGAGGCGTACGCGGTGCTGACTCCATGAATGGAGATGACAGGGTGGATGGTGGCGAGCGGGCGGTGAGGCGGGGGGAGGGAGTGGATGGGATGGACGCTCGAGGTGTGGACGTGGAGGGGTCATCGAGGACACTGAGCGGAAGTGAGTGTGCGTTGATTGATGCCGGAACAGGCCTAACGTACTCAAGAGATTGTGTGCCGCGAGGTGTACTTGGTGGTGAAACCGAGCTAGAAGAGGTAAGTGATCGGCACAAGACCAAGTGGGTGTTATTGACTTACGCCACAAAATTTGACCGTCTCCGAGGAAAAAATGGGCTTTGCACAGAGGTTGAGCAATCAAGGCGGCTGTGTAGATAACAATATAGCTCACCTGGACTCCGGGGTCATCAAAGAACCCGACGAACCGAATCGCTCTCTGAGAGTACAAGTAAGTCTCTTTATGGGTTGACAACGAGATGCTGTAATCTCACAGTCGTGCAGAGGAGGCTTCCCGGGCGGGGTCGTAGCTAGCATCGCAGCAGCTTGCGAACCGCGGCTGCTGTAACAAGCTCAGTCCCTAAAGTGGAATATTCATGGAAGCATGGACGTACCCGTGACGAATTGGTGAGTCCGCGCTGAAGTTGACGGAACTGACAAGTGCACTAGCGTTGGTAGGACTGTGTCACAAGCGAGTGATGTTAGCCAGGGGTGTGATTGAGACAAAACAGGAGCTGGGCTATTGTGTTCACACAGGAGCAATGTGCGAACGTTCCCCATGCACCTCCCAGCAAGGGCGCCGCGCCTACAGTCTTCCGCACAAGAACAAGACTCACCTTTGCGGAGTAGGGAGTTGGGATGCACCAGTTGGTCGCAAATCCGCAAGGGTTGCATCGAGCGGTCGATGCTCTTGCTCCGGAACATCTTCGTCCATGGCATCGTCTACAACCCCTGGCTGGTTGCCTGTGGTATCTGGTATCATCGCTGAACTTGCGCCTATTTGAGGGTTTCCACTGGTAGGCCGATTATGAACAGGGGTATGTGCAGGATGTACAGCTCTTGACATGCGGTCAGAGCTACGGCCTGAGTGTGGATGGCAGATGAGATGTAGGGGTTGTAGGATCGATAGACAAAAGACAGATAGCTCCGGAGCAAGTGATCAAGGTCTGAACAGAAAAAATATATAGGTGTCGTCGCAGAGAAAAGTGGAGGGTAGAGAGAAAGTACGAAGGAAAGGTTGGCCTGAGATTGCAAAGCGGGTGTTCAACAGGGTGTCGGCTGTTACGTAATCTCAGCGCGATGAAGTAGAGTTTTGCCCGGCTGCTATACTCATTGCAGCCGTATTGCTCAAACAAATACCGAGGTCGTAGAGTGATTGTGCTCAAAACTGTCCTGATGGTCCCAACTTCGCCACTTTTTGAGAGGTCTATCGCCGCCGTATAGGGAAGCAATTTTGGGTACCAACAATAAATGGCGCCACGTGCATTGTTTTGATCCCACCAGTAGTGCACATCTTGTTTCCGGCTTTCGTCGTCGTCTGCGACAGCACATACCGCTCTGATACCCTCTCGCCGACGAGCCCCGCGTTGACAGAGCTCGTTTGACGCGTCCCTGGAGTAGTCACCTACGATGGCGACTGCTTCTCATCCACACGCTCGCCAGCTCAGTCGCCTGCAGATACCGCCTCCGGGGCCTCAACAGCAGCATTTCGCCTTTGGCGAAAATGTGCCCATGTACTCCCCGAGTCTGCCGACCGCCGATAAACGTCGGCGCACATAATAACTTCCCAATGCAACCACCCTCAGTTTCCTGCTGCAGACACCTATGCAAGCCCAATTCTTTCCACGACAACCACCAGGCGCACCTCCGCGTCCCACTATGCACCGCGCCCACCCCAGCGTCGCACAGCTTGCTGCTGCAGGTATTCTCCCACCTCAAGGTATGGCCGATGACCCCGCTCGGTCAGATGGGCTTCCCAAGTTCCCATGCTACCACCACAGCCATTCGTTCCCCGGAGCAAGAGAACGCAGAGTGTTAGCACAGGCGGGCCTCCGAAAGCTGTCCTTGGTGGTCCTCAGCGCAAAGTCAGTCCTTTACCTCCACCAACTGCTGCTCCCGCACCACCGCCTCCAAAGGTGAAGAAGGTGATAGTGAATCTCCCCAAGGAGACCGTGCAAGAGGGAGAGGAGAATGGGATCCCGCGCGCCTTGGGCTAGAATACCGCTATTGCCCTCGGAAATCCCCAATCAAGACAACATCTCACCGCCTGACTTGACTACTGCCGAGACCTACCCTTCGGACGCGTGGCGGCTTTCGATCCCGCCTACTGTCGACGTGTTCTACCCGGACAAGGTTGTTTCGTCTCTTCTAGTCCCACCACAGCGCAAAGCTCACTCTCATCAATTCAGGGCGCGTGGAAAGCAATGAAGCAGAAAATGATTTGAGGAGAAGCTTGAGAAACTTGGTGTGGAGAAAGGCTCAGGCAGCTCGGTCCCAACGTTCATGCTCCCCATGCTCGAGCCGCATCCGTGAGTACTGAATTATTCTCCCCACGTAGTTTCCGTTGTTTTACTGTCTGCAGATCTCATCCCCCGCCGACCCTGCACTGCTGTTCTTCAAGCTCAACAAGTTGCAGCAGTCGCAGAATGCCTCCGTCTCGGGATCCTTGGCTTCATCACCGCAGCCGAGTATCCAAAATGGCTCTCCCTCCCCATCTGGATCTCTACCTCCTCGACTACAAAATCGGCCATGGGCACAGTATGTCCCTTGCGCAAGCACCCTCATTCTATAACCCTACCGCCGCTTTTAATCCATTCGGACCCTCTGCAACCCTCGGCTCAGACCAGATAGTCACTATGTCATTGCCTGGTATTCCAACAGTGACTGCCATCGTCCGAAAATGCTCCGCTACATGCCCCACAAGGCATTGTGCCAACCAACGTTAACTCCCTAGCTCCACCCTTACCCGTGTCACGGCCAGAGAGCCGGCCAGACTTTATGCGCGGTTTCGGGTTGGACGTTACAGAAGAAGAAGAGGAGCCACCAGAGGAAGAAGTCCAGGCAGAGGCTGAAGACGAAGTGAACGAGCTTGATACCGAACGCCGGATGAGGCTGAGGGTGAAGATCTATTGGAAGACGGCATTACTACTGCCGCGCAAAGTCGTATCCACTCGAGACACGTGTCGAAATTGTCGGGGGGCTGCTCTATCTTTACGCTCCGTGGGAAGGATAACTGAGGAGGCCGGAATAACCAACCCTTCCATCCCGGCTATGGCACCCCTGAGAGAACCCGAGGGAGAGCCCGAGGTTTTCGACACAGACGCAGTGGAGGAGTGGACAGGATCTGAAGATATGAAGGAGACGTCCGATGACGAGGTGCGTTTTTTCTACAACTTAGCTATTTTCGCGTGTGTATTTACCCATGTGCGTTTGCAGAGCATAGGTGAATGGTCAAATCCCTCTGACGAAGAAAGAGCCCGCCAAGAGCGTGTTCATCGCCGTATGTTGCGTCGTGCCCGACAAGTCCGTCGAGATTTGGAGGCGCCTAGAAGATTACCAAATTTCCCTCGCCCGCCTGACACCTTCCTCCCAGGTCACGAACTCGACGACGATGTCATTTCGAATCCGAGCGACGAGGATCGGCGACAGTTCCTTGGTTATGACCGCCCACAACAATACTCTTCGTCCTGACTCCAAGCCACAGTGCAAAGGGCCGCCCACTCCCACCTCTCCCTCACTCTCGTGCAAGCTCGGCACACTTCTCATATCACGATCCTGCATTGGCCCATTCGCGTGAAGCTTCGGGCACATTCACGTCGGGAGGGTTCTACCCACGCCCACCTCCGAGCCAAGCATCAGCTTCTGCGTCAACTATGCCACGGGGCAGAGTCTTTGAACCCTCTAGCTAAACCATTTGTCTTCGGGTTCCAGGCCCGTCGCGTCGACCTCAGCGCGGCTGTCGTTCCAGCTGAACCCGTCGTTACCCATGCTCGCACATCCTCCCTTGGTAAACCACTCAATGTCGCTGCACCCGAGTTTGTACCTGGCGGTTTCACATTCCAGCCGCCGACAGGCGTGCCCCAACTCTCCTTCCCTGCTCCATCGGCCCCTGCACCTCGTCCTTTGCCTACGCCGCCAATTGTGCCAGAGCCCAGAGCTTCACAGGGACGCGAGAAGAAACGCCAAACGCCGCGGTTCGCATGCTTCGTATGCGGATGAGGAGAGCGGAGAAGAGGGCAACGATACCATGATATCGTTCAAATTCCCGCCGACTGCAGACGATGCAAAGATGCTTCGTCACTCTGCGCCTGCTAGTCCACCGATGAGTTCGGTCCCCCTCAGTGCCACATCAAAACCCTTCACGTTCTCTGGCTTTGCATCCGCGCTGTCCCTCGCCCAAGACAGCAGCGACCTGCCCGCTTCACTCATCGCCCATGGTGCAGCTCTTGACGGGGACGTCAGTGCCGCCCGATACGATTAAGGCGCCTGAACCCAGAATCAGCAACCGAACTACCCTTCCCGCCTACTGCGAAGCCTAAGCGTGCTCCCATTCCCCTTGACTTCAAACACCCCGCAAACGAGCAACACCCGTACCACGCCGGCTTGTTCAAGGCCCTTGTTAACGGCGACGAGGACCGTACTAGACGCTCCGTTCGTTCTCCGGCTTAGCTCCCACGACGTCTTTGAACACAGTTCCCGCCCCTCTTTGGACGACCTTGCCGTGCCCGCTATCTCTCGCAGTCAAAGCAACAGGCGTTTACTCACGGATCCTGGCGTTTGGGACGGCTCAGGTGCCGAAGAAGAGGACTTGTATAGTCCTCCGCGTCGCCGGTCTGCACCTCCTCGCCGTACCAGTATGACTGAGTCCGAGATTTCTGTGGGGTCCAATGAACGTGACGAGGAAGATGGAAATGCAGCAGTATGAGCGAAAGCTCGCGACTCTGTTGGGACCAGAAGATGGCGATCATCAAGAAGACTTTGGAAGAGTTACAAGTCTGCGCCAGCCCTCGCACACCATCAGCTCGTCTGCCGAGTCTATGATTACGGAGGCGATGTCTTTGTTCCGCTCTCAGCTACAGAGCTCGGCCGCCAAAAACGCAGACGACCGCCAGCCCGACGCGCGTGGAGAGTTCGACTTCGAGATCTGAGAGATATTATTCAGCAAAGTTCTGCAGAAGATCGCGCAACGCCATTCAGCGCGATCTGAGGACCTGTTCATTGCGCGCAACCCCGCCAATGAATTCAGGAAGTTCGCGGAAGATCTCAGGCGAGCGAACCATGAAGGCAATCATGACGGCCACTTCTCAGGGTCACCATGCACATGCACACTCTCGAGAAGTCTCGGGGCTCATTTGCGGCCGAACGGGAGACTATCGTACGCGATGTTGTTAACATGCTCCAACGCCACACCTCTCCGCTGTTCGTGCTGACCCCATCGACTACGACGCATTGACCGCTCAGCTTTCAGGCAAGCGGGTCAAGCCCCACATTTCTCAGCTCATTGACCGCAAAAAAAAAAGGTCGCCTCCGACAAACGCGAAACTGCTGGCCTCATCGTCGACCAACTAGCTCCCATACTCTCTGCGATGTCTCAAAACCTTGACGCGGAAGGCATTATCGGCCGCTTGTCTAGCGAGGTCAGGAAAATTGGTGGCTCCCTTAGATGCTCACGAAATCAGGAACAAGTCTCTGACCTGGTCGTCGAGCGCCTGGACTCTCGCCTCGCTGTTAGGGATCGTGCCCTCAGTCCCGATGTAGTTTCCGACAAAGTCGTCGAGGCGGTCAAGGACTTGCTCCTGCCTATCAGTGCACTTCAGAGCTCTGTCGATGCGCTTGGGCAGAAAGAGAGTGTGGTGCCCATGTCTACTACAGTCGACCTTTCTGGTATCCGTGAAGAAATCAACGCTGCCTTGTCGGGTCTGCCAGCTCAACTTCGCTCTGTGTCGGACTCGATAGTCAGAGCGCACAAGCAGAAAATTTTCAAGTCCCATCAAGAGCAGCTGTCCCGGGGACAGCGCTGCATCAGAGGATGTACAAACAGTCCTGGAGGGTATCGACGATGTTCTCGACGAGCAGAACAGAGAATCGTCGCACAGAACGACGAATTCTCCACCTTCTGTCAAGACATTCTCAAGCATATCAACACGAGTTGCCGGAGGCTATTGTCGAGGCGACCAAGGTCCTTCAGAATGCGCATGCGGACATTATCTCGCGCGACACTTCGCACAAAGATGGAGAGGAAATCCGCCGCCTTTTGTCTACGAACTTGCTCTCGAGCTTTTCAAGTACAGTTGGCTCTAAGGCTCGTGGTGCTCATGGTCAGGTTCGCGTGGAGAAAGACACCTTGGGCTGATCGGCTGAAGATCATGGAGTCGGAGGGGAACGCGATATGTTGTCCGCGCTAGATTCGAAGAGGCAAGCTCGACAGGAAGCGCAGCAGATTGAGGTGACACAAGCTCTTAGGCTGCTAAGGCGCGGACTACTGAGCTCGAAACGGCTTTGGCACAAGCGTTAGAGGCGCGTCAAGAGTCGGCGGATGCCGCTGCGCAATGAACAGTCAGGACCGCGCATCTGCATTAGAGAAGTCGGTTGGCCAGTTGACACAGGAGAAGGCAGCAAGTTGCAGTCTCAGGCTATGCAAAACGTCTAGCGGTACTTGTTCCGCTTACGCTAATTCCTCTATAGGGTTGACCGTCATGAAACAAGCGCTTCATTTCACCACTCGGGAAACATAAGCTTCTATCGGATGAAATCAACTCACTGCGCAAGCAGAACGAGGACTTAGTTAGTCAAAAGGAGCAGATGGAGGAAATCCGCCGGACTTTCCGAGCCAACTGCAAAGTCTGGCTGCTCTGATCAGGTCGCGACTTCTGACGAGGAGGTCCAAGAGAGCTCAAGCGAAACCCGCGATAAATTCCGTGCTCATTGAGGCCGATCACGCAGCCGCTGCAGCGTCACTTCAAGGATCAAGAGTCCAAGGCAGCCAACAGCGAGAAGACTGCCCCTTGCTGCGCGTCAAAGCCTCACACAGGCCCAGCAGCGCGCTTCCGAATGGGAGAACACGCGCGAATGACTATCAACAAGAGCTCGATGCTACGCGCACGAGATTTGACGACGTCGAAAGAATTCGCTCGCAATTGGATGCCGACTACTCTGTGCTCAAATTGCAGGTAGAAGACAGGGATGCGGCACGAACGTCTTGCCCAAGGTATACTACGTGCTATCTTCAAACCTGCAGCTACTTACATGTCTACAGGACCGCGAGAGCAAACTTTCGCGACCAGATTGCCTCCCTCGAAGCTCAGCTGGCGCGTGTCCGAGCTGAGGCAGATCAAGCCAAGGCAGCCGCACCTTCCAGATCGGCGAATGGAATCACACCACACTCCCTTACGACTGCCCGTGTCCGTCAGAATGGTTATACCCACACTCTCACATACCCCGTCTCGCCCTGACTCTCGTGCTAGCACCATCTACGGTGACAAGCCGAGTTGTCACGCCTTCCGCCCAACCAAACTATGCGCCCAACATTCGGGCCGCATCGCCACCAGTCAGCCTTCGGTCTGGGATTCCATCCACGCACCGACCGCTCGGCGCGACGAGCCCATTCGTCTTCCAGTCACGCCAAAGGCGGTCAGGCCACATCAGTACTATCGCCCGCAGATTACCCTCGCCGACACCAAGCAATGTGTCCGCGGCACCAACACTGGGCGAAGATGGCTGGTGGGGAGTAATCGCATCGCCTAGATTTAGCCAAACTCTTGCATACCATAATCTCATTCTACAGTCTCTTCGATTCGTTTCGCTTCTCATTCGCCACTGTTTTGTCCTGGGTATGCACATCAATCATCTGCTGGGGTTCCATATTCAACGGCCTTGCCACCTTCAATAGCCTAATACCCACAATGCTTTGGAACATTTTTGGATTCGGCATCCACTCGTCATTGTTGGCTTGTTCATATTTACTGCTTCATCACACATCATGGCACTCCCGCGATAACCCAGCTACATATCACACTCGACTGTTGTTTGGGTTCTGCTGCATTGTACACCGGAATATATTGCACATTAATCTGGACTTGAGGATACGAGGGAAGCAGACCATTCGCAAGCACAACTACTATACAAAACACTAGCACGACGCTGTTTTGGCATTCACCTATCTTTCACTATACCATACCTCTCATTGCGGATTGTGGATGAGGACCATGTTGAGTCTAACGTATATGCTGCCTCTATGACCGAACTGCCTGAAGCGCCGACTACGCCGTTTTGGTCTGCGACTGCGGCGGTGGTGACCAGATCCACTCTTGAACCGCCTTCTCCGCTGCGACGGGATCTGTTGGGACGCTGAAATGACCGATTAGGCTCTCGACTCTGACTGAGCGAAGTCAATGCACGTACATGAATTTAGGGATCCATCGTCCGTCCTTATTCTGCTGGAAGAACCGCGGGATGTGGTGCTCTGCGTTCTCCTCGCGCACTCTGCGTGACTCTCGCTGCGACGTCCTCCACTGCGGACTTCGCCTCAGTTGCGCGGTCCATGTCCTTCGCTACTATCGCCGCTGTGAGCTTCGACCAGAGGCTGCGGCGCAGGTGTAAGACCGCGTGTGTCAGCTAATTCGAGACGGCGAGGCGTACCGACGTGACTCGTTTGGTTCCTGCTCCTCCTCGGGTGCGACCCACTTGGGGGCAATCTTCTGGCCATCCTTGGCGACGTCGAAGAGTACTCTCTTCTCGCCCTAACAACAATAGTTAGGGATATGTTCAGTCCACTGTGACATCGCGCACCTTGGTAGGCTTATATTCCATGACCGAGCTCCACTTTCCGGATATTTCTCCCAGATCAGTGCTGTTTGTTGAACGGCGTCGTACTTTGCCAGAGATAGCATTGTACGTTCCAGAGAAGTAGCCCTTGGTCTTGAATTGCAGGTCAGAGACAAGTCCAAGACGTTCGTTGCGAGCTGTGCAATTGTCTCCAAGTTCCAGAACCATCTTGCCCCACAGAATGCCTCGTGCATACATATTTGGCATGGAAATAACATACTCTTCATGAAGTATTAGCAGAGCTCCGAATACTATTGATCCACTTACCGCCATCATCTGGTCTGCCCATTAGTAGGATGCGGTTCTCGCCCTCCATGACAGTCGAAACGCTATTGCCAAGGAATTTCGAACTTGGGCCCGTAGTTCACCGAGAATCGCGAGCTTGTTGGCGGGTGAAATGTAGTAAAAGGCCGAGATGGGTGGATGGTGCGACACTACGCAAGCATTATGACACAGCGCCGAACGAGTCGAACGACCGGCACGCACCTTGCTCAGCGATGTAGAAGCCCTGAGAGCCATCTGGGTAGTCGTATCGACAGCGGAAAAATTCTCCGAGGACTGGATTATACCTGGAGGACCGTGTGTATTAATGAGACGATCTGCTTTCACGAATGAATGAGGCGAGTGGCGAATTCACTTACGGTTTCTTGACGCCCTTGGGCTTGATATGCCAGCCTGCGAGATAGTACTGCAACACGCGTAGGAAGGAAACGTTCCTCGGGATCATCGCAGTTCTCCTCCGCACTGCATTAGACGTCAGGGGGGCATATTGTACGAACGGACAGGAAGCGCACCCAAAGATGAGGTCGGGATGGGACATGAAGTCCGTTATGCGCTCTAGCATACTCCTTGGCTCCAGTTACAAACGTTGGAAATGTGACTTGTGCTGCAGGTCCATTCCAACTTCTGTGGCGAATAAGCCGAGTATCATCTCTCAAAATAGAGCGCACGCACCTGAGTTGCGATATCATGGACGTAATAATGGACCCTTCCTGTTTTCGTCCCTACAGTACACCATCGTCCTCATCGTTAGCACAAAAACAAAAGCATCTTGGGCGGACAGGAGGGCGGGCGAAAGAGACGAACAAGATCGATGTATCGTCCGGTTCAGTGTCCTCGGGCATTTTTGTCTTCGAGGTCGAGGATCCGCGTGGCCGCTGGACCTTTGAGCTGAATAGGTTCATCATGGTCGTAAATTGGACGAGATGGGGGACGGAGACACGTAGGATTGGGGAGGCTGGTGCGTGGATCAGCGAGAGTCAGGTGAAGTGTGCTGCTTTGCCGGAATCTCGGGTAATAGGCCTGTTCAGGGCTGTGCAGGCCGCAGTACGCGTGTCTACGTCGTTCGCGACGACGAACACAAAAAATAAGAGGTCGGATACGAATGCGAGGGTGTGGACGGAGGCAAGCTGTGTATCCACCCCGCTGCACCGCACCCGCCGCTATGACTGAATGCACGAGCGCCGCCACTTACCTATCCGCCGCGTCCGCGACAAACGACCATGACGAGTTTGACGACAAACGACGAGCAACACAATTACAACACATAGAAATCGCGTAGAAATGCACGTCATTTCGCCTACATTTTTGCTACCATGGCAGGACAACCGTTCAATAATTATGTAAACAGGTACTCTATCAATCGGGCGGACAACCTCGACGTTGACACTGTTGCCTATCAGCTTGTATTTCGTTTTTGTAGACGATTGCGTCAGGCCAGGTGAAAACTCTCGGTCGTCACCCGTCACGAGGCGGATCGAAACAAGAAGAGGCGGCCTAGCAACCAGAAGGAGACTCCCCTCTGAGAAGTAGCGCAGTTTCACAGGGCCGGATTCCAAAAGCCGAACAGCATCCTCCCCGCGTCGCCCCTTTCTTGTTGCCGAGTGAGAAATTCGTCGAATGTGGCGGTGGTCTGGTCTCCCTGATAGTGAGTTAGGACTCTGAATTCGTGAAAAAAACTGCAGCTTACATCCAAGTCCTCGTTTATTTGAATAGTACGGAGCCAGCTCGTTTCTGCAAGTTTAGTGTAACCCTATAAATTGAAGGGTCATGAGGAAGTATCGTAAGCGGACCGAGTGACCCACGTACCCCCTGGTGAAGCAACAAGTGCGCTTGCTCGATCGGCAAAACAATATATCGAAAAGTCGCCCCCACGACCTTTCTAATATTCGGTCCCGAGACTTTGAACTCTCGCTGCCTTCAAGATCATCGTCCAGATATCTCCGGACTTCCCCTAATTTTGTAACCTCCTCGAAAGAAGGCATCCGAGGATTCTCGTGTGGTCAAGCCATTTTTCTCTTGGCCCCGGAATATGGTCGCAACACACGCGCTGTGGATCTGTGGATTGTTGCCGGTCGCCACTTGCGAGCAGTATAATATCGTAGCTCATGGAGTTTGGAACGCCGAATTGTAGTGGTGTGCGAGAAGTAGCTCGATGCTGTGGCAATTGTACCCCAGAGCTTTCCGAGGATAATGGAGGACCCGCTGTCGTGTACTTGAAGTCTCTTACAGGGAGCGGATGAATCCTCAGAATCAACAAGGTGCCGCAAAGGCTGCGGGAAGACCCGGGGGGAACCTCGAATCCGGCGACGTTTTCGACCAGCATATATCTCGGTTGCTTGTCCACCGTGACGAGCTCGGAAGAACATCTTCTATAAGATTGAATAAAGGATTTTGCTCGCGGGTCTTCTGCGCCTTTTGACAAGAGGGTTCAGAACAGTGGTAGGGCTGACAGGAGGGGGATAATAGCCAGAGGTCCGCCGTTTTAGCTCCCCAAGCTCGCCGGCCGATAGCATTTGAGATGTCTGCCTGTGCACTGTTAGATATCGGTCATGCCTGTCACCGGACGTTGCCGTTTTTTTCTTACCTTCTTTACTATTCCATTGCCATAGTTCTTGTTGTACACTTGACATGCCGCTTGGTCCCTCCAGTCGTATGCACGAATGACAGTGCCGGCCACACAGCTCCGGATTAAAGCCCGGTGTAGACCTCCTGTCCGGAAAATTGATTAGATTACACATTTGCTTGTAGGGGGGAATGAGTGTATAGCAAAGCACACCACTATGCCAGAGTAAAATTCGAGAGCCGCGTACTTGATGTGATTCCAAGTCATGTGGCGTGGTAGTGGCCTCGAACACAAATTTGTCCCGAACTGCTTCGACCGTTCTGGCTCAAGCGTCTATCTCACAAACTTGAGGCCACATATAGAAACTGTTTCGAGATCATGCAAAGGGAAATTGTGATACAACTCGAAACACAAAATTCATCCATCATGACCTTCTTGTATCCGCTCCATTTTTTTCGTGAAGCAGATGTTTTCGGCAGAAAGAGTCTAAACCAAGAAGCATGTCAGGAGGAATCTGCGTAATTCGGATGACTTTCAGGTCCTCATTGACTCCGGCCAGTGTCCTACCTACATCCTACAACTTGCGTACATCCGTCGCACACTGTAGACGGCTTCCTTACCGTGACCTCCCAAGCGAAATCCTTCACGCACGCATGAATGCCTGGCCGTACTGGAGCGAAGAAGCCGCGTCCGCGCTTTGGGAAGTAGTTGATCAGCTGCGGGAGGAGTGGAGGGAGGGAGTGATTATACATCGGCGTAAAGAGGCGTTAGCGAACGTCGAAGTAAAGACAGAGGCTACAGAAAAACGTCGTAAAAATGTTAAGTCAGAGTGATAGTTGTGTTTCTGCTGGCATGTCCTTTTTTGAGCTGATGTATTATCTCTCACCCTGTGCGCCACCCCTACTAACCATCATCATTCACTGTACATTCTGTATGACCAGTTGGATCCACATTAAGGTATACTTGACACTCCCTTCGTTATGTTCGTTCTATTATCCGCTGCCATTGGGCCCATCAAGGGTCTTCCAATGGACTCCACTTCCCCTCATCGACATCTCGCTTGATATGCTTGACCGGACCTCTTCGTACTGCAGTACAGCAAAATAGTGAGTATCCTTCAAAAACTGCTCCTCCTCCTCTGAAGAAGCGCGCCCAAAAAGAGAGGCTGTTTGCGGTAGGGATAGCGCCCCGAACTTCTTGACACTGGGGAGGTGTGCAACGCGGAAGAGGCGCAGTATCCAGTACAAGAACTCCTCGCACCTTCGTATCCTCGCCACTTTTGGCACGCTCGTGACCGATACGCATTGAAGCCCAGCAAGTCTTTCAAGTCTTCCTCCTCCGTAGCTCTATGTGGGGTCGAGCCTCGTCCCCGTATGCTCCTCGACAGCCTCGCGCATACGTCCAGCGATCGAGAGATGCCGCTCATGGTCTTCTACGCTCCTTGGTCGCGTCGCACAAAGGGCGCAGTGAGCCAGTATGAGTGCGCGACAATGGCGTAGTCGAAACTCCATCCCTGTTGCATGAGCCACTGTATGTTGTATGGGTTGTGGGAGCGGGGGAGTGCCGGAAGAGAGGCTGTCGAGCGAGTTTTTCGTGGAAAGTCGGTCGAAGTGGTCGTAGGTGTAAAGTAACCGTGATCCGGTTAATCCCGCCGAAGAGGGCGAGAGGAACGGGGCCCCTATGATCAAGCAAGAGGAGAAGCCCCAGGGCCTGACCGGCAAATTCCCGTCCCATCCGGGGCGGGCAGGAACTGCATGAGATCGTGGAACGTGCTGCAGCTCCGACGGTAGAGAGAGGCTATGAGGGCTTGTTTTGTTACACAAGATTGTAACCACGCCAGTGGTTGCTCGGAATCCGGATCCGGTGCCAAAATACTTCCTGGCGACAGTTGTAAAAGTCCAGCGCTGCGCTGTCCTGGGCCCACGGGATGTACAACTTGCGGGTTGCATCGAGTAGCTCGGGGCGCGTGAGGATCTTTGAGAGTGTAGCTATTCCGGCTTCAGACTAAGGAAGAATGTGATCGTCAATACAGGCATGCATATGCATGGTAGATGCAACGGCACACACCATACTTGTTTGACCGACAACAACGTAAGAGTGCACTCTGTTGTAATCGGAGACCGTAACGTTGACGGGGGCTTGCTGTCTGACGTTTAGTGTCGCGATCCATGCTATTAAAATAGGGCATTTACCAAGAGTAAGAAATGCCACGGGGAGCGACGTCCAAGTCAAGGGGAGTCGGCGGGAAAAAAAGGAAGAGGGTCCGCATGTGAGTCAGTAGTCTAGGTTAGGCACATGCATGAGGCTCTCAGATCTAAACAGGTCTGAATCAGCAACATGGCCGCCCAGCCCCAAAGTTTGGTCGTGCGCCAGGCACCGGTGCGAAGCAATACAGAGGGACCATCAAGATATGAGGAAGGATGCATTTGAGGTTGTGTGACAGAGGATATTAGACACGGGGGTTATTATAAAGACATGAGGGCTTCTGACTGGATCGTGGACTGAATAAATAAACTTGCGTGTTTTCGGAAGTTGAACGTTCCTGTTTTGGGCTTAAGTTAATTGAGCGGCGCTTGAAATGGTAATTAACTAACGGTTAAAGTCCGTCGTTATTAACCTTGAACAAATCCTGGGGTATATCGTATAAGACAGAAGCTTTCTGTCCTTGTCGACGTACAGCACTTAGATGCTTTGGACGAGCCAATTCAAAAAGCCAGTGCAACATCACAAGAAATGCGTTGGTATACAAGACTGATATATGCCGGTTAAAGCACATGCGGTATAAGTAAAGTCGCGATGACAGCAATATAACAAGTGTGAAGGAACAATGTTAGGTATAAATTTAAATAGATTTCGGTCTGGGTTCTTTCGAATGCTTTTGAAATCATCGAAACCCTCCACCAATGTCTTTTGCCAGCGAACATTTAGGAAAGGGTGGCGAAGCCAACCTTGCTGTCGTCCCGAAGGGGGAGAAGGCAGTGTAGACATTCTTCATGAAGCTTTGGGGTTCTGTGAGCAAAAAAAAAGAACTGGTAAGGGGGGGGGGGGAAAGCGTGAGAGTGCGTACCTGTCACCGAGAAGCCAAACGTTGTCGCCTGAGACCGAGGTCCTTGGCCGGCGAGCGCACCCACACACTGGCCGTTCAGAAACCGGCCGAGCCGAGGTTGAAGACTGAAGGGGACCAATTAGAGATTTTATATGCTAATGAATGTGTGCACACTGTCACTTGTCGGAGGAAATTTCCCAGGTGTTACCACCCCATGTAAAACCGACAGTGGGGAGCGAGTCGCAGGGGAGTAAGAGTAATAACCCTCAGACGAGTCGTAGACCTTGGCGCCGTCGATGGCGGCATAGAAGTCCTTGACCAAGCGGGAGGTGTGGGCCGTACATGATGGTGGTTCCCGAGTCGATGATCGTCTCAAATATCGGTGTTAGGCGTTCTTCGACGAGCCTGCGACAGAACTGCCAACCAAGTCGCCTGCCAAAAGGCCGGTTGAGGTGTCCCGATATCGTGGTACTACTCGACGTCACCAGAGTATGCGGAGTCGTCTGTGCCACCGAGGAAGAAGTGGAGCCAGACGAAGCGAGCTTGAAGGGCCGAAGACACCGGTAATCGTCAACGGTAACCCTCCTCTGATCAAGGTGTTGAAGAAGGGCTTCTACAGAAATCATGGAGCATGAGGAAGTAATGGTTTTTGTTTTAAGCAGAGAGGGGACGATACAGCATTGAGGTTAGAGATGGCGGGGAAGGCGAGACCGAGAATACCATCAATGGGGTCGTTCGCAGAAGGAGAAACAAAGCTCGAGAGGGTCGTCACGGAGAGAAAGATTGGCTGGTAGCAGTACCAAGCCAGCGAGACGGTGACTTTGAAGCGCGAATAGTCAAGGCTCTTCAATAATGGGGTTTTTCACAACATGGACATTTTTGTTTGACGATAGCATACCTACTTAACTCGGATAGTACAATTTATAGCTCAGTGTAAATGTTGACTGTCGACAGAGGACTGCTGTTCAGGCCATCAGCCGGTGACTGGATGAGAGAATCTAGGTTCCATCCTGTTTCTGAATGTACCACCAGTCGTGAGGAGTCAGATGCCGTGTTACTTGTTCTTGCTGCTGCATGCAGGTGGAGTCGGAGCAAGAAGAACTGGGGACCCAGAGGTCGGCAGAGCCTGGTGTCGAAGTCGATGAGGAAGGACTGGGGTGGGCGGGGGTACCAATGGGAGATGTGGTCCCGGCCCCTCTTGGTCGTTGCTCTCATCGGTGAGGTCCTCAGAGCCGGTGTCACGCTTCGCGAGAGAAGCGGGGACTTTGCGGAAGTCTTTGATCTGCCAGCCCTTCGGGAGGCTAACCGTTGTTTGCGACAAGGTTGCGGAGGTTCTTCTGGTACTTGCTGCTAGAGGAGTGAGAAGAACGATGTCCAGCAACGAATTAAGAGACTACATGTGTAGACGCACTTGTGAACCTGGATGTTGTGCGTGAACGGCCTTCTCGTGGTCGAAGGTACCGTCAGCCTTGGTCAGAGGAGTCGCGCTGGCCCAAGGTCAACGCTAAAGCCAGTATCAGTCTTCACGACAGGAGTCGCAGAAGCGATGAGAGCGAGGGCCACTGAGACGAGAGTCGCTTTGCAGAACATCGTGGAGAAGACTGGGAGGGGCTGTAAGGGCTGTACCCGGGAGAGGAGGGAGGGCAGGAGAACCTGATGACGAAAAGTGACAGACCTTCGGCCGCCTCGCTTAAATACGCGTAGGGACTCGGTTTGAAGCACATGCGAGCGAGAGAGTGCCCCATGTTGGTAGGAAGCAGCGCAGTGTACTGCCTGGCTGAGTTTTTCAGCTGGCTAGCGTGAGCAGGACGATGGCGGTATGTGGATGCGGGCATGCTCACCATGGGCGGGGTAAGACACAACGCCATATGCTATGGGCAGGGGGAGATCATGACATGTGGGTCGACTCCGTAGCCGAACTCGGAATGCAGGTGTGGGTAACAGTGGGTTCACCTCCCCGGACATGGCGGGTGTCCGGGAGAAGGGTCGTTATCGTCGCATGGAAGCGTTGACGACGCATGTATCATCATCGAATGCCTTCTCTACCTGCACCGCAGGTAATTAAAGGGTGGCAGCGCTCGGTGACGGAATATCCCACGTGTTTATGCTGCAACTGAGGGCAGTCCGCGCGCGCATCCCTAGGCTGTATGACATATCATGCGAGCCAGCTTGGCAAATGTAAGCTTGAAGCACGTTCAAGATAGAATCACTCTACCCACCGTTGTAGAGGCGACGATTCTTGCTGTGAGTAAACCCGTCTGTGGACATCTGGGTTTCCGGACACTGTGAGAGCGTGGTGTTGGAGTATGAACGGACGTGATGATGAGGCGGTGGTGTCAGTGGCTAGGTTGTAGGCCATCCACGAATGCTTGAGTTAGAGACAATATGTAAACATTGAAGTCCAATAATAAGTAACTTCAACCCTGAGCTAACAACTTCTAGCTCAGCGGGCAGGCTGATTGTCGTCAAGGTGTCATCCGACAATCCGTGCAGGCCTCGGGGAGGTCGCAATTTAATTTCCCGCTCACCTCGACTCCTCCGAGTCCTCCGTACCGAAAATCGGCGCTCCCGGAGGCCCATTTGCCTCGCGACGATGGCGCAAGCTGTACAGCTTTTATGTCTTTTTTTGTGGACAGCGCTTCGTCGTAGCAAGCAGAACGATTGTGGCGTGGTGGCAGTTGAGTCTGAAGCTCACATGTCGTATGTGGCTGGGGATTTGTTCTTAGTTGTGTGCACGGCTTTGCGATCGGGGGGTGGGAAACTTGTCGTGTGTCACCCGCTCACAACGGCTGTCGAGGTGACTCCGGAAATGAAAAAGCATTTGATTGTTGGGGGAAAGCGATGGGACACATGGAGAGATGCTGATACGTTAAATACATTGTTGTTGTCGCTGAACGTTGAACTTTGCTGGACTCGAGAGATCGTTGTGGTAATGGTAGGGATCGTCTCGTGGGATCGTCGCGAAGAGGTCGCAAGTCGCAAAGTGGCTGCCAGATCATTTGTGGCATCTAATATTACACCAGAGGCCATATTTGGAAGCTGTTCAAGATGAGGTTTTGAATCCGCACCGCTTGTGTACGTGGCTCCGCATGTGCGACCGTAACTGAAACAACTCGCTCGATGGTGAGCAATCCAACGAATGCGGTTTATGGCATAAATTTTTAACTCCTGCTCTCTTTATCCTCACGCGGATAACTTTGTTCCACCGTCCCTCACTCTGCTTCAACTTGCCGCACGTGTCTCTTCAACAGGCTTCAAGACACTGGGCCGAATGAGGCTGTTCAAGCCCTATTTTGTCGAGCTCACTCACACGCGGTGGCTGCGGTCTTTAAGTTACAAAAGAGATACAGCCAGTCACCACGTGAACGCTTGACAGCCTTGGATATCCAGTGCAGACACCATGGGTCGTGACATTACGAGCGAATTTAATTTTATTGCGCAGATGGGTATAGACTACTGATGTTCCTAATGGCAGATAGAGCGACTATGCTGGAGATATACATATCAAAGACCACGATCAATATTAGAATGCGAGCAGCGCGTACAACAGGTCAGTTATGTAAGGTCTAGTACTAAAAAATTATATGCACGGGGTATCGGAGTAATCTAAAGCAACACAGCAGCGTTCATGGTCCCCAGTTTAAAGTGTCACATGTACAAGTCCGATGGTCATCTCCTGGAACGCGAACTACGAGTCGATCGTCGCTGTCGAACCCTCTCGCTCGTGGTGTTTGCAATTGTCGTCGGTCGACACGGTGAAGATGCAGTACTTGCCCGCCGTTACTACTCCATGAGACGCTACCGGCGTAGTAGTCCTTCTCTGTCACCTTGAATATACCGCCGGGATCGCCCATCTAGCAGTGACGTCAGACAGGGATGAAGAGACGTGCGTCTATGAGCTCACGTTACGTTCATTGATCTTCCTAGTTTGGCGGCTTGAAGGGGTTCAGTGAGATGACGATTGCCGAATCCTTCAGATCAAGGAACTTCAGACGCAGTCCGTCGTTCACTACTTGACATGAGATTGCTGGTCTGATAGAAATATCTGTGACAACTCACAGGGCTCCAGGAAGACTTTGTTGTTCACAAGAATGACATCCGCTTGCTTGATCAACTCGTCTGTCCTCCGACTCGTCAACATGTCCCCCCTCCTCAAGTTCGACTTCACCCATACTGACGCCCCACATCTTACATCGTATTCGAAACTGTTCAAGTTGGGCGCGCGCCAGCTTCGCCGGGCCGGACATGAGCTCGATGCCGTAGCTCTTGCAGCCAGTGGCCAGACTCGCCTGGAGAGCGACGTTGCCGACACCAGATCCAAGGTCCAGAAACAAATGGCTCGAGTCGAGTTTCGTCGCCTTGATAATCTCGGTGACGAATGGAGGGAGTAGCTCGCCGTAGACTTCGGACGAGAAAGCCTCGTAGTTGCCGCAGCTCAGCCACGTTGGGTCCGACAGCGCGCTGGTAGGTTTCTTCAACTATTCGGAGCCCAACCTCTGGCGGTATCCCCAAGCCGGCCCAGGATCGTACGACGTCTCGGAAAACGTTGGTGGGTACAGGATCGAATATGTCTGCTGGTAATGGTGGGTATTTGAAAGCTCGGAGGAGCGCATTTACGGCGTTCATGACTCGGAGGAATAGGGGTCCGTCGCGATTGTGGATGGCGCGCCGAAATAGTCTAAGGTAGTCGATACTTGGAAGTCCATGTGAGTGAGCCTCGGCAAGATGTTCAAGGTCGGATATAGAAGTGAGGGGACGACACTGCAGAAAGCGTAGAGAACACAGATGAAGTAGAGGAGATGGATGTTAGCGACGAGAGCGATGAATGTGATGCTTCTGAAGATGATGATGATGGTGTTGATACATTCGATAATGAGTGTTCTGGTATTACAGGCTTTTTCGTTCGTGGTACCGATTCCGAGTCTGAGTCGGAATCGATATTCCGCTTTATTGACTCGTCAGGTAGTGTTCCAAAGAGGGTTTGTTGTTCTGGAGTAAGATAGTCTGTACGCATATGTTTTAGAAGGGACACATGTTATATATAGAACAACGCACATCGAATGATGGTGTATATAGTGTACTCTCAAGGCACATTATGGGATTGTAGTGGTCCTTGTCTCTCGGGCTCTAGCAATATAAACCTACCAAATTCATGAGCATGCATTTCAAAGAGACAGATGAATGCTATACCTTTCGGACGACGCGTACGAATTTGGGTATTCCAGTTCGGCCACGGGGTATTTCGAAGGATGCGCATGGAACGATTTGTCGTGGAGAGTCGTTTGGATTCTTAAAATCTTGTCGCATACATGAAGTCAGATACCATTTGCGCCACAAAATTACTCACAAGGTACGTAGTCCTTCATAAGGCGCTTCACTACGTCCTCGCAACTCAAGAAGCTTTGGCCCTGGTGGCCCTGGTCCTCGGTCCAGCATTCCCTGGCCACAGGTAGCACTTTATCGGGGGTTGAACGGTCCGAAGCCGTCGTTAACGGCGAGCTACTTCGCGAGGTGGATGGTGCTATTGAGGAAGTGGTTGGAGGTATAGAACTTAGAAAGGAAGGTGCCGAGCTGGAAGCACGCGACGGAGTCTCGAGACCAGGCGAGGGGGGAAGACCGCAACCGCTTGACCTCGCGAGGGTTACCGCGGTCTCTTCATGTTTGCGTTTGGATCCCGGAGATACCGAGGCGCAGGCGTGTCTTCGCGTGCGACGACCTTCAGCCTGCCTTCATTGGGTCCTTGAGCCGGAGTATGGTGTCGATACCCGCTTGACCACGGTTCGCACGGCGTAACCGTGGTACCACTCCCGCTGGGTTTAGAGGACTTCTTGCTTGGGGAAAAAGCTGAATGGCGCGCTCATGGCGACAGTTACAGCCTGCAGCGACGTTAGAGCGAGAGAGATGAGTGGCAGAGCCAAATTAATGCGCGGTGTTATGCGCCCCTAAATGGCCAATAATGGCACGTGCCGCGTGGCGCCACTTTGAATCGGGCTTGGAGAAACGCCCATGAAATTTCAGTCCTGCAAAGCGTTCCTCTCTCCTCTCATCCAAACTCACCATGGCGGTCGGTATAGCGCAAGATATTCAACCTCCCGCTTCCAACAATGATGTGAAGAAGAAATCCAAAAAGCATCGCCGCGAAGAGGTGGTTACCGGTGTAGGTATGTCATACACTTCCGATATGGCTTGGGGAGTTAATTAGCTGGGTGCTTAGATGACACTACCGCAGACGATGCAACCTCCAAACAGGCAGGAAAAAGAAACGTAAGGCCGATGCCGCCGCTCAACATAACGAGCCCGCAAACGAACCTCTTATCGAGGCTGGTACGTTTAACTTTCCTCGTCCCTTTGTCTTGGCTAAGCGTCAGCGTCTTACAGAGGCCTCTTCGACCTGAGCGTGCAAAGAAAAAGAAGAAGCGCAAGCGGGGGACGCGGAGACTGCGAGGTCAAGAAAGAAAAGAAGCAGCGCAAGGACGAACCTGAGGCTGTAGCCGAAAGCAGACGAGGATGCAGTGCTTTGCCGTCGACGAGCCAGGTAAATCAATTCTCGCAGTTTGTGATACGTCTAACGTTTTCGCGAACAGCTGACTTCAAGCCCAAAACAAAGTCCAAGAAGGATAAGAAAAATCCAAGTCTTCGCCTGAAGGTCGTGACGAACCGGAGGCAGAACCTTCGTCATCTAAAGAGGAGAAGAAGAAAAAGCGCAAGCAGCAAGGCGGTGACGTCGAGAATGTCCCCTCATCCTCACGAACAGCATCCTCGCCATCCTCGCCAATCTGAAATCGACAAATCTCTTGCTGACAACTCTGTGACTATTCACGGCACGACACCCCTCATCCCCATTCTCGCCTTCGACCAGCCTGGATGTCCCCGCAGGGTTGAGAGCTAAGCGTGCGACGGATACGCTCTGCTCCCACTCCCAATTCAGGCCTGGGCTCATGGCCTGCCTATGCTTGCTGGGCAAGATGTCGTGGGTTTAGCAGAGAGTCTGGAAGGTAAAACTACATTTGATTCTTATTCGGACCCTCGTGACACGCAAATCAGGTGGTAAAAAACTATGGCATTCGGGTTCTCCACTGCCCTCGCGCGCATTCTATCACACTCGATACCTGAACCCTCAGAAGGGGGGCGAAAGTTACAGTTATCGATACTTGTAGTTGCGCCCTACACGTGAAACTGGCCATTACAGACCCACGACACTCTTACTTTGCTCTGGGGTGAGCCGTTCGGTAGAATCGCCAGTGTAGCCATCTTTCGGAGGAGTAGACAAGCGCGGCCAGATCGACGCTCTTCGCACAGCATTAACAAGAGCAAGGGCAAGAACAAGGCGATACGACGCGAATCGTCGTCGGCACACCCGGTCGCATCCTCGACCTCATCAACGACGGTGTGTGCGACCTCTCGAACGTGGACGCTACCTCGTGCTCGACGAAGCCGACCGCATGGTTGGACAAGGGGAGGGATTTGAGAACGGGACATTCGCTCAATTACTCGGGCATACGAAGCAGGGCGAGGAGCGTCAGACCCGTCATGTTCAAAGTGCAACATGGCCCGACGCCGTCCGCAACCTTGCAGCCTCGTTCCCAGCGCGATCCTGGTCCGTGTCACCGTTGGCAGCGACGACCTGACGGCCAATAGTCGTGTCGACCAAGTGGTGGAAGTGTTCGACAACTCGCGGGAGAAAGAGTGTGTGATTTCGCTTTCTCACACGGGTTCTTTTTACTTATGATAGTCTAGTGCTCGCCTCCTTGGTCATCTGCATAGACTTTATTCCCAAGAAGAAGGCTGGAGCCGAAGAGACGCGGATTCTTGTGTTTTCGCTCTACAAGAAGGAAGCACAACGTGTCGAGTACATGCTCCGCAGTAAGGGCTTCAGTGTTTGGTGGTCTGCACGGAGATATGAGCCAGACCGCACGTATGGAGGCTTGTCTACAAAACTGTCAAGACCGAAAAGACGGGACTTCCTCGTTGCAACGGATGTCGCTGCGCGTGGTTTGGACATCCCGGAACGTGGCTGCTGTCATCAACTACACTTTCCCACTTACGATCGAAGATTACATTCACCGTATAGGTCGAACGGGTAAGTTGCTGTGGTTAGTCTACTATAGGTTATCGTGCTCACGTCGTTCACTCAGGTCGTGGAGGGAAGCAGTGGCAAATCTATCACGTTCTTCACCGGCGCATGCTCATGAGAAGGCTCTCGCGGGCGAGCTTGCGAACGAGGGTCCTCAGGGAAAGCGGCTTCGACACTGCAGACTTGGCTGCAAAGTTCCCGATGACGAATCAAAAAGAAAACACATAGCGTGTACGGTGCATTCTTCCGAGACGACATTCCTGCATCCGCGGTTCCGACCGACCAAAATTAAATTCGATTAGAATCTCTAGCGCTTTGCGCTAGTCGGAGGCTTTGGATCGCTTTATCTCAGTGGCGTTCGGACTAGTTATGTGGTTATGTTCCTCTACATCTCTGTACCTCTATACTAGACTCCCGCGTACTCGTGCCGTAATCGCATTCCCATCATTTATGTCAGCCTTGGGACTTCGGGAAAACTTTGTGCTTGCTCAGCTGAGCGGTCCTCACGCCGCCCACAGCAAGTGCTCGGCTGAAGAGAGCTGGCAACTCCCGAGGGCGGTATAAACCGTCTGAAAATTCATCTCGGAGATTTCGTCTCTCACCACCACCATCCCCACCACACACCTGTGTAAACGTCGTCCTGCTATTTCCTCGACTTTCACAATTTCGTCCTACTCCGTCTTACACCCCCGCATCTTCTGTGCCAGCAGGGGATTCATGCTTCGGCCGCCAATTACTATATCACACGGAACGTAAAAAGACAGTTACCAACCCAATCGACTCTCTCAGTTTCTTGTATGTGATTCAGCTTTTGCGTCCAAGTATACCATGGAACCGACGATACTTATGCTGCAGCGCTAAGAAAACTCTTAACCACCCAACATGGCTGCCGGAGTTGTCAACATTCGTCGCGATGTCGATGACAAGTTTCTACCTGCTACCGGTGAGCAATCTACAACTCGTTTATCAAAAAGAATTGGCTCATGCGCCATCCTCTAGTATGCCCCTTCTCCTCCACCAAAGATCGAAGGCAAGGGTTTTAACGGCATCAAGACTGGTCTCGTCCCCAACATGTCTGACGTGGCTCGAGCGCTCTCCCCGTCCTCCGACCTACCCCCACCAAGTTCTTTGGATGCGAGCTCGGCGCACAGACTTCGTTCGACGAGAAGAAACGACCGCTACATTGTCAACGGCGCGCATGACGCCACGAAACTGCGTGAGCTGCTCGACGGCTTCATCGACAAGTTCGTACTGTGCAAGTCGTGCAAGAACCCGGAGACGGACCTCATTATCACGAAGACGGACGACACATCATCCGCGACTGCAAGGCGTGCGGCGAGCGCACGGGCGTCGACATGCGTCACAAGCTCACCGCGTTCATCTTGAGGAACCCGCCCAAGAACCCGAAGAAGAGCAAGAAGAAGGGCGGTGCGGATAGCCCGTCCGGCGGCGGTGGTGCCCATGCGAGGCGAACACTCCGCCCATTGAGGGCCTGGGACGCTGAGAAGCGACGACGAGCTCACAAAACGTATCAAGGCCGAGGCTGCTGACCTCAACGCCGATTCTGAGATTGTCAAGGAAGACTGGTCTGTCGACACCTCCGCGGAGGCCGTCCGGGCCCGCACCAAGGCCGACGCTGAGAAACGCCATGGCTAGCCTCAGTCTTGGCGGAGGCGACGATGACAGTGATGAAGATGCCGACAGCCCCTACTCGCAGCTCGGGTCGTTGGGCGCAGGAGAACCGCGACGCCGGGCCTGTGGAGATCTACAAAAAGGCGGAGGAGCTGGGCATCGCGAAGAAGCACAAAGCCGTCCAGGTTCTTGCGCAGACACTTTTCGACGAGGAGGTCCTCAGTCAGATCGCTTCCAACGCTGCTCTGTTCAAAAAGGTACGTCGACTCGGTCGTGGCTAATGATGATTTGTCAATGACCGACTTTGAATGTAGATGGTGACATCGGAGAAGCATCAAAAGTCCCTCTTGGGAGGCGTCGAACGCCTCGTGGGCATGATGTACCCCACCCCTCATCCCGGCAATTCCGAAAATCCTCATGGCCTTCTATCAGGCGGATATCCTCGAGGAAGAGGTCATCACGCAGTGGGGTACTCATGTCAGCAAGAAGTACGTTGACCGCGAGACGAGCAAGAAGGTTCGCAAGGCCAGCGAGCCGTTCTTGAAGTGGTTGGAGGAGGCGGAGGACAGTGACGAGGATGACGACGAGTAAACTCCCGCTATTCATGGCGTGTACGTGTGCCTTTTTGTTTGTGACTGTGCTTGGTTCTATGTCGCCCTGCATTCGGTTGTGGTTGGTTGATTCGTACTATGCATTTGTTGTCTTTTTGTAAGAATACTGGAGTAGTGGGGAATTTTGATTATGTATCGCACTGACGTAGCTCCCGAGACGTGTCCGAAGGAAGTGCCATGTCCCGCGATCACCATTCTGCATATCGCAGCTTTGAATTTCAGCTTATTTCACTCTGAGATCTGGTTACTAAATATGCAGTTTTCTACCAATCGTATGCATCTTGTTTGCTGCGCTCTGACAGGACATTTTGGATGATTCACGACGCTGTCGATTTGCTTTCATGGTGTGGTGTAGAGATAGTAGAGCGATGTGCACGTGGGGAAGTCGTTCACGTTTTAAACACGCGAGGGTTTCCTGAGCCTCTGTCAGACATGTCAACCTGCGGGACCGTTGTTGCTTGTACTCACGACGCTCTTTCTACGCGTTTTCATGGACGTTATATCGAGTTGTTGAAGGTATGTCTTCATGTGATTGTGGGATCCCAACGAGGCATTGAACCTCCATACAAAACTGCGCAGATGCGAACTTTTTCACACCCCACGGCCCATGAGATGTAGCCCGGGAGTCGAAATCATTCTTGAACATCCCTCGCCGACGTGCTCACCAAATCTCAACTCGTCAGACCCGCAGGGGGTGGGTCCAAGCGGTCGTGCGGCTTGGCTCTGCTGAACGCCGATCCTCCCTCGTGTCGTAAACCACAGCACGGAAGCTTGCGCCGCAACCCGTTCCTTCGTCTTCTGATCGCCTATAAAGCTAGCAAGCCCGCATGTCTGCTGCTTTCCCAACCATGGTTCTTGCCTCCCGGAGTCCTGTATCTCTCCCCGCGGATCCCCCAGCTGTTGGCCCCGCCCGCCGTGGTGTATGTCGCGTCGTATGTCGCGAAGACTGCTTTCAACATTGCCGTTCCATCCTGGCTTCTAGCCCTTGGCTATCTGCTATCATGGCCCTTAGCGTTGACGTTGTCCGTTCAATGGTACGACCTTCGCGATCGCTAGGGCTGCTGCAGCGGCGGCAGGGCAGCCCTACCCCCCTGTCGTCGAGTCTCACAGTATCGCCGGTATTGACCTCATCAAGGCTATCCGAGAAGACTGGAGCTCAAAAATACTGTGTAGGGCCAACTTGTGCAACTTGATCGCGACGTCAACTCACTGGAATGCTCGAATACTATTAGGTTATCGCCTCGCACAATACTCGGAGACGTATGGATACACATTTAACTGGCGAGTACTGTTTCAGACAAGGGTCAGTCTCTTCGCGCTGAACCTGTATGGAGTATGATCAGAAGAATTGACTCTCATGACAGCATACACTACCTCGGAGCCTGAGTACATCAAGGTCAAGCCACTTAGGCTACCTCTAGGTCTCGACGATGAACTGACTATAGTTCAGAGAATCCTTGCTACAGACTTTCAGGGATATGAGAAAGGTAGGCGCTCCTTCACATATAGAAGTGTGCGACCCATTTACAATATTATTACTCAGGTCCTGAGTTTCCGTTTCCAGATGAAGTCACTGCTGGGTAACTGGGAGTCCTTTAATGCGGATGGTCGAGTCGGTCGTAGCGCTAGAATGCTCACATTGACTCACATCTAACCTAGGCGAACTTTGGAAGTGAGTGGTTCACAGAGCGAGGTTTCATGGAGATGTTCATGGACTGGTTCTATCCCAACGCAGATTCCACCGGGGTATGACAAGGCCCGTTCTCAGCCGCGACCGCATCTCTCGCACTTCGACGTCTTCGACAGGTAAGCGCCTTCTTCGGGCTTAGAAGAAGTCGCGATTGTTGACGAGTCATAAAAAGACATGCCGAAGCAGCGAATCAGCCTCATGAAAACGCGTCTCGCCGAGGGCTTCCCAGTAGATTGGCAGGTAAGCATCCATCGTGTGGACAGAAAGCGTAGCTGAATTTTGGACGTGTAGGATCTCGTCTCTCGTTTCACCACGTTCACACACCCTTGATTCCGCTACAGAATTTCTTTTCGGACAAGATGTTACGCTCGTTATCAGCTGGCCTCCCTACCCGCCTGGCACACCACAGGCCGAGGCGGATAAAAACCGCGCATCACACCCGCGCGAAACCGTTTTGCTCATGCATTTCTCGACGCACAGATAGGGTCCGCAATACGTGGGGCTGTCACGGACGGGCTTTCACACGCGGTCCACTGCCTGTGGAGCCGCTATGGATGGGCAATTCTGGGGAAGCAAAGTGGATTCCACCAGAGTGTCAAAGGTGATGGATGAGTTTATTCAACCAACCTGTGCCTCCTCGAAGGCAGGGGGGCCCGCGCTCTTGCGCGGCCGCGAAGAAGCCCAATCGGCTGCTTGAGTGCCGGCAAAGGACTGAAAATATAGATAAGGCTGTCGAAGATGGAGCGACTCTCGCACATACCAGGTCGGAAGGGGAGACGCTGTCATCTCGTTTGTCAAGCTCGACCGACGGTAGGAAACCTTGCCAATTTTTATTCCTCCCTCATCTTATACTCCTTCCCATAGCCACCCGCGAAATCATCAGAGATGAAACACTGGGACCTAACAATTTTGCTGCTCGCCGGTGGCCGTGACACCATCTCGCCGTCTCGCACGACTGACAATTGCGGCGCTTACATGCTCGCACCGCAACACCCGGATATCCACCGTCGCCTTCGTGAAGTAGATCCTAGACGAAACATTTAGGAACAAGGGCGGGCCAGACGACCTCGATGTACGACGATATACGCGAGTTGAAGTATCTCAGGGCGTCATCAACTGCGGTAAGGTGGATATCTGTGGGACGTGGTCATCAAAGCAAGGCTAACGCCATTCGCAGAGGTGCTTCGCATGTATCCACCTGTGTGAGTCTGCCTCGAACTTCTCTCGCGGGCACAGCTGCTTAAGACTATATCCTCAACTAAAACTCAGTCCTGTCGGTCCAACGTTCGATTTCCGTCAACGCGACTGTGTGGCCGGCAGTCCCTACTGTCCAGGAGGCCAGTTCCGATCTATGTTCCACAAGCTAGCGTACAAGGTAGCTGCACTGGACTCGCCTCATTTTAACGGGCGTGGTTGCCATGCTAAAGCACGTAAAAGAATGCCTCTATTCCGTGTTTATCCATCAGCATCGCCGAAAAAGATCTCTGGGAGTCCTGATGGTATGCAAACTTACCAGCTTCACCTATCGCACACTGACCGACCCCGGTGTAGCGCACAAGTTCCGGATCCGAAGACCGCTTCCTAGACACGAGCGCGTTTCGAAGTACCTCACGCCAAACCCTTTCATCTTCCTCCGTTCAATGCAGGTACCTCGGATATGTCTTGGACAACAAGTAGGTCCACAGTTTGAGTCGCTGTCGTTGTGACAAAGAAACTGAACGCCAGACGTAGTGTCGTTCGCGTATAATGAACCTCGTTTATGCTCATTCGTCTTCCTTCAGCAAAATCTCAGAGATCCATTGTTGAAACATGAGGCAAAATCCGGGAGGCTGCCATTCCCAACGGGCTACGCGGACTCACCAATTACGATGGCACCGACAAGGTGCTTATCAAGTCGCACTTGACTATGTTTGTCCAGTGAGCGGACTTGAAGTTTATCATGTGAGTGCACGTGAGCTGACGTATTTGGTGTTATCTCAGGTGGTGGGACTCTGGGTTGACATGCGCGGTGATGCTACTGAGAAGCGATGTAAACCATGATTGAATTCATAATATCATTTTGCGAGGGAAAAAAAATGCCAGGTACTTATAGAACTTTTGAATAGAGTGTTGCAGTACGTCCTGCTATCATGCGTCTCTGGGCTGCTCATATCGTTTGTTCGACCCAACACTCTTGGTGTCTTCTCGTGGGAGTATTTTGTAATCATTTATCAGGCGGACGTCCTTCGGAGTGTTAGTACGCAAGATTGGCTCGATACTCGGGTGCAGTGTCAGTGGCGGCAGGCGGTGGCTGGTGCCCTTGCTGCGGCGCCTAATATGGGGAACGATCTGCCACGTGGTTCATGATGGTGTATCAGTCCTTTCCGGCACTCGGATATGCGCCGCAAGTGCTCTCCTCTTTGACTTTCACCTCTACGCGAAACCAATCCTTCCGATTTCCATCATTCTCAACAGGTCGCACCCTCTGTACCCCGAAATCGTGTAGAAATTTGATATCTGTCCTAGCGACGCCCATGGGAATATTCAGAACCACCAGGAGGCACAGTGTATTGTCAATAAGCTGCCCTCTTGCCGCAGTGTGGCAGACATGCTGACTGAACCGACATGAAGACTTTATATCCTTATCAGCGACAAAAGCTGAACGCGTCAGAGAGACCTAGACAAGAGCTTTCAAGCTGTACATAAGAAGCCGCTGAACCATCTACACGCCTACACATTGGCCACTGACAACCTTCCAACGTCAGGCGCTTCCCGAGGACAAATTGCAAGCCGGCCGATGCGGCAAAATGCTGCCGCGATCGTGCGCGGAGAAGATAATGAAGAGGAAGAAGTATGAGCGTTTTGCCCCGGTCCTCGAGAGACTCCTTTCTCCGAAACCTAGGTTACACATGTCATTCGGAGAGATGCGCAGTGTTTTAGAGCGTGTAACGCAAGGTAGAAAACAGCCCTTGTACTGCACAGATCGCCTCTGTCGAATGGGATCTCAACCCTATTGGGATTCGAGCACAGCAAACAGGTTGAACTATACTCGTCCAACAAAAATTTTCGTGGGGGGTTAAGCGTCGCTCTTCAGCCGCGACACCTCACAACCCAAGCATTTCCGTCGAGCAGACTCGCAAGGCCCTCAGATGGGCGCATACCCGGAGGACGAATACGTCTTGTGCTCAGGCGCTATCTCGCTCGCACCAGAGGACTGCTGTCTGTCCTCAGCACATCATTCAGCATGTTTCTTCAGTGCTCACATCGACGTTTGTCTGCCCACGAATCACAGATCACAAAGGTGGGGCCTGTCTGCGGCACGTTGCAGATTCCACTGGAAATATGGACTGCGCCTACAGCTTGGGGTTCCGCTCTATCCGCCCACAAGACCAGGACTGAGCTCTAATATTTCCGTCGAGCGGCCACACACTCTGTCCGTCTTTTATAAATGGAGCACTACAGACGAGTTGGAGCCGTGTTTTTCTTCGCGACGATCTGATCTTCTCACTCTATCGTAGTATACCTATTTAGACATTTGAGGACAAGGCTGCCGCATAGAGTCAAAAAGCCTCCAGATGTTATGTCACGGAGGCAAGCACCGAGCTTTGGCCCAGTCTATTAGAAAAGCCGTGTGTGCTTTCTGTACTTTCTATGAGAACCGAGAAGCCAATGCGCGTATAGTACATGAAACTGATGGGAGCTATGAATTTCCTTGATCGTAAGTGTCTCACTTTGTACGATAAATACCATCGCTAATGCCCTGCAACGATACACAGCCTGTCAAGCGCGGTGGACCTCTACTGAAGTAGATCGCATCGATATCGACGTGACGTTCATTTCCACCCCTTACGCACGCCGTCTCCATGTACCCTTTACTGGAATGGATACCCGAACACACGACGATATTATGAGGTCAAGTGCCGAATTTCTCCTCCTTCACTATCGCAGCTCGCTCATACTCTCCTCAAGTCGCGTCACTTCGAACTGTCGAGGACAGACATGGCGCGAGAGGTTCTACACAGTTCTTTCGAAAACGGTATGCACCAGCGTAGCGATCATCAGTGGCGTGGCTAATATTCTATGCTTTTCAAGGACATTGTATGCTCACCATTGGCACGGGTTCACGAGATCCGGTACCAAGCGGTCGAGTCGGTGGGCTGGCTACTGCTCGGCTCACTGCTTATGCGGTCATAGGTTAGCTCCAAACCTACTGTTCGCCCTTCTCTTTATGTACTGAGGTCTTGCCCAGAAAAATATGGTAGGTATGATAGCTAGAGGAAGGACCTGACCGTGGCTTGTGTGTATTTTTGTTTTTTTGAATCCCTGGCCCCCCCCAGGACCAGCGTCGAAGCTTCGCGAGCGTCGTTTTGGGGATTACTTTTTAGCCTCCCCCCCAGACATGTCTTTGGAAGATAAGACTCCGCCCCGTCTCGTATGCAGCCTTTTTTTTCGCTGTACGATTACTAACACGTCACATAAGGAGTCTTTGTGAAGTCTCATGGATTTATCGCGTTTGTGCCGATGCTTCAATGGGCTATATCTTAGCTGGGACCCCCAGAATGTTTGCCCATCAGGTCGACTTTCCATGGGTTCCCCCCTTAGAGTGTCTCTTTTCATGACTTGGTGCGCGTTGCAGTCTTTGACGGCAGACTTTAGCACCTGGAAGCAAGAGATTGACACTGAGGAAAGACTGCGTACGTGTTGATTAGGCAAAGAGTTACCTGGTTTTACGCTGCAATTGGCACTTTTTAGCTTGCCAACTGCATTTAACCCTCAAGCTTGAAGAGTATACCCGCCAGCTCAGAAGTTTGGGTCCTTCTGAGCCGCCATGTGACCCCATTCAAACGAAGCTGGCGACTTCATCGCTCTGTCCCTGGAAGAGGAACTTAGCACGAAGGGGAACGCGGAACATTCAATCACGGTGGGTCATTAATCAAAATTTACTTGGACAATGTTGATTTTTTGCGAAGGGGGAATATACAAATAACACACAAAGTGCTGGTGAGCGATGTCGATCTTTAGGTTACTCTGACACGGCTCAATTTTTAGATACGAGTACCTGCAAGCTGCAGGCAACAATGCGTTTCGTTTTTTGTTTCATATATGATGGCGCGCCCACGACAATATCGGATTTACCATTTCCGCGCACTCTTGTCACCTGATGACTTGGTCTCGGGAGCTCGGCCCCCCTTCCCGCACTCTCCTACACCAAATCGGTCGGTCGAGTCTATTTTAACTTGAGACAGACCTTCAATCTCATCGTCTCAGGTGACAGGGAAGTTCACGACGAGAAAATGCCGGCGGAAATTCAGCTTTGCCTACCTTCTTGATCAATCCTCAATATCACATCCGAATACATCCGGGGACCCGGCGAGCGGTAATCACCCATAATAGAACAAAGAAGTCAAAAGTTTGCGTTTGTCACTTCCGAGGGGATAGACATACGCCTCTCAATGTGGTTTGCAATCTGGTCTCAAGGACAGCGTATCGGGGACGAGTAAGCCATTAAATTGATGGTGATCGCTCTACGAACGCTGATATGTGTACAGTACCGCGCATAGCGACATTGCATCGGGTTCTAACTCGTACAGTTCATGGACATGCTTCTGCAATCTCAGAACTCAATGGTCAGTCGCATTATCACGTGTCGAGCTCATGCCCTTACCTACTACAGCCTGAGCAGCTGGCGATATAAATACCGTCGTCGTATCATCTTTCGAACCGCGCCACACGGGTCCGTACATACTTTCAAGCTTGACTGCAGTACGCAGATCGAGATCCTATCTCAATTACCTCTGGAGGGGGCTGGGATGTATAGTAAGCCGGTTCGAGGTTCATGGACCACCAAAGACCGCTGCTGGTTCCCCGCAGTTCCAGCTTTATGAGCAAAACCCTGCTTACAAGTTACAACTGCCATCCCAGACGGAATTGCTGTACGTGCTCTCTCAAACGACAACGTGTCGATTTCTCGTCTAATTCTCCGCATCGGTTTGTTAGCATACGCTTACAGCTCAGCAAACCCGCTATCTTACGGTGGCCGGGACAGGTTGAACCGTCTCGGTTTTCAGTCCTACTGGCCGAGGGCAAAACTGGGACCGCTCGTTGCTACATCCGGGGCTTACAGCGATTGTCTGTCTGTGGGGTCCTGCTTCGATCAGCTCTCTTGCCACCAGGAACCTACGCAATAGTGCCATCGACATTCACGCCCTGGGAGTGTGCTCGTCTCGTTCAGGATGATGATCTATTCAACAACTGTAATGTAGTGTATGCCCTGTGATCCTAACACATAAACCTACTCGGACGCTCTTCATTTATCTTCACTCACTACGGTAGATTCTTGCTAGTATTCGACTCAGCGCGGATCACTTCAACCTATGACTGTGATAAGAAGATTCATCACTAATCAGGTCTGACGCGTTCCGACGAGGTCCTGTGTACGACTCAGTACGACTGGTACGTTCGGCAGAGCGCTGACCAGCCGTGTTGCCTTCTGAAACATAGGAATAGAATTTGCACCTCTCGTCAATTGCCACAAACACACTTAGGGAGGCAAACGTACAATATGTACTTGAACTCCGTGATCTCTGGTGGTAGACTTCCCATCAAAGAAGTCGTTCCGTCGCGGGGCACGTTTTACCGTTTTCTGCGCACACCAGGAGGATGTCAAAGACATGAGAGACACAGCCAAAATGAAGCTTGCGACAACATCTGTTGCTCACTATGTAATCCAAGAATGAGCTGAAGTGATGACTGCGATTGATTGTGCTGGTCGTGGGTTTTGCTACACTTCGTGTTACTCTTAATACTATAAATCTTCTGGACCTAGAGTTAGCTAAGCTACTAAACCTTTGCGTACTGCTCCTTAGAAAGGTATTGTTTGCGGGTGCATTTGCGTTTACAGATGATTCGCGTGCTTTTCATCGAGTCGATTTTCCCGACGCCTTTTAGGTTGTCAAGGTGCAATATACGTGTCGGAGCCAGGTACTTGCGCTTGGGGCGCTCGATGGGCTCGCTGATCGCTTGTATCTGTCAAAACCGTAGGGACAGAAAGGCTACGGCATGGGCTGAGGTTGAGAGACAAATTAGCCGTGTATTTTGGGCGCTCAGAACAAAGAGGACACGTTTAATACCACTTCCCTGGCATAGGCAAGGGTGTTGCTAGGCTTTGCTCCCTTGGTATGCTAACTGGACCGTGTCCATCAACGTTTCATTCACGAGGCGTTGCGTTGATGGATGTGGAGTTGGGGCGAGGTGCCGTAAGTAAGTCATATAGCGCTCTCGGAGAGTACCCCTGGTCCGGGAGACTATCTGGCGCAAGTATGTTGTCCTCGAGTTTGGTGTGGGATATGCTTGCGGTGTAGTAGAGGTTTTGTTGACCGCACCAGACATGTTCGACGAGGTTGTGTACAGACAGATGAGGTGGGCGGAATTTCGCCCAGGGGCTCGCCTCGTGTCGGGGTCCTTGACACTCTGAACTTCACAGTCTGGATATTCAGCTACCACGGGTAGATATGTGTAGGCTCGGCTATTTAGCTTCAGCCTACTTATATCTAAGCGTATGTAGCTTCTTAGCTGGAGTCTTCTACAGCTGGTTTGTAGATGAGTTCAAATCACGAAATGAGTAAGATATTGCATGCCATGCTTGACAAAATGTGGGCGGTGGCACTCACTCTGGCAATTTAAAGAGCGCGGGTTTTGTGACAATACATGCTCGTGACGTATGGGTAACTCGCGTGACAGCATCCTGTCGCCTTGTGACACGTTCAGGGGCGGTCACTGTGCTCTGCACGTGGCGGCGCTAATGGCCACTGGTCCCCACGTACGACGGGCGAGCAGCGTCACACTCAAGCCTTCACCTTCCCCGCCCCCCGACCCGGCAAATCCTACCCTACCCTCTCATCTCAAATCATAACACAGTCAGTCTTCATCCAAGCTACTCATGACTAGTGTGCTGATAAGTCCCCCTCTCCGATGTGACCCTTAGCTCTCTAGCACGATGCCGCCGCCTCACTACGACTTCCTGATTCAAGGTGAGCTTAGCCGCGACTCTGCTACCACTGCCGCGAGCATTGACCCCTTCTTAGCTCCTTCTCATTGCGACTCTGGTGAATAAAACCATACTAAATCATTTACCTCTCATATTGACACCCACGATCTACACAGGTGTTGGAAAGTCATGTCTACTGCTGCGCTTCTGTGACGATGCCTGGACGCCCTCTTTCATTTACGACAATTGAGATAGACTTCAAGATCAGGACCCATTGAAACTCGACGGAAAGCGAATCAAACTTCAGATTGTACGTACGCCTTTCCGGCCCACAATACACCAACTCACCTCTTCGTAGTGGGATAAATGCTGGACAGGAATGCTTCCGCACAATCACGACAGCATATTACCGTGGAGCCATGGGGATTCTCCTCGTATACGATGTCACAGATGGAGAAGTCGTTCAACAGTGAGCTATTCCATCCCCTTAATGAGTCCCGAGCGCGAGTTGATGGAATGTGTGGTCATAGACATCAAGACCTGGCACGCAGCGAACATTGAGATGCAGCATGCTTCGGAATGGGGGTCAACAAGAAGATACTGAGCGTGCAAACAAGTCGGAATCTGGACACGGATAAGCGGGTCCGTTATGCAGAGGAGTGCAGGGCAGGGAGCTTGCTGCTGAACTCGGTATCAAGTTCATGGAGACCTCGGCGAAAGTCAATGAGGGAGTCGAGGAGGCGTTCTTCACTCTTGCCAGGTTCGCAGGGTATGCACCTTTACTCATACAGAGGATGTTACCTAACCGCCCAAATAGGGAACATTAAGGGACACGGCTCATCGACTCACAAGCCGATTTACAGCGCAGGGAACACCAGGAGGCCAGCCTGGCAACAACTCTGTTCAAGTCAATCAGCCAGCAGCGCAAACACAGCGCGGGATGGCTGTTAATAGACTCCTTGGACCTTCATTTCTTGCGTTCTGATGGGATTATTCCCCAACGCCTTGCTTTCTAAGCGTCGGTCTTTCTCAATGTACTTCACTCTAACCTATTAGCCTATCAAGAAACTACTCGTTTTACCACATAAGATGGCTCTTCACATGGAACTATATCTTACAGCACATGCAGCGTGGGCAAAGAGGACTTAGATTGTAACAGAAGAATTCCAGTTTCCGCCCCACCAACGTTTGATCCTTTCTTCCCCTCCCCATTCTTCGTACTCTGCCTTTGTTACCCCATACCTGGGGAACTCGTCAGTCTGAGCAAAGTCTGGTGCCATGCCTCGCCAGGCATCGTTGAACGGATCAGTAGCCTTGACGATTGAGAGGGGCATCTCCGCGGGGGCAAAATTGGCCTGAGAGATGCTTGTAGCCGAGGGATTAATCCAGGCAATTGCGAAGCCCGCGCTCCAGTTACGAACACGTTCTGATAAGGACCAGTCAGAACGTAATAAGCTCTATAGCACGCGGATGAGGATACGCAGCCTTGCCAAACGGGCCTTTTCGGAATCCGGAAACCTGGCGAGGATGTTCTGCAGGCACCTCGCCCAGTCCTCGCCCGAGTCGACGCCTGCCATGCTTGGCGAGAACCAAGCTTCGCAGACCCGCCAACTGCTCCACATTCAAGTGAATTCGTTCGCGATTTGCCTGGAAAATATCTCAATATGATTGTACATAAGCCAAACACGGATGAAAACTCACCTTCAAAGTCTCCTTCTTCGTATTGTGGTCACGGAACGCCGACCTGATGCAGAGCGTTGTGACGTTAGAGGAATGCATGATGTATGTTCCATGGTGAAAGTTCGGGGTCGTGCGCAAGGGTATTTGCTTCGACAGTTTTGGAGGATTCACGATTTCGCTTCTTCTTCCTCACTGCCGAGCGACTCCCGCTGCGTTGTTCTGTAGGAGTCGGTTCAAGAGGCGTAAGTCCCCACGTGAGATCATATAATACGTACAATTTTGCGGTATAAGTTTGCCAGGTTCCGCATCATCAACTCGCAAACAGATCTCTCTGTTAAGCATTTATCAACGCCAATCCCGGGGTCTGACAAAAGCGCAATCACTTACCCGCCCCCCGGCCTTTCTCTTCCTCTTCTTCGGCGCTCTTGTCGTCCGCTGTTCCAAGTTCGACAATATTTTTCGATCCTCCTGCTTGGCTGCGGCTGCGCACCTACTCGTCGGTCACTAAAGAGCGCCGCCCTTCCGCCGACCGCTAGGAACGCTTTCCTTCTGATCTTATTCATGAGTCCTTCGTGCCTACACCATGCGGCAATTTGCCTGCCGCAGCCTTCGAGGTCAACGCTCCGCGTGCTCTTCCGTCCCTCACGAACAGCGGCGTTCCCATACAGCTACCCGTTCGCCTCTCGTGCTCAGCGCTCGCTTCTCTTTTCGTGCACGTTTCACGGGCGTCGTAAACCGGCTTTCATGAGGCGCTGCTTCTTCTTCTCCTTACAGACACCGTCTTCGTCTAGCTGTATGATGGCGTCAGTAACGTTCACTAATGTGATGATATAGAAATAACCTCTTCGTCAGGAACGTTAAGCAGGGGGGATATGTCGGAACGTCCTCCTACGTGATAATTTTTAGCGGATATATTAATTGGGAGGTGCAGGAGCTGACCTGCATCTCGTCTCCATCTGTGTCTTTTTTCCTCGCTTTCTCAGATATCTGTCTCTAGCTTCTTGAATCGTGCCATCCAACGCGGCATCGTTCTCAAAGCCATTCCTCTCGCAAAACAAGGGACTATAGGGAAAGTTGTCTTACGAAAATAACCAAACATTGTCAAAAACGACGGACTAAAACCGTCCATTCGCCCTTTTGCTTTCTTCTTACTGCCTTCCGTTCTTTCAAATTTGTCAAATATTGTAGATCGGATTCCTTCTTTAGCAGCAGCTGAAATAGTCGTAAACCTGCGAGGTCCGATACAGAGATCAAGCCTGTAAAACGTACCTTCTCCTCCTCGCGCTTTCGCACGACAGCCAACTCCTGCAACCTTTCTATTCTACTGTTCATCGGGGTTATCGTCTTCTTTCAGCGATCTTTGCGAGTTCTTCTTCCGTCTTCTCTTCCGTCGGTGTGTGCTGCGAAACGGGAACTGAATCACTTTCTCATGGGGCTCGCATTTGCAAGGGATCCTTGAGTGTACGTAAAAAGTACAGAAATAGTCGCTGGAGAACTCGCAATGATTTTGGAATATCCACTATGATAGACACATGAGGGGAAGTCATCGTCATAGATTGCATTGTGACCTATCGTTTGTCTGCTGGGGCATAACCGGAAGTGGGAAACGTCGGGTGCTTTGAGTTGAATCAGCTTTCAGTAGATAGTCATTTAGCTTGATCGTGTAGCCCCCCAGGGTACTCCTGCGAGATGGTTTGTTAAATGATATGAGATTGTGGAGTAGTACGAAAAATCCCACTAACCGTTTCGCGTGGCTCATCAAACCCTTCCCAATGTAAGATGGGAAATGACAGAAGTCGATGCCCCGGACGGTTGAAGGAAGACCCCGCTAGTACCATCTGCAGGCAAAATGGCACTCGAGGTATTTGGGAGGTTATTATGTAGAAAGTTTAGAATAAGACATGACGGAGTCGAACGCAATAGGTTAGCGAGGGGACTAGAGTACAACTCGAAGAGTAGCTCCGAGGTGACGCTACAGGCCATATCATAAGTAGATAATATATCGTCATAGAAGTGAAGGTACTCACGTGAGCGTGAACTCGCAGCATTGTGAGGAGGCAGCCTTTCCGTCATCAACACTGGGTGTTCGATGGTTGGGGACATATCAATTCCGAGATGAATGAAAGCATAATATAGTCCAAAAGGCGATTCTCCCTATGTCGTCGAACGATCACTAGTATTTTGATGTTCTTTACCGTCCACAATAACATGGAGCAGATCACAATGAGGGACTGGATGCTCGTTACTCATATTATGGCCCCATCCATATCCTGACATGGTCGTGTTGTCTTGGTTAACACGTCCCGTCGGGTGAAGACAGAGCAGAAACACCGCGTGCACAAAGTATTGTGCGTTAGCTTAGAGCGGACGGAGAAAGTTCGCGACTCACCAGTGCGGTAAAATGTTACGCTTGCACGGTCCCTTTCCCATCTGGCCTCCTGGCCTGTGCTGTTCGTGCACCACTTACTCTACGTCGATACCCGCGTCCACCGTAGGGGCAGCAGTGGGCTTATTCTGAACTTCCTCTCCTTGAATTTGGCGACAACGTCGGCCAGCACTGGCGCAGGGTTTAGCCGTGGTGGCGAAACCAAAGCGAATGTCGTGTGTGAGCCATTGTGCTCAATAACGAGAGGCGTACTCTGTCCGGGGAAAGAGTCATAAGATTGAACTTCACGAACCGTTGGGGACTGGTTGGTTTTGTGGATCCTGATGAGTTCCAGGGGTCTCGGGGTGCCCATGTCGAAGTAGCGGAAAATAGCCTTTCACAAGCTGTCGCCGTGTAGTGAATGAACTGTACGTGTCCTCTGTAGGACCACTGAAATCTAGCCGCAGTACAGAGGTAAGTCCGAATCCCGTGTAAGGCTTTTGGACCCGCAAAAGTATTGAAGTGCCAACGTTTCAATGTGAGCTGTGACCGGCGTTCGCTATCCCATTGTAAGCGTGTTGAGAGATATTCCCACATTTGATGCTCATTCGACTGGCCGCTTCCTCCGCGAAGACACGTTTCGATCTAGGCCCCAAAGAGTCGCCCACTCCTCGTACTTAACAACAAACTCTAAACATTCGTATCTGCTGCACATCTTTCGAAAATGTGCTTTTTCGTAGCGATAGTAATAGTCACCGACATAGGCATAGAGACTATCCTTGTCTGATGTTTGGGTAAGGAGACGTGTTACGTAAATTCTGGCTGGTTTTAGGCAATATACATTTGGGATTACAAAATCTATCGGATTTGACTTTTGCCCTGGCCAGTACGTACGACAACTGTACCACAACGGGAGTAAACTGTTATGACAATGGAACTGTGCGATCACTCAGTGAAAGACCGGCAACATTTATCTTGTATTGGGTTTAAGCCTGACACATGTTGGAACATCCGAATTTTTTTGATAGTGTTGTTCTTTCTCTAGAATTGCTCGGCTGTGGCGAAATATTATTTGTGACACCGTTTGGGGTTCCGTCTTTTATAACTACTCTGTTTTTGTTCATCTCTGCGATTGCCAACCCAATTATCATAGCAATCTTTACGGCCGTGTGTAAGCCCCTTCGTCTTGTGTCGAGGATTGTGGGGGAATAGAGATTAATAAAAGGTTCGGCGCTCTGGTCAATTAGGGAATGCGCGGACGTGTCGGTCTATTACTCTCTGACCATTCATATTGAAGGTGGGCTTTCGCGGTCGCTGGCGATAATTTACGGCTATCATTGGGTCCTACGGAGAGCTTAGAGAGAGTGTCATAGTCCATTAGTATCAGTGAGTTTTGTCGCGGTAATAATTGAAGTGACCTCGTAGACCTCTGCCCTTGACTCATCGTGATTCGGCCTTGTCGCATGTTCCCCATTTCTCGTTGTCGAGCCCCCAGGGGTTTTTGTACTAGATCGTTTAGGATTCGAGGTATCTCACAATCAAATCCTACGGTCGCAGTGACGCAAAATTCGGTGGAACTTTGTACTCTCCGATTGGAGCTTTTCAAAATCGGTATGTCGTTCCGCGGTACGTGGAGTATTCGGATGTTGTCCTTGACCTGTCGAAGAGACGTCGGCATACATTATTGTGGGAATCTCTTGTCAGCGTGATCCCGATTGTGCTGCCCCTCTCATTGGAGTGAACCGCAACGTCCTCAGATGTCATCGGATGTATGCCTGGTCACTGAACACAACAAAGGTCTAACAGTGAAATGATTAGACATGTTTGTGAGTGGTCAGCCAGTTAATTGTTTCGGTCATCAGCGGGATGCGTTTCTTGAAGCTACCATTACAGCCTTTTCACAGGAGGGTGATTATATTAACTCAGTAGTGTTGTGATACAGCCAGCTTTCTGGTGCGATAACCGCGTCCTTTGTTGAATGTGGTCATCGCGCCCACTGCAGTAAACGAGATAACAAGACTGTTGCCATAATTTTACTATTTGTGCTAATGTTAAAACCTGAGCCTCATTAATACAGGGTTAGAGCGTTGTCAATTCTAGTACCGGTATTCGAGGGCTGTTCACGAACAAACGCTTGTGAGTGAATTGCACTGTTATTGCGAAAGCACATGTAACTCCCTACCTTAAGAGCCTCGTTGCATGCGTTCTGATGCTTCTAGTGGGTAGCGAATCGTCCCGATCCAAGGTGGTGTGGTCGTGCCCATACATATATTTTTTTCCGACGTCATTTGTTTTTGGAGGGGCCTATGCTCGCAACTCAAACCCGAAAAATGTACAGACACTCCCGACGGGAGATGCGGTAAAGTTCAACGGGCGGTCAAATTGAAAACCCTCCCATGTCTTGAAAGCTTGACGGCCCGCAATAAAGACAGAGCTCGCATGGTACTGATCCGGGAATGATATACCAATCAGTCTGCCGTTCCCAGCTGCCAGGGACAGAAAGAAGTGTGACACGCGTACAAAGTCCAGACCCAGGCTGCCAGCGTCGCACTGCGGGGCGTGGGCGTCGACTTAAGTTCACCAGGCCATTCAGCGGGCCCCCACATCTAATACCACGACCCTATAGCAGGAGGAAATCATGTGAGAAAGGTGCGACGGGACGCACGTGATGGATATTACTTGACATGACGGGGCTAATTTTGCGCTAAAGGTCAGCATGAGCGTAAGTGCGCGCGGTCTCCGTCCAGCTGTGTTGTCGTCCATTTCCGCGACACCGCCCTCCCCGTAGTATTGCTACAACCTCGGAGGATGTGCGTACTGAAACGGTCTCTCCGTTGGGGGTGGAAGTACGTCGGCGGCTTGGCCCTTTCGCTGTGTAGACGTCCTCCGAACGTCATTGCTAAAGTAAGTCTTCTGTGTAGACCGGAATGCCGCGCAACGATAGGTGAGCGAGATTATGTTTGACAGCAGTAGCGATACCACGGCTTTGAGAATGATGCTACTATGAGAGCTGGCCCAGCTACTACGCAGCCAGCCGTTTGCGAAGGGTGGGTGTGTAATCTTCAAAACCAGATGTGATGAACAGAATCTCGGAGAGCCAGTACAAAACCAGAAACGATCACTGAGAGCACTGAATTTGTTTTCCAGTGATTGTTGCGTGGTCTTGAACATCGTGCCAGTGCGCTCCTCGTCGCGGGTTGAGATTCAAGAGAATAAGTTTCCGGTGAAATATCTTGTGTCACGCCAGATAATGTGTTCCTGATATGACTGAACAGTCCACAAGTGGACGATAACCTCGATCATGACGTCATGCCCTGCGAACGATCTGGGCTCCTTCATGGCCGCTAAGCGCCGGGGTATCCAGAGACGACAGAAATTCATGAATTTCTTTCTCTAACCTCCGATGGATTTTTTTCGCAGTGCCCGCTGCCGTGCGCGCGCCGCCAGCGTCGGGCCTGTCGCGGGCGAACAGATCCTTCGATAACACGACGAGCGAAGGTGTCGATGCGTTCGCAGAGGCCATCAACGCACGCTACTCTCGCGCGGGCACGTCGCTCATTCCACTTTCCCCGAATTCAGCATGGCATGTCCCACCGCTGCCATCGCTGGAGCAAGACAAAACCCCCGCCTCTACATCTCTTCCTCCCTCCCTCACCATGCCCGCCGACAAAGCACCACTTCTAGCCCTCCGCGCACCACACCCCTCAAGCCGCGCTTGCCGTCACGCGACAGCGTCGACCGCACAGACAGCCGCCGCCCGCCCATCTACCAAACCACGCTATCACAAGCCAGCTCGTCTACGACCCACTGCTTTTCCGTCCTCTACCCACGGCAAATAGGCCAACAGGGCCGTCGGCCGCCGCCGCGTCGCCTCAGGGCCCCTCGGCTCCCGACCCAGCACCCTTCACGCTTTGCTGCCCAACGCTCTCCCGCCTGTCTTGGCGGAGCCCGCGCTCCTCATTCTCGACATCCGCCCTCATAATGCTTTTTTTGCCATCGCCCGTTCTCCCACCAGCCCTTAGCATCAGCGTGCCCTCGACGCTGCTCAAGCGACCTCTCTTCCCTCTTGATCGCCTCGCTCAAATGCTCTCTCACCTGCTACACAGCCCGCTTCTCGACATGGCACAGCGCCAGCCGCATACTCATCTACGATGCCGATACAACCCAGTCTCACAGAGGGCGGCAATATTCTCGGGTTTCCTCAAAAAGCTGCGTAATGAATGGGTTTTCGCCCCGGCGAGCTCGCCTGGGTCAAAGGGCTGTTTCAAAGCGATATGGAACAAACAGTTTTTTTTTTTTTTTTTTTTTTTTTTAAAAGCGAAGAGAGAGCAGTATGATTTAGTAGTCGATCAGACGCACCGTTGCAAGACGAGGATGAGGAGGTGCGAGACCTATCCCCACTCCAGGTCGGCTCCGGGGGCAGCCGCGCCCGCCGCCGTCCCTTACACTCGAACCCACCCCGGGTATGTCCAAAAGCTAATTCCGCTCCCGCGACGATAGCCAACTTCCCGCCGCCGGCCCTTCTTCGCACCAAGAATTTGGCCATGTCAGTCTTTTACGTCGTCCACGACGACATCTCAGCGGGCCATACCGACCTGGTGAGCCTTCGTCCTCCGATCCCAACATCTATGCATGGCACTCATACTCGAAACCTCCTTTCCCCTCCGTTTCCAGGTGTCCATGCGAATATCGTCCCTGCAACGCCTACATGCCGACGAATGTGGGACCCATTCAGCCTCCCCTTCGCTTGGCGCGCTGAACGCTTCGAGTTCGTCCACGACTGGCGAAGCCATCATTCTCCAACGCCCAGCCCTCGTTGGCTTTACGCTTGCCGCCTTGCGCTTGGACGCACGTCGTCCACTGCCTCGACGAGTACTATTCCAGAAGGTCAAACGCTGCAACGTCCTTTCCTCCTCGTCCGGGTCACAGGACCAGAAGGCAGCAATCGATACCACGAGTAGTCTCCCCAACGCAAGGTGCAGGCGCCGCGTATGGAATGCTACCACGTGAGAGGCCCCACTACAAGAGCTTCCCTGGATAGGCGTGGCACAGCAAAGCGTAGGTCTTGGTTCTTAACTCCCGTACGTCCTGACTAACGCGTAACGTTTTTCCCAGGTGCCCTTCAACCCGTTCTTCGATACATTCGCCAAAATCTTGAACTTGGAGGAGGCCGAGGGTCTGGCGAGGGCATCCCGCTGAAGTTGTCGAGGAGAGTCCGCCGAAGAATAGATGATCTGCCGTTCGAGTGGCTCCGAGACATTGCAAGGAAGACTGGGAAGGTCAATGAGGAGGATACGAGTGCGGACAGCAGCGAACGGGAGGAACAAGCACCTGGCAAACCTACTATCCTTTCCGCCGCTCGGATCGCCCCAGGTGCTAGCGACGTCAGCGAAAGCGAAGATGAACTCCGCTGGTACTCACCATCATCGACGACGCCGTCTCGACACCAAGCTGCACAACCAAGACTGTCCTCAGCTCTCAGTGCCACTGCTAGCTCCCCCTTCCCCTCGACTCAACTTTCTTCCTCCGAAGGCGAAGAGCTTGCAAAGAACTTGGCAATGCAGTTTTACAAGATCGAGCTTGGCGAGCAGCGGAGGCTCATCGGGGTGTGATGGAGCATCACAGCATGGAGAGTAGTACAGTAGTATCCCAGGGGGCCCCTTCTCGCGTCGCCCAGATGTCGCAAGCCATGAGCAAGTCAGCCACTGTTGACGGATTCAAGTTGAACTCCCAAGGCGTTCCAAGCGGCGGTTTGTGCGAGTCCCACGCCTAAGCTCTTCCTGGTGCGCCTCGCCTCTCTCTCCTTCGGCTCAGCCGAACGTCACGAACGTGACGACGAAGCCGGAGTCCAACGTGGGGGGGGCGCGGGTGTTGACTGGAAGTTTGAGCGAAGACGAGGGGACCTTGAACGGCACGAAGTATCAAGGACCGTGAGAAAGCGTTTCCGTTCAGCATCACCGCCGGCGTCGAGAAGGGCGAGCAAAAAAACCGGTGAGTAATTAGGCCTAGGTTTTGACATGCGACGACGCTCATTCATCAAACAGTTATCGCAATATCTGGCCTTTCGAGCATGCTCGCGTGCTGTCTTTCACCGATCGCGTCCCGAAGACGATGATTACATGAACGCGAGTTACGTGCAACCGCTTGGAACGACGAAGCGATACATCGCCCACCCAGGGACTTTTGCCGGCGACCTTCAACCGATTTCTGGACGTAAGTGGTCCCGGCTAACCTGACGTGAGATCCTCTGACAACCTCCGTTTTCCCGGCTGGATGACACCTTTGTAGACTATGTGTGGCCAGCAGAAACGTGCACGTTATCGTTATGCTCACGCGGGAGGTCGAGTCCTCGCGCTGGTCAAGTGTGGCAACTACTGGACGGAAGGCCAATACGGACCGCTGCACCTGAAACTCATCTCGACAAACGACACTACCGAGCGCGAGAATCGGCCCGTCGCGAGAGCGAGATGTCGTCGGGATTCTTCAACATTCCCAGGCGCGTTCTCAGACCCACGAGGATCCGGAGGAGCAGACGATTCGGCGAGTGTTCAAGCTCACTCATTCCGGCTACCCCAAAGCACCCGCGCGCATCGTTACGCAACTCCAGTATCTCGATTGGCCGGACCTTGACGTTCCCAAGGACCCTCGAGGACTACTCGACTTGATGCAAGAAGTCGACGACGTCGTTGAACGGAGTAGGTTGAAGGGGACCAAGAGATGGGGCGAAGGGCCACTCAAGAGGCGCCAGATACTTGCTCCGTTCAGATGAGGCCAAATCGTCGTCAAGCTCTGACTCGGAGTCGGATAGTAGGGAGCTGGTGGACAGATCGGGTCTCGACCCTACCACTTTGTGAGTCGCGCGACATGCTCTCGAGAACCCAGCCAGTTCTTTTGCACTGCTCCGCGGGCGTAGGCCGCGACAGGCGGTTTCATCGCCGTTGATGCTGTCCTCGACGGCGTCCGGAGAGAGATGCGGAAGCGGAGAGAAGAGCAAATGAGGATCAAGCTGGCCATGGGTACGAGAGAAGTCCCACATCCTCTGCGACGATGGCCGAGCATGAGCAGTAGTCCGAGTCCGGGTGAGAGCGACGAAGCAATGGAGGTGGGATGATCGTTCCAGTGCCAATGGGTCTCCTCGCCCTCCCCCACGCTCGACGACCGCCACTCTGTTTCTGTCTCAAGCGGCGTCGACAGACGCGACCTACCTTGGTGTCTCCGGCTAGCGAGTCGCAAGACTCTATGGATGTTGATTTCCCGGTGGATCATTCATCGTCTTCACGGCCGTCGGGTGTCATTCGACCTTCCACTGAGCTCATCAATCAAGTGCGGCAGGACCGAGCTCACCTCAAGCAGTCGAACGCGGAGGCCCAAATCCAGTGCCGGGATTTCGTCAGCGAGTCCTCACCACAAACCTCCGTCCTCTCCCCCTCTCCTCTTATTTGCGTCTCCCTTTCGGCGGCATGTCCGAGACCGGCAGCCGAGGGAGCCTCGTGTCCGGTAGTCGTTGGCAAACGTCCACATCGGTGCCGTCCACATCGATTTCCCGGATGTCAGGCTCGATTGCCCCTCCAGCAAGACAAAACACAGCACCAGCAGCTTGAACAGCTTCGTTAAGTCGTCTGAGTTCCTTAGGCTCGAAGACCATGAACGGTACGGGTCGAACGGTTCCGACGAACGCCGTTTCAGGCCCGACCAAGGAGGTGAGAGGAGCCGCCCGTTGTTAACGCCCGGGAGCCATCGTCTGACGCCAAGGTCAAGAGCGGTACAGGGCCTTCACGCCTCGACAACTGGCGTACCGGTATTCAGCAGGATCATCAACACCACTCGAAGGTCGAACGGTCAAACACGGAGAGTCCTGAGAGTCAGGATGCAGGACAAGATGCTGCCGACGCCGAGAACGATGGCCTTCGACTATACGTCGCCGCGACCCCTCCACAACGACGCATCGCCGCCTGCGCTATCAACGTACGCTGAGCCCATCCAGCGTGTTGTTGTGAGGATATGCGCGAGCAACGGATGTCGCTGTGCCAGAGTCTGCGACAGTATGTCTTCGTCCATCGTGCAATCATCGAGGGCGCCTTGATGGTGGTTCGATGAGGAGAGGAAGAAGGAAGAAGAGGACCTGCTAGCATCTGAAAGAGGAACTAGTAGCACGCAGGAGAGTACGCGGGAGTCGTCTGCGGACTTGCCTGAATCTCAGATACAGCGAGCCGTTACGGCCCAGGACCGCCAACTCCGACGCGCATCGCTTGGTTTGGACTTTGACAAGGCTAAGGAACACATGCCTGCCTTGCACCCACCCTACTTCTTTCGTGCCGTTTCGATTGCGGAACGTTCATATGGCCGACTCTCATGTCCTCCAGCCGTCACCGACCACGGCCCTTCCCTCCCCACGGTCCAAGCGACAAGCGAGCCCGACAGAAACTCGTGCAGACTGATCTGAGTGGCGTGGCTCGCCTGCCCCCCCTGAAGAGGCCGAGTGTGAAGAAGAGCATGAGGCCACCTGAAGTGGAGGATGGCTTGAAGCTCAACTACTCGATCGGTTCTGTCGTCTCCTCCGTCCGGCGGCTGAGCGATAGGGCCGGACGCTGGCGCTGGACTCGGCCCTCATTCTCATTTCGAGGGGTTTCGGCTTCCGTCGTATCGCCCCCCCTTCTCACCACCGCCCCCTTCGTTTTTCCTCCGCCTCGACATCTCGCTTTCGATCTCATCCATTGTCATATGCAACTTGCTCTCTCTAATGGACTATGGAATAGCCTCTTACCTGTCTCGTCGTCATCATATCTTACGTGTACTCAATATTTCGGAGTGGCCCATTCGCCCCGCGATCCCACCCATATGCCTTGTTTTGCTATAACCTGTTTCAATTCCTCAAGTCTTAGCTCGTTCATCGTCACATATAGCAGTAGGCATTGTACTTTCCACTCTCATGGTCCTGGGTACCACCTCCACTACATGACATATATCAAGTTCGTAACAAAATCTCCGCATCGACACACATCTGTTCCATAGTTCTCAAATCAGAATCGTAGTACAAATGCTCTATACTAGGTTATCCTCACCCAAGCAGCATTTGTGGGGACGGAGTACGAGGGACCGCGTGGTGAACAGAAGTAACAAAGGGTCCAGGACTGCCCGCCCGCGAGGTCAGGTTTTAACAAAGTCCGTTGACTCGGATGACCGGCGCGGTCTGTCGTAAACTTACGGCAGAGGAAAATGAAGTGCAGATTTCGCATGTTATGGGCGCGGGAAAAAATGTCCGTAGGTGAGCCAGTCCTTCCGCCGCGTTCTTTAGAGGTACAATGGGCCTGTCTTTTCACCGAGATTTGGTCGGCGGGACTGTGGCGGCGAGGCAGCTTCTGGGTCCATCGAATGCCTTCGAGCGTCGTCGATTGGGTGGGGGGATATCGTAAAAATGAAGTGTATCGAGAGGTTTGGATGCGCACACCTAGGTTAACGCGTGCGATGACTTGGTAATAAAGCTTGGAGTATGCTTTACTACATCTGTATATATACAATTGGATCGTGATCATTGCTAAAGAACGGAGCGAATAAAATCCTCTGTTAATCGTGATTTAGACATGATCATTTTAGATCATCGCATGAATGTTTCCAAAACGACTTTTAGACTCATGACAGCTGTCTTGCTGTATATCGTTGTGGCGAATCATGGAAGAAATGTCCTCAAGACAGCCTGTCGACATTGTCTATATTATCAATACCTAATCATCGGAGCTAAATGAAGAGCATTCATGCTCAATAACAAGTCTGTCTATATAATGTCATGAAATCCCACCAGGGACCCAGCCTTCAGGTTTAGGTAATGTCATAAAAAAGTCTCAACCTTTGGGCATCATGTCACAAAACAATCCCAACCTTCAGGATTAATGTCAAAAACTAAAGTTATGGCGGTGGCGACCACCAGTGGAAACTCGCCGACGCTGACTGGCCAGGACTTTGCCAAGCGCGCTGACATAATACTCGTGCGAGGGTCTCGGTAAAAGTATGACCCTACCAATTTGGAAGTGACATCAATTCGCCGCCGACGTCCCGACCGCACTCTCTCGCAACGACCGCCATGGCCTCCCTCACGCTCCTCCCCAGAGCTCACCATGCAGCTCGTCGGCTTGCCTCGCAGATGTCTTCACACACATTTCTCTATCCCATACATCGACATGCCATGATGTCTGCATACTCGGCGAGTTCCCTCGAGCGCACCCCCCGCACCTGGTCCCTCCAAGCCACTCCTGGGCGAGACCAATCCTGTCGTTATACCCACGAAAGCACCCTCAGCAAAGGACCTGTCTGCGGATGCTTCATCTCCGCAGGTTGCCGCACGCCCACCACCGGCGCCGAAGGCGGAGAGGCCAAGACCCAAGATTCGAGCCACCAAGGCGGCAATAACCATTTGGTGAGTCGATATGGCTGGACTCCCGCTTTCACATGCGTCACTCACAACATATCTTCAGACACCTGGTGCCGTAGAGAGACTCAAGGCCTTGATGAAAGCTCCAACGCCTCAACATTTGCGAATAGGCGTCCGCACCAAGGGCTGTGCGGGTTTGTCGTACCATCTCGAGTATGTCGACAAGCCGGGGAGGTTCGATGAGGTAGTCGAGCAGGACGGTGTCAAGGTTCTCATAGACAGCAAGGCGTTTATTTTCTATCATTGGCAGCGAGATGGACTGGCAAGAGGATGCTCTAAGGTGCGTCGTCTTACACATTGCCCATGTACGCTTACTAATATTTCTGTGCAGCGCGCTAAATTCGCTTTCAAGAACCCGAACATTAAAGATGCATGCGGATGTGGCGAATCATTCACTGTTGTCATTGATGGACATACCCGTAGCTTGTTCACGGTTACCATTTCCCCTACCCACCCCACTAATACGAGTCAATGTATCGATATTCACGGTCAGGAAGAATTGATTTATTCACAACTCTTCGTTTGCTGGGTTCATCGACTTGATTTGTTTTGCAGCACTAATCTGAGTCGTTTCCGTTTCGTTTCGTCCCGTAATCCTCGGCCCTCGCCCACGATCATTTCCATTGTTCTACTGGGCAATTATCACGTGTTATTTCGGTGCTTACCGCAACCCGGACCCAATGTCAGGATACCAAGCTTGGTGGTGCCCCCTTCTCTGTCGTCGTATGGTGCTGATGGCGTGTTGTACTAGAATAGCCATTTGTGACTCTCGTGGTGAACTAGCTGGCCCGCCTCTGATAATTCGACAGGTGGAGCCGCGGGACAGCATGATAAAACGATCGCCTGTGGGAGTCCTCCGCGCTGGATGTGAAACGGTCTGTTCGATTTATCCCGAATGTCCTCAAGGTCGACCTTCCCATGACATCTCTCAGTGTCTCCTCAAGTAGAGATATGGCGAGTGGACTTGTGATTGATCATCTCTAGTTGCCGGTGACATCGCTCGCTGAAAGCAGCCCGTCTATAGCAAGGAGCGCTTCCAAGGATGTCGGGTTTGAATCGTTTACCTGACATCCAGACGTAGACAACGCCAGTATCTATGATGCCTGGCAAATTATAGCACAGGTAGACTCGGACTAGCTGGTGTCCCTAGGCGCGGTCAACTCTCGACGTGATCGTGTATGGAACTCGTGACGTTGAAGGAATTGCACCGGTTTCATTCGCTTGCATCTGAAGCCCATGCTGGCCACAATGCTACGGAACCTGGCAGGGGCATCGTACTTTCGTATAGTATCAAAGCATAATTGACACGCTGGTGAGAATCGTCCCGCTCTTCCTTGTGGCATGGCGCAAATTCATCGGCTGCATGACTGTCGCACACCTGGGACTTCATCATTCACTGTGACCTCTCACCGCCTAGGACAATCTAGGAAGGCCATCTACTGGATACTATAACCTCTCGGATAACATGGGACACGCTGACCCATAGTGGCGTGCAGTGCGTGAAGCAATGGAACCTCGTAGCGCGTGCACTGGCGATACAACGGACTTCTTCCATTCCTTCACACAAATCTTGGCGTTATCGGTACGGTATCAGTCTTCTGACCACTCGCTGACGGCTAACCCTAGTCTTTCTCTTCTGCTCCTGCCTTCCACACGTTCAGTAGTGCGGTCGTTCTCCTCCATGCATCACACCGCGCTAGAAAGAGTCTGCCCGTGAGCCAGGTACGTACTCACGAAAAGCATTTTTGCGGGTCTCAAACACAAATCCAGTCGACGCTTACTTACGAAAATAGTCATGAACAGACGGGAAAGTCGCTTATATTCAATGCTACGAGGCTACGCATTGCCCTTTAAGCCTCAGAGGCAACGATAGGCCTTATCCGCCCAAATGGCGCTACATCAGCCACAGAAATGCAATTTTTGGCCCTTCTAAACTTAAAGGGCTGCTAAGCTTTGATCAATGCTCCCGGCCCTACGATCAGGTGCTTTTGTAATGGGTTGTAATCATGAGCGAGCTCCAAGCATTGGTAGCCTTGTGAAGGGTGCGCACGTTTTATGACAGCCTGTGTACCCTAAACTACCAAACCCCAACCTTCAGTGGTATATAACTCACATCGGGAGTGCCGCGCACTCATATTCCGATAACCAAGTCCATGGCAAGAATGGCCTCTACAGTACCGCCCAAGACAATGGTTCTGCATATCGCTTCAGGTCGTCCGTAGGGCAGCCAGTATCCCCTCAGACACTGCGCATACACTACCCCTGCTCCTGACGAGGTCCTCATTAAAATTCTCGCGGCAGGCGTTTGTCACTCCGACTCGGAATTTTGGACCCCCAGGGTGCAATGCACTCGCAGATGACTCAGGCTGGTCCAGCAGGCTTCACTTTAGGGCACGAGGGGGCAGGTAAATATCGTGCCACCTCGTTCCGGAGTCATGATCCCTGAACGCTTCCCAGGAATTATTGCACACGCTCGGCACGCAAGTTTTATCGACACATCCAGAGCTGTCAATTGGAAGCTATGTCGCTATCCACACGACAAACTCCTGCTTCAAAACTACATGCTACAACTGTTCGCACCGGACATGGACAACCGATGCGGCACTCTCGGATACGGACTCGGTGCAGACGGGTCGTGGGCCGAGTACGCTGCCATCCGTGCCGCCTGCGTCGTTCTTGTCCCCTGGGGAGGCGAGAGACGGTTCCACCCGGCGTCGTTTCGACTGCAACGGACGCGGTACTCACTCCGTACCACGCATGAAGGCATGCTGCGGGTTGCGGGCACAACCCGGGCATACCATTCTCTGCCTTGGACGTCGGTGGTCTAGGGATTACAACGCCATTGAAATCGCGAAGCATTGTCTAGGAGTGGAACGCGTTATCGCGTGTGATACTCGTGAAACATCCTTGGAGCTCGGCGTACGAAGGAGGCAGGCCGCGGACTACGTTGCCAGCCCTGCAACGCTCTTAGCAGTTCTCGAGCGAAAACACCTCGTCGTCGACTTCGCATTTGACTTCGTTGGCTCTCAGCTACATTCGACCTGTGCTTCTCCGCTGTGCGATGTGGTGGAACGATCCACGTCGTCGGCCTCGCAGTCTCCGAACTCAATCCGTCCCTCCCCCTCACGGTCATGACGAAGGAGACTCACATACAAGACGAGCTACGATGGGACAAAGCGGGATAGCTTGCTGAGGTATTAGAGGCTGGTCGCAAAGGCGGTGTATTGAGTCCGAAGGTGGAAATGCGGCCCATGCGGAGAGAAGTCGCCTCAGGTTTTTAAAAGTAGTCATGCCATGATGGGAAGGTGTGAGGGAGCCGGCGTCGCATTTGTTATTATCACCTCCTCACGAATCCGTAACCCAATGCATCGTTGTAATTCTTTCGGCTCTCAATGTGATATCTCAGTATCAGCTTTTGAGGTCGCGGCCCTGTGATAGTCTCCAAATGTTCCCATGAGCGGCTGCAACCTTGAAATTAAATATTCTGTCCCATGGGTACAGTTCGCGTTGCGATGAGTACATACTAGGTCGTACAAAAAATGACTGAGTCGTTAGGATTCGTTCATGAACGAAGAGCGACCGAAGAGCCCCGAATTAATATCAGCAAATCTTTAGGGTAAGATAATATGGAAGCTTTGAACATTTTACACGAGTGAGCCGTCCTTTTGCTCCGATCTCCCGTATAACTTGCATCTCGTGTTTGTCATCATGTTGTATGTTGACTATTAAGAATGTAAGCATGGGTACAAACGCAATGGAGTTGTCGAAGTTCGAACCTTACTGTCTGTGTCCGTGGAGCATCAGAATGATGCACGGCAGAGACAGAGGTCACTGCGACTTGGATGCCAGGGAAAGAGTTCGTGGGACTGTGCATGATTATCGTTATTTGCAAAAGTAAACATATTCGTTCATGGTGCTGATTGACAACTTTTCCGGGTGCAAGATGGTCTTTTTGTGTGGTCTCCCGTCTCGTCCATGCCTGTCTTGCATTTAGTGAAGAAAGCATCGAATTAGTGTACAGCTTTGACAGAGGAAGTCCGAAATGCTAGATGACTGATCATCTCTGCTCAATAAGTAGAATTGTCAACAGTATCATCGGAACATACACCGGTGGAGCTCTGGTAATATTCGTTCAAATTCTTAACTGTAGTCGGGGCTGGAACTACTTACTGACGCTAGATAATGCAATCACAACTCCGAGGGCAAAACGTCGTCGTCCAAGCAGACCTGTCTGAACAGTGCGCTGAAAGCCAGTGAGTCAAACAAGAGGATTATCATGGGTGATATATCCTCACATCGAATTATACGACTGGTGATGTCATCTCGTGTGTGACCCGCCGCGAGGCAGAGGGGTTTCTGTTGAACTACGCTATAACAATGATATCAGATCATGCGGGATGACGGCCGAAGGTGGTGCCGAGCGACCTTACCAAAAAATTGAACAAGAGAGATGGTGATAGAGCGCGTCGGGTCGCAAACCGAGCCAAAGAGCCAGGTATGAGTGAAATCTGCTTGATACTGCTCCAGCTTGACGAACTTAATCTTTGACGATCAGCCCGCCGATCATTGTGCCCAAACTTGCCACTACCATCACGCCACATCGTCTCAAGACAAGCTCGTCTAGTACAATGAAAATATGATACGCACAATCTGAATGACGGATGAGAACGAGCGCTCACAATGGCGACAACGACGAACCAGTTTTTGGTCAAGACGAGGATTAAGGATGAACTTCAATGGCCATTGAAAGAAGAAACATTGTACGATGCAGCGCGGTCACACCCTAAGGATCCTACCATGTCTTCATCAATGGGAGTGACTAGCGTAGGGCAGAAGCGACTCACCGTGAGGAATGGTATCTAGAAGATGACTTGTCATTGGTCGAGAACATTGAACCTTCACTGTGGTGTAACAACGAGAGTGCGATACTGGTTCACAAGGGAGCGATGACTGGGGGGTAGTATGAGATTTTATATGGATTGTCATAAATCTCGTGTCATGCCTAAAGCATAAATCTCGGCGTTTTAGCCGCCAGCATACGGCATAGGTCTGCTTACGTTCGCTATCAGACAGCGAGTATCTACGGCGTTGAGTGTGAAAGCTCTGGCTCTCAACATGACGACGGAGATTATAAAATGGTGCGGTACAAACAAGTTTTGTTACCGAGGTAGTTCGTAGACGACATCGGCCCATCGAAAAAACGAGGCACTACGGCAGTCCCAGCCGTAGCAGGTGGTCCCCAAAATCTACACAAAGCATTAGACGTTTTGTGTGCGAGTGAGCCGTTAAATCAATTTACTAGCATTGTTCGAAACCTGGGATTCCTGAGCGATAGACTTATGGGCTCACAATTGGCCCAATAGCTTAGCCCCCCTCGGTATCCATGGCCTTATTTCCCTCTGTGAACTGTTTTAAGTAACCGCGAGCGACCCTATGTTGTCAAACATGTGATGGAGATTCCAATGCTCACGCATTTGTAGACGCTCTTCTATAAAACTTGTGAGAGCCGTGTCTGTACAGAATTAGCGGCGTACTAGCGGGGGCCCCCCTTTTTTTTTTGAGTGTACTCCCTGCAAGTTACAGATAGACATGTGAACGATGCATGACCCCGAAAGGAGAAGGACGCCTCACATGACCCGATCCCTAATTGATCGGTGATGGGCGCCAAGGGATTGGTCATGTTGATTTTACATGATACCATCGTTACGGCAGCTCTGCTCATTTGAAAAATCACAAGACGCGAGGTTCTGCCTACATGCAGATCGAATGACGAGCCAATGACTAGTCCAAGCGCTTCGAGAGGCGAGAGGTGCAAGGTATCTACCAGACGGGAAGGTGGGTCTAGTTGTTGACGGGCACGTCCAGTTGGCGTCCTTCATGTACGGGCTGATAGTTACTAGCTGTCCCGACCTCACCGCGGACTAAACAGTGGTCGTTTTGTGTGATCTCAATGGTAACCCTAATCGGGTCCACGCTGGTCCCGGGGCGCGACATCGTGTCATTGGGGTCGTGTTCTGCGCATAGAATTAGAATCGTCAGCCGATTAGAAGACCAGTGTCCCGAGTTGAAACCGCCTGGGGGTGCCTTCGGGAGTGTCACGGACATGGTATCCCTGGGTATTGATCTCCCACTGTCGTCGAGTGTGAATTGAGGATTTCGATGCATCCGCTTTGGATGTGTTTTCATGTTGCCGGAACCCAGGCAGGGGTCATGCGATGGGATTTGCATCTAGGAGCGGCATGCTTGTGTAGTGGGCAGTGGTCTCGCGACATGCGGGCTGGCCTACTTTGATCTAGAGGGGGCCAAGGCACATTCACAATTACGAGGGTGTACTCGGGTCGACGCCTTGGTAGGCTCAGGAGTGGAAGTCGTGCGACTTGCTGAGTCCAGATATTCACAGTTTGTTAGTTGTTGGTTTGGCCTATAAATAGAGTTGACGCATTGTCCTGATTCGTACGCAAGTCGTACGTCATGTGTCCGATCGTGAATTGTTGACTTTTCGGCTCCAGTATTTGTGTACGCTGAATCACTTGTTCAGCGGCACGCCCCGAAGTTTGGACAGTGACCCTGATGGCTTGTGTTTTGGACATAAGGTGTCACTGTCTGTCAGCCGATGGAGAACAATTGTTATGTAAGTGCGGAAGAGTACCATATTATGGCTCCCATGGGACCGTCAATACAAATGTCCGAGTATATCGGCCCGTCCGATCTTCCGCGGCACTTGGTAGCAGCAAGGGCAGGAGTTCAAAACTTACTGGTCTGGGATAACGTTCTGGATAGCATCTGTCGTCTGTTGTGACATGGTGCTTCAATCAAAGCTCTCATGTCACAAGCAACGAGTGACCAGAAACAGCAAGCAGACCCTGTCGAGGGAGGTGTCGTAGGGATCGGAGTCACTAGACAGGGTGCTGTAACGGTTGGAGGTATTCCAGGGTCCCGGCGCTTCCGATTCCAAGGTGTTCGGGGGCATCAGTCATGCGTCAATCACCGGTGCATTAGAGCCTTCTTGGTCGACTGCACCGATTTTGCAAAGGTTTGAAACGCGTTCCCGCCAACCAAATCGATAAGTCAGGAGAGGCGGGAGTTCGAACCGCATACTCGGTTAAAGGGACGTTGAAATGGTTAGAAGTGTAAATGTGACTCGTGAGGCGCGTCGTTTTTTACGCATCACGCGGGCTAGATGAGCATTTTCGCATTCTGACAAGATTTACGTTCAAAGTGAAGCGTGTAAGCTACGTGAGCATGGAAGCATAAAATTTGGTCACAACCATTGACCGGATGTCATGTACTATTGCCGACGTTCCTCGTGAGTCGTATACTCAACGTAGGTTCGGGGTCTACACGCTTTCCAGTTGCTTCCCAGCCTGTGGGCCTTGTTTGTCGACGACGTCGAACAGGGGGAAGGGGAAGACTATGCTCAAGCTCACTCAATTTGAACGTTTCGTACAATCTTTCCATACCACGCATAGATAGAAGAGCTCCATCAAGAATATACAACCCCCCGAGTTTACGTTACGAAGCCTTGTTGAGGACTGCACTGCCTCTGGAACGTTGAATAAACTCAGGTGACTCTTTACTATCAGAAAACAAAGTATCGTGACTTGTCATAATTATCTCATCAAAATAAAATAGGTATAAAATCACCGGTCTCGAGAGGAATGAAAATTTGACGGTGCAATTATGGGCATCATGAAGTCCGATAGGTCCAATCATGTCGATGATATGAAGCCTCTGTCAGTCTCACTGGCAGAGCAAGTCGGCCATACAGCAAGTGAAGGCTTCTGCCCGGTGGTTGTGACCATGATGCGGTGGTGATGTTAACACCCGGACCTAGACTGTCGCCTCGAACAACGAGAAAAACGATCCATGCGAACCAAGACGGGCAACTTGCGCAAGGTCGCCTTCCATTATAGCGGCGCATTGCTCTTGCGTCCACGTTGTCTGCGTAGAATCCACGGAATATACTGCTAATTACTTGGGGTGCATTTGGAATATTGCTCACCATCTTGTATGTTTCTAACAATGTCTCACCATCGTTGTACGTTTTTCTAACAATGTCTATGTGTAGTAGATTTGTTGGATTAAGATGGTAGTTCAAACGCAACCGTTCGGCATTCCGAGCCACCGCACTTTGAGAGCTTTGCCAACTTGGTATGGCGAACTGTGTCGTATACAAACGCTAAATATGTGCTAGCGATGCGGGGATTTTTCTTTTTGTCTTTTCCCTTTTCTGTTTGACATATCACTCTTGATTTAACAGAGTGTCCGCGACACTGAAAGAAGGGCTAGCTCTACTAACTGAATCTCGACAAGCTAACCCAGGTTTGTCCTCTCGCAAGATTTCATACTGTGCGAACTCGGTCCCGAGCAGATGATTCTCTGTGTCCAGAACCTTGCCAGTACCTACTCGGCCGGTGGCTGACGTGGCAACCGCGGCCGGGTGGGGAGCTATCAGTTGGGCCAGGTTCTGTCCACCTTCGGGAGGGGGTGCCCTTACTTCGATAAGAACGGTCGCCGAGCGGAGACGGAGAGAAGTATGAACAGTTGAAGATGGAAGTATGGGTAGCGTGGTGGTGTGGCCTTACTCTCAAAGGTCTTCCGATGAGCTCTTCGCCTCTCACCATGCACAATGCCGTTTGCGATACCCCTTGGCGTGTGCTCAGCTGTTACGACTCGGAGACTAACCCCCCCACCCCACCCTTGATACCCTCAACTCAGAGACCATGATTGGCATTATTCACCCACACTATCACACACTAATGACATGCTTGGATTTTGCGAGACATACCAAATCTCGGCGTTGGCACAATACTCACCGATTATTCTGGTTGCGATCAGATTTCATCATCAAACTTTCTGGTATTGAGCACTGCGCATGTGCCGAGCGTACAAACGCCACTACATATGGACGCGCACAATCGCTCATCACCCCACCACGGTCTGTAGCATCAGTGATACTCGAAACCCCCGAGCACCATCGGATACTTGTCCGAAAACGGCGTGTGGTCGCGTACCGGATATGGCGACTGACACAGTGATGAGTCATCATCACGTGTGCGGCGTCACTATGCGCAACAAACTTGCGATAGATAGGCTCCCGCGAAGCAAAAAGAAGGCGATGTAGATTCTTGTGGAGCATGCTGTGATGTAGCGGGCGCCGAAAACCCAACTACAGTGTACGCATGGAACGGGAGCTTCATCCTGTGGCTGAGGCAGTCAAATACTAAGACCAAATGGTTATGCAACCTTAATAATCCACGGATTCATATCCCCTCACCACTACTACTCCAGACCACTCAAGCTTATCACCATGGGCTCCTGTCGTTCGCATTGAGCTGCCCATTTCAAGTACACGCCCGCACTCACCCGGATGAGCATAAACATCACTTGCCCTCGATGGTCTCATCAAGCTCTACGAAGAAAATGCACACCATGGTCAATCAGGGCCCACCTCGGTATGTCAGGGTTGCATTGTATGTCGTGTGACTTGATCTGTGCATGACCTGTGAGAGTATTCAAGGTGGTCGGAATACAATCAAAACCTGAATGGCTTCGACAAGGGGGCTTCTGATGTCGTTTTCAAATGTTTTGAGTTCAAGGTCACGTGTCTGTACTGCAAATTGCCGGTGAGCACAACATGAATTTTCGCTATATGTCGTCTGAGGCACCCCGACACCGTGCGACCACTCAAGTTCATTCCGAGACCCCAAGCATGTAGCCTATAAGGTGGCCCCAGCCTACATAGATCGTATTGCTTGAGAAGGGGATAAATTCAGTCCGCTTGAGTAGATGTCCATCATATAGTCCATCGTCGAAGAGTATCGTCTACGGACTTGTGAGGGGGATTACGGCTATTAGATCACTATCACATAAAGCCGATATCAAATAACACGACACACTAGTACAGACTCGCAAGTACAGCTACATAAGCTTTTGTTGCCATCTATCATTCTGGGAACGTCCCCGTGATTGGGGCGGGCGCTGATAGCGTCTGCCCGAATGAGAGCTGAGTCCTGTTCTTACTAGTAGCTTCACCTACTACTTACATAGTAGAATCGTCCTCAACTGCCTGAAGGGTTTTGCGAATCGCAATGTACATGGGAGCTCATCCTAGTCATCTATATTTATGCAAGCGACCGTCAGAAATTCTCATACTGAATCATTATAATAACGCTATCAACATCTCCCCTCATAGTGTGATCGAGAAAACCTGGGCCACGAGTTTGTGCACAGACCTAATCGCCATTGCATCAACTACTCGTAGCTGTATAATGCATAGACAAAGGACCTGCTCGTTCTTCCCCCTGGTAAAAAGAGCTGCCTAGGGAATGCCTCCCTCGGTATACTGTCTAAAAATAACACGGTGCCACATCAGGGCCAATTCATAGCGCCGTGTCACATGGTATGCTACTAGCTATCCAATGCACCGGGGAGAGAGGGGGTTGGATCGGAGTGCTGAGCTCTGGCTCCAAGCCGAATATTGGCACTAACGTAGCCATCAATAGTCACCACAATTAATTCGACCTGTTTACTTCACTCAATCGTCCTCACTCACTGCCCTCAGGCGTGACACCAAATGGTTACAGTACGGATATGCCGATAGCGGTCCCAGTACATCAGTACAATGTCTACAAAACCTATTAGTGCGGCCTAGTAGTCACCATGCATAAACACATGATAGTGTATAGAAGAATAGTGGGGCTCCGACCTTTACACTATTGAGAATTGCGGATCATGTAGTCATTTACTTAAGCCCATCCCGACTTGAATGAGTATATTCCCAGTTACGCCCAAGGGGATCCATCAGGTTCTCTCACCATATCCATAAGTGCAAGTGCAATCAACGAACTTTGAAGCGGGCATCCTGCCCGGTTGGAACATCAGCAGATCATCGAGAATGGAGTTCGGTCAACCCGGAGTTTTGTCGTCTTCTTCCATACATTGATCTTTCCAGCGGTGATTCAAGAACTCATCGTGCGCTGGCACGCGGCATCATCGTCTCGGACGCCGCGACCGTCCGGGGGTGAGTTCGGTTACGCTAAGCATTGGGTGCAAGTTACATGGCGGTGTATCATCAGATTCTGGCTTAGACGGAGGGAGCGTATGCGTTGAGACCAAGGACACGTTCAAGTTCGAGGTGTCAAACGTTCACGCCGTTGAGTGCATGATCAGGTGATGTTTGCCCGGGGCGGCTGATTATCTCCGATATGCTCTTTTAGGAGTTACATCACATCCATGCTTTCAGCAACATATCTCCCACTCGACCGCCTGCACATCTCTGCAGCTGGTTGACTCGAAACCCTTGACTCGGTAGCTATGACAAGGGTGTCGAGTTCGGGGTCATAAGGGACGCGAGGGGGAGCCGGGGGACGTCGAAAGAGGCAAACAAGAGGGTTTCCGAGTAGAAGGACGTTGTTACTGGCGTTGGTTTCGCAAGAAGACGTACAAGCGCGACTGGTACAAGAAGTGAAGCCAGTAAAGCGTGACGGGAGGAGTGCTTAGCGAAAGCAAAAGCACAAGCACAAGCACAAGCACAAGCACAAGCACAAGCACAAGCACAAGCACAAGCACAAGCACAAGCACAAGCACAAGCGCAGCGCGCTCCGGCGCCGACCAAAAGAAAATGAATAATCAACAAGACGAGAAAAAGCCCGTGAGACCCAGAGGGCTAGGGATCAGCTACGTAACACGAGTCGTCTCCATACCCGAAGGCGTACCACGAAAGGCCGTGTAACGGTCAAGCCGTTACAGAAGCGCTCAATGTCTTAAATTACCTCCCGTGTACGCTCTGATGAATGTACCTAAGAGCCCCTAAGTAGTCTACGGAGGAGCTAGAACGTCACCTCGGAAACAATAAATCGCAGAAAAGGCAGTGCACGATGCTAGAAATGAAATTTGTGGGATGCAGGGGCTCGGTGTCATCAAGACGCTGGCCAAAAATTACATTTGATAGTTTGATGCGGCAAGCAGAGTCTTCGTGGCGCTCATGGTCGACTTTTGACCGCATACTCCGCGCCGGAGCGATGACCTACTTTGTGCCTTGCACTTCCATGTCGAAATGTCCAGATCTCGTCTCGATGTCACCAAACGTTAGCATCGTCTCCTGACAGTTTGATGGCTTGTCGTGACATACCAACATGCTGCGTGCTGCCCGCGCAATCCTGCCACTTCCGCCGGGATATCCTGATGCTCGGTAGCTCATCCACCAACAAGACAGAAGGAAGCCCCAGCGCAATACAACGCTGAATAGCGATCTATCAGCTCTCAAGGCGACGCTGTAGCCCTCCAGGCTGGCCAGGAGTAGATCAGCCGAGGTGTGCGACTTTCCATTTCAATCGTGCGACTATTAAGCCTATTCTTTGTTTCACCGCAGGAGACACAACAGATGTCTGACATGTTCGTCAAACCTTCCATATATCATGATGCCCACTGCCACTTTCAACCCAGTCATTATCGGAGGCGTATCGCAACCCGTGTGCCCACCCCCCTTGTCCCTCGAAACATCGTCTTCGCCGCGGTCAGAAATCCTCATCAGTCGCCCAGTAACTCTTGCCATGGCAGTCTGGATTCCTAGCTAGTCTTTTGTAGCATGCGTTGCAGTATACTGGAATCACACAAAAGAGGTACAAGCTCGCGCGGCGCCACCTCTCGTATTTCAGCCCCTGGAACCCCTCGATCCGTATTGACCGTAATTGATGAGGATAATCTACTTCCAATATTAGTGGACCGATGGTTATACGTGGAAGTATTTCAAAGCGGGATGCATGATATATACGGTAAATTATGCGTGTGAGATTTCTCATAAGATCGTCAGCTAAGATTTTCGCCAGCAAGGACCACTTCTCCTAGATTAAATATCGCCGGAGATGAAGCTCCTAGTTCTTGGAGATTTTTCCCAAAGATGCAGAGGAACTCGGTACGGCTATCTTACAAGGCGCCACAAGCTCACTACTCAACTGACTCAATGGCCTTAGCTTGCAACAAAGCGCTCTGTCACAACTATTCCTCTCGCAAACAACTGATTTATGCCGGAAAAAAGTTACCAGTCAATAATAAAAACGACTTGTCATTCTCCCATATGGTGAAACCCTTCGCAAGCAAAGAGAGCGCTTTCCACCAGATGGTACAACCCAAAGGTATGCCGCTTGTCGAGCATTGTATTTATCGTCTCAATGTTTGCTTCAGTGGTTGGTGCATACGAAGAAATGCAGGAAACGGAAGCCGCGAAACTACTTTACGACATGTATACACGGCCTGCCGAATTTACACGCAACTGTCAACGCTATGCAGCCTCTTTGGTTTCTACCTTAGCTATGGCAAAAGGCTGGCAGACGATGACGCAGACTTGGTCGTTCTCAACGACATCTTGGCTAATTTCCTGCGCGATACCTTCCCAGGGGCGCATCTGGTTGACGCGTTCCGTGGCTGGATCTCTTGCCCGACTTTCTGGCTCCGTGGCGGCAGCGAGCGCTTTAATTCTCCGTGTGAACGGCATGCCGTAGAGTTCGAGGTGCGTTTTTTTCTGCCCATCTTGTGGGGTACATCAGTGTTGACCCACGTGAGATAGTTTTATTCGCGTCTTGCTCTAGAAGTCAAGCATGAGATGGACAGTGAACATTCTGACATAGAATGTTTCGCTGCTCGTCTCTGGGAACAGAAGGATAAGTTGTCACTCGACCTCGAAGACATTGCTTACGGCAAGTCTCATCTAGAGCTCATGTTAAGCGAACCAAACTAATGCCGCACTCAGTGGCGGGTTCTGCTTTTGAAGCCGGGACAGACACGACAAGTGGTGTTCTCATTTGGTTCTTGATGGCTATGGTACTGTATCCTGACGCCATGAGAAAGGCGCAAGATGAGCTCGATGCCGTCCTTGGAAAAAGACGGAGAGAAACATGCCCCACTTCGCTGATTTTGAGAAGCTACCCTACTGCATTGCCCTGACCAAGGAAATCTTCAGGCGAGAAACGGCTCTTTGCTGAATGTACTTTGCAAGCTGATCGCTCTTCCACTAGATGGTCACCTCCCCGCGCCCGGTGGCTTCCCTCATCTGTCGGACAGCGATGACGAATACAAAGGATATCAAGTATGTGTGGCCTGACGCCGTGATCCTGCACCTTGAAGCTCATGCGAGTAAAGATCAAAGCAAAAACCATGATTATCCCTTGCATATGGACAATGCACCGCAAACGAATACGAGTTCCCCCAGCCGGATGCATTCAACCCAGACCGCTTCCTCAAAGACGGTCAATTCTGTAACACGCCACTCACTCACAGAAGACCATTACGCATTTGGATGGGTGTAGGTCGGTGCGTTCTCGCATGTTTGATAACTCGACCGCAGATGAGGCTTACACACTGAGCAGCCGCAGGTGTCCGGGGTCAGCATCTTGGCTCCAAGGTTACCGTGTGGCTCGCAGTGACCAACGGATGCTATGGGCCTTCAACATTCAGCAGCATTCCCTTGACGCAAATGGACGGCGAATCCCAGTAGATCCGAACAATTGTACGTCGGGCATGACATCGTGAGTCCATCACTCCCATTCCATGAAGTACGCTCCTGACGTTAACGTCCACCGTTAAAAGTAGCCGACCGTTTGAGTTCGAGTTTCAGCTCAAACCCCGGTCGGAGAACCACGCCCAGGACTTTACGTCAAGGGGTTGGGAGTGGGAGCATGAACAAATGAGATTTGTGTGTTATTGTACACGCGGATGTATGGGAACATGTTTGGGACCTCCCTCCGTACAATTCTATCGTCTGCGCTATCATCCTTCCGACGGTAAATAATCTGAGTTATTCACGACCTGACTGCGGGTGCCAGTGCTATTTGTACCTTTGACATGATCACTAGCCTGCTAAAGTTGGGTATCTCCGGACGGATGGCGTACTTACACCACTTCGCGGTGCCACAATCATCTGCGGTGGGTTCTACCGCGCTACGATCTGTCACAAACTGATCATAAGGCCGCTGATTCAAATGCATTACGACCCAATGACCAAAACGCAACCTCTGGCTTAATCTTAAAACACACGATATTACTGGTACATGAGCCATCAGTAGTCGGCGGCCCAGTATCACGCGTCGATTTGGCTGAGTAACCACCAAGAGAAGTTCTAAAATAATAAACTCTGTCTGATCTAATTAATGTCCTAATCACTTTATATTACCCATATATGGCCCCAACATCACATTTCTTTCTATTATCGTTGGGGGACGCGTTACTTACCCTTGCCAGCGTAGACTCCTCTTCCTTATATATTCGCCGGCTTGATTCCGAGAGAAAAATCTTTCTTCGGGGTAACACGGTGGTTCACTCGATTCTCTTCCTTGAGACAGCGACCACGGCTTCTTCACCTCGGTACTCCGTTCCGATCTCGGATTGCGACGGAGCGCTCATCGTGTAAAGGGCATAAAACGCGCACAGCTCTTGGGACCAAGAGGCAGAGGACGTGGGCTCATCATGCCCCAGATTGCAAGGCCCTGTAGACTAGTGTGTAGGCTCTGTCGCGTGCGGGTTGTTTTCGGTTTCACCTCAGTGGCCCGACTAAGTTAGCGCCCGAGATGCCCGGCCACTGGTGGCCCTTCGCAGTTCGATGTTGACCGGTCAGTGCTGAGATCGATAGCACTATGAGGCGCTGAGCGCAAGTGGAATTAGTCCGAAAAAAAAAAAAACAAAATGTGGGATGAAAATAATTTTATTTTCAGCCCCGGGTCAGTGGTAAGGCTGCCTAGATGCGCTCATACGGGTTTCTTACGGTAGCCGTTCTCATATCTTTTTATCTACGATGGCAAGGCCGTGTCGTGTCCAGGTCTGTTTGAATAAAGCTTCCGTCGGAGCCCGCCGAATCCCAAAGGCCCTGCGCGGACGCGAAGCGGTCGGTAGACGTTTCTTGTTTTGCTGGTTATTGAGACGCAAGATTCTTCACAATCTCAGCTAACTCTTTTGATCTCGGACGAGCTGTGAAGGGAAACTCAACGGGACGGCTACAGTAGACAGTCAGAAAATATTGTTGCCCAACAGCTAAATTACTCACGTGATCATGCTTGACACTAACTCTCCATCCAGGCTCAATAGGCGTGCCATCGGGATTCTTCGCCTTTTCAAAGACAAATGTCGCGATTAGCCGCGCCATCATGCGAGCCACTCAAGAATTGATTTGCAAAGTATTTGCCAGGACACGATCTGCGCTCGCAGGATCAGCCGTGCCGGCGATTGCCACGGAGAGCCGAAAAAGCTTACCTACGGCCATATCCAAAGGAAGCGTCCCCGAGGTAGGTATCTGGAGGCCAGGGCAGTTCCTCCGTCTGTGGGGGGAGGAAACGCTCGGGGCCCCCTTTCCCCCCCCCCCCCCCCCCCCAAGGAACGATCGCGGCGCGACGCAGTAAGTGTCTTCATTGCGTAATATCGCCCTATAACCGGATCGACAATGAGTTGACTCGAGGAACTGCAAGAAATAGGCTGGTTATACCACTGATTGACCAGCACAGTCGTCCCCTTCGGTACCATATATGATCCAAGGACGCAATCCTCTGCTACACGGTGAGGCACCTAAAGCACGCAATGAGTCCTCTGAGAGTATCTCATAGAGGTGATTGTTTTCGATTTGAGGACAAACTCCAAGTTGCACTGCTTTGGTATCCACCGCAGAGACTCCAGAAATACGCATTGCAAAGGTATTGCAATGATATGGTCGATCCTCTAACGTCGGTAGCCGCTCGTTCCCGACGCGGGTTGTAATCTCTTCGTGCACTTGGCGTTGGACGTTTGGGTGCATCACACCATCCTGAGGAAAGAGTTTCATAGCATATGAAGCGTTCTAGGGATGTAAAAATAGAAACCACTAACGCGTATAGGAAGGAATACAATGCGGAGAGGGCCTGTGATGGCAGTGAAGAAGGTTCAAGTTCAATAATGCAGTGACAGGTGCGAGTGAATCGATCAATATTCACCGTATCAGCAGCACCTATGTAAAACGTTTAGCTTGTCGTTTCTTGACAGAGCGTTGCAAAGCTCACCAACGAAGACAACACCGCGCACAGCTCATCACCATTTCTTCATCAATTTTTCTTGCCGCTTTCGTCTTGCAGCTTGCTGTCGAGAAGCATCTTGGCGACACAGTCTGGCAGCTCGCCCTTGTCCTGCGATTTACGTCACTACACGCACCACTGATTGCGTAACGAGCAGTGAAATTCACGTATTTGCTCTTCACGTCTTTGTAGGGCACCTCGATCATAACCCGACTTGTGTCACGCCATTCACGGGCTTTGCGCTTGAAGTCTGCACCCGGAAAAAACCACTCGGGGACGTATTTTACTGTCCGTTTGTCAATGATGATCCAGTTATTGTAGAGTGAGTTGAACTCACGGGGAGGAAATATGTCGACCAGAAAACTTTCCGACGTTGCCTGCCCTCAACAAGCCCGTCGACAGCATGTTCTGCACTCTCGACGTACTTGTCCCTGGACAGCACCTGGCTCTTCGACGTAAAGCAGTGTCATCGTAAGGCCGGCAATATGTCTACACATACGGACAGTTCAGTGGGGGACCAAAATGGGAACCCGGTCAGTATTGCAAGACATACCGCTTTACCGTCCCAAACTTATCCACTGGGTCCTCCATGAAGCTTGATAGGAGGTCAATGGACCTGCGATCAACGACGTCGAGGTGTGTAGACAGAAGCCTGGGGTGGATGCTATTCTGGATAGCTTTTCGGTACCGACGAAAGCGGTCGTCGTAATTCTGAAATTGAATGGCCCAGTCCCATCGCATACTAGACGAGTTTCTAGCTGTAAGCAAGAGCTATGACTGAGGAGACAAGAATACACACAGCTCAACGATCATTGCAAAGCGCGGGCCGGTCAGAAGTGACCTTGCTCTGCTTTTCGAGAAGTTCCTTCGCGGCTTCGAGGGAGCTGAGGACTAAAATTCCCTGGTTCAACGCGCGAAGATACATGACGTCACCTACAGACAGTGAGAATCAGCAGTGCGGACAGAACATGTGAGTCATACCGTAGGTTTTTGACCAGACCTCGTAGGTAAGCCACATCAATGTCGTAGGTAGCGAACGAAGATTTCCCAGTATGAAGTCGCCTGGTGGACCGGGGGGTAGGGGGAGACGTCGTCGACGCCTGAGATTGGCGAGGAGGCTCATGATTAGGCATGCTGTGAACGCAAAGAACGTTGGGGACAGGAGGGGGTCTAAGTGCATCGCAGAGAGTAAGAAAGGTTGATACGAGCTCGGGGGTCAGCCGGCCACTGGCCTTGTGTCCTTTGTACAGAGCGCTCCAAGGAGTCTGGGTGACCAGTATCTTACAGCGCTACACGGCCAGGGATTCTATCCGAAGCTGCCCTTGGTTTGCCGGAAATAACACGATGAAGTTTGAGGGCCGCCGTACTTGTTCCGTACGAAACGCGCGGATTCATTGACACGATGATCTCATGCCCGTGGGCCGCTGTACCCAAAGCATCTTTGAGTCCGGTGCTCTCCTGCACAAAGGCGAGCTCGGCCACGACGACAGGTCTTTTTGATGCATGTGGATGTCGAGCATCAAACGACTCGGAGGAGGCAAATTGACGGGCGCTGTTCTCGGCCAACTCTCTGACGTTTTGGAGCTGTGTCATATCAACGCGATTATAAATGCGTAGGCATAAGCAATGGGTAAGTACCGGTGCTGCTCGCGGGTTTGATTCATCAATTTTGGCTTCGAAAGCTCACGTTGGATAGTGCGCGTGGAGAGAATGTTGAAGGAGATTTCGGATTGGGTGCGAATGCAGCGGTCAATGCCATCAGCGGCGACTTGATTTTCAAGCCCCGATCATCGTAAGCGCTCGTCTTTCACCTGGCTTTCGCTGAGCCCACAAGCGTCGAGGTTGTCGTTCGTCAATGTTGAACCTCTTTTGGCCACAATCCATATGTACTTACGCTCGGATAGCGGGTGATAACTCGTTTGATCACTAATTGCTCCACAGCATAACTCTACTGATCTTTACAAGATATTTGTGGACGGACGGTGAGTACTCCATCTGAGCAGCTACAAAGACCATTGCTAATAGAGCGAACAGTGATTGCATGATACTGCTAGAAACCGCGTGTAAACGCTTTCCTCCGCTTCAATACACGCCGGGCTGGGCAGAATGCGCCCGCATGCAGTGAACGCTGCTCCTGAAGGTTCATCTGATCCTGATAGCGCTGTGACATCTTCAAAGCTATGATATGTCCATTTCCGAAGGGCGAGCATATGTCCGACGGATGTCGAAGATGTCCACGAGCCAGGACTCAACTTCGTAACGGCAGAATTTGGTACACCCATGCGGCTCGGCCCAGCTCGCGTGATGCGAGGCGTTGACGGGAAGTCGCGCATCTCCTGACATCCATCTTAGGACGTGACGGATCTAAGGATTCCGGTCAACCCGCTGTGTACGTGAGCCATCGATTAGGTGAGAGCCGACGTTCTCAAGGATCACTGCCTTGAAGTCTCGTTTATCTATTGGGACGTAGACAAAGGCAGCATTCACTAGGTCGTTCCCAGCGGCACAGCGATCATGTCGTCTTTCAGTGAATTGTTAGTATTACTGCATAAAGCCATAATATTTTATTGACACCTTCGCAGCTACAACGTCATCAATGGGGGAGAAAGTCAGTTCAGCAAAGACACGCTCCATCTTAAATCCCGCAACCCAAGAGTCTATAGCTAGTATCTCGATCGCCACTGCCGCGGATCTCGACACAGCAGTCGCTGCAGCGACCAAAGCGTGTTCCAAGTTGGGCAGCCACTAGCATAGATGACCGATGCAAGGTGCTGAAGCAGCTCGGCGATATGCTGAAGGATAATCTTCCAGCATTTGTATCCCTTGTCGTTCAGGAAGTAGGAAAATCTCAAGAGCTAGCGTGAGCGATAGTGTCCTTCTATGAGACAGCTATAGTGACTAGATCGAGTCCAGGACGATCGAAGTTGGTAGCTCTGTGGACCTCTTCTTCTACAATGTGGCCGCACAGACCTTACCTGAAGAGGTTCTGTTAGGGACAACCCAAACAAGAAGGCAAAAATGACATATGTTCCGCTTGGTGTGGTATATGCTAATTTCTCTCACTGGCGAATAAGTCATATTACTGTCCTTAAAGCTCTTTTCTTTTTCAAGTGTGCTGCAATCACCCCTTGGAAGTGCGTAAACAGTGAATCGTTGTCTTTGAGGGCGAATAGCTCACTCATATAACAGTTTTCCCAATGTCACTCTTCCTATGGAAACTTGCTCCCGCCCTATTCACAGGAAACTGCCTCATTGTGAAGCCGTCTCCATTCGCACCTCTCTCGGCCATGAAATTCGTGGAGCTGGCACAGCAGTACTTGCCTCCGGGCGTCCTGGCTGTCCGTGCTTGCAGATGACGGCGCGAAAACTGTAAACCCTTTCCCTTCTTTCGTAGTATTGTGGTACTCAAACCCGACAGTGGTCCTCTCATTGCCGAGCACCCTGGCATTGCGCGCATCTCTCTAACGGGCGAGTATTCCGGCTGGAAAGTCCGTCATGCGCGCCACGCCGCTGTAAGTAACCATGAAGAGTCTGACACTCGAACTTGGCGGGGAACGATCCTGCTCTCGTATATCCGGACGTCGATCCAAAGGCTCTTGCGCCGTGAGTGTTCTTTCGCCAGTGCAAATTTTACCCAGTGGCCCTAACCACTTCTGGGTGTACATGTAGGGGACGCCTCTTCTGGGGCTCCGTGTCCACAATGCAGGCCAGATTTGCGTAGCGATTTCTTTTAAACGTGTGTACGTTCACGAGAAGATCTACAATGCTTGGTGCGCGATTGAGTTGGTTGCGTATGCGCAGGCCGTCAAGATTGGAGACCCGTCGGATCCCAGCGTCGGAGTTGGTCCTATCCAGAACAAGACACAGTCCACAGCTCTATCATGTGCATCACTCTCATACTTTACTTCGACGGTCCACAACAATACTAACAATATTTCGCTCATGTTATGGGTCCTCTCATAGATGATTGCAAAGAGAAAGGGTATAAATTCGCATTGTGGTTAGGTGAGCCGGGAATGTGAAAGGGTCTCGAGAGGAAGGGCCACTTTCTCCCTATCTCGATTGTGGATAATCCGCCTCACGACGCGAGGAGCGAACTTGTTCAGAAGAAGCAGCGTAAGCGTCGCTTACCTCCTTCCTGTTCAACGTCGCGTCGCGCTAATGCCCTCATGTCAGAATCAACAACAATTGGGCCCATTACTTCCCTCATGAGCTGGAGCGACGAAGAGGACGTAATATCCAAACTTAGTGGGTCTGTGTGCTCGATTAATCCCTACTGAACCTTACCATTGTCCAGATCATGGTGTGCACGGACTTGCTGCCACTATATGGAGCAACGATGTTGCTCACGGAGCTGAGGCTATCGCCGCTCGCATAGACGCCGGTTACACAGGTACGCGCATTGTGATTACTATATGCTTACTGGGCAACTCAGAGACTGAATATCGTAAGTATTGGTATCAACGTGGTGTCGCAAGCCTTCCAATGGGGATATCTGTCGTGAGGATCTTCGTTCGTACCGCCGACACCATAGACCATCTCGCTTAACCGATCATTAATTCATAGGCATTCGGTGGTCTATGAAACAGGTTCGTTGGAGTCGTACAGCGACTGGTCATTCTGCGCAGTAGCTAACTCAGAAAGCAGGAGTCAGGAGCTGTGGCGTCGAGCATTCAAAAAACACGGCATATATGCGTGGACGCATGTCTCAAGTCGTGTTACGGTCAATAAGGACCTGGCTTGTTTAATTACGACACAGTGAACTGCGGAAGATGCATCCGAAGACATACCACTTGTGATGATCTTCACTTTCGCAGTAACTGTCGATCGCGTTGACCACATCAAGAGGTTTTTTCGAAAATGCATCAAACGATAATACATGTTACGTTGCCCAGTCAGTGGTAAATCAATCAAGGCAATAATAGGGGAAGTTAGTAGCCATGCTGAACACTTCGGAGTAATGGACTGACCGACATTGATCCATCATAATGTATACTACTGTATGAACTTCGAAATCTCCCATCTCTTCGACTTCAAGAATGAAACTTGAAGGTGTGTGATGTATCGCCTCAATCTACTACCTAGGAGTCGTAAGAGCCATGCTGCAAGCCATGCTGCCCGGTCCCCAGTGTGTTCATAGGGTACGCTTCAACTATCAAACTAGTACTAATGGCCTGAAGTCAGGCTGATGTACTACAAAGCCCGCTTCTTCTAAATCACAACTGTTGAGGGTGTTTATCCAGATTGGTCGTTCGATGACCTCGCTTGATTAGTCACCAAGCCTTGTTGTACGGCCGAAGTAGAACTTTGCTGCGGCTCCTCCTCGTTACGGGCACCGCCTTTACTATGATCTCATCGTTATTCAGTATCAATGCGGAGCCCTTGGGCCGATTGCCATGGGACTATTCTGCACTAGAAAGGAGCCCATTCAGCAAAATCGCACATCCGCTACGACAATCTAATTAAGACACGACAAGACAGACCGGTCACCGTGGTTACCCACTCCTTGGGAATGATCTTCTATTATTACCAAAAAGGGTCTACCACACTGTGGATCATCCCTATCTTCCGATGGCTCTTCAGTGGCAAAACGCATCGGCGAACCGTAATCGATGTATCGTGTTTTGTAGAGAGATTATCGGGAATGGGAGCAAATAATCTATGCTTGTAAATAATACAGGGAGATGAAAAAACAAAGAAAACGTAATGTCAAAATTTGGTTTGTAGTGGGGATGATTTAATTCTAGCTCTCGATGTGCTGCATCGTGTAGCTCAGGAGGAGACCTATCCAAACTAGGGGCTCCAAGATCCCTGGTGCGACCTACAGCCAAATTAATGACTTTAACCCTTGTACATCACACGGAGAAACAAATACCATACCCATTAAATTTTGCGTTGCCGTACAAGTCCTCCTGGGTTCTCAGGGTCCGCATGTGCAGAATTGCCATACTAGGTGTGCCGCGGCGCCACCGCCCACACGCAACGACCTCACAAAGTACCGGGATGCATGCCTGTTCGGAGAGGATACCGGAGCTGTAGACCATGCATCCGACAAAGACCGCAGCACAAATGCCCATGAGACTAGGGGGCGAGATCAACCTTGTCTCTCGAAGAGCAAATGAGGTCGACTTGACTCTCCATTGAATCCATTTTGGCATCTCGTCTTTCCTCCGTCCTGACAGCGTACCCTCGGTATCCGTAAACGATTTTCCAGCTGTTTTAGGCGAGTTTATATCCGAGCCCTTGAGTAGGATGAAAGCGAAATGGCTCTCACCAATAGGAGGAGTCCCAAGCATCATCACATACATTAATTGCATTTTCGGTTTTGGGTCAAGATTTGGGTTTAACGGAGAGCCAGGCGAAGTCGGGAAACCCCCAATTCATTTGCGATGCCTGATGTAAATGGTCTCGTAAGCAGAGGCCGAGACGGAGCTCAGTGACATAATTACCTAACCAGTGCAGGCTCCTGGGGCCGCAACACACCATGTCCAGCGCTTCATGAGAGGATAAAGAGGCATGGAAGTGGGAAGACTCCAAAGATGCCGATGAATGCCCCTAACGGCCTAGCGAAATATCTTGTTAGGGCTGAGTGTCACGCGAGACTAGTATGATGACTTACGGCCGTGTTGTTCGTCAGCGTGAGCATGTAAAGGGATGTAGATAACAAGGATAGGACAAGAGAGCCCACGCAGACGAGACAGAAAGTAGCCCCCGTCACAAGCGGGGGGGGTAGGGGGGACGGCCGGTTTTTGGTACGCTCTGATAACGCTAGTGAGTGACATGTCTAAAATATCCTGCGTACGATGGAACACTCATCACCAACTTGGTGCATCGAAGTCGATGTCGCATTATGTCATTCAGAACACATGCGGCGCTATGTAGCAAGGTACTTCCAAGAGAGATAAAGCGAAATTGGATTGAGGAGATCTTGCGTCGGAACCACAGTATGGCCGTGAAACTCAGGCCATTACTAGCGCCCATACTGTATTTTTGGGGTCAGGTCTGGCTCGCAAAGGATGTTCTAACGGAAGACGTACAGCAACCGGGGGGGAGCAAGGCCATATGATCAAGATATTGCCGAGTGGGTAATTTGTGTAGCCGCGTGAGCTGATACATATGCCGGCAGTATTCTGGTACCGGGATATAGTTGAGTGGTAGAGTGCTCGAGCATGGTTTGAGGGGAGATGTTTCTGTCGACATTGTGTGCGAAGAGAGAGGGGTACGGGTTGTTCCATCTGGGGTGGATAGAAAGCTTTCAACACGCTGGGGTTATAAACACTCGCAATCCGATGGTATCAGATGACCTAATATCAAGTCAGAAGTCTCATGCAGAGGCACCATACATCAACTCTAACCGCCGTCGTAGCCACTCACTAGCACGTCAGAACTGAACAGCGAGCCAGACAAGAGCCGCTCCGTTGCGGCTGTGGGAGTCTGGTCTAATGTTACTGGTGGCGACTCAGCCATTCAGGCACTCTCGGACTATTGGCTTCGCAACAACATCCGTCCGGCGATCGATCCTAGGCGGTTGCAAACCAGCATCATCATTACTTGGCAAGAGTTTTGATTGGAAGTGACTCGAACATGATGCGCCCACTGCGGCGGTGAAGGGCAGACCTTCGAGCTGCGTACGGAGTCCGCGGAAAGAGCTAGCATCATGATCTGAATATCTCAAACAGTGCTCCTTACAGACCATGGAATCAATCGCGTACAGCGACCAACAACGCCGGACTAACAGCAGGTAAGCTGGAGGCAAAATGATGACGTGCGAGATGCACTGGGGTTGGCCCAAACCTTGAACCCCCACGTAGTGCTTACCCGAGTCTCCGGATGACATTGGGATAACCTGATCAACGCTGTGTGATATCGATCATGTCGGGCAATTGATGAGTGAACTCTCTACTGTGACGCTTCAAAAGGTTTGGTGGAGGTGATAAAAATGAATCGCGTTCCGTGACAAGCGAGCCTGTAGAGATGGGAAAGCCGCAAGCTCATGCGGATGCTACAGGTTGTTCTTGCAAATTGAAAAGGCTGGAATCCACGATGAAATCCTAGTATTTCTATGTCACTAGACTCTTGTTCCCCGCTGGATACTCCCCGTCGGAGCGTGTAGTGTTGAAGTTTTGTCATTTTCCCGGCGTTTGAAGATGGATGAGAACCTGCTGGTATAAATCCCCGTCATGGAGTCCCTTGACGCGATCGAATCTTGTGTTCAGAAATCAAGGAGAGTGGCACCAAGCAACAGGCATCCGATGCACATGGAGGTAAGCTTATGGAGGATCGAAGGAAGAGACTAGCCCCATAATTTCATCTGCCACTTATAGGCGTTTATCGGGCAAATATATTCCACACTAAGTATTAATTGGGAAAGCTTAGCGCCCGGCACATCTATGTCATGCGCATTATCCGCGCATGCCAAAGTTAAAGCCTAAAGGGTGCTTATGTAGTGTACCAATAACTGCAGGGAAAGACATTATCCTGTTGGCTAAATCAAGGTCACTGTATCATAAGCAGAACTAAGTATCTCGTTGATGCTAATTGAACATATTATCCATATTTGCGCTTCGTGACGTTCGGCACAATCACTAGTATCCGTATTCTCCCTTTACAAAGTCGTAGACAATGACATCCTCTACGATATCCAAAATTGACATCTAATAACCGATGAGCTCCACACGTGCGGACACAAAAAGCGTACGAACTCACCTTGTAGGCTACGTGCTTGGCATCTGGGATAAACTCGTCGCGGGTGTGCCTCCGACTGACATACGCATTTTTAATGGACTTTGGACTCTTCTCATAAGGAGATAGACACACCACTTTGAATTCGACGGTAAACACAACATCAAATCCCTTGTCGAAAACCTTCGGGGTTGTTATTTTTGCCCCCTGAGTCATATTTAATTCGGCGAAAGTTCGATGTAAAAGCACGCTCTAACAAACCGATGGGGCCTTGATTGATCATGTGCGCATTCTCCTCATATAGCTTTATTAGCCCGTCGAGAGAAGCACGCTTTTGCTCGTCAGTGGTTCCAGGCTTGTATTTGAAAGCGGCAAAACGAGTGACGGGGAGCCATGGCGAGAGAATGAGCTGGGGATGAGTGTAATTGTACGATGCAGCACGAATCCCACTGGCAATTGCTGGCGGTACTAATACCCCCTAGTCTCCTCGTGTGTCGGTGTCGGCATTACTTCTAGCAGTGACTTCTAGCGTTTGCGGGTAATCGTTCATCGGCGGGCGTACCGGTGCTACCATCAGGAACACTCAAAGTCCCCGAGTCCTTGCACGGACATGATACATGTGGGATGGGACATCCAATTTCTCCAGGTACACCCTTCTGTCACCATTTCACAAGCTGAGTGTCCTCATGGATACACTTCATGAATCTAACAGAGAAGAGGTGTCCGCTCATGTTCGGACATCATGATCATGATGGATGCGAGCTGAGTCTAGCTGTTGATAACGACGCTCCTTTTGAATTCTGACCAGCGACTCGGCAAAATGTACGTTCCGACAAACATACATGGAATGTCACCGATGGGCTCCCGGAAGTTGAGATTCGTAGAGCGCAGAGATTTGACCATCCGTGAGCTCATCACGTATGTTTGGCTGCTGTGCCTGACTGTGCAAATGATTTGTGTGCTCTTCAAGGACATATGTTCCCTACGCTTAGCGGACTCTTGTCCACCCTTTCTCCCGCGTCTTGATGATTCATGTGACTGATGGTTTCACGGCTTTGATACATCTACTCGGATGCTTTGCGATGAGACCCACATCATCGATACTTCGTGGCTCGCTTGCCCGAGACTCAGCAGAAGTAGCTCATGTGATACTCGAAGGGTGAGGAGTAAACACTAAAGATGACCTGGAGCACGGAATTGGGTTCGATGGAAAGCTATCTGAGTTGTATTTCTCACATTAATGAAGCTCGTTGCGCCATAGATAGGTCACACGGGTACGGCGATGATTTGCGAAAGATGACCACCATCCGCAGCATTCAGATGCACACATCTTCGACTGTCCATCCTGCTTGCTCCAACAGATTTCTTCAGATGTGCGAAACTCCTCTCCTGTGTGCGTTGAAATGCACATACATCGACAGATCTGTGATGTAAGGGTGCGAGATTCGCTGGTCCAAGGTTGGCGAGGAGGGGCGGTGGTGAAGCGGAAAATTAGCTCCTGGAAAGTGTGAATCCTCGACAACACATGCGTGTTGAATGATTGTCTCGCGAGGACCAATGAACTGGAAGCGGATGCAGCACTACGAATGTTTTGGAGAATTTGCAGGACATATGAGTCGGGCCAGTCGTGCAGGATCTGTTTAAGAAGGTAAACGGTTGCGCCATGAACGATTTGAGGCTTGAGAAATCGTTTGCTGTGTTGTAGATTAATAGATTAAAAATGTAGACTGAGCGTACGCTGGGTCACCTTCATAGCTCACGCGTCCGGAATCTAGTAGTTCCGGAGCCACAGTTTTACAATGCTAATGCAAAGGGTCAGACGTAGTTCTGAAGATCATAAAACACACAGTACGTACCCTTCTCCCATCGTCTTCAACCTGGGGCCTATCTTGAACAATGCACCGAAGCTGCGGACATGCCTGCGCAATGGCGATCGAAGACACGCCGATACCACCACCGACATCAACAAACGACGCTTCTCCGCGGGCAGGTCTGACCATCCAAAACCTAACACACTAAGTCGGATGTATACGACACGTGAACGACGGCCGTGACATACCTTGAAGATTGCGCTAGGGGGTTGTGTGCTATTGACACCCTTCATTGCCGCCGCCGAAACGGCGGTGTGACGTAATGCGTTTGAGGGCTGTTCAAACCATTTCCCAAACACCGACGTCAGAGCCAAAAATGCGAGCAACATCATTGGAGTCTTGTCCGGGTGATTCTCGAAACGCCGATGCGGGGAGATGTGAGATGCTCGACCATGTACGCTGCAACCCTTGCAGTCCTCATCGGCACTATGAGACAGGGGGGGATTTTTCAGAATTATTTTCAAAAAACATGCACCACGTACACATACCAGTGAGTGACTAGCGCGGCTAGCCCGTTTGTGCCGTCGTATTTTTCAATTGGTCTGCAAAAGATGGCCGGCTTATGTAGAGGAAATTGGTGGCAACAAGGCTACACATACCTCGCCACAAGGTCGTCAATAATCTTTCCTGTGTCTAGAACAGACGACGGAGAGTTTATTGGCGAACACGTCGGCTTCTACTTCTTTGAAGATGTAGTTCGTCGCCAGATAGCGCAATATCCGTGCTATGTAAGACACGGTCAACACTAAGTGATGTACTTTCATGAAAGTTTATATACCTAGTTTTCTGCTGTCGACGCCACTCTTTGTAGCTATCTCTTTGACATGCGCACCCTGAAGCGATGTCAAATTTACGTTTCACATGCTACGACTGCGCCTCGTTGCGTACCTTGGGTCCTGCTTCACGTAGAATCTCAACTACATGAGCCTCGATTGCGGCCCTTAGGGCTGCAGCAAGATAGTACTGCGGCACAAGTGTTAGTATAACACCGAAGATCAAATGTCAAGCAATACGCACACTGGTCCCAGCATTGAAGATTGTTGTCTGCGGCGGCTGGACAGTCGCTATGAGCTGAGAAGCAGAGCAGCGACGATAACTTTTGTGGCCACTTGTACTTGAGCCTCAGCATGTATTGAGGTAGGTCCCGAGGTCGCTGTTTCATCCAGCTGTGGGAAGGGGGTGTTATTTGAGACACATGCTTGCTCGATCTTGTCAACTGCGTCGTTCAGCAAGGATAGTAGGGCACGAAGTTCGTGGACGGCCATGCTGTTCAAGCGGGAAGGTCGGAGGGGTGCTAGAATCTCTTGAATTGTGGCAATCTCTTGCAATATGGACAGCCGGAGACCGAGTAGCGAGAGGAAGACGTCGTGCCGACATCTTTCGCTCGGAGGCCGCCGATAACGACAGAAACTTGATACAAAGGTGTGTTTGATCTGATGTGGGGAATGTGTCGATATTAGGAATCAAAGATGTCTGCGTTCTCCTCCGCCATGGTCGGTGAGTCCCGCACGACTCACGAGTGACAGTGATGGTCTGTTGATGATTTGCACGAGCCGAGCGGCCACGGCGCTCTTCGAAGCGCCACAATGGCAATGCAGTAGCGCCATTGGTGCGGTCCGCTCCCGGGCCCGATTCACGTTCTTGAGCCGAATCGAGCGAGCCGTGGGTCCAGATATCTGGCAGATCTATGACTCCCACTCACCCGACCGACAAAGATCTCTCAGGACACAATTTGAACGCTGCTAGCAATGCAAGCCCTGATACATCCGTGCTAGGGACCGGCCCTTCTCACCATAATTCCTCTTCCGATCCGGGAAAAGCTCACGGCCGCAGGCACTGGATCCTCCGAGACTCGGACTCGAACTTCAGCCTGCACATATTCTGTTTGCCTCTGCCGATAGAGGAAATTTGAACGATTGACTTCACACCGTGGTATATGGCTACGGTGTGTGATGTAAATATTCTCCTTTGATTTCTCCCTACTGAGGCAGTGGACACCAGAATACTCCGTGTGTGGGTGAAATGCAGTTTCAAGCCAGGCATGGGAACACTCCCAGCCCTTAGGCAGCCAAATGCGCACGTTTATCTCACGTGAATGTACCGCGCGGGAAGATAAAGGAAACAAAAGCTCTGTTCCATCTCACTCGTACTCTCCATCGACTTTCGCCAATATGACGACCCGTCATCCCTGAAATGATGACCGCTTATCGTTACAGTCCCGGTCAGCTTGTACAGCCTGTGGCGGAAAGAGTGAAGGTCCCTACGTGCCAAATCAGACGAAGTTCTGGTCAAAATCTTGGCAGGAGGAGTATGCCACTCAGATCTCTCGTTGATCGACGTGAAAAACGACGTCCATCAAGTTATGCTGCAGGATAAGGCGCGGAAGTTCACAGTAGTAGTCATGAAGGATCGGGTAAGATATTACGTTAATCTCGTCAACATATCGCTAACCGCTCTATATAGGTTTTTTGTGTAATTGTTTCACTCGGCTCAGACGTTCCATCTACAAACCCAGAACTTACCGTTGGAGCGTATGTCGCTATGTACATCATCGATTCATGCTTCAAGCCCGACTGCTACTACTGCTCGCACGGACTATCTGGGTTATGCACATATTCGGCATACGGTCTCAACCTCGATGGGATTCTGGGCCGCTTATGCTGTGGTTCGAGCCGCGTGCGTCGTTCTTGTCCCCGGTACCCCAGAGACTATACCACCAGGTGTAGTATCTACCGCAACAGATGCCATAGTCACCCCATACCACGCTATGAAATCATGCTGTGGCCTGCAGCCCCACCACACAGTGCTGTGTATTGGATTGGAGGACTTGGATATAATGCGGTCGGTGATCGCGAAGAAATGCCTAGGGGTTCAGTGCGTAATAGCATGCGACGTCCGCGAGCTTGCGCTGGCGAGCGTGAAGGAGGCTGGTGCAGATTATATTGCCACGCCCGACCGGCTCGCTCATGTCATCGAAGAGAACAACCTCCACATCGACTTTGCTTTCGATTTCGTCGGGTCCCAGGAAACATTCGACCTGTGCGTCTCCGTCATTCGCAAGGCCGGAACCATACACGTTCTTGGGCTTGCTTCGGCGCAATTGAACGCTCCTCCGCTCAAACTGATGGCAAAGGAGGTGACATACAGACCAGTTGTTATGGCTCCAAAGAATGAGCTGAAGGAGGTGTTGCAGACAATTGCAGACGGTGTACTGAGGCCAAAGGTGGAGCCGCGTCCAATGAAAGAGGTCGTGCAGGTCTTGAAAGATATGCACTGATGGAAATTTGGATGGGAGAGTCGCCTTACTGCCTGACTACGATTGAATATACACACATACGCCGCACGCAGCTACAATTTTCATATACTATTTCGTAGCCAGAAGAGGTTCCATCTATAAATCCAAATACTAGTACAATCCATCAGATGCCTACGGAGGCAGAAGAGGCTGCAAACCGCATGAGAGATTGATTTGAGTCGCCAGGACGTTGGCAGAAACAATACGCCATTCTCGAGACAATGGCCACGGAGTCAGAAGGCGATGCCAATTATTGGGTCCAGCCTGTGAAATTTTTCTGAGATGTCGCTCAAGCTTCTACATCAAAGAGAGGAACGAACGATATTCATCAGCAGGAAAAAACCGGACCAGCGACATATGTAAGTAATCAACACAGCTAAGGACATTACTCTGGTAGCGCCTCATCCTAGTCAGTATCTGTGATGTCGAGGCTCCAATTCTTCACGAGGTCAACTCACGTGGCAAGCACAATACTGTCAAGCACCACATCCATGATGTTGTCCTATCCGTCTGTTAGCCATCCAGCTCTTCCTTACATGCTCGCACTTAAAACCTTATTGATAGCAGAAAGAGTTGGGGATGCAATGCGTCTTGTTAACTTGGACATTGCATGCGCGTATGAATTATCATGTACGCTACATGACGCTGACGAGTTGATAAGACGCGTTAGAGTGTGCTATCAACGGGACTGTACCGAGGTTATCCTCCGACCTGTACATTAAAGACGTTTTTTATTCTTACGATTGCGATTTGAGACAAATGCAGCAGATCGCTAAGCAATACTGATGACGCACACGGTCGAGCAGGCCAATCCCGACAGAGAGCCAAGTTTCCTAGAATGTGGGTCTAGTATTTGTCATACAAAAAACATAGAGATTATATCGTCATAGCCCATACCATACGGGGGCGAAGACCAGTCTCTGATTCGAGAAATTGATCCCGTTGCTGTCACGTGTAAGAGCAGGTACAGTTGATCAACAACAGACTAGTAGAGAGAAGCCAGAAAACGTTAACTTTATTGTTCTGGTTAGTACTATAACGGACGTGACATACTCGTGGAGGTGAGGAGCATAGTGATCGATAGCATAGGTACGATCGCAAATCTTCGTGGTACGACTGGTTACGCATAATCCACAGCCTGAATATCTATTTTTCGTGTAAAAGTGTGAAAGCAAACTCGATCATAATACGATTGGAAGTGTCTCCTCACCATAACAATGTTTGTCAAGCCTAGGCTCAGCGAGGAACAGCAAACCAGAGAGGCGGGGCGCAGTAAGGGAATCCGTCGCTAGTGACGTTTTTTGGAATTTCGCCGCCTGTGGTTCGCCCGATCACCCAGCCCGACCTGGGTTTACGAATAGTATCCATTGCTAAGCTACCGTTAAACGGCAGTCTCAGCACTTCTCAATTGCGGGAATTGACGCGTCGTTTTTGTCTTACCACTGAAACTATCCCAATAGAAAATGTGATTCGTGGCAAGATTGATTCATAAAATTTAGCGTGTGTCTTTCTCCGTGCGCCGGCTCTTGTTGAACTAAATATGCAGAGGTCGAAGCCGGAGCACGAGTGCAAACCTGGGTGGAACATGAAAGATGCTACAGCAGAAGTAGTTTCTCGGGGGGGGAGAGTCCAAAAACACTGACCGTAGAACATACCGGTCAATGGAAGCGTAAGTCTGATAGCGGAGCTTGCCAGCCAGGGCTTGTGACATGGTCAATTAGGAGCTGACTACGCTTTTTCAACACACGTCATTACGCCGTCTATATCTCAGATTGAGCATTTTGTAGACAAGGGAATTTGAGCCCTAACTAAATGTCACAGCACACGAGTACAGCTTAGGCGCGGCAGCGCCGACTCCGGCCACTGCTCAAGCTCAAGACGGTCCGAGCTGAGTCTGGTACGCAGATGAGTAAGTCTGTCCAGCAACTCCTCAATTTGGGTGTCAAGTATCATAGAGTGTAGTAAGTTCACTCACTATGATTGACCTAGAAAAGCCGAGAAAACCATCCGCTAGAGAGGGAGAGGGGTGACGGTAAGATACCAAGATGCAGTCTGCACTTCTTCGCGCCAAACTGTATCCAGTGTCATGAGAACGACATGCTGGGATGATGTGATCACGGAAAACCCACCTTGGTGGTGAGCAGTGCAAAAGCAATTATACCCCATTTATCTGTGGATCGTCGCACGTATCATTGTGTTAATTATGGCATACAAGGAACACAGTACCCTCTGCTCATGCGGGTATGTGTGCCGGGTTTATTTTGCGTTTTTATTAGGTCTGAAAGCCCTTGCTTACCGGATGGGGAGCGGCAGCCACGTGCGCCACCACGTGGGTCGCTCAGTTTTGCGCGCGAACTTTTTGCCGCCCGTTTCGACCTCTATGAGCTCGACCTCCACTTAATCCGTCCCCTCTCTTCCCTCATAACTTCTGTCGGTCACATAACATACCCAAATACTTCTAAAACTGCGTGGTACGCCCATTTTCACGCTCAATGAAAGCCAACTACCAGGTACCCTAATCTTCATTTATTCTTGAAAATGCCCGTCCTCACATGACTGTAGTTCTCAAACCTATGCGGTACCGTTTACAGGCAGGGAAACATTGCTTTCAGCGGAGACGGAAACACTGTGTTTAGTCCCGTTGGGAACAAGGGTATCGGCATTTGACCTTGCGAAGTAAGCACTCTCCACTCACGGTAAGCCGGATGGTGGTTAATCATACACAGCAACAAGTCATACACGTTCCCATTCGAGAACAGGAAGAACATCGTTTCGATTGCACTCAGTCCGGACTCTAATGTCTTGATAACTGTGGACGAAGGTGTGTTCCATTTCTGCAGCTCCGTTCATGCCTAATTCAGCATGATTTAGATGGCCGTGCTCTACTCGTGAATGTTAGAAGGAGGTGTCGTATTACACCATCATAAACTTCAGTTCAAAAAGTCCGTAAAGGCCATCAAATTCTCTCCGAACGGAAAGTACGTCAGTCTTGACACCCCATGCGGTATAGCCACCCCACACCCCATTTTAGATACATCGCCGTCTCCCATGACTCCATGTGCAAGTATGGAGAACGCCGAACCATCTCATCCGGGAGTTCGCGCCTTTCAACCTCCACCGTACCTACACAGGTCATCATGACGAAGTCATCAGCATTGAATGGTCTCCCGACTCAAAGTGCGTTTATCCAAGGCACGACCTGGGCATGCTCATTTACTTCCCCTTAGATGTTTCATATCTACCTCGCGAGATATGACTGCGCGGCTTTTCACACTTGACCCTCTGGAGGGTTTCAGGCCCAAGACTTTTGCTGGTCATCGAGATGCCGTTATCGACGCATACTTCTCGTCCGACTGCAAGTCAGTGCGTGTGCTCTAGCTTCAATCATGTATACAACTCACACAATGGGTTCATGGTTCAGATATATACCGTCAGCCGTGACGGGCGCAGTATTCACTACTGGAAAGCGAAGGCATCAGATTCAGATTCAGATTCCGAGATGAGGATGAAGAGCCAATGAGCCTCCTCTTCGACTACCATAGGGTCCCTCGGAGACACTATCGCTCGTACGCGATGGGGAGTGCACACAAAAGGAACTACTTCCACCAGGCGGGAATACCAAGGTTGTCTGCAGCGCCTTCCATCGGCCGTCGAGTCTTCTCATCATCGGGTTTTCCACTGGCGTTTTTTGGTCTCTGGGAGATGCCTGCGTTCACAAACATACACACTCTGAGTATCTCGCAAGAGAAGATCTCCTCTGTCGCCATCAACCCTTTCGGGCGAGTGGCTCGCTTTTGGGGCTCGCAAACTCGGACAGCTTCTGGTCTGGGAGTGGCAATCGGAGTCGTATGTTTCTGAAAACAACAAGGTCACTACTTCGACATGAACACGCTCGCGTACGCGCCAGACGGTCAAAACGTTGCCACTGGCGGCGATGACGGCAAAGTGAAGGTCTGGAATACGATATCCGGCTTCTGCTTTTGTCACATTTTCCGACCACTCGGCCTAAACGGTATCCGCCGTTGACTTCGCAAAACAAGGCCAGGTTTTGTTTTTCCGCCTCTCTTGACGGAACAGTCCGTGCGTTTGACCTCATCCGATACCGCAACTTCCGTACCTTCACATCTCCCACACCCGTCCCAGTTCTCTTGCCTCGCCGTCGACCCTAGCGGTGAAGTCGTTGCCGCAGGATCTTCAGACTTCGTTTGAAGTTTTTTCTATGGTCTGTACAAACGGGCAAGTTGCTGGATATACTCGCTGGCCATGAGGCACCGGTCTCCTCGCTTGCATTCTCGCCAACGGGTAACCTCCTAGCCAGCGGCTCTTGGGACAAGACAGTTCGGATATGGAATGTCTTCGCCCGTTCGCATGCTGTAGAGCCATATCAACTTAGCTCTGACGTTCTTGCGCGCTCGCCTTTCGACCGGATGGCAAGGAGATATCAGTCTCCTCACTCGACGGACAAGTGATGTTCTTCGATGTAGCAGAGGGCAAGCAGACGAATGTCATCGATGGCCGGAAGGACATTTCTGGAGGACGTAAAGCTGACGACCGCATGGCAGCATCTAACAACACACGCCTCGGGCAAGTCGTTCAATAGTCTCACCTACAGCGCGGATGGGCAGTGTCTTCCCTTGCTGGCGGAAATAGCAAATACGTTGTCATCTACGATGTCCGCGATGGTGTCATGGTCAAAAAGTTCCAAATTTCGCAAAACCTTAGCTTGGACGGCACGGAGGAATTCCTCGACAGCCGTAGGATGACTGAGGCTGGCAACATCGACGGGCTCATTGACGACCACGACAGCGATCTCGACGACCGTTTTCAAGATACCCTCCCTGGAGTGGCGAGGGGGGACATGTCCAAGAGACGCTATCGACAAGAGGCGAGGACGAAATGCGTGCGATTCGCACCTACTGGTCGAGCGTGGGCCGCGGCGTCAACTGAAGGCCTTCTCATTTATTCCATCGACGACTCTATGGCATTCGACCCATTTGATCTCGACATCGATCTCACGCCGCAATCTCTACTCAAGGTCCTCTCAAAGCGCGAGTACCTCAAGGCACTAGTGATGGCGTTCCGTTTGAACGAGAGGCCACTCGTGCAAAAGGTGTATGAGAGCGTCCCTCCTGACGATGTCAGGCTTATGGCGCGTCAACTGCCTACCGTCTATCTAACGCAGATGCTCCGGTTCGTTGGTGAACACCTCGAGAAGAGCCCACATCTCGAATTTGATCTATTGTGGGTGAAACGCTCTGCTACATGCCCACGGTCGACACTTGCGAGATCGTTCCGGAGAGTACGCAAGTGTCTTCCGAACATTACAGAAGGGCCTAATCGATACAGAGCATTCAGTATCCAGGCTGTGAGCAGTATTCCTTAAGGCTACGTCATAATGCCAGCTAACCAGTATTCACAGGTGCGACGAAAACAGCTCGACCCTATCGTATCTCATTGATCAATCGCGGGCGTTGCAAGAGGTTTGTGAAGTGCTGATGGAGGAATCGTCATGAAGTACTCATGCGCCTTGTCCTGTTGATGCTCTCTTCCACATCTCGCTGCCAGTTACATTTCAGTGGCATTCATTTTTATTACGGTGACCTGATTTCACATCTACCTCCCCGATCCTACCTCACATGGCGGCGAGAACCGTCTTCCGTTCCCTTACTCGCATTTTTAAGTCAAGCGTCCTACGACAGTCCCCCCGAAGTTCATTCTGCTGAAACGGCTGAAGGATGATCTCTGTAGACGACGAGGAATGTTTGTGAGGCTGTTACAACAAAAGGCAGACTGCGCCACAACGCACATTTTGACGCACAGTTTTACAATGTCCAGACCCTCATTCAACGGACAAATCTTTCGAGATCCGCTGATACACTAAGTTATCAGTATTGTGTGTTCTATGACGATGAAACAGAACGGCAATAAAAATGGACAGGACTTTTCTTTTCTTACAAACTTGGGTAATACAAGAAACAAAAACTCAATAAAATGCATTAAGGGGGAATCGACCCCCGGCGGGTCGATGGCAACGACCCAGGTTTACCACTACCCCCCATTAATGCTTGAAGATCATAGCTAACCAAGTTAATATACACGTTTACAATCACAAAGCATGACGAGTGCGGACCGACGCCCTAACGCTACTGCCCTCGTTCTTTGTTTGTTCCTCCATACCCCCATGATCCGCGCACATGCGGCTACTATTGTTAGATATAACCGTTCATCTTCCTATGTAATAAACACGCCATGGCGTGGGTGCAACAGCCCCGAGTTTGCTTCAAAATGCGTCAGTCGTGTTTGATACCTCCTGGGTCCAGTTCGTCAGCTGTCTGCGCGGCGGAAATAGGTTGAGCTAAGCTCATAATTTGAATCAGCCTGTTGGAAATCAGATAGGCATGAATGGTAGCTGTGCCGTGTGCCTCATATGAAGCTTCATATGAAGCCGATAGATATCAGTGAGAGGCTTGGTTCATCTTCTCCTCATCCCCCGTCTGCACCTGACACGCGGTAGAACGCCAAGGAAAATCTTACCTGTCTAGACATGCCTACCTCTGCAATCCGATCATTCCTGGCCTCAGGGACCATGAAGCATCTTGAGCAGCAGAATGCGGAGTGGGCTAGAAGGATGGATGAGAAGTTCCCCAGGGATTTTTCCCCTTTACGGCCAAGGGCCAACACCCCAGAGTAAGCCTCCCGGGTTACCCGTTATCATTATGTCCATTTAATGAATCGTGGTATCAGGTTCTTTGGATCGGATGTGCGGACTCACGCGTTCCTGAGAGTGTGCTCCTGGGCTGCCTTCCAGGGCAGATATTCACACATCGCAACATAGCCGGCATGTTCCATGGGCCTTCCTGTAATTGCCACAAGCTAATCAACAAGTTGTACAGCATTATTAAAATCGACGACCCGAACAGCATGTCTGTGATCACTTAACGCCGTCGCCGACTCGGTGTCGAGCATATCATTGTCGCGGGACACACCCACTGCGGAGGCGCTGCGGTGTGTTTGGCAGAAGATGCGCACGACAGATTGCATGCTTTCAACCCCGCAGCAAGGCCGATCATGAATACGCCCCTAAAGATGCAAGGGAAACAGTCACTTGGCCACCCCCGCACCTCTGGACAACATGGCTTGCGCCCCTGCGAGCTTTAGCTGAAGCGCTACCTGAACCGAAGACAGTCCTTGAGCTTGTGAAGGCGAACGTGCGAGAACAAGTTCTAAATGTCGTACAAAGTGACGTCGTACAGAGTCATTGGTACTCACCGTCGGGCAGAGGGGCAACTTGAAGGGGTACATGGGTGGCTGTATCAGCTGGAGAAAGCGGACTGATTCAAGATTTGGATTTGCAGTGTGTATGCTGAGTCTCCGCATCCGTTCCCTGCTGGTCATCCTCTCGAGTCACCGCCGCATAACGCTGAAGTTGATCCCGTCCTGTAGGCTTAGTATATACCACGAAATTCTCCGTAATATTCGTAATGAGGTCAAGCTCAGCCAGTGTTTTATCTTTCGGTTTGCAGCTGTGGTCCCTAGGAGAGAATATGAGCCTCGAACAACGCAGTGTATTCTCACCACTGAGTGATCTGCACTCGGAGGGCCGAGCCGACGTCGCGTCACCTCACTCGGTGTTTTGGTGTTTGGTCATGTTAGGATCGAAAGGTCATGGCTTCCAAAAATGGAAGAAAGCTCCCCTGCACTCTCATTTCGCCACCGCCAGTTTGACGAGGGCACGTGTATCCTTCTCATTTGGTCGCGCGGGCGTTTTATCATTTTTTATTTTGCCTTCTGCGGACGCATCTCCCGCTCAGCGCTTTAGCGCTGGTAAGTCGACCATTCATCGATCCCTTCGAATCCCTCGCAGAACCGCTGTCTCTCCTTTGTACTTTGCCATCGATGATGGACGGCTGAATTTTTTCTATTACCATGGATAGCGAAGCTTAGCCTAAATGACTGACAGATGATCCGAGTGGGACCCCTTGACAGGCATGTACACAACGTGCAATAGCGTAGATCGTCCCCAGTGGTGTTGATTGAATGCCATCACTGCTTATCTAACTTGCAGACTGGACTGCTGACACTTATTAACACTTTTGGGGCCTTATTATCCGAGGTCAATGCTCGAAAGTGTCTAATTTTGATAGGTCTGGCAGAGACCCCTCGCCACATAATGGTGGGTCTAGCGAAAATGAAAACCGTGGTAGTACGCAAACTCAACCTTCAGCTGCACTAGGAATCGCACGGTGAGCGTCACTCCACTTCAAATGAGCTCTATATATAGGCAGCACTCGTACTTTTCGATGGATCCATCGCGCCCTCCTTCTCCAGTCTTCAGTACTCCACACACCTCACAAACTACATCATGTCTGCTTGTAAACACGATGTTTCCTACCAAATACCATCGCACGGCTCCTATCTGATAATGAGGCCTGGGCGACGCAAAACGATAAACTGTTCCCTCAGAGTTCACAAAACCCTCCGGTAAGCACCTCACCATGCCTTACTCTCTCTATGTCTACGTACTCAATTCTCCTTTAATAGGTCCCTTTGGATCGGAGACTGTTCCGACTCGCGTGTACCAGAAAGCGTCATAACCAACAGTCAACCTGGCCACATTTTCACAACTCCGTGCACCATTGCAAGTAGGTTTCAGTTCTCGCGTCATGAGCGATCATCTGACAATTACCTCAGCATAGTGAAGCCAACTCCATATTCAGAGCGTCTCGATCAGGAGCCGTCTAGTCCCGATGTCGATCAAACAGCGACTCTGCCATTATCTTCCCGGTTTCTTCCCTCGGTGTGCACCACATCATCGTCGTAGGGCATACTCGATGCGGAGGCGTCGCTGCCACTGCCTCTCCCCGGGAGCGAAGGCAAAGAGCGGGCGTTCAATGTCGTCAGCGGCACCTGCGCCCAGAAGGAACCAGTGGAGGAGCAGACCTTTGAGCGGCTGCCTATTTCGATGCAACGATGGCTGGCACACCATTCGTCACATCGTTCTGAACTGGCCCACAACGGCAGACGCCTACCTTGGACGAGGCCATTGAGGCCAATGTCCGCGCGCAAGTACGTACTGTTGCTGGGGAGCGCCGTCGTGCAGGTATTACTGGGTTCGGGGAGGGAAGAGGCTGTCTATGGTTGGCATACACGGGTGGTTGTAGCGTACGACGTGGCACAGTGGGAGGTTGAGAGATCTGTGGATTCATTTCGAGTATCACTATAGACACCCCTCGAGAAGATTATCGCTTCCACCTCACATGCAGCCCTCATTAGTCACCATTAGTGCTGCGTTGGAAGTTCAGACCCACCCCACACGATGTGTTTAATTCATTAGTACGCCACCCGTCATGTGAAATGTTTGCTAAACAGAGAAGGTTTAGACAGCATCATTGCCATACAGTGCTGGTACCGCTGCACAACGATAATTGGGACATCGAGGTTCTTTCCGTCGATACTTGGGTTTTCGTTTACCTACAGTGGCCGTCAAAAATAACGCACATAGATAGACGCCAGTGTTGATCTGCCAACCTCGTAGCAGGTAGTTCAGCACTGAATTCGGTCCTTTGGGGACCATAGTATTAATCGTTAGGCTCCACTGCTATAGTAAACTGAATATCTTTGTGAGAAGCTGGTGGAAAATGCTCTCTATCGGGTAAACTTGAGTGCCTTCAGCACTCCAGATCAGAAACAGAGTAAATTAACTTTCACTTCAGGTGGGATTTTTGTACACAATTTTTGATACCCCAACACGAATATATAACCCTAGATCCCTCCTCTGCTAGCTCAGTATGTCATAGGGAGTCGCGAGGCAGATATAAATGACAGTTTTATCATGTCATGGGTGGGTCAAGCATTTGACCATTCACAACGCCGAATCACGTCGGTTGAGTACAATATGTTGTGTGGATGTTGATACTGTATTTTGTAATGCGACTACAAATTATCGAGCTCATGGGACTCTAAACAGTGAGCATACGGTCGTCGAAAGTTGCTCAGCATCACCTCAGCGCTTACCATGTGCGTTATTTTTGACGGCCACTGTATCTCAAAACAGAACACAATATTCAACAGGACAATTATTGCACATTTTTAAAGAATTAATCATTTAATGTCACAGTCGTGATAACATTTATGCCAGAGTTGCGAATCCAACGGCGTTGCTGTCGAAGGAGAATGCAGTGTAGACGTTCTTCATGAAGCTGTAGAGAAAACAGTATATCAGTCCCCGAGCAAAAATGAGAGCAACCAGAGGGCATGCTTACCTGTCACCCAGGAGCCAAACACCGCTGCCGAGACCCAAGTCTTGGCCAGCGAGCGAGGCAACGCAGCGTCCATTGCCAATGGAACCGAGGTTGAAGCTGAAAGAGAGAATCAAAAATTGCACGTAGAAGATGAGGAGGTTCACGTACTTTGCGGAGGAGATCGTGAAAGTCTTGCCGCCCCAGCTGAAAGCAACAGTGGGGGCGGAGCTGCAGGGGTAGTAGTACAGGCCCTGGCTAGAGTCGTAGACGCCGGAGCCAGAGATCGAGGCGAAGATGGACTTGATGGACGAGGGAGGGCCGTACATGATGGTGGTACCGGAGTCGATGATCGTCTTGAAGTTGGAGACGACAGCCTTACCGTTAATGAGCGCCTTCGCGCCGGTGGCCATCCAGAAGCCAGTCGAGCGGTCAACACTGTGGTACTCAATCGAGCCGCTGTACAGCTTGGAGTTGGCGCCACCGAGGTAGAGCTCAGAGCCCGTGGAGGCGAGCTTGAAGCCGAAGATGCCAGAGCTGACGGTACCCTGGTTGACAAGGGTGTTGAAGAAAGGTGTCTAATAACGTAATATCAGTGAGCTGATGCACTTTGCGTCAAGTGGAATCTACGTTCACCGCTCCAAGGTTGGAAATGGCGGGGTAAGCAAGGCCGAGGATGCCGTCAATAGGGTCGTCAGAGAACGAGCTGGAGAGGGTGGTGACGGGGGAAAAGTATTGGCTCTTAGCAGTCAAGCCAGCAACGGTGACTAGATCTTGCGTTAGCTACGATATGATCCTATGTAGAGAAGACGATTTACCGCTATCGGCATATACGGGGCCAGAGACGGTAGAACCGTCACCGTACTGGATGGAGAAGCTTCGAGCGCTCTTCTTGGTGCCTGGGTGGACGACTTCGAGCGCAGTGTACTGTACTATGTGCTTGCTGCTGCAAGTCGAGCTGGTGCAAGGACGAGCTGGGGATCACACAAGTCGGAGGAACCAGTGTCGAAGTCAATGAGGAACGACTGAGCGGGAGTGCCGATGGAGATCGTGCCCGCCCACTCCAGATCGGTCCTCCCACTCATCGGTCAAAGCCTCAGTCAGCCCGGTGGCCCGCTTGAGATGAGCTCGGCGGAAAGGGGAACGGTCTTGAACTCCTTGAGACTGGGTGCCTTCGGGGCTAAGGGCGCCCTTGTTTCTTCATGATGTTCCACAGCAGGCGTTGTTCTGGTACTTGACCTGCATACCGCGTATCAGTATTAGGCGTGACAGGAGCGGCGGCTTGACTTACTTGTGGGTCTTGATACCGTGCAGGACGGCCTTCTCGTGGTTGAAGGTGCCGTCGGGGCGTTGGTGAGCGACCACGCTTTCTCGAGGGGAATGTGAATGCCATTCTCCTGAACAATAGGAGTGGCAGTCGCGAGGAGCCGAGCAGAGAGCAACGGTGACGAGGGAAGCTTTGCAGAACATGGCGTGAAGAAGAGGGGACCTGGAGTAGGACCTGGAGCTTAGGGGAGCTGGAGCTGGACCTGGGCAAATATCGCTGTCTTTGGATGCCTTATATAACTTACAGGATTATCAAGGCATGCGGTTCGACGTTGCAGAAATCGCGCCAAGGACGACTCGCAACGTTGTCGCAGGTACGATATCCTATTCATGACACCCGGTCAACCAAAAACGGCACAAACGGCAGAAGCGTTGCTGACCACCTCTGAGATCGCGCATTGCATGATTCAACGCAATCGGGAACAACGTCGACCCACTACAATGCCCTTGGCACGGCGTAGCTCTTGCCGTAGTTAATACGAATAGGCTGATAGAGATGACTCCAACAAGTGATTCTACTAATGGTCACGTTACGTCGTAAGTTCCAAAATGGCTACAGATACAGGACGGAAAGGACTTACGGGGAAAACTTTCCTCGCTATGCCGAGCGGACTGGGGCGGTCCCGTCGCAACAAAGAAGGCATATGGTGAAAGTAGGACTGATGACATGGTGGGCGAGACGCTGCGAGACGGATGACGCGGCAGGGCAGGATGCCCAAGCATACGATGACTTGCCTTGGCACAGTAATGTGGCGGCCAAAACATAGTAAGCGATAAGGACGATCGCTTTCGCACGATTTCACATTGCCGTCGGCAACTTATAACCTCTTCTTGGTTTTGACTAGTGATTGTCATGGTGTGTATGGCTCGATCGTGCGTCGCGACGGACTCTGCGAGAGTATTGACCTCGCTTCCTGCGTATTCCACCTGGCAAACGATTGAGGATGGCATCGCTCGCGGTAAAGACGAGCGATTGGCTCAATCCCCATGTCAAAAGCTGCCGCGACCACACCTGTCAACACGCACATGAGCTTCTTGCGATGCATGCGGCCCTTTCGCGACCCCATGGTCCAGAGAGATTTAACCGCGGTGCATATGTTCGAAGGAAGATAGGAGACGGCAGCATGCGGTCATACTATTTGATCGGGAGCTCGTAGTCCCCGCCTCCATGTGGAGGCACGGATCGGTGTTTCCTTCAGATCAGATGTGAGCATGTCTAGAAAACGGGCTGGAACGACAACACTTGCCTTAAATGCCATGATCGGCATGTAGCTCTAGATTCAAGTCTTCGCTGCCTTCCCCGATAACGCCGAAGAGTAGACCTCGTCACCGGTTCGTCACCCGATAGTAGAGCTGGTGCTGCAATGGTTTACAAAATAGTTGTTACAGAATTTAATGTACAGTGAGTGGAGAATCGAAAAGCACTGAGCCAAGACATGGCGAGAGCGAGGTGAAAGTCCCTTGTTGTGAATTGTTACACGAAACACGACCACGGCACCTGATTGTACATCCTATTCATCATTCCAAAAATTCCTTGTTCATGTCAGCAAAGGCGGCAGCTCCGGTGCCGAGCAGACCGAGTTGCATCACGCAGGCAGCGGTTTGGCGATACAACGTCTCGAGGGCGGGGTGGCAGGTTTGCCTTGAGATTCTATTATACACCTGAGTCAGTGGCCTGTTACGACCCGTTTAAAGTATACTCACCAAGAATAGCCTGGTTGAGCTCATTGGCGAGGCGTGCCCCTCGCCTCCTGTCCTGCCATATCGGCCACTTCTCCTCCAGCGGCAAGCGGGTCCGCAAACGCAACAACGCCAAACGTGCGCTTCAGGTGGCTGCGCACTTCGGGACGTGCGTCGCCCCGGTATGTCCGCCTCGAGGACCTGCCCCGTACTGGATCGCAGTCTCGAGGGCCGTTCGCGCGACGACAGCGGACGGGGATGCAGGGCGCAGAGAAAGAGGAGTGGCGGGGGGCGTCCCCGGACAGCGGCGGGACGGGCTTCATCCGGGGACGCGGCGGACGCTGATGCGAGGGCCTCGGGCGACGGGTCGTCCACGTCCATCGCGCCCAATCCATCCATCGTTTTCCGGGTGGGGCTCGACGTCCTTGGCTTTCTCCTGCGCGCGCTGCTGGTCCTCAGCCTGCACCTTCTTGAGAGCCTCGCTTGCTTCGAGGATCAGTTCGACGAACCTCCGGCAGCGCAGCTTGAAGAGCATGAGGCCCTGCTCACGCTCGACTGGAGACTCGACGGTGGGGTGGTGTTGCTTGGGTGTGCGCGATGGCGTATTCCACGTCGCCTTTCAGGACGGGCGTTAACAATGTCAATGCGAGCACGAAGGTCGAGCTCAGCGTCGAGATCGTCGGTATGAGCTTGGAGGAGGATGCTCGCGGACCGTCCTCCCATGTCGACGTCCCCGATCCGAAGCCGACCCGTAGCCACGATCGCGAGTTCCTTCACACTGCGCCTGGAAGGCTCTCGCAGTCCGTGCGAAGCCGTGGTGCGCAAGGTACGGCATACGATAGCACAAGCTTTCGGATGGGATCCTTCATCTGCTCTTCCTCAAAGGGGGTTCCTCACGGAAAGGGTAGGAGCAGCCGCGATATCTGGTGGTTTCTCCGCGGCTTCGTTCAAGGTCTTTCCTTTGCCGTAGAGCAAGTTCCAATCAATAGGCGTCGTCTGTATGTTGGCCCATGCAAGGTCTCGCTGGACTCCCCCAGCCCGTGCATGGGACTGAACGTGATCTGCGATGGCAAATCTGAAAGCCGAGTGGCCGAAGTTGACGCGAATGGACTCCCCAGTGTGGCGTAAACCAATAGCTGGGTAAATGTCGACAGTCCTGCCAACGTTCTCGAAGACGAGCCCTATAACGAGTTAGCGTGAGCTACTTATAGTCATAGGCGAACTCACCGAGGAATGTACCGTTCTTGGTATAGAAAACCTTGTGCTGGGTGAAGTCGATCCCACATCCGATGACGTCCCCGGCTGCGATTTACAAGAGATCAGGAAGGGTCAAATAGTCGTTCTTTCTGCTGCTCACTCTCGAATGTGGGTCCGTATGGGTTACCTTCTTTGTGCCCGGGGAAAGCCCACCCGTCATCGGCATGGTATCCCCAGGACTGTTTCTCCCATCCAGGCAAGCGGGTCAGGGCGCACCTCGGGAGAAGAGAGAACCTCATAATTAGTTGAATTAGCACAGCGCTGTGGCGGATTCGCAATCTGAGCATACCCAATGCTGATATGGCTGCGGAGGGGTTAGAGATCGTTTGGGACGCATATATGCGGGGCTTACCCCTTCGATCCCTTCTGTAAGATCTCCACTTCATAATAATAGATGCCACAAGCTGGCGGGATCGGATGATTGGCCCGAGCAGCAGCCGAGTCACGGTCCCCCGACACATGATGTCCCTGTAATTTTTTGAGTATACTCTCTCGGAGAAATGTAGGAGAAACGCACCGTAGAATGTAAGCTCTCGTCCATCACCCGACACGGTCAATGAGTTGTGTCTGTCCTGTTCACTCCACCGTGTAGGAAGCCGCAGAGCAGGGTTTGTGAGAAGTACACCCGGGGCCGGCGGTGCGGGCGTTGAGCGCACAGGCGGGGGCGACGCGCTCGCTAAGCTTTTCTTCGTCGGTGTCAAAGCCAGGTGTTGTGTCGCGACGCAGGTAGGGATACGGAATCGGCGTAGGCGTGCTCATGCGCGACGAAGCCGAGCCGGGTCCGCCGGCGAGCACGTGTTCGAGGTGAGAACTGCCAGGCTGCACGGGTGGTGCATCGGTGTACAGAAGGTCGCGCAGGGCAGAGTGAGCGAGGTAAGTGGGGCGGGGGGAACGCAGTGGGTGGGGGGGTACGGAGGTCGGCACAGGCATCGCCGCAGCACGATGCGGTGTGCCAGGTACTACGATATGCGCAGCTGTAGTCGATTGCCTCCTTACGCTAGGTCGACGGGTGCGACCAGCAGAGGGTAAAGGCGAAACTGCAGGGACTGGCGTACAACCTGCATCGCCTGCACGAGCGGAGGATGTGGTAGCGCGGATAACCCGCGGCTCAAAGACGGGTGTAGCGGCGAGTGGCATGGCGGGTCTGCTCAGCGATGAAGCATAGCCTCCCGAGAGCGTACGTAGCGGCGGGCTCGCGACAATGGTTCGTTGCGAAAGGGATCGCTCGGGGCTAGAGGGAGCGTGCAGACGAGTTGCACTCACCACTCGGGGACGTGAGCTCGGCGTTGTCGCGAATGGCATTGAGATGACGTCTTCAATGCTGCGGGCAAGCACTACCAGGTATTGGGATGCTTGCTGAGCGGGATGTACGAGAGCTCATGATGGTCGTTGAGGTGGTGGTACGACCAAAGTAATTAGGAGGCCAAAGGAATAAGAATACAGGGCGGAACTTGGTATAGCCGTTGTTTACTCAAATGCGGCACAAGTCCCAAGCCAAGTATGCCCGGTTCAGCAGCGAGGGGCCTTGGTTGCGTGTTTTGTTGTGAAATCAGCAAAGAATTCACAACTAGGTCGTAAAGATGGCTCGAGGCTTGCAATCTGGAGGGGCTCGAGGCCAGAAAGCGCTTCAAATGTATTGCTCGACCAGTTCTCTGGGAGGGATAGACGAGGCAGCGACAGCTTTCGACGATCCTCTCAGACGAAGACTACGGTGAGAGGCAGGAGTGAGGTTGTCGTCAGCGAGGATGGTGGTGGTTGGTGTGAGAAGAGTCTCAGGGCGGTATGAAGTCGTCTGAGACCCCTGCCCCTCTCGCCGCCGAACTGTGTTATGCACCACCATCAACCTGTGACCTTCGATCGTCTCCGTTTGGTCCTGCGACTCTCAGAACGCTGACCGCCATTCATTACGCCATACCAAGGCTATACAGAGTCTATACAACTCGGTTCAACCCTGCCGAATGGAAATGATGATGGTTGTATTGCGAACGGCGGAACCCCTGCCTAGGGCGCCCCTGGTTGGTCCAGACAAGCCAATCCAGGGCAGCCTGAGAACAAAATCTGGAGAGGTATGTGTATTCCAAGTATTGAAGGGGTAACATGGATACACAGACGGTGCACGCTCGTCGAAGGAAGACGAGAATAAGTAGACGGAGATGTCGAGAAGCTAAGGTACGTTCGCAGGTGGCCCCCCAAGAACATAGCCACTTCCTAAACTCACCTTAGATCCCCCGCATCCGTAGCAGTCGAGGTTACTCCCAACGCAGCACTAGTCCTGGGCGATTTCTGCTACCCGGCGGTCTCCCACCTTAATTAAAAATACTCTCGCAGAGCGCCCTTTTTTTCCCCCCCCAGGCGGCACTTCGAAGGACCTCGTCTTTTCCATGCTCCGTAACAAGTGTCGTTAACCACGGAAGGCCGCAGCAAGCCCAGGCCCGGCGTAACTCGAACCTTTCACTAACGGTCTTGTGCATTACATCGCCCGTAATGCGGCGCACAAAATAGGGATGTAGTTTTCGACTGAACTTCCTATTGAAGCACGGAAAGCCAAGATTACTGTCATAGAACTGTAGAATATTCACTTTCAGCGGCGACAAATATGGCAAGTACGCACGCAAGGGACAAGGGTTCATCCCACCAGTGGGGGCTTAACTTACATGTCTTGACTCGCATCTACACAACTTCTTTCTTAGTCACTTCGCCTCCAGCAAATATCCATTTGATCAACCCTCGCAAATGTGGAACCTACACCCCCACCCGATGGACAATCGTGTCGAATTCGCAGTGTGCATGACCTGAGGTATTTAGCGCGTTCCTTTCACAGAACATAATCAACTCATGTACGCCCTTACTCATAGGGAGAATCCTACTCGCTCGTAGTCCGTCCTCGCGTTTGAGACATCTCCGGCAGATAGAATTTGCACACACAGCCGCCACAGCCTGGAATTTGCAGCTATGTAGAAGGCTGTTACGCCATGTAAACGGCCAGCATGTGGCGTGTCAATGATTGCAGTCCCCCAACATCACATCAGAATGTTCTATGGAAAGTATAACGTCAGGTATCTGGTCAAGACACTAAAAGGTCAGCAGACGATACATACTCGGATTTACTATCCGTGTCCCACTCATGGCCGCGAACTTCCTATAGGTTGTATAACAGTCACGACTCTGACAATTGTATACAACATGCGCTGATTTCAAGCAGACTAATAAACATAGATTGCATTCAGTGACAAACGACTCTACAAGGCTATATCATACATGTGCTAGCCATCTACAGCCATTCTCTCTTCACTAGAGCAGGCTCCTAGTTGATATTCTATTTGTGAGCATCAGGGAGGTGACAGCGATTTTAATTGAGGGTTGGGTGTGTAGTAAAATGCTGTCAGATTGGGACAAAACTGCAATAAGGAGCACTTTTCTATACAAAGCCCCAGATCGGAACAAAGCGAGGAAGCGCTAACAATAATTTGCCAAAACAATCTCATTTAGCTAACTAACTGCTCCTGCGTCTCGCCACCACTACATTTCACTCACTTGTACAGAGTACACCCGAACCGATGGTGCCTCCTCAACCACCCGGAGACGACCCGTTCACCAACACCAAACTTGCCCCATCAGCTCTCGAGAGCTCTAATCTTGTCAAAACCCGAACGACCTGCTCGCTCAGGAGTCGCGTACAAGACATTGCGAAGACCACAGCCAACTCATTAGAGGGTTTCATATCAGGTTTACCCTCATCACTGCATGTCGTTCCTGAAGTATGACTGACCCTTATTGGTGAAATCGTTCCGGAAACAGCGGCGAAGTCGTTTGGCAAGTTCAAAGATTCCTTTCTATCCGAGTTGCATGCCGAGATTACCTCGCATGAGAACCAGCCGCCGCATCCATCCAGGCTTTACAGCCCGTCCAGGGTATCGTTGTACATGACAGCGAAGTGCTTGAGCCGGAACCCATTCGTGCTGGAGGATTGATGCGTAAGGATGCAGTGCGTACTATATGCCATCTTCCACGTTGCTCTGCTCACGACAGATGTCTGCAGCGACATGCCTTCAAACAGCCTGCAAAGCCAATAGAGCCGCCGACACCTCGGACGTCAGTCCTCGGGTTAGACAGACTAAGCGAAGGAGAAGCGTGCCGCCGCGGCAGAGAACGGCGATAGTAGCAGGAAGAAGGCGCGAATGGATGACGCAGAGCCCAAGTTCAAGGGTGCGCTGTCTGCTATGACCCTTTTGACAATCTCTCATATTCGCCTCCGCTGCCCTCCAGTGCCTACTCTTCCAGCTTCACGTAATGCGAACATCCGTCAAAGAGGGGAAGAGACCCCCCTCACATCCTGGAGGATTGTCTGAGACTGGCCGGAAGCGTTTAGAGGAATTCAAGCGTAATAGGGAGCGGCAAAGAGGTACGTCGCTCATGGTCCATGTCCGTGCCATTTGTAACATGAGATCATTGTAGAGGGTATCTCTGCGCACCAGGAACGCAGAGACGACGGACCACGGGGCCTCGGAGACTTCCAACGGCGTGCCAACCGTGACCAATTCGATCGCAGGGGCAACCGGAACGAACGTCGTGACTGGGACGCTACGCCCCGTTCTGAGCGTGGCTCCGAGACGACGCGCCCAGCGTACGCGTGCCAATGTCGGGTATGGGACTCTACTCTAGAAGGTCAGAAGGCGGCTCTGGCTGGGGCTTTCGTCAAAGAGTCGGGGATGGGGACGCGCCGACGCCGCGGGGTCAAAGGGGCGGCTCACCAGAAGACGATGGAGCGCCAGTGAACTTGGACATCTGCGCGAGTGGAAGAGGAGCAGATCCGGTTGGACAGGGATTGGTATATGGGACCCGAAGAAGGGAACTTAGCCGGTGATGAACGACTTCAATCCTCTAGCGCAGTATGAAGATCTCGGAGCTGCGAAGCAGAAGGAGCTCGCAACTCGTGCTGTAAAGAAAGATCTCGGCCAGGCAGGCTCAGTACAACGCGGACAACGACACTCTGGGAGGCCAATCGTATGCTGACGTCCCGGTGTCGCCACTCGAAGAACTATTGGATCTTGACTTCGAGGACGAGTCCGAGTCAACCGTGCAACGTCATGGTCCACGATTTGAAGCCTCCCTTACCTCGATGGGCGTACTGTGTTCACGAAACAGCTCGAACACGATCAATCCCTCGTCCGAGACGCAACAAGCGATATGGCCGTGTTTGCGAGGAAAGGTGCAGTCCACTGCCGTCAAGGAGATAGCGTGAACAGGCGGAGCGCGCGAAGGCTGCTGCTAAGCTAGGCTGCCCCTGGAGGAACAGCGTTGGGATGAATCTCTATGGGATGTCAAGGATTGAAGATGCACTGCAGCGGAAGGTACGTGTATGCGTCCACAGCCTCCGGCTGACACACTCGTCGATTGGATGCGCATTCACGAAGTTGTCTTGGTTTTGGGATTCTGCAGCCGAGGCGAGGGCCAAGGATAAGGATGCCGAGAAAGAAGACTACAAGGGCGAATCGATGAGTTCTCAAGCCATGTTGAAAACATCTCTGCTGGCACGTTACCTCGCTAGTAGTTTCGCAAGGACCAGAACGTTGAAAGAGCAGCAGAGAGTATCTTCCAGCTTTCGCTTGCCGTGATGAGAAGGTTGTTGAAGGTCATTCGGGAGAACCAAGGTGCGTCAAGAGCATTGTGCTTGTACTTGTAAAAACTGCTAACGGACTTCGAAGTCATTGTCGTTGTTGGTGAAACTGGTTCGGGAAAGACGCACGCAAAGCTGGCTCAGTTCCTATACGAAGATGGTTATTGTACACACGGATTCTGATCGGCACTGCACGCAACACGCAGACGTGTCGCCGCATTGTCCGTGGCCAAGCGTGTCAGCGAGGAGATGGAGGCGAGTGTCATGTCAAGTACCGTTGCTTGACGGTACTAATCATTTTACAGTGCAAACTTGGTTCCACCGCCAACAAACCTAGGCTACGCCATTCGGTTCGAGGATTGTACTTGCCTGCGGATCACAAAAACAGCAAGTGTAAGTTTCGCTATGTGTGGCTCCACCGGCCAAGCTCATGAATCACTGCAGATATGACTGACGAGTGTCTTCACTATTCGCGAAGTCCTTGAAACGAAGGTGATCTCGCGATCGAGTACTAGTGCGTGATGTCGATTCCTAAGATCGAAGCGCACGAACGCTCCCTTCTGAGCAACGGACGTGCTAATGGGTTTGTTTGCGGCTAAAAGTAGGCCCACGTGTCGCATGCACAAATTCTATTTAAACTCATTCATCCCTACTAGTCTTGACTGCTCTCCGACGTGACTTGAAGTCCTGATCGTCACTTTTCGGCCCACCATGAACGCAGAGAAGGTTGGTCATCGCAATCAAAACTACACCTTCGAGAGTTTGCTCATCATAGAATCACACTAGTTCCATTCTGCATTTTATGGTAATGCCAGCCCCGTGACTTCACCATCCACGGAGTCGTACTTTTGCCCCAGTCGAGATATTCCAACATGGCGAACCAAATCAACCTTGCGAGGATTATGGTTGACAGTGCTGTCAAGCAACTGTGCTCCAAATTCATCCTATCACATCCCACCACCCCGGTTGATATCCTGGTTTTTCATGACACGGCCAGGGAAGACATCGAAAATCACCTGCCAGGTCGTTAACGGTAAATTTCCACCAACCTTACTAGACTGCTATGTTGACTAACGTGTCTCTCAGAACGCCTCTCCCAACTGGACGAGCCTGACCCACTCGCCGTGCTACCTATTTACTCTCAAATGCCGCCGCGGACCCCGCCCCTACAGGCGAAGATCTTCGAGCCCACAGCTGATGGCCGGAGAATAAGGTCATTTCAGTTTGCGTGCGGACTACAACAAATCATTGCCGAGACTTCGCTGACAGGAAAGTGCTGATTACACATCTACCTAGGAGGTTGAAGCTTATCCTTTGAAACAGTTGACATGGTATTACAGCTCTATGTCGTTGACGCCGGCTACTCTAAGTTGAAGGTCTAAACAACCCCAAGGTTGGCAATGGATGCTTTACAAATTACCCCAATCAGTCAAGCCAACGCCAATCAACGCACTGGTCGCGCTGGACGTACCGGGGCAGCGGCTTCTGTTACCGATTGTATACCGAGATGGCATTTAGGAACGAGAGTGTTCCCCAACAACATCCCGGAAATTCAGAGGACCAACCTGGACAAATACGGTACTTCTGCTCAAGTCGCTCGGCGTTAAAATCTGCTGGAATTCGACTTTATGGATCCACCACCTCATGGCAAACATGTTGAATTCCATGTATCAACTCTGGGTGCTCGGCGCTCTCGACAACGTTGGCGACCTGACTCCCGTTGGACGCAAGATGTCTGAATTCCCTATGGAGCCATCGATGGCGAAGATGCTCATCGCCTCCGTTGAGTTCAAAGTGTTCAGCAGAAATGAACTTTGACTTATCGTGTCAATGTTGTCAGTTCATCAAGCGTTTTTTATTCGCCCTTAGGAGCGTATGGAAGAGGCCGACGCGGCCAAAGCGAGAAATGGTCAAACGTGCCGGAGAGTGATCATCTGACATTGTTGAACGTCTTTAACAGTGGAAAAGTCAAGCGGGTGAGTGTTTATATCGCACTCAGTGCACAATCGGGTCATATTGTCAACCTTGGCGTTAGTTTCCGAGACGATTGGTCTATTTTCGTCACTTCAATTCACCCAGGGGACCGAAGCTCCTCCGCAAAGCACGAGAGGTCTCCGCGCGGTACAGCTCGCGCAAGATATCATGAAATTCCAAAAAATGGAGATTCAATCATCTCAGCTGGGACAGACTTTGACGTAATTTCGAGCTAAGGCTTCGGCACTCACCCACTGAAGATTTCGCACGTCATCCTATTCCAGTGATGCATAGGACGGAGCCTGATTCTGCACGCTTTGGTTATCTTCCACCAAGCCGCAGCGAGATGGACGGTGTATCGGAGAATTTCGGTCAACATACGCAACCCAGGTCTCCCTACACAATACATCCCACCATTGCCATTGTATTGGCTAGAGCCTTAGATTAGGAAGCCACGATCCCATCGATAAGAAAAATAGTACTTTACCGCGTCTATGACTTCTGTGCAGTACACGCGCCGAGGCGTAATCTCATATACCACGAAACTCATTCTGACGTCCAATAGAGTACCCAGCGAACAACAGGATCACCGCCGTCAGTATGCGTAATTGGCTCTCGGTATGTCCTAATATATATTTTCTCTCCATAACAACCGCTACTTACGCAATTTCCAGCTCGATACTTGGCTCTGTCTTCTATCTCTGGGGTCAAGGGAGAAGAACTTCTGATGTAGCCGGGGCCACAAAACCGTAGGGAACTGCAAGATTAAAGAATTCGCCATCGGCGCGCTGGAGTTTTGGAGACCGAGATGGCACGGACAACGAGAAGAGTATGTCCATCCAGGCTTGCGCAAATTATCATCAGATGACCTAGCTTGTAGGACGGCCAAGAAGGCCGCTGAGGAGGCACTTGCCAAGAAGACTGCGAGTGGTCTTCCTCAAAGATCATCGTCCTAGGGGACAACTCGCCAAACAGGGATCGGTGCTGGGTCTGTGTACACAAAACCCGCGAAGGCGCGGTCGGAAGTATGATATCCCATACGGTTGATCAGGATGTTATGTGATCGGTATATATAGGGCTTTCTTATGAGTACCGTTTATATCAAGATGATGATTTTGCAACGGAATTGGATAGACAGTGGAGAAAGAGCGAACTGATAGCAAATATAGCATCAACTAAGCCTTCTCTGTTCGATATGGTTTTGACGTGCCAACGTATTTTTGGTGTCGGTCTACTCTTATGGCACCTCTATTTTGTCACGGAATATATCCGCCATCCTCCTCGGGAGGTTTTTTTTCACTAGCATGCACAAACGATTAATTAGAACGCTTCGCTGGATGTCTATTCCTGCACTGCGCAAATACACACTTGACCTTTGGTGTCAGGGAAGAAACAACAGGATGAATGCACAGTCTATGGCATTCAAAGCCAAGATAAAAAGCAACATAATAATTCCAGCGATATCTGCGATAGCTATCAGTTCCCGAGACCTGGGGCAATACAGGATAGATCACATCAGCCAATTTGAGCAACCGTTAGGGACTCGGATCATTCGTCAACACGAGGGAGCAAAACCTGGAGGACATGCTCTGTAGCAGGACCTGCTGTGCCAATGGAGCGTGTTCTTGTTGGACAAATACCTGTGCGTACGACAAGTGTGAGCATCTTTATGTACCACAGTGCACAAACGACGAAAGGGACTGCGTGGTGTACCGCCGAAGCAAGTACCCAAGCACCACCGCACCGAAACCGGACATGTTGAAGGGAAGAAAAAAGCTATAAGAAAATATCATCGCGACACCGGACTCGTTGGGAGGGGACCGATGGGGGTTTGGCATGCCGTCGGATTGCTTGGTGGGAATATTGACAGAGATATATGGGTGGAGAATGACTATATGTGACTGTAAACCATTGCAACCGGAATACAAACACAAGGCGGTTTACCTTTGCGGCGACAGTACCTCAAGGACCAGCAGTGTGATGAAACTTTTACACGGGGAAATTCGTGAGTATGTGGGAATTCAGGTGCGTTGGAGGGAACGAATCCGGGCAAACGCACAAAAAGGTCGTGACTGGGCCCGGAAAGCACCATGATAATACCTTGCGCCAGAGGGATTGGCCGTGAGCTAAATCCAAGGGCAATATACAAGGATGGACCAAGGACAAAATTGATGACTAGTGACTTATTGGGATTTTCACGATGGTGCACAGGTGTGATCGCTCGTGAAAACCTTACCATGGAATACCAGAAGAAAACGTGCCCCCCCCCAAACAACCTGATTACACCGACAGCCACCAGGGTTCTCTTGAGACGCAGTTCGCCCCCGCCGATCGTGGCACCATATAGTATGATATCTTTCGCGAGACCGCAGGGGATGCTTTCCGCCTTTATGGTTTACTTAGCATTATTCCAGGAAACTCCGCTTCCGCTTTGCATCTTTTCCTCGGGGTCCTAGCGCCGTGAAGACTGATACACGACCATCTCGTGCTTCGTCCGTCGCAGGCCATGTTCAATAAGCCAACGCCTGAGACCACATCAGACATTTGCCACGAGGGATCTAATCAAGATGTGGACATACGGTGAGAACGGTAGAAATTGGATGCCAACGAGGAGCAGAAAATGCTGGGACAAGCTGCAGTCCGAGCGATAACCGCCATCCCATATTGCCATTGAGAAATTGACACCCATACGAAACCCAATTGGCGACAAGAAAGCCCGATACCTATCATTTGTTGAGCAAGACCGACCACGAATCCCGGATTTGGGGAGGGGCGATTTCTGTCTGCAATAAGTAATCAAGACGGTGCAGTATGTCTGGTGGTAACTTGCATACATTATATCAAAGTGGGACGGTCATCGATAAAGCTTCTGAAGGGGGACGCATTGGATAAATTCGTCTGGGAGAGAGGGCTTTGAGTACGTACCCGACAGCAAACCTCCGATTATCCGGCCGATGAGTAGACACACAAAGTTGTTGGCCCCAGCCTGCATAGCGCAACCCCGACATTGCGACAATCGACCCAAGCTATGGAAGAATACGATCGGAGGCCTCTACATATACCAGTAAAATAGTGCGCACCTGGATAGATCGTTTGCGACCATATTTGTCACTCGTCCTTCCCAAAATTATCGATGTGTAGCACCTTGGAAGACCTTAGAACGAACCATCCACCTATCGCCGGCCGTGTCGCCGCCCCGAAAAAAAAGACGATCCTCCCGCAAAAGTTGACACTACAGCACCGGACAAGCTGTTATATTTCGCCTGGGCGTCCGATAAAGGTTTTTAAAAGCATTGAAGGTGATGATTGAGGCGATGATCCCACTAAGCAGCAGCTACATGTTAATGAAGTCGTCGCGTAGGCAATGAACCACAAATTACGTGTCATAACTATGAATCATCCTTTAGTACGTCAAGCTTTCAGAGCGATGTTGACGAAATTCTTACCCGAAGAGAAATGAACCTTGTGATTGGCTCTGACTGTCACTTCTGTGCACGAACTTGCAACAAAGCACTGACCTATTGAGCAAAATGCTGCTGTAAAAACATTGAAGATGAGCCCCATTGTCTGTGGCCGTTGTGAACAAGTCACCCGTGAAAGGCTGGCTACACCGAACGTGTATGAAGGATGATCATGGCCGACAGCCTTCTGTCTAGGCATGTGAGATAATTTTGAATCAAAGAGTCCGGGAATGATATAGTTGAGGACCCATGACCGTGAGTCGACTGTAGACGGGAAGTCAGGTGCCCTCGAAGAAGTCTAACCACGATGTGATAGGAGCGCATGCATCTACGCATTGAAAGAGACCGTGAGTTTCAAGCGTAAGTCACCTCCGCCCGGCCTCAGGTCACAGAGAGTATGTCATCACACACGGGCAAATCGCCAAAGCACTCGGGCTGTCATCAATGACGCGCGAGTTGTGAATAACTGCGGCTCGCAGAAGTTGATTCATGTTGAGCTGATGGCTGCATCCGCGGTACCGTGCTGCGGGTAAAACCCTCGTCATGTTCCTTCGACTGGGGCCGCCGGCATCGCGGACCAGTATACGGAGCTGCTTTGATAGAGGTGACACGACGTGGAGACATCTTTTGGCACGATTCTGGGTGAGATCAATAAGCAGCGGACTTTGAACGTTCTTATGTTCGATTGCCAAGGCTGCTTACAAAGTCAGTAAGTAGTTCAAAGTCCGAACGTCAAGCCAATCACGTACGGCATAGTGACAGGGTAAATTGTGGCCACAGAGTTGTCTTGGTTGCGCTATGACAGGCCAGCGCCGCGGAACCGTGCCGCAGCGGGAGGGTACGCCGTCGCCACGGCACGCAAGTTGCAGATCAAATCCTTAACCGCTCTACAGTAAGCGTATGGGTCACTGCGGCTACGCCTGGCTAACGATGGCTCGAGACAAGGCCTCGGAGACTGTAGCGAGTTGGACTCTATCCGGAAAACGAAGTGGGTCTGGGGTTCGTTTTTGTGTGAGTAGCTTACGCATGTAGATCAGCTTAGAGATATGTCCCGTAGGCTCTTACCACATCATGCTTGATACTCAAAGAGGCGCCCTACGGCCGCGTTAAGAAAGGTGTGGTAGTGCACTGTGGGGGGTATAAAATGTAAAGAGGGAAACTTTTGCGCTTACCCCCAAATTCATTCGACTCCCAAGGTCAGCAGCATCCAGACATGAAAGTTCTCATCCTTGGGTGTGTAGCGTTTTGTGCTTCTGGTGGATTGAGACCTGTCTGACGAGTCTAACCACAGTGCGTCCGGCTTCATTGGCCTTCCGGCTGCACAAGCTCTTGTGCGCGCAGGACACATTGTATACGGCGTCACTCGTTCTGAAGACAAGGCTCGTCAGTTGGCGCAAGAAGAGAGTAAGCGGATGCACTTACTCAAGTGTTCCGACGGTGCTGATCTTATCCTTCCAGTCATTCCCATAGTCGCATCGACGTCAGATCCATCCAAATGGCTTGAAACTCGTGCCCACTCTGGACGTAGTTATAGACGCAGTTGGAGGTATGGAGATCAAAGCGCTGTCCGACCAGCTACTGCAGGCTACTGTCAAAGCGGCGAAGAAGCGTCCCGCCAGTGCGTCAAAGCTCACCTATATCTATACCTCCGGCACTTGGGTCCCATGGCCACGACCTGAAGACCATCAAGACCGACACCTCGCCCACGACCAATCCCATCGAGCTAAATCGCCTGGGGCGCGTTGATCAAGAGCAGCGTGTTGTGATCAACCCTGTGCTCAACGGCATCGTCGTCCGGCCCGCTCTGCTTTACGGTCGTAGCGGGTCCATTGTGGGGTCGCTGTTCAAGGGAGCGTCCGAAGGCCGGATTGCGTGGTTTGGCACCCCCGAGAGCCGCTGGTCCGTCATTCACGCGGACGACCTTGCCGCATTGTAACGTCTTGCTTGCGGAGAAGGCCCCAACTTATAGGGGGCAAAATCTTCGACGCCGCCAACGCCCATACCGAGAGCCTCCCGGATATCCTGAAAAAGGTCTCCGAGGTCAGCGGTGCATCCGGGGAGCCTGTCTACATGAAGCCAACTAACCGTAAGTTCGAATTCACGAGCGAAAGCTGGGTCGCTTACCCCTTCGTGATAGCATTCGAAGGCGCCTTGAGCACTACTTCCCTGCTGAAGCCTTATTTGGCGCGCGCATTGCTCGGATGGGAACCTCGCAAGGCGGGTTTGGTTGACGGCATGGAGGTGTGTACTACAACGCTTGGAAGTCTAGTGTGACCCTGTAGGCGAAGGAAATGTGAGGGTGATTAGCATGTAGTATTCAAGCTACCTATGTTTCGCAAATGATGTCGCGTTGGTGGGTGTTTTCTTGATCTTGTATTCGTAACTCGAGGCCACGAAGCGAAAAGGGATAATATGACCTGGTGGGAAAGTGGTAGTACATGAGGATAGAAGGAACAGCAGTATGAGGGTGCGAGAGAGGTCAACCCAAACGGCCGTCGTTTCTCGTCTCGGTTATACTCGACAGAGCTCTCTCTTGGTCGATGCTTATCCGTGCGCGCATCTTCGTCTCTCCACCTCTCGCGTCTAGGGGATCGCGAGCCCCGTCGCCGACTGTCATACCTATCCCCCGTGTCTCGCCGCCTGTCCCAGTCGTCGCGTCGATCACCACGATCTCTCCGGTCCCTGTCATACCGATCCCCCCGCCCGTCATACCGATCGCGGTCATCTCGCCGTCTGTCACGGTCGTCGTCCGCGATCGTCTCTTGGCCTGCGGTAAACCCGTCGTCGCGATCGCGTTCGCGCCACGAGCCCTTCTTCATCGCGCGGCCCCCCGCGCCCCATTGGGCGCCCCGGACCCGGCGCCGTGCTATTCGCGCCAGTGCCCATCTTCATGGGACCTGTGTTCTGCGGACAATCTGGGTGAAACAAGCCTTGCATGAGCAACCCCTGTCGATCGTGCGTCTAGGGTACACAGGGTTGGTGTACCTTTTTTGAGATGCGGACCCCCGCACCCGAAGCACACAATCTCTGCCTTGCCTCCGGGCCGCATCGACTCTGTGCCACCAAAGCCCACCAGTGTTCGCAGTGGTGTCCTGATCCACCAATGTGCCGTGTATTTTGTCCGACCGCGTCTTACCAAAGTTCTTGAACTTGCATGACTTTTGGGTAGCAAATGGACACGTCAACCGTAGACTCGGTACTCTCGGTGAAGTTGTTTTGCGTGCCGTCTAAGGATTTCTTCGTCCTAGATTGTAGGTGACAACAGCCTTCAATATCAAAGCTGTGTCGAGATATATCACAAGCGTGACGTACCTGGTGGATAAGAATGCACCTTTGTGCCAGTACTTTTCTGGAGGAACTTTTGCTGACCTTTCGGCTTGTCACTCGGCTCTTCTCCGCGTGCTCCATGTCCTCCTTGAGTCTTTGTTCTTCAGGTAAAGCTCTCCGACGTTCTACTTCCTCACGTTCGAGTTCGAACTCTCTCCTGACTTCATCCTCATCCTTGTCGCGCTTGATTCGAGCTAATTCACGTAGACGCCAAGCCTCAAACTCGCCCTCCTCGGGGTCGAGTCCGTCTGTGTCGTCAACGTCCGGAACCTCCGCCTCCTTCTCCTCTATTGAACACAGGTTAAATGTTGAACATCCCGAGAGTAAAGGTAGACATACTCTCAGCCAACTCTCGTTTTGATAGATTCAGCCACCATGTCATGGACTTTGCTTCTTCCGCTCTTCGGCTTCAGCCTCTTTGCGTTTCAAAAGTGCCTCTTCAGTATCCTGTGCGAGTGCTTCCTTCTCGGCTAATGGTCGCGCGTCCTCGTCTGTAGATATGTCATGAGTTGAAAACAGGGTACTCAGGAATCATTTTAGACGCACTTTGGCACGAAAACGGGCCCTGAACTGAAAGGGATGTTTCGGACGGCTCTTCTTCTTCAGATTCGCTCTCGTATTCGCTAGACTGGCGTAATTATATTCACGTGAGGCTCGCGGTGGGAGTAAGTATAACGCTCGTGACCTCTTCCTCGCCTGCACCTTCTTCTTCTTCGTCTTCCTCCTCCTCCTCATCTTCCTCTATAGAGACAGTTCTTTCATCTCGCAAGCCAGCACACCGGGAAATGACGCACCTAACTCGGCTTCTGTTCGCCCAAACCTCCTCCCTGCCTGCAACAATGACCTTACCATCCTTAGATATGTTTACGTCCCGCAATGCGACATTGATCGCCTTCGCAGCTCCCTTCTGCACTTGTTGGTGGACCTCAAGTCCTTCTTCTTCAATATCCTCGATGGCCTCAGTCCCCACTTCCTCAAGCTCTTGTGCTTCCTCATCCTCTTCTTCAGAGTCGGAAGGTTAGCGCGTCAGCACCTTTGGGGGCTTTACCCTTCCAGTATCGTGCGATAGGCTTCGCTTGCCGCGCTTGCCGTCTTCCGCGGAACGGTCGTTCGCGAGTGTGGTAGACATGGTGGTCGATGATGCCAGTCTCGGTACGAGGTACGGATAGCGTAAGCAAAATCCTATGTTAAAGCAGTAAGAAACTAGTGAAGCGTTCTATTGACTCTATCATTCTCATCCCTTGAACTGAATCATCCCACGGTCCTTACGAGTAGCCCTTTAGCTGACCGTGTGAACATTCTGATTCAGTCGTGACGGAATCATCTTCGCCTCGGAACCTTTACACACTCCCAAGTCCAACACAACGTTTGAGCTAAACATCGCACCGCTTGATTGATTGGCTTGCGACTTTCCACTACCCCGGTCATCCTATTCTTGAATGACAGCTTGCTGTACATATGATTTGCTCCTTGAAATGACTTTACTCCTCGCTACTCGGCGCTCAGCACTCTCGACCAGCCCCTTTGACGGCCACTGTCAATTGCTCTTGTTCCAGCGCGTTTAACTCCTGTGCTTCTGTCTTCTGTTCAATGGTACATGTCCTCTGGGCATGATTGCATTGACGGTTTCAATCATACCGTGGCTAGGGAATTTGTCTCCCTCAGACGACCGTGCTCCTCTCGTGATGAATTCTCTCCGCTTCGTTCACGGAGGACAAGCCTGCTTTCCGCGCTGAAGTGGCTCGAAAATCGCCTCTAATGTGTACGAAATTCCTGGCAGCTATGAGAAGCGCAGCACAGAATAGTGCCTAGACGAGGATGTTATCACACAATGGTGTACCCATCACTCCGGCCTCTTGGAAAGACGACACGACCGGTAACCCCGGTTGACATATCTACGAATAGCCCACGTCGCGTTCTAAACCTTCCTCGGCTGGATCCCATGTCTGGCCAACGCTAACCCTCGAGCGACCTGTCTGTTTACTCTCCAAATCATCTCCGTCCCCGAACACGAGGGAGCGAATACTTAAGCGACGCTTGTCCGTGGTATGACGACTTCCTCGTTCGACGACGCGCCCCAAAGACGTTCCACCACGCCGTCGTGAGCGCGCAGCGAGCAACATCCTCCTACCCACTATGATCCGGGAAAACGTACAGTCAAGGTCGCCGTTGTTGGCAGCGGTCTGGCAGGCCTCACCGCTGCTACAAGCTGGTCAAGGCGTCGGAACACAGAGAAGTCCAGGTCGAGGTTCATCTCTTTGAAAAGGTGCGTTCTTACCACTTCTCTTGCTTTACACGCGTACTTTCACATCTCCCTGGATGCCGCTGTCGTCATATGTCCCTTTAAACTCTTGCGGGGAGCTGCGCGATCCGTGATGACGCCTCAGTTCATTGTCAGGGGTTTTTCAACTTTCCAAGACACTGGCGCACAACTTTCCATCAACCACTTGTGGCCTATTTTTTACTCAGGGTCCTAGAGTGCACAAAGATGCTGACTTTTTGCTTTCACAGGCTCCGTCGCTGGGCATGGACCTGCCATTCAATCTCGGTACCAGTCCCGGAGGACAAAATGGAAAACAGAGAGTCGATGTCCCCATGCGTTCTTTCAAGGAGGCATGTTTTCGTTCTGAGACTCATTGTATAACTGCTAAAGCCGAAGAATATAGGATATTACCCTGAACCCTCATTTCCCCTCTATCAAGAGCTTGGTGTGACCTTCCGCGAGGCGGTGATTTCTCCTACTCATTTTTCGACCCTGAAAAACCTTACGAACGCATCTACACGCAAGATTATGGCTAACTTTATCTACAACGGGGCTTCCGGGACCAAGGGCATTAGCATGCCATCGGCCATGGCGTCCGGTTCTAATGGTATCCTTGCTTCAATTCAGGCGTACGCGACGTTTGTCCTCTCGGCGCTTCTCATCGGCGTGTTCTACTTGCGACTCCTCTTTGCTTTCATTACCTCTCCATGCACCGACATGGTTGGCAAAACCACTGGCTTACACAACTATCCCTGTTCGGCCCCCGACCAAGGGGATGACTCTTCGCCAATGGCAGGATGCCACCACCACCGTCTAGCATATTCTCTCGCTCTCTCGGCTTGGACACCAAATGGCGCGACTTTGTAGGCCAAGTGATAGTGCCTCTCTTCTCTGCTGTCTGTACTGCAGGTTCCGAAGATATTTGGAATCACCCCGTCGAAGAGTTCCTCGGTTTGTGGTTTTTCCATGTTCTCTTTTCAAGCCCAGAAAACTAAATGCATACATCAGATTATATTTACCTTACTCTCGGTACACATCACTATGTGGTCTTGAACGGCGTTCGAGATGTCGTCCACAGGATCACTTCCTCCCTTCACCCCTCGCAGATACATACTGGCTCAGCTATAACTGGCCTTGAGTACCACTCCGCCAACCGCTCAGTCGGGTCCCACTGTTTCGGTACATTGTGGTACCGACCGATCTTTCCATGGATTTGCGCACGTAATCTTTGCGACCCAGGCCAACCATGGAATTCCTCTGCTGCAGAGTTATCTCGACTCTCTCCCCGCGTCGCACCCAAAGAACCCATCAAATCTCGAAGAACAGCGCACCATGGTTGACGCCCAAATCCAGTGCCTAAAGACCTTCAAATATGTCCACGCTGTGGTCATCAATCACACCGACTCTACCCTCCTCCCTTCCTCGCCCCGCGACAGACGCGACCTGAACCTCATCATGGCCGCACCCCCATCCCCTGGAAGCCCGCTGCCCGAAAAACAGTCCCAACACTGCGTCGACCCGTCCTACGCGATGGCGACACACGTCCTCCCGCGGCTCGAGGGCGTGTACCAGACCACGAACCCCATCGTCCCGCCCGCGGAAAAATCGATCATCAGCGTCGCGCACATGCAGCGGGCGATCGTCACGCCCGAGAGCAAGGCTGCGCTGCGCGGACTCTGGCACGAGCGCCCGCGCGGCGGGTGGCGGTGGGGGTGCGAGGGCACGGCGGGTGGCGTCCTCGGCGGCCTTCAGGGCGCGGGCGCGCTTGGGTGCGAACGGTGAGACGAATAGGGTGCCCGGGATCTGGTTTTGTGGGTCGTATGCCCATGCTGGCATCCCGCTGCTCGAAGGGTGTGTGGTCAGTGCGACGAATGTCGTTCGAGCAGGGTATCAGGAGATGTGAACGGCTCTGATCTTATATTTCAAGCTTCAATTTCGTTGCTTCATTGGGTTACGTGATGCTGTATTTCTTTTGCTTACATGGGACCCTGTTGCTGTCACAATGCTAATCGTGTATAGAATTTATCTTTCCGGGACAAGCTGAGCGACACGGCATTATAAGATTTCTGAAGACTCTATGCTGAGGTAGGCTTTGCTCGCATTGACGTCTTGAGACAAGCAGAGTTTCTGGGGCCCGGAGAACGACGCCGCTGACGCAAGCCTGTTACGGGAGGCGCAGTATCGGACTTAGCGACAGGTTGACGGCGCCCAGAAGCGTTACGTATCACCACGCGCCGTTGCATACAAATATGTAGAAAACAGAATCGAGGATCCACTGAATGGCATTCAAACGCCGAACGCTCTTGACCTAGGATTACGCGGTCCTTGTCGTTGCTCTGTACCGGGCTGCTCAAAACCGTCACATGTGAGGAGAATCTCTTTGCATGGCCAGCGATAGAAATTAACTGAAAATTTAAACGTAGCTAGAACAGTCACAAATGGCGTCGCAACACGAGCGGTGGTATTTTCCTGAGGGCGACGTTGTGCTTCACAGCACCAGGGGCCGAGGGGAAATCTGTCCTCTTTCGCGTGCACCGGACTGTGCTTTCCTGTCAGTCCGCGTTTTTTGCTGGCATGTTCTCGCTCCCACCCAACGCGGGCGTGAACGAAGAACACGATGGGGCGCCGGTCGTGGCACACGACAGACGAGGCAGATGATTTGGCCAAGTTTATCGGTGTCATGTACGAGCCCGCGTACGTCGACATTTCTTGGTTGGCGTTGTACTGATGACTGACAGTGTTCATTAGCTCCTTGGGGTTGCAAAGATACGACCCAGGACACGCCTTGAAGGTGCGCGGGGTGCTCTCACTCGCACGCAAATACCAGGCCGACGCTGTTCGAGCCTGGATCGTCAAGCATATCGAGGACGATTGGCCACACACAGCGGAACACAGTGGATCGAGTTTTTCAATCAAGGGTCACAACAGCAGGGCATCCATGTCACTGCCCAGCCTGAGCTTGGCCTCGCGTCACCCTGGTCGCGACGAAATCGTATTCCCCGAGCCCGCGGCCGCTATCCGCCTCGCCTTCGACTTTGACATTCCATCCATCCTTCCCGCCGCGTTTTATCGACTGGCTATAACAAGCGTGAGGGCTGATTGGGACGCCACAGACACTGAGCCTCACGCATTCTCCGCTCGATGGAACTTGCTAACACTTGACGACTGGCGACGCGTCTCACATGGAAAGGAAGTGCTCGCAATATCGTCCGCAGAGGCTGCATCGGTGTACACCGATGACGGCGACACTTTTTTCGTATGCTTTTCGGACTCGAGTGGGAACGGAGCATGTGCAGCTGCACGAGACCGAAGAAAGAGAGAAATACAGGAGAATTTTCCCCCCTATATTTACCCCTTTTCGAATTTTCAAGTCAAAGGAAAGTCCAGAGCACGATGTACTGGACAGACTCGTGCGCATGGCGTCAGTGGAGAAAGACACAGTGGACGCAGAGTATTGCGAAGAATGTCGCTACAATGTTCAGGGTCGCATTGTCGACAGCATAGATCATGTATGGGAGAACCTTCCGGGGACTTTCTTGTTGAAGTAGAAAATGGAGAATGTTTTGTCCCGCCAACCGAGATACTCTACGTCTCACATGGCAAAATTTTGTACTTTGGAATCTGAATCCATTCGGCGATTGTAGATATGCCTTGATGCTTGCTCCCATCGGATGAAGGAGAGTCTTTGCGTATGTACTATACATTCGTCATCTGCAAGGATATCAATACGTGAACGACGCTGTCCGGACAAGCCTGGACGATGCAATGGGTCAGAGGCCGATTGATGCCGCGATGTATTCGGCCTTGTACTCTGGCCTCTAATTCTAGGACCTTCAAACCTGTTCGTTGTTCAGAAGTTGTTGACTGTGTGAATGGTGTTGTGAATGATCAATCACCCTGAATAAAGATACGAATGAAAGATAGGGGTCAGCGAGACACGAAGAGACGAGATACCCGATGAATACAGGTAATACACTCAATGTGAAGGCGTTCAGCAAAGCCTTCACAAGGTATTGGTAAAACACAAGCGGTGAGTTCGAGACCTATAAAGTACACGTCATCATTGGGAGAGACAGTCCGTTATAACATACAGATCCAGATGAAATCTACAGACGACGCCTCCGCTCCATCTCTGCATGGACGCTTAGAGGAGTGGTTAGGTCTCCGCCTTCGGTGTACATTAGTGAATAGTTCTAGAGGTCAGATTGAAAGCAACGCACTTGTCATGAAGTCGGCCGGTTCTACGGTTTCATCTCTGCCCATCAAGATATCCAGGTGAATGTTAGAGGTTCGGTATGTGGGCATGTGTGGGTTCTGTAGCACGGGTAAGCGGAGGAGCCGGGGGCTATGTAGAGCATGAGGACTCACCCAAGAGACTAAGTTTTTCGCTCCATGAGTTGCCTGACAGGCGCATGCAAGCCAAACACATTCCGCTGCATGTTGAGTCTTAGATTATCCTGTGTCTCCTCCCACTGTGTGAGTGCGAATTAGCGCTACGGTGACGACTTAGATGGTGTGAGTGACTCGCGTTTCTCAAGTCTATCCCTAATGGTGCTGACAGTTTGAGCTTCCGCGGCAAGGCTGCGCGGACCATGGGCAAGAGTATCATGAAGACCCGAAGGCGTTGGACGTGTCCTGCACGGATGCAGCCTTCGGACCGCTTGCAGGCACGAGACGAAGTGAGTTATCCTGTAGGTGTTCTTAGTCCCTCTGACTGTAGAATTCTTGGATAAGCGTACCATGGCGCACTTGAGAGTGAGAGTGTGATTGTAAAGACGCTGTGAGCAGTGCGCTGAGGCCTCGCGACGCGTCATTCAAGTCCGCTTGAATGGCTATAGGACTATGAGAGCCTTAGCCTTTCAATGCCCCATGGCTGAGTTGGTTACAGCGTCCGACTGTTATCCGTGCTAGTCACGTGACCGCAAATCGGAAGGTCGAGAGTTCAAGCCTCTCTGGGGCAGGCACTTTTTGCATCCCCTTGCTCATTTTTTACGCCGACGTTGACCAGCTTCAGTGAAGTGACGGCTCTCAAAGTGCCCTCTCAAACAAAAGTTGGGCCCGAACAGGAGCCAGAACTCGTTGCGTATCTCACCCAGGATTATCAGGGCCATTGTGTCAAAGCTCAATTGATTAGCCATGTTATATTGACGAATCTCACACATGGTGCATTTCTTTTGACAATAGGTGCAGGTGCAGCAGAGACAGAGGTATGAAAAAATTTGGTGGGGTTGCATGCTACTGGAGACGTATGATCTTGTATGAGCTGGCCTCTCGGTTGCGATCGCCAAGGACTAGTAGCCGGATGAGGGTCCTGGAAGACCTGCGAGGAAACTGTCGAATTGGGAGAAGTCGATGTTCGTGGAGAGCGTTAAAGTCAAAGCCGAGACCGTTTGAAGTCGAATCCAGCACTGGCGGTTTCTACGGCACCAAATCCGGGCTCAGCGTTGGGGACGTGGCGAAAGCTCCAAGGTTCAGAGTGGGTTGGCGGGTCAGGAGCATAGACGGCGGGCTATATGCGCTATGTGGAGTAGATAAATAGAGATCAAATGGAAGTCGCACCTCAGAATTGACAAAAGGTGCATCTATTCAAGTGAGCGTACAGCACTATGCGTGACTCGAGAGTACGTACGAAAGTCCATCGTAGCAGAGGACGGTCCGACGGGCGAGGAGACAAGAGAGAGCTGTTGCTTAAGGTCAGCGATCTCATCCCCTGGCCCTTGTTAGCCTGGGCATTGAGCTCGGCAATTTTTCGCCTCGAGCGTCGTGTTCTCAGCCTTGAGGCGCTCGATTTTCTTCGAGAAAGGGAAGAAAGTAAGTTGGGAGTGTCGCTCTTGACTTCGTTTGCAGCGATGATTGTGTTTGAGCACGTCTTGAGGAAAAGGTAGAGACTGGATGCAACAGGCTTCGTCATGCCCTGAAAGCTGTATGGCCAAGGGAAGCATTCTGGGTAAGTCAACGGGCGCGGTCATGGAAGAATACCTAGGGGTGGTCGCAGGGCTGCTTGCGCTTCGCAGGCTGATCGATGTACTCAGAGTCGTCGTTGCTACGCTTTTTGCCTCTAGGCATGTTGAGTAAATGAAGCCGATCGAGACAGGCGTGTCAAATGCGAAGACGAGGTGGACGGCAGAAAGCAATCGTGGTCGCGAGCAGCGCCGCATCGTTCACGGGAGGCGTGGGAATTGGTCTTTCAAGCGCGTCTGGTCACACCAGTGATGTGTGTGACTAGTGACAGCAGGCAAGTCGCGTTCTACGACCCTGCCCTCACCGACGTTGCTTATACAACAGACCACTCGACTCATAGCTCTACGTCTGCACTACCATGCTCGTCTACTGATACAGGCCTGAGCGCGTTTTGAGGGCTCGACGGGCTCAAGCGTGCATTGAGTATGCCAGCGGAGAGACATTGTTGGGTGACTTTGGAGCACAGAGCAGTAAGTTGTATTTTATGTGGCAGTGAGATATGCAGGACTAATCGCCATTTATAGGTAGTATAAATCCGCTGCTGAAGACGCGACTAGCGACTCCGAAGATGGCCTTGGGCTGCCGTTGTCGTGTGCCGCGGCGCGTGTTGTCGGCCTGTGCGACTCGATTGCCCACGCACGGGCATCGTCGCGCGGGCAGGGCAGTTCGCCCGCAGGAGTCTCCAATGGATTACCGGAGCTTTAAGACATGATGCCGACGGCATGAGCAGCTCAATAACTCTGATAACGGGAGCACGTATAAGAAACCGGCACAGGCAGCTTCGCGCGAATGGAGGCAAAGGTACGACAAAGCCCACATGCGTTGCCTGAGTGAATCCTCACTCACGTCGTCCACTCTCAGCTTCGTTACGCCAAACGATTGGGCATTCGGATGTTGGGTGCTGTGTCCCGGACTTGCAGCGGAGCAGAATTTAGGCATGTCGTAGTGTAGAGCAGCCACCGGAGCGAGTCTCCTTGCCAATATCTGAAATGGGCGGCGGCGAGAGTAATTGTATCATCAAGGATTGTAATGCGTTTGTCGCCCGCGTATTCGACAACCCGCACTAAGCGAAATGAGCAAGAAATGGTATTGCAGGCGACGGCAGAAAGTACAGGTCCAGACAAGGGTCACAAGCATCATTTTGGAGGAAGACTTTTCCTTTGCTTCTCTCTCTTTTCCTCGTCAGCGCAAGGATGGGCACGTTGGCGATCTCGTCAGCGTAGGGAGCATCTTTTACCATGTACATCTGCGGCGCCAGGTTCTGTAGAGCACCCAGAGTGCGCTCTACATCGAACCCGGGTTCCTCTGTCGCGTCAACGCTGGCCTATAATGCATGAGTAGGCATTCATGAGGGATGAACCTGTGCTGTACTTACGAGCTCCAAGAGTTCTTGCGCCGCGACCGCGACGCGACGGCGGGGTTGATCGGTAATGTTGCCCGAGCGCCGCAATCATGGTACGAACGGGCTCAGTCAGGTCTATAGCAGTGGTACTGTGAGAGGACGTCCACGTTGCGAGCAAAGACTCACCAGGAGGAGGCGCGAGCTGGGCCCACAGACTGCTTACCCTTGTCGCTTGCTAGCACTCGTCTCGTTGGGCTCGTCGGATGGCTCGGCTGGTTCTGAAAGGGTGGATCAGCGATGCAGGCGAGCAGGCAGAGAGATGGTACAGCGGGACCTTTGTTCTTCTTGCCAAAGTGGTGGCGCCAGTTTTGGAAGCGACGCTCATGTTCGGCGTGGTAGGCCGCCCAGATGTCGCGCTTGGCACATTCTTTGATGCAGTGAGTCTGCACCTTTTCGACTGTGGTTTGCGCTGCACGTGTGTGAGTCTCGGAGATGTGAGTGAGAGGGGCGACTTGCGTGAATGAACACTGCTCGTCGGGGCAGCGGTAGTGCGTCTCGCCAGGAACAACCATGTCAAGCTCGAGATCACGCCAGGGGGTGTGCTCACGCCTGCCAGGGAGGTGAGTTGATGACGTGTGACTGGAGAAAATGACTTGCATGTGCGTCAGGACTGCAGAATAAGTTGCCAGCGCTTCTGCTGTGGTGGCGAGTAAACAGCTTGCAGCGCTGACAAAGCCACTGCTGCCCGTCGGCCTAGCACAAAAGTGAAGAGAGGTTTGCCAAGGAGAAGACACCAACACATACCTCGTATTGTCTGTGGGCGGCGCGGTTGCGCTCGAGAGGTGTGAGATTGAGTACCGGGGAGAGCTGGAGACGGACTTCGTGGCAGGGCAGCTTCAAGGGGTCATCGTCTCCGGGCGAGTCCAGGCTGCACACCAGACCGACGTTGCCGTTCTCGTCGCGCATAAAAGCTGAGACTCGTCGAGCGTTGCCGTGTGGGCGGGATTATTTGGCAAGAGCGCCGCGCACATAGCAGCCTCGTCGCTGCCGCTGTCGAGAACGGCCTGCGCTTGGGCGATGTGGTCCCTGACTGCCCGCGCAGTGGTCTCCTGAGTCTTGAGGATTGCGCCAAAGTCGTAATGCTGCTTCTTGTTCTTTGGGTGGGCCGCCTGGGCCTGGCGCTTGATGGTGTCGACGAGGCTCTGGTTAGTACGGTCACGGGCAAAGGCTAGCTCTTCGTCCTCGTCATCTAACGGCAAAAGTGTGTTGTCAGCGTTGGCCAAGGCTTGCATACTGGATATAAAGTCGTCCTGCACACGCCCCGGGCCAGGGTGTCCATCTCGGTAAAGGTGGTCTCCAGCAGGTTCCATGCCTTGGAGGTTCAAGTCTGACAACCAACTCGGAGTGAGCATACAGAGACTGCTGCAGCATGAGATGCACCTTACCGTCGTTGTCTTCCTCGGGTACATCGGTGGCCCCTGGTCGGCATGTGACTCTGATGTGACAAGATCAGTGGGTGTGTGGCGAGAGCCTTGGTGAAAAGGACCTGACCTGTAGCGGCCTCGGGCGCGAGCTTGTCGGCCGAGGGACGACTCGGCGATCTGGGTCGCAATGATGTCGCGAAGGACATCTTCTTTGTACGTGGCTACCTTTGCGACAGCAGCGTCACGGTTTTCGGTGGTGTCGAGTGGGTGGAGGGGCGCGGTGGTTTTGGGTGAGTTTTGGCTTTGGCGTTGGCCGCGTTGGTTTGCTGGCGACAATAGAGACGCTGGAGCTTTCTCTACCTCGTTGGCTGCGGCGCTGAACTTGGCGAGGCGCTGCAGACGCATCAAGTCAATGACAGCGTGCGGCGTTGCGGCATAACGCACCTGACTGTACACCTCGTTGGACACTTGAACAACATAGTTTGGGCTCTTGAGCATCAAGGCGCAGAGAATGCCGCTGCTTTCGGTTGTCGCGGGACAGTAGGTGCGCGCGGCCCGGAGCCTTTTTGAAGCAGGCAACAAGGGCGTCATAGTGTGCATGATACTTGGGTTTTGCGGGCCTCGATCATGTCGGGCTGAGCCTGTTTGTGAACAGATCAGAAATTGTTGCAGTCCAGCACGCGGTAGTTTGGATTGGGCAAAAAAAGCAGCTTTGTTTTCGGGCTCAAGAAGATGGTACAAGTTACATGATTTAGGCGAGCACAATGTAGAAGCGGCGGAGGATGACCCCATCGGTAGAGAGACGCAGGCAGATGCTCACCTCGACCCAAGCCTGAGCCTCCTCTGGGAGAACGCGGCGCCTGGCCTGCTCTGCACGAGCATCAGGAAAAACCCCCTATTGGTAATACCAAGAAAAGAACACCCAAATATCCAAATACCTCTGGAGAATCAAAAAAGAATGGGAATTACCCAAATTACCAGAATTACCCAATTACCCAGGTTGGACATGGTCATTTGATTGATTCACCAGAGGTAATTTGGGTAATTGGTTCATAATGTGAATTGAGTAATGTCTGACTCCTTTACAGGTAGTGCACAGTCATAGTGGATATATGTTTTTAGTGATTTGCCTCCTGTGAATTCATTACTGCTAATTCATTCACCATTTCTTCTCTCAGCATATGTCATACCATATGGTTTTACAAGGCATCTTATTAGAATCTACACTATTTACATACATACACAAAGTATACTAATGAGAGAGAACAGCCAACCTTTTGGATGAGGCTAGAGGGGCATGTGGCGGACTCTGACCATCCAACATGTCCATGTTGTTGTGCGCCCACGCCATCGTGTGTTCATGTCACTGCTATGTCCCTATTTTGTTCCCGCGGTGTTCACATCGCCGCGATGCGCCGGCATAATCGCTCGTTCGCATTGTCGTGGGCCTGCGTTGTCGTGTACCTGTACCCGTGTGGCCGTGTGACTGCGTCGTTGTATTTTCACGTTGTTGTGTGCCCGCGTTGTTGAGTGTCCGTCTTGTCGTGTACTCGTGCCACCGTGTGCCTGCACCCTCGTATGCCCGCGCTGTCCTGCGTTGTTCTTGTTGTGTGCCCCGGTCGTCGTGTGCCCATGCCCTCCTATGCCCACGTCGTCCTCTGCCCGTGGGTCGTCGTGTGCCCTTGTCGCCGCCGAGTGCCCGTGTCACCGGTGTGAGCCCATACACACCTGGGATGCCTGCCCATGAAGCAGGTGGTTGGTAAGGGCACGGGATGCCTTGAGCCTGTGCTGTGGTGAGGTTAAGCAGGACGAGCGTCGCGGGCGGGCGCATGGGTCTTTGGCGTGCAGATGCAGGCCGTAGCAGGCCCGCGATGCATGCGCGGCCGTTCCGGATGCGCACACCTGAGACCCGTGTAAAGAACCAGGCAAGGATCGAGGCGGGTGTTGTGGATTGTAGCACGGGCCTTTTCGACTCCCAGGTGTCTTCGGTATGTGCTTGTGCACATGGGAGGGCCTGGGGTAGGAAACGCAGGGAAGGGCGCACTCACCTGCACCGTTCTAACGCATGCGCACATAAATCCAATGGTAGAACTGGGGGGAGGGTGGGAGTGCCCTGCACACCTCTCCAGCCCCCGGCGACGCTCTTGCGGCGTCGCTGTACCCTCTTCGTCCAAAGAGCCCGAGTGATGACGACGGATCGGCGACGGCGCGAGGCGGAGGCGAAGGCGGCAGAGCAGAGATTCAGCAGGAACGTCCCAAAGGACGTTCCTGCGCATAGCAATGGGCGAGTAGGGGGTGGCGGCGTCGGGTGTGTGGTGGCGCGACGCAGCGCGACGGCGACGGCGGTTGCATAGCGGCGGCTCTAGGGCAGAGGTCGAGGTCGAGGGCGAGGGCGAGGGCGAGGGCGAGGGCATAACTTCGAGGACGTGATGGTGGTGGTAAACTACTGGGGAACGGGGTCAAGGACAGAAGCCGTCGCGCGATGGCGACGGCAGCGAGGGCAAGTGCATGAGGGCAGGTACTCACCGTGTGCCGTAGGGCCCAGAGGCACCTGTCCGTCCCGCAGGAGACCGGATTTTGCGCCCTGCGCACCTCTCCGGTCGTCCCCGACACTTTTGAAGTGTCGCGTCGCGTCCATTGTGTGGGCTAGCGGTGCTGGTGGGTGGGCGCGAATGGTTGCGCGCGCGGGCGCTCGGGCTGTGGGAATTGGGCGGAGGCAAGAGGAAGGGAAGGAAGGGGAGGGAGAGGGAGAGACCAGTAAGAGCCCCGATGGAGACTCTCGTGGCGAAGAAGAGACGAGCGACGCCGCCGTTCTCGAGCGCGAACGACGGCGGATGGTGGAGGCGGAACGCAAGTTGAACCAGGCGCTTGCGCGTCGACAGCGCGGCTCTGGTCTGGATCGCCCGAGACACTCTGCGTCTCGCTCCCCATCCTCCGCCGTCGTTCACGAGAAACGCGGCCCAGCTCCCCCTCGTTTCCATGCAGGGACTTCCTTTGGAGGTCTCTGAACTCCCTTTCTATTCTTTTTCCTTTGATCCCCCTCGGTCGACTCGCCGTCCGGCGCCATTCAGCACGAAGACACAACGACCGCGCCCACAACAGCCGTCCGTCTTCAAGCACGGCGACCCTCGACCGGGAGACCGTCAACGACTGTTCTAGTGAGGCTGGGAGAGTGAGGGGGAACCCCTTTGCATACGGGCTGGATAAAGACGAGCCCGTGGGCTCGTTGGATGTGGTGCGTGGCCTGCTCTCCGTGCGCGCACGGACGCCGAACTGATCTCTGGCGACCGCGAGATAAATGGCCCTCATGTACTCCACACACATGCTTTCAGCCGCGTGTAGTGCTCTTATGAAAGGTGAGCAGAACTAGATCGACTTCATCATTGTGCCCACTGTGATGAGTCTGCGATCTCGACATCCCCCCATAGGTGAGTAAACAACTAGCTATTCTGGCCAATCTCTACCAACCACGCAGGGCTTCTCCCATGTGCACAAATGCACGCCGAAAACACTTGGGAGTCAAGAATGGCCCAGCCATATCCTACATATGTGTGAACTCAATGCCGTCCTGTCGCTTTCATTGGCGCACGCCGGCCACGGGTTTGCATGCGACGCACTGGGAGGTGTGTCAGCACGCCACCGGTCCAACCGTCTGGCGTGGCGCATGCGCGCCGAAATCCGTTCAACAGACCTTGCTATTGGCATGTTTGTCTTCATATTCACACTTTTCAGGACAATCACGCGTTCGAAGACGGTCACCGCGGGCAGGCGTGGTGCAGCGGCCACAGCATGACATCACGATGGCCTGAGCAGTCAGCCCCACGATAACGGTGGCTCCTGCTCGACGTGGACAGCACGACAAGCTTGGCTACTGCATGACAAGGCCGACCAGAACACGATGTGGACAGGGGGGGACCGCGACAACAATGAGAATGCCGACGAGAATCACAATTGGAACAAAATTAGTCATGACGTGGATGGCTGCAACAAGAACCTCGCTTTGACAACAATGGCCATGACATGAAACAGCCACAAAAGAGAATAACATCCTACAATGCAATGAAAATATCTGTGACACAACAGCAACAGCTGCGACAAATTTGGTTGCGACGCAAACTGCTGGCTTCCCTTGAGACTTGCTGTGTGGCTATAGTTGCATAATTACTGCTGTGTGTCAAGCACCTTGTCACTCGCGCTTCTGTCGCGCATACATTTCGCGCGTCGCACATATATCGTGAGAGCCAACCCTAGGCCTAGGGTTACGACGACCTCGACAAAGAACACCGACATAGCTCAACAACGGTGACAGCTATATTCTTCATTCTACCTCTGCTGCACTATACTTGTGTTCGCAGCAACGTTGGACCTGAACATCAATTTCCTTGAGCTGTACCGTGTCTACACTGACCTCCAGCGACCAGCCTCGGGACAAGGAGAAACAACGACCACCGAAATAGGGGGATGAGTGGGAACTGTATCTTTCATGGCACAGAATGTTAGGGAAGATATCGAGGTGGGTATTGAGAAGCTAGTGGAGTCGTATGGGTTCCCTTCACAGAGTCTAGCATGCTTCAATGCGCACACTCACCGAGCTAAC